>JAVJAP010000049.1:747500-1495000 GCA_034770075.1 Aralia elata
TCAAGCATTCTAAAGAGCTTTTAAACTTTAATCATTTATTGGTTGAGAATCAGAAAAACTATTACTCCTCAGTTGAAATCATTTCATGTAGATATTATTGTTATTGTACTTGTGAGCAATTGTTTGCTCACTCTTGCACAAATCATTGCAGCTAAGGCTGAGAAACCGGACGAGCCGTCCACGAGCAAAGGCAAGGGCAAGATGCATAAATAGCTAAAGACCTGTTATTTATTTGATGATCGATTGTATCAAGACTTATTTAAATTATGTTTTATTCCGCATTTGATGTATTAAGGTTAAGATAACCTGGGATTTGAATATTTAATAATTTGGTGATGTAACCCAATTTTGGGAAGATATTTCTTTAAGTTGATTTAATTGTTATTTTATTGGGTAGTTAGTTTTGAATGTATGTTATAGTGAACACCAAATCAGTGGGAATTAAGTACCTGGATTTGGGGGTGTCACAGGTTGGTATCAGAGCTTTAGGTTATGAACCTTTAGGTGGGGAAAACCTTAGGGTAGTAGCCTTTTAGAAGATAGAGAATATAGTGGTGATAAACTCTTATCGAGTTCTAAGGAATAAATTACGGAAATTCATAAAAGACAACAAAATGATTATGTGCTATGTGCTTATTTGATAACAAACTTATGTGCTCGCGAGTATTATCGATTAGTAATTAAAACTTAAAACTTTGTTGTCAGGATGACTGATAGAGGAGAGCCCATCCAGACTAGGGAGGAGGAGCCCCGAGATATTCACGTGGTTCATAAGCAGCTAGTGCAGAGGGAGCCATCTCCATTGGTTACAGTTACAGGTCACGAGTATGAGCCTGAGACTGATCCTGAGGAGGACCCTGAGGAGGATCCTAAGGAGGACCATGAGGAGGATCCTGAGGAGGACCCTGAAGAGGTTGAGGAGGAGGAGGAGGAAGACCCTGAGGGCATATCACTATCTACTTTGGGTGTTCAGATGTACGAGCAGGTGTATGATCGCAACATAGAGTTGCAGGATAGAGTGGAGGAGTTAGAGAGGCAGCTGGCGGAGCGACAGACTGCTTTGGAGCAGAAGAGCAGTGAGATCGAGGAGCTAGACATACGTCTTGGGGATGTGGAGTGGAAGCTGGTTCATGTAGAGAGTGAAAAGGAAGAGTTAGAGGAACAGGCTGCAGAACGTCAAACCACTCTAGAGCAGAAGGATGCTGAGATTCAAGACCTTTCATCACGTCTTGCAGAGGCTGAGCAGAGGCTAGCACAGTCTGAGTATCGACGCATATAGTTGATAGCCAGGAATGAGATTGTACGAGATGAGTTGAAAGAGGAGTCAGCTAAGCGGGCGAGAGCTGAGACAGCTTAGCTGAGGGAGGCTGATCGCGCAGATCGTGTTGAGTGTGAGATGCAGTCAAAGAAGGCCAAGATTGATGAGATGGAGTATATTTTTCATACTACCATGGATAGAGCTCAAGATCGAGCTAATCGTCATCCAGATGTGATGGATCGTAGGATGATGACACGCATTATGGAGCAGGAACGCCAGGAAGCTGTGCGTCGTGGGATGTCATCATAGATTGTGATTAGTTATGTTATTAGAAACTATGAAGTGAATAAATTGTAATCCCAGTTTCTATAATGGGATAGAATAATGATGCAATTCTGAAACTTTATGATTTCAGGATAGATGATGTAAATAACTACGATGTTATCTCTATTATGTTTTGAAGCAGTTAATGAATAAAATGTGAAAGTTTATCAAATGTACTGTGTGTTAAGTGTTTTATATAAATGTTTAAGTTAAGACTTAAATGTTTAGATAATTGAGCAATAGTCTAATGGCGCGAATTGTTTTTAACAGTAAGATGCCTCCAAGAAGACAACCAACACGTCAACAGACCCCTGAGGGATCTACTAACAACGAAGAAGCCAACGCTAATCCCATGCAGCAGTTGGTAAATTTGTTAACGGGAGCCTTTGCTAATCAACCACAAGCTCAGGCTACAACCTTTAAAGACTTCAAGGCAGTCGGACCTCCGGAATATCACGGCTCTATGAATCCCATTGAAGCTCAAACATGGATCATGGAGATGGAGAAGGTGTTTGATGTCGCTAGAGTCAGCGAGGACCAGAAGACGGCATTTGCAACGTTTATGCTGAAATCAGAAGCTAGCTACTGGTGGCAAGCAAATAAGACTCGAGGTGGCCAAGGGATTATTCCGTGGGAGCGGTTCAAGGAGATATTTTTCGAGACCTATTTCCCGGCAAGTGCTCAGAACCAAATGGAAGTACAGTTTCTAGAGTTGAAGCAAGGTGCTATGTCGGTATCTGAGTATGCTGCCAGATTCAACGAGTTAGCGAGGTTTGCGCCTTATCAGGTTAACACGGATGAGAGGAAGGCCAGAAGGTTTGAGCAGGGATTGAAGCCCTGGTTGTATAGCCGAGTTTCAATGTTTCAACTGAACTCGTTTGCGGCGGTGCTGGAAAAGGCAATTATCGCTGAAGGAGGCAGTGATGCTCTGTCTAAGTACAATTAGGAGCAGAAGAAAAAGAAGAATGAGAATGAAAACAAGGCAAGTGGTAGCCATGGGGGCAGTAGCCAGAAGAGAAAATGGAATGATAGTAACTCTGCGGGAAGTCAGCAGGGTAATCAGAATAAGAAGATGGAGGTGTGCAGCAACTGTGGAAAGAGCCATATGGGTGCTTGTTTGAAAGGTAAGAGGGTGTGCTTCAACTGCGGGCAGGAGGGGCATATCGCGCCGAATTGCCCTAATCCAAAGAAAGGAGCATGTTTCATCTGCGGGTCGAAGGATCACTTTGCTCGGGAGTGCCCTAAGAAAACAACTACAGGTGGAGCCAATTCAGGAAAGGGAAATAGCGGTGGTGGAGGCAATCTTACTATCACAGGACCCACGCAGCCCAACCGACCTACCGCCCGAACATTCAATATGACAGTGCAGGATGCTGTGCAGTCAAAGGATGTAGTGTCAGGTATCATTCCAGTCAATAATGTTAATGCTTATGTATTGTTTGACTCGGGTGCTACTTGCTCATTTATATCCGATGATTTTGCTAAGAAATTAGGGTTACCCCAAGAAGAATTAGATTACCCTATGAACATAGAAATTGCGAATAGGGAGGTGATTCCTGTTAAGTTTGTCCACAAGAACTGTCAAGTAGATATTAAGGGTCATGTGATGACAGTAAACTTGATCCCAATTTGTCTTGGGGAGTTTGATGTTATTTTCGGTATGGATTGGTTGTTTAACCATGGGGCAGTTATTGACTGTCAAAAGAAGTGTGTGAACCTTATGACTCCGTCAAAGGTAGTGTTTTATGGCAGCAAATTTCCTAGACAAACGAGTTGTCTGACGATGGTGCAAGCCAGAAAGATGTTGAAACAAGGATGTGTAGGATATCTAGCCTACATAGTTGATACCCGTAAGGTGGGTGCAAAACTGGAGGAGATACCAGTAGTTAGGGATTTTGCGGACGTGTTTCCTGATGATTTGCCAGGATTACCGCCAGATAGGGAAATCGAGTTTGTAATTGATTTAGCACCGGGAACGGCCCCTATATCGAAAGCCCCGTATCGAATGGCTCTAGTAGAAATGAAGGAGTTAATGGTACAGCTGCAAGAGCTACTAGATAAAAAGTATATTCGACTGAGCGTTTCGCCGTGGGGAGCGCCGGTATTGTTTGTTAAGAAGAAGGATGGGTCAATGCGTCTTTGCATTGATTATAGAGAGTTGAACAAGGTCACGATTAAAAACAAGTATCCATTGCCAAGGATCGATGACCTGTTTGACCAACTGAAGGGAGCAAGATATTTTTCGAAGATAGATTTACGAAGTGGGTACCATCAATTGAAGGTGAGAAAAGAGGACATACCAAAGACGGCATTTCGAACCAGATATGGTCACTATGAGTTTTTGGTTATGTCATTTGGTTTAACGAATGCGCCTGCAGCATTCATGGACTTAATGAATAGGGTGTTCAAACTATTTCTGGATAAGTTTGTGGTGGTATTCATAGACGACATTTTGGTTTACTCCAAAACTCAAGAAGAACACGTGGGGCATTTGAGGGTGACGTTGGAGGCATTAAGGAAAGAAAAATTATATGCAAAATTTTTGAAATGCGAATTTTGGTTGGAGCGTGTTCAATTCCTTGGGCATGTTATTGATAAGGACGGGATTTCAGTGGATCCAGCGAAAGTAGAGGCTGTCATGAACTGGCATCAGCCGAAGACACCGTCGGAAGTGAGGAGTTTCCTTGGTTTGGCAGGATACTACAGGCGTTTTATTCAAGATTTCTCTAGGATCGCCACTCCGTTGACGAATTTAACAAGGAAATCAGTGAAGTTTGTTTGGATGGAGAAGTGCGAAGAAAGTTTCCAAAAACTAAAGGAGAGACTAAGTTCAGCACCTGTGTTGTCTTTGCCAGATGCTACAGGAAATTTTGTGGTGTACAGTGACGCATCACATAAAGGACTTGGTTGTGTGTTGATGTAGAATGGTAAAGTTATTGCATATGCATCGCGCCAACTAAAAGACTATGAAAAAGGGTATCCGACCCATGATTTGGAGTTAGCAGCCGTGGTGTTTGCTTTAAAAATCTGGAGGCACTATCTCTATGGGGAGAAGTGTGAAATATATACAGACCATAAAAGTCTGAAGTATATTTTCACGCAGAAAGATTTGAATATGCGGCAGAGGAGATGGATAGAATTGATCAAAGACTATGACTGTGAAATTCTATACCATCCTGGGAAGGCTAATGTGGTTGTCGACGCTTTGAGTAGAAAAGGTCGGGAGAAACTGTTTATGTTAACTGCTCAGGAGGAACTTGTGGCGGAAATGGCTAAGTTGGAATTAGAGGTGAAAAATCTGGCAGAGCCTAATGAAAAATTGTTCCAAATGGAAACTCAAACAACTTTGGTGGAAAAAGTGAAAAAAGCGCAACTCTAGGATGAGGAGTGTGTTGAGATACGGAAAAGAGTGCTTGAAGGTGAAGAGCTTAAATATAAAATCGATACCGAAAGGTTGCTGAGATTTGAAGACAGAATTTGGGTACCGTCGGTATTGGCAATCAAAGAGGAGATTTTGAATGAAGCTCACAGTTCAAGATTTTCGGTTCACCCGAGGAGCACAAAGATGTACCAGGATCTTCGACAACATTTTTGGTGGCCAAACATGAAAAGAGAGGTTGCTGAATGTGTTGCGAAATGTCTCACTTGTCAGAGAGTTAAAGCGGAGCATCAACGGCCAAGTGGTTTGTTACAGCCCTTGGAGATACCAGAATGGAAGTGGGAGCATATCACAATGGACTTTGTAGTAGGGCTTCCAACTACTCAGAAGGGATATGACGCAATATGGGTCATAGTTGACCGATTGACGAAATCAGCGCATTTCTTGCCCATCAAAAATCCGATTCACTTTGGATCACCTGGCGAAATTATATGTCAAAGAGATTATCTCAAGGCACGGAGTTCCAGTAACAATAGTATCAGACCGAGATCCACGTTTTACCTCAAAATTTTGGAGGAGTCTACAAGCTTGTTTGGGGACACAGTTGAGAATGAGTACAGCCTATCATCCTCAAACCGATGGCCAGAGCGAAAGAACAATTCAGACGTTGGAGGATATGCTCCGAGCGTGCGTTATGGATTTTAAAGGCAACTGGGATGATCATTTACCTCTGGTCGAGTTTGCTTACAACAATAGTCATCACGCTAGTATCGGCATGCCGCCCTACGAAGCATTGTACGGAAGGAAATGCAGAACTCCATTATGCTGGGATGAGGTTGGTGAACGACGACTATTGGGACCCAAGCTGGTACAACAAACTGCTGAAATTATTAAGGTGATAAGAGCCAGACTGGTAGCCGCTCAAGACAGACAGAAGAAGTATGCTGATCAACACTGACAAAATCGTGAATTTGAAGTCGGGAGCTTTGTGTTTCTCAAAGTATCTCCTTGGAAGGGGAAAATCAGATTTGGTAAAAAGGGTAAACTCAGTCCGTGGTTTATTGGACCCTTCGAAGTGCTGAAACGAATAGGCGAGGTGGCTTATGAGGTAGCTCTACCTCCTGAGTTAGGCCACATTCACAATGTCTTCCACATATCGGTGCTACAACCGTATAAGTCTGATTATAAACATGTCATAGAGTATGAACCGATACAGTTTGAGCAAGATTTGTCTTATGAAGAGGTCCTGTACAAATAGTGGACAAGAAGGAACAAGTTCTTAGAAATAAAGTGATACCTTCTGTTAAGGTAATCTGGAGGAACCACAGTGCTGAAGAAGCAACGTGGGAACTCGAAGAGCAAATGATGCAGAATTTTCCTCAATTATTTGTTTAATGTTTATATTGCGATTCTGGGGACAGAATCTTTGTAAGGAGGGGAGAATGTAACGGATGATTTAATTGCGTTGTGATTCTGGGGACAGAATCCTTTTAAGGAGGGAAAGATGTAACGAATACAATTTTTGTGATTGAATAAAAATATTTATTGAATTATATAAATATTTTTATTAATTTATTGAGATAAATAAATAATTTATTAAGTTTTTGTGAGATGGGTATATGTTAAGTTTAATTATGTTAAATGTTATTTGAATGTGATTTGTTATGATATTCTAATTTAATTTAATAATTAAATTAGATGATGAAAAGGTTTATTTAAATAAATGATTTATTTGAATAAGAGAATTCATTTGGTGTTATTGTTATTGGTTAAATAAATTATTAAGTTAGTTTGTAAAGTTTAATTGAATTTATTTAATAATAAGTTTAATTAAATTAGAAGTGTGACATTTTAAACTATATGTTATATTGGTTTATTAAAATAAATGAGAAAGTGTTTAATTCAGTTTTACCAAACAAGGCCCTATGATCTTTGTTTGAAAATAATGGGTTATTTTATTGGTATTTTACCAAACAAGGCCTTATGACCTTTAGTTAGAATAATGGATTATTCTATTTTAATTTAACCAAACAAGCGTTATGGCTTTTGAATTTTTATAACTGATGATTTAATTAGATTATACGTTCCATCAGTTTTTATTCATTAGTTTTTATTCTTATTTTATCAGTTTATATTTTATACAACGTCAGTTAAAAGAAAAGAAAGAAGAGAAAGAACAGAGAAGGAAGAATATACAGAGAAGAAGAGAGAATTAGAGAGAGAAATTGAGAGTTTGAGAGCTTTGAGAATTGTGAGTACAAAGGAAAAGAAGTACTTAACTAAGAATCATATAGCTTGAAGGTATAATTCTTTTAGTTTTGTTCTTCATTATATCCTTATTATTTACTTCTCTGAATATGATTTTTATTCACTGTATATGAATTTATATGCCAAAATACATGAATTACTTGGTTATAATTGTTAGTAAGCATGTATTAGAGATTATGTGATGATTATAAACTAGTTTGAAGAATTAATTCATGAAAACATGCTTTAGAATTGAGTTCTTAGTTTTACAGAGCTTTATTTCATGTATGGCATATTTGTATGAAAATTGATGATTCAATTTGGTTATTAATTGGTTAATTAATAATTGTTTATGATTGTATGATGAAAAACATGAATAATGCAAGAAGAATGATTTTAATTGGTTGAAAAATGAATTTACAGAGTTTGATTTCATGAAAATAGTCAAAGCATGAATAAATTGTTTAACAGTGAATTTTTGGCTTTAAATTGGTTGATTATGTGTTTTATAATAGTTAAATTAGTTAGAAACATGTTGGTTATTTGTTTTCTAGCATATTTGATGTCTGGGTATATCTAGTTTGTGTACTGGATGATAAAATTCAGAAAATTTGGCCAAATTTGGCCTAAGTTTTCACTGTTCGCGAACTGTAGGAGACGACTGCCGGGTGTCTCGCCCCGGCGAGAAAAATGATCTGTTAATCTTCGCCCCGACGAAGTCTCGCCCCGGCGAGAAATTTTGTTAAGGAAAAGCTCGCCCCGGCGAGATATTTGTTCAGTAAATCCTCGCCTCGGCGAGGGAACAGTACTGGAAATTTTTAAAATTTTTATTTTCTTTGTGCTTTTATTATGATGCTATAAACAAGTTTAAAACTTATATTAATGTATTAAGTGACTGAAGAAATGCCATGATGGTTGTTAAACTAGTACTTGTTGACTATAGTATGCTAAATGAGATGTTATAATAAAAAGGATAAAAGCAAGCTTAAAGTGTATATTATTTTGTAACTAATTATGTTACCATTTTATAATTAAATGTATAGGTTGTTTAAGGATCGTGAGATATTTAATTTGTAATCAACGCTTGAGGCAATTTCCTTATCTCAACTTATTACTTTATGTTGAGCAAGTTTTCCTTCCTTAAGCTTGAGAATTATTTATAGCAAGTTGTTGTTCTCTTTTAACTTGTTAATTTATTCAAGACAAGTTTATTTATATTGAGCAAGCTTATTGACCTTAGCTTATTGATATTCAAGCAAGGTTATTATCATGATTATATACTCAAGTTTTATTCCAATCATTGTTATTATTCAAACTTCGAGTATAATTTCTTTTGAACAAACTCTATTGAATTAGACTAGCAAACCCTTATTGATTTAGCTAGTCCTTAGTTGATGAACGTTTCAAAGACTTAGAATGTTTTCTATACTTGTTCCAAGCCAATTTCCTTTTTGGTATGGATTCAGACGATAAACTGAGATGAACAACCCTAATATAGGGGATTACTTACGCGACAGCGTTAAAATGTTTGTGCACAATACATTGTACAAGGGGCTGATCCCCCTGAGTACGAGATGTTGGTCCATAGTCTATATGACTGTTAAAGGTTACAGTAGAAATACTTGTCAACCTAGGACATAGTTCGAGGTCTTGTGACCCTCAGATACAATTTCTAAATCTTGAATTCTATATTTTTGGAATCAAGCATTCTAAAGAGCTTTTAAACTTTAATCATTTATTGGTTGAGAATCAGAAAACTATTACTCCTCAGTTGAAATCATTTCATGTAGATATTATTGTTATTGTACTTGTGAGCAATTGTTTGCTCACTCTTGCACAAATCATTGCAGCTAAGGCTGAGAAACCGGACGAGCCGTCCATGAGCAAAGGCAAGGGCAAGATGCATAAATAGCTAAAGACCTGTTATTTATTTGATGATCGATTGTATCAAGACTTATTTAAATTATGTTTTATTCCGCATTTGATGTATTAAGGTTAAGATAACCTGGGATTTGAATATTTAATAATTTGGTGATGTAACCCAATTTTGGGAAGATATTTCTTTAAGTTGATTTAATTGTTATTTTATTGGGTAGTTAGTTTTGAATGTATGTTATAGTGAACACCAAATCAGTGGGAATTAAGTACCTGGATTTGGGGGTGTCACATCTATCGCCCCAGCGACAATTCATAAGCCATTTGGATCGCCCCAGCGACACAGTCGCCCCGGCGACGTTCTAGACTCATTTTTCCTCGCCGCGGCGATGAAATCGCCCCGGCGGTAAAAGTAAAGTGTATTCTATCGCCCCGGCGACAGACACGGAATCTAGTTTTTAAAAACCCCATTTCTGCATATCGCTGTTTACATTCTCTCTTCCATTCATTCAACCCCAAGCTCGGAATCCCCTCTCAATCTATCCGATACACAAGCCACACTGTTCCACAACCTATTTCAACGCAAATCAGGCGGAGTTCGCACCACCCACACCAAGCTTCAACCGCAAATTTGGGGATTTTTAATGTCACAAGGGATTTCCAAGTTAGGGTTCATTTTCTGCTAATTTCCATACTCTGATTGATCAAGGTATGTCGTTGATTGCTTGGAAATCATTGCTAATGCTTATGGATCTTTGACAGTACATTTAGAGTAATCAGTAAGGGTGATTTTGATAGACTTGGATATATTGTGGAATTTTCAATGTGGGATTACTTTCTTGGTTTTCAACTTAATTGATTTGTGATCACATGATTGGGATAAGCGTGCTACATTAAGAATTGCATGTGGGTGTTGGTACTATGATTGGAATATTTTTCGTATACACTGTTACTGTGGGAAATTCAATTTTGATCGTCTCTGCGTTGGCTATACTATCGATCTGCTAGATAGTGTGAATTGGGACTCATTGTGTTGCGTGATTGTTATTGGTTCTGCATTCTGAATTGGGGGAGTCAGTGATTGTTATTGCTCTAACTGCTGGATTAGCCATATTAGAACATTCTGTGTCTGCACTGAATACACTGTGAACTGAGTTACACTTTAAATCCGATATATTACTGCATTATTCACTTGCTGGACCGATTGAGTTGGTGTTGGCTCAGTCGGGTGTTGGTATATATATTGCTGGAATTGGTCTGTTGCAGTGTATTTTAAAATTGGTTGAAATCAAGTTTGGGGGAAGATTTTTGTGGTTCTTTGCACCAGTTATTGATCAGTCATGCCGCCAAAAAGGTTCAGGGGTGAGGGTTCCTCAGCACCACAGGAACGGGCTTATGATCACAGTAAGTTTGTCAGTGCTGAGGCCGCTGAACGATTTGACACTTTCATAGTGGGTAAGGCCCTGACACCCGAGCGTGGCCTACGACCTAGTTGGAGGGTGGATGGAGAGATGGGCGATCAGATTACTGAGAGAGAATGGGACACTTTCATTGAGCAGCCCAAGGCAGCTGTGGTAGCCATCGTCCAGGAATTCTATGCTAACGCCAAGGACACGCTACCATATACTGTGACTGTACGGGGCAGGACCGTATCATTCAGCGCCCAGGATATTAACGACTACTATGCATTGGACGCTCCTACAGTGTGCCAGTATACTGAGTTCCTACGATCCTCACCCGACTATGACAGAATTCTAGCCGACTTGTGCAGACCGGGCACCACGTGGGTTACTAAGGGCAACAGAGGGGGTACATTTTTTCATAGCAAGGAGTTAAGCCTGTATGGTAAGATTTGGTATGCTTTTCTCTGCGCTAAGCTGATGCCCACAGTTCATGTTAGCGATGTTACAAAGGACAGGGCTGCCCTATTGTATGCTATAGTCATGGACTACGCGATCGACGTGGGTTGCATCATTGAGGGTAACATCCGCAGGATCCTGAGGAGTAACGTGCATGGCGGGTTACCACACCCGTCTCTTATCTGCGGATTGTGCCGGGCTACAGGCGTTCAGTGGACCGAGGATGATATTGTTCAGCAGCCACTGCTGGTCTTAGACCATCGACTGATCTCCAGATACTCAGTTTGGGACCAGGCAGAGTCGCACCCGCGGGGTCGAGGATTTATTATTCAGCCCCAGGCAGACCCAGTGGATGCCCCTGCTTCACCTACAGATTCCAGCTCTCAGCCGAGATCTCGTGTCAGCAGTCAACTCAGAGATATGCAAATGCTGCTGGTACGACAGAACCAACGACTTGCAGAGAGGCAGGAGCACATATTCAACTACACCACGAGCTTCAATGCAGTTCTGGCTGAACAGTTCGCGAGGCTGAATCCTGGAGGACCACCTATCTCATTTCCCGTGCCCCAGCCACTTCCTCCCTATCCACCATCTGATGCTGAGGTTGAGGATATCAACCAACCATGATCAGGGGAGTCCTCAGTTTTACATTTTGCACTCTTTAGACAATGAGGACATTATCCATTTTAAGTTTGGGGGTGGTTTTATTTTTTGCTATTTAGTAGTCGTTCCTTGTACTTCAGTTGGTTTCAGTTGGTTTAATGCTTTAGCATGGTAGTTATTAGTTAGTATGCAGGTTTTCAAGTTTAAAGACAGTTTTTGAATGTGTTAAACAATGACTTTTCTTGCTATGAATGCTTATTTCTATTAGTGTCATTTGTTGATGATCATTGTACATATTCATCATCTATTTTCCTTTAGATTTATGGTTTCTCAGCATCATGTAGATCTGCATTTAGAAACCTATGAGCAGTGTATTTAAGGAAAGCCGATGATGACTTGGTAATCACTGTTTTAATGTCTTATGCACCTTGGATCTGAATTGCTATATTAGAAATGCTAACTCGTGCCTATTTCTCTTGAATTTTTAACCCTTGGAGTTCCTAATGCACATAGTATTGTTGTGGTTACGTGAGATTTTATTTTTAACTCGTTGAAACTGTTGCTCATTAAAAGATAGGATAGT
Source organism: Aralia elata (assembly GCA_034770075.1). Lineage (NCBI taxonomy): Eukaryota > Viridiplantae > Streptophyta > Magnoliopsida > Apiales > Araliaceae > Aralia > Aralia elata. Next base: position 759,629 of record JAVJAP010000049.1, read on the forward strand.
TTCTGCAAAAAAAAAAAAAATTACGCTTATTTACTGCTTCGATGTCTGTCTTGAATGCTGGTTATAATTGAAAATGAAATATAGACAGATATGAGCAAATCTTGACTAGTTTGTCTTTGTGGCCTTTGTCATTCGAACAAGTAAGCCCGTTGGAGCGTTTCTACGCTTGATGCCCTAAAACCATCTGGTTTGGGAGTCGTCGGTGGAAAGTTTGCTACATGGGCGACATTGAAAAGCCTAATGAAGATAGACATTGCACAGGTCTAGATGTTAATAAAATATCATCGAGATGGAGCGTAAAACGCACTCGGTGATAGTTATAGAATATAGCTAAATGGAATGTGAAAATAGAGGCTAGTGAGCATGAGAGCTGCTAGCAACTTGGCTATTAACTGTTTTATCTTCTTTTGAGCAATGTAGTTCTAGGATTGAATTGTAATCAGTGCGTGCTCTAACAGTCCTACCACACACACACACACACTTAAGGGTTAAACATTTGGCGAAACTGTTGTGAGTTTCATTTCTAATAATCATTTGGTTGTGAGGTTGTTGGGTACTTGTTTTTAAATGTTGAGGCTGGATGTCCTTATCATGACTGCTCTAGCTTAGAACTCTTGCATTTGCATTCAAATACTTGTGGCATTGTTTATTTTTCAATTCCTTTGTTTTTCTTAAGGACAAGCAAAGTCTTAAGTTTGAGGGTATTTGATGAGTGGGTTTTATACCTACGAATTAGATGTTTTCTAGGCTCAATTCTCGGCTATCTTTAAGCATTTATAGCACCATTTCACTAGTTATTTCATTATTGTACAGGAAGCGACACTAAGTAGAAAATTGTGGAATTGTGGAACTTTTGGAGAAAAATGTCAAGTACCAGCAGTAAGCTCCATCGCCGGGGCGACAATCCCAGGCTCACTTTCAGCGCCAGGGCGACGCCATCGCCGGTGCGACATTACTAAGCCAATTTCCATCACCGGGGCGACGTTGTCGCCGGGGTGGCATCTCGCAGCATATTTTTGTCGCCGGGGCGACAGGTCGGGACAAGAGATATGTCTGGCGTTTGTCACTTCTGCTGGTAGTGGAGTTTCAGTGGAGCAAATTCGGGAGCACAATGGAAAGGGAAGGAGAGACAGTAATCAGATTAGTAGGCATCCAGGGAGTGGGTATTGAATTATTGAAGCTTTGCTACTCAATTTGGAGGCTAGGGTTTGAGAGAAAAAGAAGAAGAAAAAAGGAACAAAGTAGTAATCATCTGAATTTCATCAACTCAATGAGGCTAGGAGCACGAAATAGGAAGCAAGAGCAACTCAAGAAGATCTACACCACACCAATTCGGGAATCTTATCACAAAAGGGGTGTTTCTTCATATGTTTTAGTTCTTATTTCTTATTTAGTTATTCCAAACCATGTACTATAATCAGATTATGATGTTGTTGAAATTGAATATGAGCTAAACTTTTCATTCTAAGATTGCAATGGAACCCAACTTGTAGTTTAAATTGAATGCTCTCTCTTTGATTGGTAGTTAGTCATTACATGAATTGGAATTCATAACCTTTGCTTAAGGATTAATTGCTTGGCCCGTAATTACCTTGGTAACTTATATGAAATTGAGAGAGGAAGTGTAAGTTGAGACCTAGTTATGAATTCATGTGAAAGTTGGATATTCTTTATGGGTAATGTATGAGATTATGTGACGTGAGTCTTATGTATTACTCTTGAGGATTGATAATTTGATTGTATTTAGGATAGACATATACCTAAATACCACATGTATCCAATTGAGAATCCTTGCTTAATGATTTCTATTGTGAAAGTTGGTAATTGATAGAATAGTTGATAGGATTTTACGTGACATGTGTTTTATCGATTGTTCTTGATATGAGGTTCTTGCTAGTGTGTAGAATAGAAATATATCTATACACCACAATAGGAAATACGTATTCGACCATCGAGAGAGGCTTATATATACTTGTGATTTCTCGGATAACAACTCTTATGTTCTAATTTACCAAACAAGAGAGAGTATGATGTTTAAATGAAGAGTTGGGGGATATTGTAATCTTAGATCTTTTTATCTTGAATTCTATCTGTGTTAGTAAAACTTTGTTTTCTAAATTGTCTTTATTTTAGTTTTAATCAACAACAAACACAAACCATATTGTCATTGTTTAAATTGGATTAATTTTACATGCGATTGATATTTGGTAATTATTTATCATAATTCCTCGTGGGTTCGACACTCTACTTATCTTATATTACTTGTGGATCGCGTATACTTGCGCGTGTTTTATTGATTGCGAAATCGACAACAATAGTCGATACACGAAAGGAGGGTGCAAAGCTGGAGGAGATACCGGTAGTTAGGGATTTTGCAGACTTGTTTCTAGATGATTTGCCAGGACTTTCGCTAGATAGGGAAATTGAATTTGTAATTGATCTATCACCGGGTACAACCCCTATATCAAAAGCCCCGTATCGAATTGCTCCGGTAGAGATGAAGGAGTTGATGGTGCAATTGCAGGAGCTACTGGATAAGAAGTATATTCAACCGAGCGTTTCGCCGTGAGGAGCGCTGGTGTTATTTGTCAAGAACAAAGACAGATCAATGCATCTTTACATTAATTATAGAGAGTTGAACAAGGTCACGATTAAAAATAAGTATCCGTTGCGAAGGATCGATGACCTGTTTGATCAACTGAAGGGAGCGAGGTGTTTTTCAAAGATAGATCTGCGAAGTGGGTACCATCAGCTGAAGGTGAGAGAGGAGGATGTACCAAAGACGACATTCAAAACTCGGTATGGTCATTACAAGTTTCTTGTAATGTCATTTGGTTTAACGAATGCGCCTGCAGCATTCATGGACCTAATGAATAGAGTTTTCAAACCATTTTTGGATAAATTTATAATGGTGTTCATAGGCGACATTTTGGTTATTCCAAAACTCACGACGAACATGTGGAGCACTTGAAGGTAACATTGGAGGCGTTAAGGAGAGAGAAATTGTATGCAAAATTTTCAAAGTGCGAGTTTTGGTTGGAGCGTGTGCAATTTCTTGGGTATGTGATTGATAAGGACGGAATATTGGTGGATCCATCAAAGGTTGAAGCTGTGGTAAACTGGGATCAGCCGAAGACACCGTCAGAGGTGAGAAGTTTCCTAGGATTGGCAGGTTATTATCGCCGTTTCATTCAGGACTTCTCTAGAATCGCCACTCCGTTAACAAATTTGACAAGGAAGTCAGTGAAGTTTGTTTGGACGGAGAAGTGCGAAGAGAGTTTCCAAGAATTAAAGAAGAGACTAAGTACGGCACCTGTGTTGTCTTTGTCGGATGATACAGGGAATTTTGTGGTGTATAGCGACGCATCGCATAAAGGACTTGGTTGTGTGCTTATGCAAAACGGCAAGGTCATTGCTTACACATCACGACAATTAAAAGACATGAAAAAGGGTATCCAACCCATGATTTAGAGTTAGCGGTCGTGGTGTTTGCTTTGAAAATTTGGAGGCACTATCTCTATGAGGAGAAGTGTGAGATATATACAGACCATAAAAGTCTGAAGTATATTTTCACACAAAAGGATTTAAATATGCGTCAGAGGCGATGGATAGACTTGATCAAAGATTACGATTGTGAAATACTATACCATCCAGGAAAAGCTAATGTGGTTGCCGACGCTTTGAGCAGGAAGGGTCGGGAGAAGTTATTTTTATTAACCGCTCAGGAAAAGCTCATAATGGAAATGGCTAAATTAGAATTGGAGGTGAAATATCTGGCAGAGCTGAATGAAAAATTATTTCAGATGGAAACCCACTCAACTCTAGTGGACAAGGTAAAAGAAGCACAACTCCAGGATGAGGAGTGTGATAAAATACGGAAAAGGGTGCTTGAGGGTGAGGAGCTTAAATATAAAATCGATGCCGAAGGGTTGCTGAGATTTGAAGGTAGAATATGGGTTCCGTCAATGCTAGAGATCCGAGAAGAGATTTTGAGCAAAGCTCATAGTTCAAGATTTTCGGTTCACCCGGGAAGTACAAAAATGTATCAGGATCTTCGACAATATTTTTGGTGGCCAAATATGAATAAAGAAGTTGCTGAGTGTGTTGCGAAGTGCTTAACTTGTCAAAAAGTCAAAGCAGAGCATCAGAGGCCAAGTGGTTTATTACAGCCCTTGGAGATACCAGAATGGAAGTGGGAACATATCACGATGGACTTCGTGGTAGGGCTGCCAACTACTCGAAAGAGTTATAACGCAATATGGGTTATAGTGGACCGATTGACGAAATCAGCGCATTTCTTGCCGATCAAAATCAGATTCACCCTAGATCAGCTGGCTAAATTATACGTCATGGAGATTTCGAGGCACGGTGTTCCAGTGTCAATTGTGTCGGACAGAGATCTACGTTTCACATCAAAATTATGGAAGAGTCTGCAAGCTTGTATGAGGACGCAGTTGAGAATGAGTACAGCTTACCATCCTCAAACCGATGGCCAGAGCGAATGAACAATTCAAACGTTAGAGGATATGCTAAGAGCGTGTGTCATGGATTTTAAAGGTAACTGGGATGATCATTTACCTCTGGTCGAGTTTGCCTATAACAATAGTTATCACGTAAGTATTGGAATGCCGCCTTATGAAGCGTTGTACGGAAGGAAGTGCAGAACTCCGTTATGTTGGGATGAGGTTGGTGAACGTTAACTATTGGGACCCGAACTGGTACAACAAACTGCTGACATCGTCAAGGTGATAAGAGCCAGATTGTTAGCTGCTCAAGACAGGCAGAAGAAGTATGCCGATAAGCACCGACAAAATAGAGAATTCGACGTCGGGAGTTTTGTGTTTCTCAAAGTATCTCCGTGTAAAGGAAAGATCAGATTTGGTAAAAAGGGTAAGCTAAGTCCGCGATTTATTGGACCCTTTGAGATGTTGAAAGGAGTAGGTGAGGTAGCCTATGAGGTAGCTTTACCTCCCGAGTTAGACCACATTCACAATGTCTTCCATATATCGGTGTTACGACCATATAAGCCCGATTATAAACATGTAATAGAATATGAATCAATTCAATTTGAGAAAGATTTATCCTATGAAGAGGTTCCAGTGCAGATAGTTGACAGGAAAGAGCAGATTCTCAGAAATAAAGTTATACCTTCTGTTAAGGTAATCTGGAGGAACCACAACGCTGAAGAAGCTACATGAGAACTAGAAGAGAAAATGATGCAAAGTTATCCTCAATTATTTGTTTAATCCTTCTATCGCGATTCTGAGGACAGAATCCTTGTAAGGAGGGGAGAATGTAACGGACGAATTAATTGCGTGGTGATTCTGGGGACAGAATCCTTTTAAGGAGGGAAGGATGTAACGAATGTGATTTTTTTGAATAAATAAAATATTTATTGAGTTGAATAAATATTTTTCTTAATTTATTTATTGAGTAAAATAAATAATTGATAAAGTTATTGTGGAGTAATTCATTTTAAGTGTAATTATGTTAAATGAGTAGTAATTCGATGTTGGTCTAATTTAATTTAATAATTAAATTAGATGATTAGTGATTTAATTTAATAAAATGATTTATTGAATTAATTTATAATTGGTCAAATAGAAATTATAAATTAAATTAGTAAGATTTAATTGAATTTATTTAATAATGAGTTTAATTAAATTGAAAGTGTGACAATTAAACTATATAGTATAATGGGTTATTAAAATAAATGAAAAAGGGTTTCATTTTAATTAAACCAAACAAGGCCTTGTGACCCTTAGTTGGTAAAAATGGTTTATTTTGCTTTGGTTCAACCAAACAAGGCCTTGTGGCTTTTAGAATTCTATTTTTCTTATTTGGGTTTGCCAAACATGGTCTAACCCTTTATTTTTACAACTAACTAATTAAAAATTTAGCTACGTTAAAGTTAGTGTCATGAAGGTTCATCAGGTTGTTTTAAAAAAAATCAGAGCTTAACAGAGAGAAAAGAGAAAAGAGAGTGAGAAGAGTTCTCTGTGAATTTGAGAAGGAGGAAGAACGTAGATTGTCAAGTTTTTCCAATCATAATCTAAGAAGAATAATCAGGTAATAATCTAACTTAAAACTTTAGTTCTTATTATCTTCAAACTAGTTCTCTGTGAAAAATTGGTGAACCAACAATTTGCTAGAAATTGTTTATATGATGATTATGCATGTTAGTATGGGTTTATAAACTGTTATATAGCAATTGTAAATGATTTTCTGTAACTAGAATCCATGAAAAACAAGTTTTAAATGGGTTTTGTGTTCTTGAGTTTATACATATGAATATGGCTTACATTGGATTTAAAATTAGTGTTCAATTCATGTAATAATCTGTAAATTGGTTGTTGTTATTGTTAGTATGTTCAATAACGAAAAGAATGTAAGTGGAATGGATTAAAATGGTTTAGAGAAGAATTCACAGTGTTTGATTTCATTAAATGGCCAAAACATGAATATTTTGTATAAATAGTGAATTTTTGGTCTTTAATTAGTTGATTATGTGTATTATAATGATTAAAATTGTTAAAAACGTGTTGGGTATTTGTTTTGCAACATGTTTGATGTCTAGGTGTGTTTAATTTGTGAGTCGGATGGTAAAATTTGAGAAATTTGGTCTGGAATTTCACTGGTTCGCGAACTGCAGAAGCTGACAGTTGGGTCCACCGCCCCGGCGGTGGAAATGTACTAGTTTTGTCGCCCCGGCAGTAGGAATGAACTAGTTTTGTCGCCCCGACGGTAGCCTCGCACCGGCGCTAGTTTGAGAAGGAATCCACCGCCCCGATGGTAGAACAGGAAATGAGAATTTTTCTTTTTGTTTTGTAATCATGCTATATTGCTATGTGCATGTTTAAACCTTAGACTAAGGTATTAAATGATAAATAAGATACTACGATGAAAGATAAGCAAATACTTATTGAATATCAAATGACAATTAAGATATTAAATGAAATTGGATAAGAACGAATCCTAAAGTACTTATAATTCTGTAACTAATTATTGTTACCCGTTTAATAAACGAAATGTATAGGTTGATTAAAGAACGTGAATTTTAATCTGTAATCTACATACGAGGCAAGTTTTTCTATCTTTAATCTTTTTATTTCGTTGTAAGCAAGTTTCCTACAACTTAACTTTTACTCGAGCAAGTTTCTTACTTTATCTTAATTGAGCAAGCTTATTATCCTTAGCTTATTATTGTTCAAGCAAGGTTGTTATAATGTCAAATGCTTATGTTCTATTCAAATCATTTGTTGTTCGATTATGAATTGTTATTCAAGCTTCAGATATAAATCTCATTGTATAACTTTATTTTTGAATCAAATGCTTTAGTGACTAGCGAACCCTTATTGATTCAGCTAGTCCATAGTTGATGAGCGGTCTAAAGACTTAGAATTTCTTGAAGTTATTCCAAACCAAGTTTCTTTTGGTATGGATTCTGACGTCAAACTGAGATGAACAACCTTAATATAGGGGATTAAACTACGCAATAGCGTTAAAATATTTGTGCACAATACATTGTACAAAGGGCTGATCCCCCTGAGTACGAGATGAATAGTCCATAGTCTATAAGACTGTTAAAGGTTACGGTAGAATTACTTGTTAACCTAGGACATAGTTCGAGGTCTTATGACCCTCAGGTACACTTTTAGTCTTGAAATCTACATTCAGTTCTTGAGCCAAGTTTTCTATTAAGCTTCCAGTCCTTTAAATTGTTATTGATTGATTTCAGATAAGCTATTATACCTCAGATAAAATCTACTCCATTGATTATTTAATTGTTGACGTTATCATACTTGTGGGCAATTGTTTGCTCACCCTTGCATTAAACATTGCAGCTAAGACTGAGAAATCAGATGAGCCGTCCATTAGTAAGGGCAAAGGTAAGATGCAGAAGTAGCTGGCAAACTGTTATCTGTTTGATGAATTTATGTAATAAGACTTATTTAATATTATGTTTTAATTCCGCAACGATGTAATAAAGGTTAGATGACCTAGGATTTGTTTACTTAAGAGATTTAAGTTGTAACCCCTATTGTGGGAAGATGATTTATTCAATTTAATTATATTGTCTTTTATCATGGGTAGTTAGTCATGAATGTATGGAATAGTGAACACCAAATATGTGGAATTGAAGTATCCGGATTTGGGGGTGTCACAACCTCTCCACGGTCTCCAAGTACACGAAATAGACGAAGGCAACTTAATCTAAGTATGCACTCGGAGAACATGTAGAGACTCTGGGCGAAAAATCCTCTCTCTCAAAAAAAACGTACCCAAGACATTTGGCACTGACCTAAGTGAGAGACATAACATCCAGCAACAGTCCCAGACTGGGGACTATTCGGCATTCACTCCTATTGAGTGAATATCGAACGGGTTTCTAAGCTCCTAATTAATTTAATGTAATTTAATTTAATTTATATTATTTTATTTATTTTATTATATAATATAATATTAAATTATATTTTAATATATTTTATTTTATTTTATTTTATTTTATTTTATTTATTATAATGTAGACACCCAAATTTTGCACTTCGTATACTAACCCTGACAGGAGGGCAAATCCGTCAAATGAACCGGCCTGCGAGAGCAAAAGATGGACAAGTACGAACACTCGACGCCACCGCGACGATTTACAATCGAAATCGACGTGACAACAAGGCTGTCCGATTTGAGCATTCCCGAATGATGTGACACGTCTCCCAGTAATTCTCGGACTGCAAAATACGAACATGTCGGCAAAAATCGACGTCACGACACGAGAGTTGAGGCGTAACACGAAAATCGAGAAAGTCAAGCCAGCCAGCCGCAGATTGATCTGCGGCCAATGAGTGCGCCTTTTGAAAACACAGAACTTGAAACACGAAACTCGAAACCAGGCTGAGTGGCTGGTGGGCCAGCCAGCCGCAGATCAATCTGCGGCCAAGCCGCAGATCAATCTGCGGCTGCCCTAGGTCAGCCTATTTCAGCTCAGTTTCTTCATTTCATCCAGGGAGAGACAATAGCAATTTTGGGAAGAAAAGGAAGAGAAAAACAGCAACAAAGAGAGCTCGGGAAAGGAGAGAAAAGAGAGAAAAAAAGAGAGAAATTATACTCTTTTGATTAGATTGTAGCATATATATTTTCTACTTCATTCAATACACGAGTTTGTACGAATTGTGGTAACATTTGCAAGGAGAAAAGCCCTCTTTTATAGCATTTTCGTTATATCATTTTGTTAAGCTTTTGGTCATTTGGGTTATATTATATGTAGTTTTCTTTGTATATTATTGAGGATACAAGGATTGAGGATCATTAGTGAGGATTCCCAATGGAACAAAATTCTTCCTAATGACCCGATGATATCCATTTGGTGATTTTTAGCTTGTTTAATTCTTGTAATATCCATTTTGTGAGTGTGTAGAAATTGTGGATGTGAGCCTAGGAACGCGACCCCGTGGTCCAAATCCGATGATGGACAATTTTGGTGGATGTAATAGGATCGATTATCCTTTATTGTAAGATGTAGTTGTCGGGCCTGAAAACGATACCAAGTCGGAGGTCGGGTTTAAGGCCCCGTAATAGTGAAATATGTGATTGTGAGCGTTGGGGTTATTTGGATGGCTTACATGCCCATGAATAGCCCCAATGCATTTTAATGTTTGATTTGATTTACGACCTAAAATTGATTTCAAAGCTAAAACAATGAAGACTTTCATAAAATCAATCAAATTAGGTTATTAGCTTCACGAGGATAAGAAATTGAAAGTGCTAATGAATGTCGATTCCTATTTAACGAGAAAGCTAAAGAAAAAATCGTTTTTCAAAAACATCACACAAAATGATTTTATAAATAAGTAACGTTTTATTAAACCGTTGTGCATAGGGTTAAAGAGATCCTAGAAATTGCCCATCATTGAGTTACGAAGGCAACGTATAGATCTCGATTCCTATTTTGACGAAGGTTTAGAAAACTCTTGTTTTTGCCAAAACGACACCTAATGAAAATCTCATAGTTTTGACAATTGAAATCAAACCTTTCTCATAAAGCTTTCTCTTGTATGCCGAAAAGACATCCCGAAGCGTTCTCAAATTAAAGCACGACTTTCCCTAAAAATCCAAATGATTCTTTCATACAAACTCACCACAACATTCACATAGGCACACACACACCCACACGCGCGCATGCACACACATTTCATGAATTAAAGGATAGGAAAGCATTGAGATTGCGGTAACCGTGTTTCACGGAAGTCAGGGGGTGCCTAACACCTTCCCCTCGCTTAAGCAAGCCCCCGAACTCTATGAATCTCGGTTCGCAGACCAATTAATTCGGAGTCACATATGAGCCATCAATTTATAAAAAACGAAAACTCGGATGAGTTGGTACATCCATTTCAAATATACCAACTGGCGACTCTGGTTAATTGGCTCATCATAAAAAACGATCTTTCAAAACCCCGTCGACACTCAAGCCGACCTTTTCCAAAAATCATCTAATAAAAAAGGCTAAAATCGGAAAGGGTAACAAATCACCGCATAAGCGGATTAAACCGGCGTCGACAGCTGGCGACTCTGCTGGGGACATTAGAGGGCTTAAGCCGCGTTCAAATCTTGATGTTATCCTATCCTTTTAAAATTCATAAAATGTGTGGGTGTGCGATATTTTGATTTTTTTACTTTTGTTGTGTGAATGTGTGTTTTGCCCAATAAATGAATGATTGAATGGAATTGATTTACTTTTAAATAATCATTTGCATACGGTGAGGACGATGAATGTGAATGTATGTTGAGAGAGTACCTCCTCCTGAGGCGAACCTGTCGGTTGCTTATTACTGGACTCGAAGGGGCTGCTCCCCAGAGATGGCTCAGGAAACGCACCACCCAAATCCGCTCCAGTCGAAAGGGCTCAGACGAGTAGATTGCGAAGATTTGGGGACCTTCATGCCGAAAAGCCCGTGAGAGTAAACCTAGGATAGGTCAGCCTCAGATTAACCCAACGCAGGAAAAGTCTCTTCATGCCCTTTTACGTTCACGCGTATAAAATGTCATGATCCCATTCATATATGCCTCCCCTGTTGACAAAAGAAAGTACTGACCTCCATGTTTTGCAGGGAATAGCTGGGAAGGCATAATAAGTCATGTCTATCAATTATTATTGCAATAAGGGACTACTAACATGCTGTTTTGCAGAAAAAGATTAAAAAACCCAAAACACAAAAGTTACAACTTTAGCATGCATCCATATCCTTTCATTGCCCAGGACTAAACTTTGAACCGTTCTTTCTGTAGGATTGCTCCTCAAACCCGTTCGCAGTCTAAAAGGGCCCAAGACTCTACATCTGAAATGGCTGATCTTCCATCTACTAATCTTGGCTCCATATCTCGTGAGGAATTTGATGATTTCAAGAAACAGATGTTGGAGATGGCCATAATGTTGAGGGAACAATTGCTACCTAGACAGGATCCACCTAAAGAGGATCCACCCCAACCTAAGGGCGAACCCGTCGTCCCAAAGGTCATTCCTATATCCAACCGGACAGTGATTACTATCCCGGAGGAAGGAGACACTGACGACCTTCGGAAGAAAATGAAACAAATGGAGGAGACCATCCAATCCATGAAAGGCATAGGTTCCCTAGGCAGGGTTAATTATTCAGATCTATATGTCTTCCCCGGAGCCAGATACCCGGAGAAATTTAAAATTCCCGAATTTGAGAAATACAATGGGAAGGGGGATCCTTATACACATCTGAAGATATACATCGGGGAGCTTGGATCTTATGCCGAAGACGAAGGTCTAAGAATGCAATTATTCCAAAAGAGCCTGACTGGGGAGGCAAGAATCTGGTATGCCCGCCTCGACAATACTCAAATCCACAACTGGAAGGAATTGGCCCATACTTTCTTAACACAATACAGCTTCCAAGCACAGATGGCCCCTGACAGGTATCAAATGACAAAGGTCAAGAAACAACCGAAAGAATCTTTCAGGGACTATGCACAGCGGTGGAGGGATATGGCTGCCCAAGTGAATCCCCCAATGAGCGAGACAGAGATGGTAATGACCTTTGTGGATATCCAGGAGGCACCCTATTATGAGCGAGTGATATCGGGGATTGGACGACCTTTTGCCGAGATGATAAAACACGAGGAAATGGTGGACATGGGGTTGAAGTCTGGCAAGATTCGAGATTTCACGGCCTTGGAAACGGCTGCGGAACAAATCCGAAGCGGAAACTATGGCAGCACTTCCCGTAGGGTCCAAAACAAAAAGGAAGAAGATGTTTCCCTTATCCTGCAGGGATCATCTAGAAAGGCAAAAAACAATCCTCCAGTACAGGTGCAGAGAGTGGGGCCGTCCCGACAGCCTAACTTCACTGATCAGAGGGCGGATGGGCGAACAAGATTCGAGACCTCGAAAAATCGAGTATTCACCCCACTCGGGGATCCTCTTGAGCAGGTGTTGGCCGTATTGATAGCCCAGAGGAAAATAGTCGATTTGGCACCCCCCAAGTGACCCGAATGGAAGAAGATTTGACCCAAACAAGCGATGCGCCTATCACGCAGGTTCCCCTGGTCATGATACGCAGGAATGTTGGACGCTGAAGCACAAAATTTAGGACTTGATTGATAGTGGGGAAATCGTGGTGGAACAGCCAGGGTCACCAGATGTTGAATCCTCTACCTAAGCATGATGGGGAAGGGGGTAAATCCAGAAGTATGGCAGTGAATCCCGACCAGTAGAAGATCAAGGGGTTTTAAAATTCTGAGTTTTATTTCAAATCCATGCACGCTCATGTCATTTTATCATGTTATCCAAAAGGAAGATCATGTGCTGAAATGTGTTATATATATGACAAGCATTTTTCGTTTTATGGCAGTACCCCGATTTGAGGCATTCTAGCCCGACAAGCAATATGGCCAAATTTGAAGGAGGATCACGATTTTGGTATAAAGCTAGATTTCGATCTGATGCGATTGAGCAAAACAGATATCAACAATACGCCTGACGAGATCGAGGGATGGGTCGAAGATAAACCCAAACCCGACTTAGACCAAACCATCACCATCAAACATCAGAACCCCCAAACGATCACGAAGAACCCGGAGTAGGGGCAAAAAAAAAATAAAAAAAATAAAAAAAAAAGCAACTTAACACTAGATCAAAAATCCCCCAAACCTTTCAACAGGTCAAAGGACCGGATCTTATGTCAGCCCAGTGAGATGCCGATGCACCCAGTACGAGGGAGATCACAACAAAAGCAACTCAACGCTGGGGCATTTGTCAACTACCCAGGAAATGACGGCGTGCAAATTGGCACCCATGCAACAATCTCGTCAACATGCATCATCATCATCAAATGCTACGATCATCTGGCATTTGTCAAGCATAGTTTTCCCGGGATACGGTGACCCGCGTGAAAGGGGATTTTATTTGACTTGATAGGAATCGGATTAATTCTGACAAGCATCCGTGGAGCACGATCGTGAGTATGATTAGACGAAGAAGGCTATTCAACCTTTTGATCGGGTACAAAGCCTTAATTCAAAGCAACGTTTACGACAGGATCGACCTCATATGCCAGTCTTCACTTTGCATTGCACAAGCTTTCAGTTGTGGGGTATAAAACTATGACGACGTTGATGGCAATTAAACACGTAGTCAAACAATCGATAATTATCAAGCTAATATCAAGAAGTCAGACGATAAATAATTATCAAGCTAATATCTCGAATCGTGGCCTGGGTTATTCGAGTAATTAAGCCCGAGGGGTGTCTCTACACCTGGTGCCCTAAAGCCATCTGGTTTGGGAGTCGCTGGCCCAACACTCGTTACATGGGTAACTCAGAGCCTAAGAAAACGAGCATTACAGTAGAGGAGGCCCGAGCAGATTCGAATCGTGGCATAGGCTACTCGAGTAATTAAGCCTAAGGGGTGTCTCTGCATCTGGTGCCCTAAAGTCGTCCGGTTTGGGAATCACCGGCCTAACACTCGCTACATGGGTAACTCAAGCCTAAGAAAACGAATCTTGCGCAAGGTCAAGCAAAGAATGAATGGGGCAGAGCACCAGCTTGTCTCGAACCGTGGCCTTTGTTACTCGAGTAAATAAACCCGAAGGGGTGTCTGTACACCTAATGCCCCAAAACCGTCTGGTTCGAGAGTCATTGGTCCAAAACTCGTTAAATGGGTAACTTTGAAAAGCCTAAGAAAACGAGACAAGTGAAGTGGACTAATAAAGAGAAAGGGTAATACGGAAAAAAAAAAAACTCTCGGCCTTAAACAAAAAATCAGGAAAGAGAAACCCCTACTGAATGCTGCATCGCACAGTGCATTTGTCATATGACATCAATCCTGCTAAGGACGTTGTCGAGAATGGAGACAGAGTGCCTTTGACGAGGGAAGGTAGTTCTTTTGAATTCGACCTTACTCACGTACAATGACCATGAATGCTTGAAGGTGTTCTTACGATTTCATAACTCGTCAAATAAGAAATCATCAACTCACGAGGGATTGAAAAAAAAAACAAAAAAAAACAAATAAAAAAACAAAAAAAAAAAGACCTTCCAATCTAGTACATTCACGGTTCACAACTTGCTAGATTGTGAGATCAACAGATATTCAATTTCATGTGCTTTAACTGCATTTTGTCGAAATTATAATATCTTTGTGTTGAACTAACACTAACGGCCCGAGCTTCAAGTTTTGGCATTTGTTAGTCATCTGATATGCAGGATCTTGCAGAGCTGTGGATAACTCAGCACGGTCAACATCGCGAGTTTTCGATAGAAATTCTTGGTAGCGACACGCGCCAAGGCAGGGGCAGTTAAGAATCATGAAATGGAAGGAAGCTGAGGCTGCACAGAACTTCCCATCATTGGGCCTCTCTCCAATCCTAACTATCACTGCCTCGACATCCAAATGATCCACGTGCATGAGCATATACAAGGATGATATAATGCGAGACGACAACATATCGGCCAGCAGAAATGATCGAAAGGCCGAGGAGCCCAACATAGCTGTCAATCATCACAAAGAGCGAAACAGACTGCCTCAACTCGATGAAATGAAGACGACCAAGAACAGGCAGAGTACCACACCAATGTTGAAGTCTAGAAACAACACTTCACGACGAGGCGTGATCCAATCAAATGTCGGCGAGCAACGACGACTGTCGAATCGTATCATTTGACTGAACAGGGGTCATTTCTATCCAAACATATGTTGGGCACATGCATCTGTCCATAACATATCTGCCGGATCATGCATAACATCTTTTGCATGCATACATGTACGATCAAAATGAAAATCTTCAAAGGAAAGTACAAGCACGTCGCTTTCAACCTCACAAATGATCAGATCGTGATGGTTTTTACGGCATGGTACATGGACGATGTTGGTAGGAGATCCAGGACAGAAGCCGATCACACATCCCACTTCAAGAAATCACTTAAATCAAATCTACAATCCTTGGGAAGGGCTGGTATCCAAAAAAAACAATCCATGAGAAGGGCTGGTATCCAAAAATCAACAATCCCTGGGAAGGGCTGGTATCCAAAAAAAAAAAACAATCCCTGGGAAGGGCTGGTATCCAAAAATCAACATCCCTGGGAAGGGCTGGTATCCAAAAATCAACAATCCTTGGGAAGGGCTGGTATCAAAAAAAAAAACAATCCCTGGGAAGGGCTGGTATCCAAAAATCAACAATCCCTGGGAAGGGCTGGTATCCCAAAAAAACAATCCCTGGGAAGGGCTGGTATCCAAAAATCAACATCCCTGGGAAGGGCTGGTATCCAAAAATCAACAATCCTTGGGAAGGGCTGGTATCCAAAAAAAACAATCCCTGGGAAGGGTTGGTATCCAAAAAATCAACATCCCTGGGAAGGGCTGGTATCCAAAAATCAACAATCCCTGGGAAGGGCTGGTATCCAAAAAAAACAATCCCTGGGAAGGGTTGGTATCCAAAAAAAACGATCCCTGGGAAGGGCTGGTATCCAAAAAATCAACAATCCCAGGGAAGGGCTGGTATCCAAATAATCAACGATCCCTGGGAAGGGCTGGTATCCAAATAATTAACGATCCCTGGGAAGGGCTGGTATCCAAAAATCAACGATCCCTGGGAAGGGCTGGTATCCAAAAAAATCAACAATCCTTGGGAAGGGCTGGTATCCAAACAATCAACGATCCCTGGGAAGGGCTGGTATCCAAACAATCAACGACCCTTGGGAAGGGCTGGTATCCACACAAACAACTAACACCCCTGGGAAAGGCTGGTATCCAAACAATCAACGATCCCTGGGAAGGGCTGGTATCCAAACAATCAACAACCCCTGGGAAGGGCTGGTATCCACACAAAAAACTAACACCCTGGGAAGGGCTGAGATCCAAACAACTAACACCCTGGGAAGGGCTGATATCCAAACAACTAACAACTTGGGAAGGGCTGATATCCAAACAACTAACACCCTGGGAAGGGCTGATATCCAAACAACTAACACCTTGGGAAGGGCTGATATCCAAACAACTAACACCTTGGGAAAGGCTGATATCCAAACAACTAACACCCTGGGAAGGGCTGGTATCCAACCAATCAACTAACACCCTGGGAAGGGCTGAGATCCAAACAACTAACACCCCGGGAAGGGCTGAGATCCAAACAACTAACACCCTGGGAAGGGCTGAGATCCAAACAACTAACATCCCTGGAAAGGGCTGTTATCCAAACAATCAACGATCCCTGGGAAGGGCTGGTATCCAAACAATCAACGACCCCTGCGAAGGGCTGGTATCCACACAATCAACGACCCCTGGGAAGGGTTGGTATCCAAACAATCAAAGACCCTGGGAAGGGCTGGTATCCAAACAATCAACGACCCCTGGGAAGGGCTGAGATCCAAACAATCAACAAGCCCTGGGAAGGGCTGAGATCCAAACAATCAACGACCCCTGGGAAGGGCTGAGATCCAAACAAGGTGGTGAGTGAACCTGGGAAGGCATCCAAGCAAACCACAACAAGGTGGTGAACAACCCTTGGGAAGGGCCAATATCCAAAAAGTGAGCGATCCCTGGGAAGGGCTGAGATCCAGGCAAACCCCGACAAATGATGACATCTGTAGAACAGTATCAAGAGACTGTACAGGGGTCATTTTTCATCAAATTTGCATTTTAAATGGTGTTTCACATGCATTGAATAGATGATAACTCTGTACATGATCCATGCAGGTTAGGTGTCAAGGTCCTAGCCTATCTGAGCCAAAAGCGATGGCTGCCAAGAACGATGTGCGAGGACGAATTCCAAGGATGCCTTTCAAGCTAGTCAGGAGAATAACTTCCTCTGATGACAATGCGATGGAGTAAGGTGATTACGAGATGGGTGACCGTATACGAGACCCGGTACTCACAAGACGATCAACCGGATACGAGACCCGGTGATCACGAGACTGACGACCGGATACGAGACCCGGCACAAACGAGACGACCGATTGGAAGACGAAACCCGTCGACTAACAAGGCGGGCGGGGATTGATGCATTGACACCTTTACGAATGTTTTGCATGCCTTATATCTTGTGTTGCATCATAAGTTGCATGTGCTGCATCATGTATGTATTGTCATTCTTGTGAACTGTCATTCATGCATCGGGTGTCTATTTCTTTATCCTGTTCATTTCATTTAATATTTTATAAACATGATAAAGAGGGGCAGCTGTAGACACCCAAATTTTGCACTTCGTATACTAACCCTGACAGGAGGGCAAATCCGTCAAATGAACCGGCCTGCGAGAGCAAAAGATGGACAAGTACGAACACTCGACGCCACCGCGACGATTTACAACCGAAATCGACGTGACAACAAGGCTGTCCGATTTGAGCATTCCCGAATGATGTGACACGTCTCCCAGTAATTCTCGGACTGCAAAATACGAACATGTCGGCAAAAACCGACGTCACGACACGAGAGTTGAGGCGTAACACGAAAATCGAGAAAGTCAAGCCAGCCAGCCGCAGATTGATCTGCGGCCAATGAGTGCGCCTTTTAAAAACACGGAACTCGAAACACGGAACTCGAAACCAGGCTGAGTGGCTGGTGGGCCAGCCAGCCGCAGATCAATCTGCGGCCAAGCCGCAGATCAATCTGCGGCTGCCCTAGGTCAGCCTATTTCAGCTCAGTTTCTTCATTTCATTCAAGGAGAGGACAGCAGCAATTTTGGGAAGAAAAGGAAGAGAAAAACAGCAACAAAGAGAACTCGGGAAAGGAGAGAAAAGAGAGAAAAAAAGAGAGAAATTATACTCTTTTGATTAGATTGTAGCATATATATTTTCTACTTCATTCAATAAACGAGTTTGTACAAATTGTGGTAACATTTGCAAGGTGAAAAGCCCTCTTTTATAGCATTTTCGTTATATCATTTTGTTAAGCTTTTGGTCATTTGGGTTATATTATATGTAGTTTTCTTTGTATATTATTGAGGATACAAGGATTGAGGATTATTAGTGAGGATTCTCAATGGAACAAAATTCTTCCTAATGACCCGATGATATCCATTTGGTGATTTTTAGCTTGTTTAATTCTTGTAATATCCATTTTGTGAGTGTGTAGAAATTGTGGATGTGAGCCTAGGAACGCGACCCCGTGGTCCAAATCCGATGATGGACAATTTTGGTGGATGTAATAGGATCGATTATCCTTTATTGTAAGATGTAGTTGTCGGGCCTTAAAACGATACCAAGTCGGAGGTCGGGTTTAAGGCCCCGTAATAGTGAAATATGTGATTGTGAGCGTTGGGGTTATTTGGATGGCTTACATGCCCATGAATAGCCCCAATGCATTTTAATGTTTGATTTGATTTACGACCTAAAATTGATTTCAAAGCTAAAACAATGAAGACTTTCATAAAATCAATCAAATTAGGTTATTAGCTTCACGAGGATAAGAAATTGAAAGTGCTAACGAATGTCGATTCCTATTTAACGAGAAAGCTAAAGAAAAAATCGTTTTTCAAAAACATCACACAAAATGATTTTATAAATAAGTAACGTTTTATTAAACTGTTGTGCATAGGGTTAAAGAGATCCTATAAATTGCCCATCATTGAGTTACGAAGGCAACGTATAGATCTCGATTCCTATTTTGACGAAGGTTTAGAAAACTCTTGTTTTTGCCAAAACGACACCTAATGAAAATCTCATAGTTTTGACAATTGAAATCAAACCTTTCTCATAAAGCTTTCTCTTGTATGCCGAAAAGACATCCCGAAGCGTTCTCAAATTAAAGCACGACTTTCCCTAAAAATCCAAATGATTCTTTCATACAAACTCACCACAACATTCACATAGGCACACACACCCACACGCGCGCATGCACACATATTTCATGAATTAAAGGATAGGAAAGCATCGAGATTGCGGTAGCCGTGTTTCACGGAAGTCGGGGGTGCCTAACACCTTCCCCTCGCTTAAGCAAGCCCCCGAACTCTATGAATCTCGGTTCGCAGACCAATTAATTCGGAGTCACATATGAGCCATCGATTTATAAAAAACGAAAACTCGGATGAGTTGGTACATCCATTTCAAATATACCAACTGGCGACTCTGGTTAATTGGCTCATCATAAAAAACGATCTTTCAAAACCCCGTCGACACTCAAGCCGACCTTTTCCAAAAATCATCTAATAAAAAAGGCTAAAATCGGAAAGGGTAACAAATCACCGCATAAGCGGATTAAACCGGCGTCGACATATAATTTATTTTATTTTATTTATTATAATTTATTTTATTTTATTTGATTTTATCTTATTTTATTTTATTTTGTCTTATTATATTATATTGTTTTATATTATATTATATTTATTATAATTTATTATATTACATTATAGTATATTTATTTTATTTTATCTTATTTTATTTTATTTTATTCTGTATTATTTTAATTTATTTTATTTTATATTGTATTATTTTATTTAATTTAATTTAATTTATTTAATTGTATTATATTACTATATATTGTATTATTTAATTTAATTTAATTAATTTTAATTTATTTTATCTTAATTGTGTTATTTGATTTTATTAATTTATATTATCTTATCATACAAAATATTATTTAAATTTAGTTTATGTTATAATATACCTATTATTTTTTTAGTAGTTCATTTCAATACTGGAAACTAATTAAAATACATAAATATTACAAAGCAGGGCCCACAGATTTTGCAATTGAATAATTCTGACATAATTTTTGTGACGCCCCCAAAATAGGTCCACACAACCCATTTTGAGTCGCCAATAACATTCTACAAAATACAAATACAAATACGAATTTTCCCATTTACAACTAATATTTGTTGTGCAAAATACGACCACACACATACTGTGACTTCCATACAAATATCGTACCGTATGGTACCACAGTATCCAAACCCAAATTATTACAATGCCGTAAAAAGACGGCAACACATGTTTAAAGTCTTCAGTACAGTTATTATTAAACTATGCCATCACTTGATGAGGACAACCACTAACTTGAACCATCACTCCACTCCCCGGCTAGTCCCAGCTACATTTTCCTTTCCTGAGAATGGGACAAAACTGAAAAGGGTGAGCTTAAATAGCCCAGTAACAAATATCATGACTAAGATAATGAAGAATAAAAATTATCTTTAGTCTTCAACAATAATAAATCAGAGATTTAAAGATATTATAATTGTTCAACAACAACAATTGCAGCGGAACAAACAATCCATTAGAAGAGTCAAGTAGATTATAATATCTACCATCTTCTATAAATTAAAGGATCACCAACAATATTTTATCCCTGTAACACCAATCAACAATTCCTGTTTATGAACATCCAAATCAACAGTTTATATTCAACAGCCTCTCTTTGCACTACGTGCCAAAGATATTTATTTGTAATATCACCGGTCATGATCATGCCAAACGCCAGTTCATCTTTGCACTACGGCCAAAGAGAATTTTCACCATACGCCTTTATTTGTAACACAAAAAGTCATGATTATACCAATACACAGTTTGGTCAAAATCATGTCACGCCAGTTCATCTTTGCACTACGGGCCAAAGAGAACTATCACCACAATTTAAGTATGAGGATGAGGATGAGGATGATGACAATGATACAGTGAGATTAAGGATAAGAGAAACTTTATAATTTAATCAGTATCAAAGATTGACCAAATTGCCAACCACGATAACTAAATTGTGGAGTCAAATTCAAGAATGATATTCAAGAAATTATTTCATGCTTCAACTATAACGTATAGAAAGATTCAAGTGAAAAGATATTAGATGAAGCACAAACTATTAAGGATATTCTACTAATTTTCAGGGATTTTCTCCATTTAAAAATAAGGTTTTGGAAACAAATAAGGATTTCTTATCATAAATGGAGAAATGTGAAAGAAAAAGATATCCCTTAAAGAGTACAAAAGAAATGATAAGTTATATGAGTATAACAGAATATATGAAACTGCAATGGATTTTCACCTGTCATGCGATAATTCGCGTAGACAGATTATTTCCACAACAGATTAATAAGTAATGAATACGACGGGTTATTCACCAGGTATGCGTCAATCCGCACGAACAGGTTATACCCACAGATTAATAAGGAATGAATACAGAAGGGTATTCACCAGGTACGACACTCGTACTTACAGGTTATTCCCATAGAATAATAAGGGTTAAATACAAAAGGATATTCACCAGGCATGCGTCATATACCGCACGGCCAGGTTATCCCCACAAATTAATACCGAATGAATAACAACCTTTATGAGTATAATATCACTTACGAACATGAAAGCAAATGATATTATATATGAGTATGAAAGAAATGATATTCCCTACCTTCGTTAATTGGATGTTACTTTCTATGAAGTTTACTAACTTCGGATAATACTAGTATTCTCACAAATACTCACAATAGCCTAGAACACTAAGAGAACTTCAGAAATTTAGAGAGAGGGAGGAAGTATAAGCAATGAAGGTGTGAAAATCTCTTAAGCAAACTCTCCCTATTTATAGGAAAATCAAGGTGAGGGCATTTTGGTCTTTTCCCCATATTCTTTTAATATCATCCATCCATTTTTTCTTCCATTAATATCATCCATCCATTTTTTCTTCCATTAATATCATCCGTCCATTTTTTCTTCCATCAATATCATCCATCCATTTTTTCAAAAAGATTAATCCATTATCAAAAGATAATTCCATTTTTCTGTATTATTGTGTTAAATGTATTAATATCACAGATAGCATATACTCGCAATACTGACAACCAGATTATTCCCAGGAAAGAGGGGGCCTTCCATAAAAATGGCGCGCAATTAAATAACCCCTTTCCTTGACAGAATTTCTAGACATTGTCGATAATGCTAAAATATCCTATCAAATGATATAAGTTACAGTGTCGTGACAAATAGTAAAATATATTATGCAGATGCTAATTAACAATTATTGAATCAAGATACTATGCAATTGCTACTTTATCAATTATTGAATCAATAATATAAAACACTGTGCAACATCGTGAGCTACTGTGGAATACCGTGTGCTACTGTGGAATAACGCGTTTTACTGTTCTTTTTTATCACCGGGTATTTTAACAGTTATCGGTTAAAGTTTTGCCGCCAATTTCTATCACTTTCTATATCCGACAGTTAACCCGTTGTGGGGCCCACTATCATTGACAATATTGCCATTTCGGCGCCGTCGTACGGTACCGAATATAATATTCCCCGACAGAAAGAATATTTCCCGACAAAAGGAATATTCCCCGACATACTATTTATCAGATAATTTGCATATAACACCCTTAACTATCATTTATAACAATTAAGCACTTCACTATTTAGAAAAATAATCATAAAGAAAATAATAAATTTTTTATTTCATAAATTCGGGGTCTTACAATTTTCGTCAGGAATTCTGTCAGAAATATCACATATCACACTATTCATCTCTCACCATCATAAACAATATACTGATTACCACTACACAAATTCAAATTCATTATAATCAGAATGAATCAGAATGAATTAGGAGCATTGGATAATAAATATATTCAACTGAGTGTGTCTCCATAGAGAGCAACAATGTTGTTTGTTAAGAAAAAGGAGGGATTGTTAAGACTTTGTATCGACTATATGGAGTTGAATAAAATAACGATTAAGAATAAGTATTCGTTGCCCAAGATCGACGATCTATTTGATCAGTTAAAAGGGGCAAAATACTTTTCTAAGATAGATTTGAGGACGGGGTATCACCAGCTGAAGGTGAGAGGAGAGGATGTACCGAAGACAGCATTCAGAACTCGTTATGGACATTACGAGTTTCTGGTAATGTCGTTCGGGTTGACGAATGTGCCTGCCGTATTTATGGATCTAATGAACAAAGTGTTCAAGCAGTATGTAGATAAGTTGTAGTAGTGTTCATGGATGATATCCTGGTCTATTCTAAGACACGAGAAGATCATGTTGGACACTTAAAGATAGTGTTGGAAGCACTAAAAAGGGAGAAGTTGTATGCGAAATTCACAAATATGAATTTTAGCAAGAGAGGGTCCAATTTTGGGACACACGAGCGATAAAGATGTAATATCTGTAGATCCAACAAAAGTAGAGGCGGTAATCGGTTGGAAACAGCTGAGGACGTCGATATAAGTGCGTAGTTTATCTAAGGTTTTTCGAAGATAGCTACCCTGTAGACGAATTTGTAGAGGAAGACAATGAAGTAGGTATGAACAAAGAAGTGCGAGGGGAGCTTTCAGGAGCTGAAGAAAAGACTTAGTGAAGCACTTGTATTATCCTACCAGATGATATAGAAGATTTTGTAGTGTATGGTAATGTGTCGCATAGAAGACTGGGATGCGTGCTTATACAACACGGCAAGGTCGTTGTTTACGCGTCACGACAGTTAAAGGATTGTGATGAGGGATACCTTACTCATGACCTGGAATTTGTAGCGGTGGTTTTTGCCTTTAAGATTTAGAGGCAATATTCATATAGGGAGAAATGTGAGATATATACGGACCACAAGGGCCTGAAATGTATCTTCACACATAAGGAGTTAAATGTGAGGTAGAGGAAATGGCTAAAAAAAAAAATTTAAAAAAATTATTATTATTATTTACGACTGTGAGGTTCTATATCTCTCAGGAAAGGCGAATGTAGTGGCCGACGCCTTAAGTAAAAAGGGTCGGGGGAAGTTGTCAATATTAAAGGCTCAAGATGAGCTAATAACGGAGATGGCTAAGATGAAGTTAGGAGGTAGATTTTCGAAGAGGTAGATTTTTGAAGAAATTGGGGAAGAAGTTATTTATAATAGAGACTCGTCCAACCTTAGTAGACAGAGTAAAAGAGGCACAACTCAAAGATGAGGAGTGTGAAGTGACAAGGAGGAAAATTTCTAAAGGGGAAGAGTTAAAGTATAAACTCGATAATAAAGGAGTGATAAGGTTTGAAGGAAGAATTTGGGTTCCAACAGAACCAGAGCTAAAAGAGGAGATTTTACAAGAGACCCATTATTTGAGGTTCTCGATAATCCCGGTAGCACGAAGATGTATCAAGACCTTCGACAATATTTTTGGTGGCCGAATATGAAGAAGGAAGTCGCAGAGTGCGTTAGTAAGTGCTTGACTTGTCAAAAAGTCAAGGTCGAGCATCAGAGACCAAGTGGGTTGTTACAACCATTAGAAATTCCAAAATGGAAGTGGGAGCATATCACGATGGATTTCGTGGTGGGACGTCCAACCACGCAGAAGGGATACGACGCTATATGGGTTATAGTGGATCATTTGACAAAGTCGGCTTATTTCTTACCGATTAAGATTAGGTTTAACCTAGAACAATTAGCTAAACTCTATGTCAGGAAAATCGTTTCAAGGCATGGAGTACTCGTTTTGATTGTGTCAGATAGGGATTTGCATTTCACATCGAATTTATGGAGGATTTTGTAAGAGCAAATGGGAACATGATTAAAGTTAAGCACGGCTGATCATCCTCAAACGGATGGTCAGAGCGAGCAGACGATACAGACCCTAGAAGATATGCTAAGGGCCTGTGTAATGGATTTTAAGGGGAGTTGGGACGACCACCTACCTTTAATAGAATTTGCCTATAATAATAGCTATCACACAAACTATTGGCACGCCGCCATACAAAGCGTTATATGGGAGGAAATGCAGAACACCACAGTATTGGAATGAAGAAGGGGATTGTTGGTTGTTGAGACCAGAATTGGTTCAACAGACTGCAGAAATCGTTAAGTTATAAGGTCAAAGCTAGTTATAGCTTAAGACCGACAAAATAAATATGCAGATTAGCATCGCTAGAAGCGAGAGTTAGACGAAGGGAGCTACGTGTTTTTGGAGATGTCTCCCTGGAAAGGGAATATACGATTTAGAAAGAAAAGGAAACTAAGTCCTAGATTTATTTAGGACCGTTTGCAGTATTAAAAAGGGTAAGAGAGGTGGCTTACAAAATAGCCTTATCTCCAGAGTTAGAGCATGTCCATAATGTGTTCCATGTGTCGGTATTAAGACCCTATAAGCAAGATTATAAGCACGTAATTGAATATGAACTTATTCAATTTAAAAAAAAAGACTTAACATATGAATAAATTCCGATTCAGATAATTGATAGGAAGGAGCAGGTCCTAAGAAATAAGGTAATACCTTCAGTGAAGGTGATATGGAAGAACCACAATACCAAAGAAGCAACATGGGAAAGAAAATTATCCCCAACTTTTTGTGTAACCTTGTACCGTGATTCTGGGGACAGAATCCTTATAAGAGGGGAAGAATGTAACGATCGAAAAATCGAACTTAGCCTTGTAACTAGGGTTTTTGAATATTATTGAATAAAATGAAGTTTTATAAATATTATTCTGTGTTATGTGCTTAAAGGTCGTATTATGACCTGAGAATGTGTCTACGTGTAAGAATTTACGAATTAGACGAAAATAAAAAAATCGAGAAAAAGACAAAAAACACTATTCATGCTAAAAATGCCTTTACGTTTTTTTGATTTTTCGAAAGATGCCGTAACGTTTATATGATGTCACGAGGCATAATATCTAATAAAATTTGAAAATAAAAAATGCAATTTTTCGGGTGTGGCTTGAATCGAGAAAGTCAACGAAAGTCAACCGAGAATAATACGAGTATGATACGAATTATTATACGAGTAGAATATGAGAATAATACGCGTATAATACGAAAATTATACGGTAGGAATACGAAAAGTCAAAGTCAAATATTTCGGCTAACTAATTGGTTGAAGTAACCAAACTAGGCAAACATAACCTAGTTAAACTAGTTAAGGTCTAACTAAATCCAAGTGAAATGGTATGGACCAATGGGAGGAGAGAGCTTCCCTTGGAAGCTTGCCATCCCATCCCCCACCACTTAACCTAGCTTAAACTATGGTTAGGTTAGGCTAGATTACCCTTATACCCCAACCCTTGCTTCACCTATAAATAGCCCTCACTTATCTTCTAGATACTTACAACGTATCTAGCAAGAAAAGAAATTCTATATATATCGAGAGAGAATTGAGAGGCTCGGGAATTTATAAATCTCGGAAGGAGAACGTAAGATCGAAGCATTCGAATTATCAAGAACACGAGAAATCATCAAAGGTAAAACCTCTAAACCAACTTCTTTTATAGTTTTCTTTTATAAAACGAAGTGCTTGTTGGTGGTTGTTGATGATTCGTGTGAATCATATGAGTTCTGGAGGAATAAGGAAGAACGTAGATGATTTAAATCACGTTAATATACATGTCAAGTGTAATCGTAATCAAAATAACGATTTAAACGAAGAATGCGTGAAGAGCGTGTTAAATATTGTTTAAACGAACTAGTTAAATCGTAGTTTGTAAGCTAGTAATGGAAGTTTGAAAAGATAGTAACATGTGTATGCAAGATATGGAAGTGTTCCAAGTGGAACGGATTAAAACTGTGCTATAACGAAGTTATGCCGACGGAAATTTAAGTAAAAAACGTTGAGAGTCGAAAACCAAGTTTGGTACGACCTCCGAATGAATTTTGAAGCTAGTAAATGATTTCAAAAGATTAAAATTTCATGGAAATGATATAGAACATAGTGTATGTGAGCCATAAGCTTATGATCGAACTCATTCCATCAACGGATGACGAAGTTATGGCATTACAAAGTAATCGCGTCAAAGGAAATCAACTCGGGAAGAAGGAAAAAAAATCAAGTTGGACAGAGACGATCTCGCTGGGGCGAGCTCGTTTGGCTGGGGAACTCGCCGGGGCGAGCTCGGGCAGAGAGGAGCTAGTCAGGCAAGCTCCCTATGTTCCAATTTTGTGATTTTGTCGTCCTTTAGTAAATTGGGCCTAACTTTTTCATCTGAACTTCGATTTAAATGATTCAAGATGTTTCGGAAAGCTAAAAAGTAGACCTACAACTTTCAATCTTTAAGTTTTGAGGTCAAGAGCAGGGTCCAAATTGGGCATGTTTAGGGCAGTTGTGCAATCGAAGGCAAACCGTGGTGGTTTATTCGAAACGCCATGGCGCCAAGCCATGTTTGTCAAGTAATTCTGAGTTCTAATCATTGAAATTTGGAAATTTGGTCTAGAGAATGTAAACCAAGGAATGGTAGTTGTAATGCCCGTGAATTTTGAACGTCCTTATTAATTAAATCGAATTTAATTCAATGAGTTAACGTTGTGTTCTATTTAAATCAGCTTGGGTTAATTGGTGGGAGATGTATAAGATGTGTCTATACTCGTGTTGGCAGGTATGATATAACTATGGTTAAGAGATAACCATAGGTGAGTCAAGTGTAGGAATTGGTGGGTAATGACTAAAATGGCCAAGAGTGGTTAATAACCAAGGTAATTATGTAAGGGCAATAACCATTGTATATCCAAGTGGTTAATAACCAATGAAATGATGGCGGGATAATAACCATTGTGTTTAACCAATGTAATGATGGCAAGATAATACCCAATGTCTAATAACCAATGAAGAATGGGTAATAACTAATGGATAATTAAGATTTTGCGAAAAGACTATTTTAACCTTGAAAGAGGTTGGGAAAGGACTAAAATACCCTTGAGGAAGTTGCTAGGAAACTTCCTACTATTGATGAATTGACCAAATTGCCCTTGCCTAGTCATGGTTAATGACTATTTTGCCCACGGTCTCTACTTTCCTATAAATAGGACCCCTCACCAATGATAGTGAGGTTGGTTCATTATTCACCAAGTATAGAGAGAGTGTTAGAGAGAGAGTTTGAAGAAAAAGCAAGAACAAATCTTGTGGGAGAAAGAAGAAGGTCTTGATTGTTTAGGCCATCCCCATTCACAACCTATTTTGGGAAGGAAAAGAAGAAGAAGAAATCAAAAAGGTATAACTCCAAACTTTAAGCTATTTTAATGTGTTTGGACATAGATCCTTGAAGTTTTATATTCTTGATGGCTAGAACCTTATGATAAGGTTAGATCTTGAATGTATAATGTTTTGCTTGTTCATATGTGTGAGTTTATGTTGGAAAAATTTAGAAGAAATGAAGTAAAGGAGATTTCCGGAAATTTTGTTTGAAAAAGGTTGTTATATGCTTGTCATTTTGAAATCTATAAAGGGATCTTGTGATTTTTTTTCTTGATATGCTAGATCCATAGGTTAGGGACAAAATTCCTTTTGAATCACTCAAATATGTTGAAAAATGAGCAAACCATGAATTTATTACCAAAGCATGCCAACTGTTGAACAACCTTGCTGACCCCTGACTTTGAGCCTATTTTCCGAGACCTAGACATAACCAAATTTGATGTTTGATAAATGAAAAGTGTATCTCAGGAAGATACGAATCCAACAAAATCGACGGATCGTAAATCGAAGTTGTAGATTTCGTTTTATGAAGGTTTTGGTGAAAGACCCCAAATCTGGAAATCAAGAACGAAAATTAGAAAAAAAATTAACTATTTGTTATTTAATTATGTTTAAATAATAAATAAAGTTAAGTAATTGATTAATTATTATTAAATAATGATTAAGGATAATTAAGAATTGTAAATTAATTATTTATGATTTGATTAACTTTAAAATATAAATAAACCTAATTAGTTATTATTTATTATTAAATAATAACTAAAGATAATTAGTACTCACTTATTAGTTATTTATTATTTGATTAACATTAAATAATAAATAAACCTAATTAGTTATTATTAAATAATAACTAAAGATAATTATTACTCACTAATTAATTATTTATTATTTGATTAACTTTAAATAATAAATAAACCTAATTAGTTATCATTTATTAAATAATAACTAAAGATAATTCTTATTCACTAAGTAATTATTTATTACTTGATTAACCTTAAATAATAAATAAATCTAATTAGTTATTATTTATTAATAACTAAAGATAATTCATATTTACTAATTAATTATTTATTATTTGATTAACTTTAAATAATAAATAAATCTAATTAGTTATTATTTATTATTAAATAATAACTAAAGATAATTATTACTCACTAATTAATTATTTATTATTTGATTAACTTTAAATAATAAATAAACCTAATTAGTTATTATTTATTATTAAATAATAACTAAAGATAATTATTACTCACTAATTAATTATTTATTATTTGATTAACTTTAAATAATGAATAAACCTAACTAATTATTATTTAAATCTTAAATAATAATTAGAGACAATTAAAATTTATAATTCGATTATTATTTAATTAATAATTAGATAATAAGTAACTGTAATTAGTTATTAATTACTATTAATAATAACTAAAGATAATTAATTAATTACTATTTAATAGTAATTAAATGAAGATAGAGTTAATAAAATAGAGAGAGTTTAATAACCCATTAATTAAACAATCATAACAAATTGTTTAAGGGTTTAATAAATGAATATTACTTAAGAAAGAGTAATGTTAATTAATTTAACAATTATAATAAATTGCTTAAAGGTTAATAAGTGATTATCACTTAAGGGAAACATGGTTAATTAATTAAACCATCAACCTAGAGATCCATTAAAGTGTCTTATAGTATTTATGATAGTTTATTAACTTATGTGTGTTATGTGAATTGCTTAATTGTTAAATAAATAGCATAAGTAAGCGTATCGATATACAACTACGCAGTACTAATTGATAGCTCAACATTATCAATGTTAGGTTCTTCAAGGCCAATTAGTTAAAGCTAGAATTATTTGTAGCTGAGCAAACAGGCAAGTTCCTAACCCTAAACTTCTTACATTATTGCAAGTTCCCTAACTCAAACTCGAGTTATTATTTTCGAAGCATGTTAGTGAATAATTTTTGTCGATTATTCACATCTATACTATTTATTGAGATTCGCACATTGTGCAATTGAATTCCTATCCTATTATGATTGAACTGTAAATTTAATTAAAGTTCTTTCAAGTATGAATTGTTTATGAGATCGATCTATGCTATTTGTATCAGCTAGATCCAGCATGTCTAAATTGGTTAAGACAATGGTATTTTAAAAGCTGTTCTTATTAAATTGTTGTTTGTGGTAAGAACTCTTGGCTGAGGAAAAGGATAAACTTGTTTAAGGCATGATATCAATGCTGGTTATTAAGTGTTTATGCATAAATCACGGGGTATGAGAGGCTGATCCCCTCGATTACCAAAACTTTTTAAGAGGTCCAGCTTACATGCTGAGAACCTTGGAAAACGTCCTTGGTTATTTCAAACCACTCAGTAATTGTCATTCAATTATTCGAATATTCAACTGTTGTTTATTAATTCAATGCTCCTCCACACTTTTATACTGTTGTTGAACATTGAAAGCGAAATTTCCTTCTATCATGATATATCTCTTTGTGTATATACTTGCTAAGCAAATTAGTTGCTTACCCTTGCTATATCATGATCTTTATTTCAGCTAAGGCAGAAGAAACGTCTAGGGGAGACAAAGGAAAAGGGAAGGTGCAAGAGTAGATGCCCGTTAGTGCCTATGTACTAGCTATTTCCGAATGTGGTTTGATTAAGTGAACCCTTATTTGTATTAAGAGTACGTTTTATGTTAAGGTTAAAGAACCTTGGGACCAGAATTGTAAGACTTTATTTCCATTCGATAAACAATGTATGTTTATTATTCCGCATTTAGTTAGATAGTATGTTTGTCGTCGAATTATCGTGAGCACCGAATTCGAGGTTTGGAAACCTGGATTTGGGGGTGTCACAGGTTGGTATCAAAGCTATAGGTTATAAACGTTAGGAATGAGAAACCTAGGTTATAACCTTAGTAAAAAACTCATATAGAGTATGTAGGTAAGGGGTTGAGGAGATTCATCGAGTTCTAGTTGTACCGAATAAAATATCATTTCATTTTATCAATGAATGTATTTTATTATGGTACTGATGTTGTTTATGGTGTGGTGTATTGTAGGATGTCGAACGAGAGTCAAGATAGGTAATCAGTGAACCAGGAACCCATAGAACCTAAGGTGATAGGATAATTGCTGGCGAGGAACGTCGAGCTAGAGGTTAGGGCTAAACAATTAGAGGCGCAGAACCACATCCACCAGATTTCTGAACAGCAGTACAAGGACGCTGCTTACCAGGCCCAGGCTGAGTTAGCCGAGTTGCGAGGGAGGCTGCTGCTAAGGGAGCTGCAGTTAGAACAATTGAAGGATGAGGTAAAGGCTAAAGATGCGAAGATAGTTGAATTGGAGCGAGCCTTAGACATTGTCTGGATGCAGTTCGACGCTAGATGGATGAATCTGCCCTCCAGTAGCGAGAGCAAGCGTGAGTTGCATTCACCTTGTGTCCCCTAGAGGATAGTTGGAAGTGGGTGGTTATGCCTTGATCAGTGTTATTGGTACTACCATTTGGTTTACTAGAAATTGTATTAACCTCAGCAAGGTGCGAGGTAGTTCGTAGGTAGGATGTACTTCCCAACTATGTAGGTAGGAAAGAATGGTTTAAGTGAATCCCACCTTTTGTTATATTTAATGGGATGGTAGCAATTATGACAATATGCCTGTGATAAACGTGTAAGACGCTTAAGTCGGTATATGAATATAGATGCATTATTATGGTATGTGCTTGAGAATTTTACTTGATATACCATTTATGCAATGATTATGTTAATTCAGTGAGACTGAATCGGTATCTTAGTAACTTAAATCACTAATCGGGAAAGCAGAATTTCCGAGGTTGGGTAATCTAAAACTCCCACACAAGAGTCATGTGATTATTATATACATGCTGAATACTTATGTTTTAAGAAAGCCCGAGTAACGTGTTAGGGTTTGCTTAAACAGATAATGCCGCCCAGACGAATCCTACGAAATCATGGGATCGAAGAGTCAGTTAACAATGTAGAGGAAACTCCACCAAACCCAATGCAAGATTTTGTGAACATGATGGCAGAAGCCTTGCGAAATCAAACCACTACTACAGGAAACCAGACAGGCAACCACTTAGCCAATTTTAAAGACTTTAAGGCAGTAGGGCCTCCGGAATTTAGAGGAACAACGGACCCGATAGAGGCCCAGTCGTGGATAAAGGAGATTGAAAAGGCCTTTGTCATCGCTAGAGTCGCTGAGGAGCAGAAGACAGTTTTTGCTACTTACTTAATGAAAGGTGAGGCTAACTTCTGGTGGGAAGCCAATCAGAACAAAGCTGGAACTGGAGTCGTGGCGTGGGAAGCTTTCAAGACGTTGTTTTTCGAGAATTACTTTCCTGAGAGTACGCAGGCAAAAAATGGAGATCAAGTTTCTAGAATTGAAGCAAGAAAATTTGTCAGTGTCGGAGTACGCTGCAAAATTCAATGAATTGGCTAGATTCGCCCCACATCAGGTGGATACTGAGGTGAGGAAGGCCAGGAGATTCGAGAATGGATTAAAGCCGTGGATCTACAGCAAGGTAGCGGTTTTGCAAATTACATCGTTCTCAACCTTGTTGGAGAAAGCTCTCATTGCTGAAGGTGGGAGTGAAGCGGTTTCGAAATATAATCGGGAAAGGAACAAAAAGAAGGTAGAAGGTGAAAATGTAAATGTTAGCGGGTGGGTGTGGCAAACAACAGTAGGAAGCGTCAATGGA
The DNA here is from genome assembly GCA_034770075.1 of Aralia elata. Classification (NCBI taxonomy): domain Eukaryota; kingdom Viridiplantae; phylum Streptophyta; class Magnoliopsida; order Apiales; family Araliaceae; genus Aralia; species Aralia elata. Next base: position 792,724 of record JAVJAP010000049.1, read on the forward strand.
GCAGTGGGGGTAGCAATTCTGAAATCCAGCAAGGGAGCATACAACAGAAAAGGCCGGTATGTGGGAATTGCGGAAAGGGTCACTCGGGAGAGTGTATGAAGGGGAAGATGGTATGTTATACCTGTGGACAAGAAGGGCATATCTCGCCCAATTGTCCTAAGGCGAAGAAGGGAGGTTGCTTCAATTGCGGAGAGATAGGACATCGGAGCAAGGAATGTCCCCGAAAGAGAAACATGGATGGCGGAAATGGCAATAGGGGCAACAACTCGAGAGCAACCAGTGGAGGACCAGCCCAGCCAAATAAGCCAACAGCAAGGACCTTCAACATGACAGTGCAAGATGCCGTGGCATCCAGGGAGGTGGTGTCAGGTATTATTCCAATCAACAACATAGATGCCTATGTGCTATTTGATTCGGGAGCTTCATGTTCTTTTGTTTCTGATGAATTTGCTCAAAGACTTAATTTACCTAATGAACTGTTAGAACACCCGATGAATGTAGAAGTAGCGAACAAAGAGATTTATCCCCTGTGAACTACATTTATAAGAATTGTTGTGCTGATGTGAGAGGGTTTAAGCTTAACGTGGACTTGTTGTCGATTCGTCTTGGAGAATTCGATGTAATCCTTGGGATGGATTGGTTAGCGAGCCACGGGGCGGTCATTGACTGTAAGAAAAAGTGCATACACCTGCAGACTCCGGGTAAGTCGAAGGTGGTGTTCTATGGTAGTAAATCGCCGAGACAATCTTGTTGTCTGACGATGATGCAAGCGAAGAGATTGCTTAAGAAGGGTTGTATAGGTTATTTGGCTCACGTGGTAGATACTCGACGGGTCGAGGGGGAACTGAGTCAGATACCCGTTGTAAGGGAATTCGCTGATGTCTTCCTAGATGAACTTCCGGGACTGCCACCGGATAGGGAGATAGAATTTGCAATCGACTTGGTACCTGGAACGGCACCGATATCTAAGGCGCCTTACCGAATGGCACCAGTAGAGATGAAAGAACTGATGGTTCAACTACAGGAACTGTTAGACAGGGGTTATAACAGGCCAAGCGTGTCAATGGGGAGCACCAGTTCTGTTCGTAAAGAAGAAGGATGGCTCGATGAGGCTTTGTATCGACTACCGTGAGTTGAACAAAGTTACGATTAAGAATAGGTATCCGCTGCCCAGGATAAACGATCTGTTTGATCAACTCAAGGGAGCGAAATACTTTTCAAAGATCGATTTAAGGATGGGTTATCATCAACTAAGGGTGAGACGGGAGGATATCCCGAAGACGGCATTCAGAACTCGTTATAGACATTTCGAGTTTCTGGTTATGTCATTTGGCCTGACAAATGCACCAGCGGCATTCATGGATATGATGAACAGAGTGTTCAAGCAGTATTTGGACAAGTTCGTGGTAGTATTCATCGATGATATCTTGGTGTATTCAGTGTCAGAGGAAGAACATGTTGAACATCTAAGGATTGCCTTGGAGGCATTAAGAAGGGAGAAACTGTACGCGAAGTTTTCAAAGTGTGAATTTTGGTTGCAGATGGTGCAATTTCTTGGACACGTCATTGACAGTAGTGGTGTTTCGGTAGACCCAGCAAAGGTGGAAGCCATTATCAACTGGGAGCAGCCGAAGACACCAACGGAGATCAGAAGTTTCCTAGGGTTAGCGGGATACTATCGGAGATTCATCCAGGATTTTTCGAAGATAGCATCACCGTTGACCAATCTGACTAGAAAGACGGTAAAGTTCTTTCGTCTGGACAGAGAAGTGCGGGGAGAGTTTCTTGGAGTTGAAGAAGAGACTTAGCCAAGCACCAGTGTTGGCATTACCAGACGACACTGGAGGTTTTGTAGTATACAGTGATGCGTCACACAAGGGCCTTGGTTGTGTACTAATGCAGCACGGCAGGGTCATTGCGTACGCTTCACGCCAGCTGAAGGACTATGAGAAGGGATACCTGACTCATGATCTGGAATTAGCAGCAGTAGTGTTCGCCTTGAAGATTTGGAGGCACTACCTATATGGAGAGAAGTGCGAGATATATACAGATCACAAAAGTCTGAAATATATCTTCACTCAGAAGGAGCTGAATATGAGGCAGCGCCGATGGTTAGAATTAATCAAGGATTACGATTGTGAGATTCTGTACCATCCGGGCAAAGCAAATGTAGTGGCAGATGCCCTGAGTAGGAAAGGCAGAGAGAAGTTGATGAGGCTTACAACTCAGGCAGAGCTGATAAAGGACTTTGGACGCCTGGAACTGGAGGTTAAGTATCCAATGGAGACGGACGAAAAATTATTCACCGTGACAGTGGGTCCGACTCTACTGGATAAGATAAAGGAGGCTCAAGAATTTGATGAAGAATGCATTGGCATTAAGAAGCAACTATCGGAAGGAAAAACGTTGAAGTTAAAGGTTGACAGCACGGGTCTGCTGAGATTCGAGGGAAGGATCTGGATACCCTATGTACCAGACTTAAGGGAAGAAATATTGCAAGAGGCCCATAATACGAGATTTTTGGTACATCCGGGTAGCACCAAGATGTATCAAGATCTTCGTCAACATTATTGGTGGCCGCATTTGAAAGGGGAAGTTGCGGAATTCGTCAGCCGGTGTTTAACTTGTCAGAGGGTCAAGGCAGAGCACCAACGGCCGAGCGAATTATTGCAGCCCTTAGAGATTCCCGAGTGGAAGTGGGAGCACATCACTATGGATTTTGTGGTAGGACTCCCGACAACACAAATGGGTCTAGACGCCATCTGGGTGATCGTAGATCGGTTGACCAAGTCTGCCCATTTTCTACCAATCAAGATCAGGTACAAATTGGAACAGTTGGCGAAACTCTACGTGAAGGAGATAGTATCGCGACATGGAGTACCGGTGTCTATTGTATCTGACAGAGATCCGCGCTTCACGTCAAATTTTTGGAGAAGTCTACAGGAAAGAATGGGAACACAATTGAGAATGAGTACGGCGTATCATCCTCAGACCGATGGTCAGAGCGAGCGAACAATTCAGACCCTGGAGGACATGCTCCGGGCAGTTGTGATGGACTTAGGTGGCAGCTGGGACGATCATTTGCCCTTGGTAGAGTTCGCTTACAACAATAGTTATCACGCTAGCATCGGTATGCCACCATACGAAGCGTTATATGGAAGAAAGTGTCGAACGCCGTTGTGTTGGGATGAAGTTGGTGAACGGAGATTGTTGGGACTAGAATTGGTACAACAAACCGTGGAAATCATTAAAGTAATAAGACAGCGGTTAGTAGTAGCCCAGGATCGTCAGAAAAAGTATGCCGACTTACATCATCAAAAGCGGGACTTTGAAGTTGGTAGCTTTGTGTTCTTGAAGGTATCTCCCTGGAAAGGGAAGATCCGTTTTGGGAAGAAGGGTAAATTGAGCCCTAGGTTTATAGGACCTTTTGAAATATTAAGGAGAATAGGCGAAGTGGCGTACGAAGTAGCATTACCTCCTGAACTTGAGCACATTCACAACGTGTTTCATGTATCAGTGTTGCGTCCGTATAAGCCAGATTACAAGCATGTCATTTCTTATGAGCCAATTCAAGTCGAAAAGGACTTATCGTACGAGGAGGTTCCTATCCAGATTCTCGATAGGAAGGAACAGAAGCTGAGAAACAAGACCATACATTCCGTCAAAGTTCTCTGGAGGAATCACGCAGTCGAAGAAGCTACGTGGGAACTCGAAGAGAAAATGAAGGCGAATTATCCGTTCTTATTTGAGTAACCCTATTTTTGCAATTCCGAGGACGGAATTTTTATAAGGGGAGAGGAATGTAATGCCCGTGAATTTTGAACGTCCTTATTAATTAAATCGAATTTAATTCAATGAGTTAACGTTGTGTTCTATTTAAATCAGCTTGGGTTAATTGGTGGGAGATGTATAAGATGTGTCTATACTCGTGTTGGCAGGTATGATATAACTATGGTTAAGAGATAACCATAGGTGAGTCAAGTGTAGGAATTGGTGGGTAATGACTAAAATGGCCAAGAGTGGTTAATAACCAAGGTAATTATGTAAGGGCAATAACCATTGTATATCCAAGTGGTTAATAACCAATGAAATGATGGCGGGATAATAACCATTGTGTTTAACCAATGTAATGATGGCAAGATAATACCCAATGTCTAATAACCAATGAAGAATGGGTAATAACTAATGGATAATTAAGATTTTGCGAAAAGACTATTTTAACCTTGAAAGAGGTTGGGAAAGGACTAAAATACCCTTGAGGAAGTTGCTAGGAAACTTCCTACTATTGATGAATTGACCAAATTGCCCTTGCCTAGTCATGGTTAATGACTATTTTGCCCACGGTCTCTACTTTCCTATAAATAGGACCCCTCACTAATGATAGTGAGGTTGGTTCATTATTCACCAAGTATAGAGAGAGTGTTAGAGAGAGAGTTTGAAGAAAAAGCAAGAACAAATCTTGTGGGAGAAAGAAGAAGGTCTTGATTGTTTAGGCCATCCCCATTCACAACCTATTTTGGGAAGGAAAAGAAGAAGAAGAAATCAAAAAGGTATAACTCCAAACTTTAAGCTATTTTAATGTGTTTGGACATAGATCCTTGAAGTTTTATATTCTTGATGGCTAGAACCTTATGATAAGGTTAGATCTTGAATGTATAATGTTTTGCTTGTTCATATGTGTGAGTTTATGTTGGAAAAATTTAGAAGAAATGAAGTAAAGGAGATTTCCGGAAATTTTGTTTGAAAAAGGTTGTTATATGCTTGTCATTTTGAAATCTATAAAGGGATCTTGTGATTTTTTTTCTTGATATGCTAGATCCATAGGTTAGGGACAAAATCCCTTTTGAATCACTCAAATATGTTGAAAAATGAGCAAACCATGAATTTATTACCAAAGCATGCCAACTGTTGAACAACCTTGCTGACCCCTGACTTTGAGCCTGTTTTCCGAGACCTAGACATAACCAAATTTGATGTTTGATAAATGAAAAGTGTATCTCAGGAAGATACGAATCCAACAAAATCGACGGATCGTAAATCGAAGTTGTAGATTTCGTTTTATGAAGGTTTTGGTGAAAGACCCCAAATCTGGAAATCAAGAACGAAAATTAGAAAAAAAATTAACTATTTGTTATTTAATTATGTTTAAATAATAAATAAAGTTAAGTAATTGATTAATTATTATTAAATAATGATTAAGGATAATTAAGAATTGTAAATTAATTATTTATGATTTGATTAACTTTAAAATATAAATAAACCTAATTAGTTATTATTTATTATTAAATAATAACTAAAGATAATTAGTACTCACTTATTAGTTATTTATTATTTGATTAACATTAAATAATAAATAAACCTAATTAGTTATTATTAAATAATAACTAAAGATAATTATTACTCACTAATTAATTATTTATTATTTGATTAACTTTAAATAATAAATAAACCTAATTAGTTATCATTTATTAAATAATAACTAAAGATAATTCTTATTCACTAAGTAATTATTTATTACTTGATTAACCTTAAATAATAAATAAATCTAATTAGTTATTATTTATTAATAACTAAAGATAATTCATATTTACTAATTAATTATTTATTATTTGATTAACTTTAAATAATAAATAAATCTAATTAGTTATTATTTATTATTAAATAATAACTAAAGATAATTATTACTCACTAATTAATTATTTATTATTTGATTAACTTTAAATAATAAATAAACCTAATTAGTTATTATTTATTATTAAATAATAACTAAAGATAATTATTACTCACTAATTAATTATTTATTATTTGATTAACTTTAAATAATGAATAAACCTAACTAATTATTATTTAAATCTTAAATAATAATTAGAGACAATTAAAATTTATAATTCGATTATTATTTAATTAATAATTAAATAATAAGTAACTGTAATTAGTTATTAATTACTATTAATAATAACTAAAGATAATTAATTAATTACTATTTAATAGTAATTAAATGAAGATAGAGTTAATAAAATAGAGAGAGTTTAATAACCCATTAATTAAACAATCATAACAAATTGTTTAAGGGTTTAATAAATGAATATTACTTAAGAAAGAGTAATGTTAATTAATTTAACAATTATAATAAATTGCTTAAAGGTTAATAAGTGATTATCACTTAAGGGAAACATGGTTAATTAATTAAACCATCAACCTAGAGATCCATTAAAGTGTCTTATAGTATTTATGATAGTTTATTAACTTATGTGTGTTATGTGAATTGCTTAATTGTTAAATAAATAGCATAAGTAAGCGTATCGATATACAACTACGCAGTACTAATTGATAGCTCAACATTATCAATGTTAGGTTCTTCAAGGCCAATTAGTTAAAGCTAGAATTATTTGTAGCTGAGCAAACAGGCAAGTTCCTAACCCTAAACTTCTTACATTATTGCAAGTTCCCTAACTCAAACTCGAGTTATTATTTTCGAAGCATGTTAGTGAATAATTTTTGTCGATTATTCACATCTATACTATTTATTGAGATTCGCACATTGTGCAATTGAATTCCTATCCTATTATGATTGAACTGTAAATTTAATTAAAGTTCTTTCAAGTATGAATTGTTTATGAGATCGATCTATGCTATTTGTATCAGCTAGATCCAGCATGTCTAAATTGGTTAAGACAATGGTATTTTAAAAGCTGTTCTTATTAAATTGTTGTGGTAAGAACTCTTGGCTGAGAAAAGGATAAACTTGTTTAAGGCATGATATCAATGCTGGTTATTAAGTGTTTATGCATAAATCACGGGGTATGAGAGGCTGATCCCCTCGATTACCAAAACTTTTTAAGAGGTCCAGCTTACATGCTGAGAACCTTGGAAAACGTCCTTGGTTATTTCAAACCACTCAGTAATTGTCATTCAATTATTCGAATATTCAACTGTTGTTTATTAATTCAATGCTCCTCCACACTTTTATACTGTTGTTGAACATTGAAAGCGAAATTTCCTTCTATCATGATATATCTCTTTGTGTATATACTTGCTAAGCAAATTAGTTGCTTACCCTTGCTATATCATGATCTTTATTTCAGCTAAGGCAGAAACGTCTAGGGGAGACAAAGGAAAAGGGAAGGTGCAAGAGTAGATGCCCGTTAGTGCCTATGTACTAGCTATTTCCGAATGTGGTTTGATTAAGTGAACCCTTATTTGTATTAAGAGTACGTTTTATGTTAAGGTTAAAGAACCTTGGGACCAGAATTGTAAGACTTTATTTCCATTCGATAAACAATGTATGTTTATTATTCCGCATTTAGTTAGATAGTATGTTTGTCGTCGAATTATCGTGAGCACCGAATTCGAGGTTTGGAAACCTGGATTTGGGGGTGTCACAGTAGTTGAATTGGACGTATCAATTATACACAAAGCCGTGTCGGTTGGTCGTTCGGGTTAAACAAGTCGCGCGTGCGACATACGAACGTCGAAATGTCATGTCAAGTGTTAATAAACTTAAAAAGTGTTTCGATTCAATTGAGTTGGACATTATAAGATATAGAATAGAGTTAATATAAACCAATTTGACATCAATTATATGGCTAATTGGTATGTGTTTGTAAACATGATTGTGTAGGCTATTTGACGAGCAAATTAGCGTAAACTATGAGAAGAAGCCTAAGGCAAGTTTTCTAACTTCATTCGAATAGCTTCCTATGAATGTTGTGTGATGTTTTTGTGATTCAATTTACACCATACCTTTATGGTTGCGTGAATTTCATACTTATGCAAGCCTTTAGTGTTTGCATAGGGGTTCAAGCTGTGCGATAACATAAATTGTTAAAGTTTTAAAAGCTCTAATATGCATGAACTCTTGGAAAAATATGTCAATGCCATTTGTTTCGGCTAGACGAACATTAAAATTGTTTTATCGATTTGTTATTAAATCTTTGAAATATTATTGATGTTAAACAGAGCTTTCCAAACCAACTTGTTTGGTTTGGATTCAAAGGTAACTCTTAGAATAAACAAACCTTGTTAATAGGGATAATTTTTGAACAAACCCTTTCAATAGGGACATTGGTCGAATATTTTGGCTGACACACAAGGTGTCAAAACAAACGCAATGTCATTTAAAAGTAGTGTTGATCAACTTAGAGTATCATAGGCTGATCACCTAGACGTGTTCGTAAGTGATACCGGGTTTACAGTTAAAATGCTAGAAAATCCCTTTATGAATAAAAAGAAAAGTTCAGGTCATTTGACCGCTTCGTATACATGTTATATTTCGTTTCAAAACTGAAATGTTTTTAAAGAGAAAGGAAAGTATTATTCCTGACTATTCCGAATGTCTACAACTATTGTTCAGTTATTAAAGATAAATATCATGTTTCTTGATTTTGTTGTTGTTCAATTATTTTACTTACTGAGCTATAGAATGCTCATCCTTGCTTTAAATTAAAAAACTTTCAGCTAAGCCGAGCGGGTGGAAGGATCCGGTAAGGACAAGGGAAAGAAAAAGATGAATGAATAAAAGAATGTGTAATAGCATAGTATTATTATGCAATGGATACTATTATTATGTTTTGAACATGTAATGGTCTTAGAACCTGGGTATGGAACGGATATGTTTGTAATAATATAGTAATTACATTCGTGTCATTAAGATTATGTATATATATGCATGTGATGAAGTAGTACCATGTAGTACCATATCTAGGGTTTCAAGGTACCCGGATTTGGGGGCGTCACATTCTAGCTTACGGGCATGTCTAGGTGATCAGCGTATAGTACCCTGTGTTGTACAACATTCTACTAAAAACGACTATATGCTTTTTTTTTGACCGTCTCACGGGTCTGCCGGAACATCCGACTAAAACTTCCCCAATATTAGGGTTGTTAATCTCAGACTTATCTAAATCTGCACCAAAACAATTTGGTTTGGATAGCTCTACTTAACATCAATAACATTTCAAAGATTTACAATCAAATCGATAAATTATTTCAACATTTGTCTAGCCAAATCAAATGGTATTGACAATCATCAACAGTTTATGAATAATAGAACTTTCAAGCTTTAACGGTTTATGTCATAGCATAACTTGAATACTTGTACAAATACCAAAAGATTTGCATAAGTAAGGAATTCACACAATCGAATATGCATTGAGTAAATTTGAACTTCAAAATTTCACGAAACATTCGTAAGAACATAGTCAAAAGAATTTAGAAAACTTGTGAAAAAGTTTAAAGATACTTTCCTTAAGTGTCCATTATAAGTTTACGTACGCTAATTTGCCCTTCAAATGTCCTACACATTTACATTAACGATAACACACCAATTAGGCACATATAGACTCCATATATTGGTGTACATTAACTCTATTCCATATTCTACAATGTTTGTTTTCTTAGAATCGGAACACATTTCAAGGTTATTATCACTTGACACGGCGTTTCGACATTCGTACGTTGCACACCCATCTTTACCTACACGAACGCCTAAGCGGCATGCCCATGCGTACGCTTAGCACACCCATTCAACTTCGAATACACATTGGTTAAGGTTAAGTATTTTACGTTTCATAATGTTCATATTTTTTAACTTAGAACAATATTTCTTAGCGTCGGGAACATTGCACGTTGCATGTGCGAACGCCTGATACCCGGCTGCATAGCAGCTCCCCAGCCCAGGCCAGCCCCAGCCGAGCAGACTGCCCACCTTGCACTGCCATGCCCAAATTTGAAACAGCGGCTTCAGCAAATTATTCTATTACAATTGATTAAGCGGATTTGTATGCTTCAAGTGCTTTTGTTCTAGCTTCCTTATTCTTTGGATTAGGAATTGCACTGCAGGTGGCGCAGTCGCGGCCAACCTGCAGTAGCATTTTCAACTCATTTTCCAGATTTTTAACTTTCGCAGTTTAACGTCCCTACTTTGACGCTTCATAACTCGCTCATCCGTTATCGGAATGAGTCCATTCTTAAACCATTTTCTTGCTCGAAACATCCTCTACAGATCCCCTGATAGAAATAATTTTTCAGATTCATTAACAAGCCAAAATAGTGGTTTAAAATTCCTTTGTGGTCTAGTTTTTTACTACTTGACGATTCTAACGTCCCTTTTTAAATCTTTGTAACTTACTCATCCGAAGTCAGATTGAGCTAGTTCTTGAGCCTACAGCTCACTTTTACTATGCTCTACAAAATCCCCAGAAAATTAAAATTTTTCGGAAGGGTTCACTAGCCATAAAATTAGCCCGAAAGTCGTACCAAGCTAGGTTTTTGACTTTTAATATATTTTACTAAAAATTTTGCCACAACTTCGTTATAGTATATTTTTACTCCGTTCTAATTGGAACATTTTCATAACTCATAAGAGTACGTTTCCTTCTTTCAAGAATTCAAAAATTCCTTACGGACAACAAATTATATAAGTCCAACTAACAGTCCTCTATATAGTTTTTCATCCTTTATGCTTAGGCTTACATTTTTAGTTTTTGTTCTACTTTTCATGCATATTACTGGTAGTTTACAAGTATAAACATCATAACAACTACCTTATATCTCCAGAATCCTTCATGATCCATCACAAGTAACCATAACAACCACCAATCAAACTTATAAAAAGCTTAGAAAGAAAATGATGGATGAAGTTAGGTTTTAAGTTACTTCTTGTTGTTCTTCTTTTTTGTTCTTTGCTTGGCTTAACTTGAATGATCAAGGTTTGCTCTTCCTTCTTCCTCTTCTTTTAGTCACCCTTCCCTCTCTCTATATATATATTTCTATGTTGCTCTCTTTTCTATCTTAATTTTACTTAGTGAAATGAAAGAAAATGAATGGATGATAACTTTGGTTTGTATATAAAACATAGTTTGCTTAGTCTTTTAACATGGTCACCCAACTAAGGTCTTCCCTAGTCATTTGCTACTACCTACTGCTGCTATTAGGCAGCAGCCCTTTCCCCTGCTCCTTACTTTGCGCAACTTCATTTCCTAGTTTAATTAATAGTTCAATCACCATGAACTTTTGGTATGCTATAGGTGATGCAACCACGTATTAACATGCAATAACAGCTGCAACAAATAAACAAGCTACGCAAACTAACTTGCTCACCAAAATCACCCTGCTGGCCCTGCTGGCCCTGCTACTGTCATGGGCAGCAGCCTTGCACACAACATGTTAACCTCTTGACTTTATTATTTCTAGCTTATACGACGGATTACAACAAATTTTAAATATGTTATATATAGCATATGAGACTATATTTAAAAATTATAAACTCTTTATTTCGGACTCTTTAAGCTGCCCAAAACAGTGCTCAAAGATGGGTTGACGCATTAATTTCCAACTTTTCGTTTTAGCTTTAAAATTGCTTCCCTCTTTAATTTACTCTACCCAAATTCTTTAATTATCATTATATACAATATATATATATATATATATATAATACCCAAATTCTTTAATTATCATTATATACAATATATATATATACAATATATATATATATATATCTAACCCAAGCCTTGGTTTTTAACCAAAACAGTCCGTTAAGGAATTTTGTCAAGCACTATGTGTGCACTATTTGAAGCCTTCATGTCATAACTATTTCTTTATGTTATAACTCCACTTTAGTCTCCTTATATCTTCGCACAACCAAACCTATCTCCTTGATTCTAAGTTTCTATTCATAATTCACAATAACCAATTACATGACCAAGCATAGAAATCAGTTACTTTACAGTCTACACTTAGGAGAAAAGGAAGAGAGAGAATTTTTAATCTAATTCTCATAATGAATTTGACTTAGATTATTACCTTGATTAATTGCAGAGAATTGAATTCTTCCTTAGATATTTCTTGTTCCAATTCCTCTTCTAATTCCGTTTATAACTTCAGTTCTTGAGAGTTTGGTGACATTTTGATAGACTTGATGATTTGGGTATAGAGAATTGGGCCTGAAGTTATTTTGGGACGAAATGGAGTTTGAGAGAGCTAGGAATGGTTAAAGCTAATAGATTCCTAGCTTCTTGATTCATCAAACCTCAAATGTGCTTAATCCATGACTGAGCCTCTATAGACTCGATGGTTCCCCTAAATTTTGGCAGTCCCACACTCTTGAAATCTTTAAAGTTTGCGACGTGTGCAACTAGAGGATTTACGGGTACTTCGGTAGGGTTTCTATTAAATGCCCCTATTAACAGGTCTATAAATTGTTTCATAGGGTTTATTAGCTTCCTATTCTCATTTTCTGGTTCTTCGGTTTTTTACGTTCGTGTACGTCTTGGCGGCATTTTTTGTTAATAACAAAATCCATACTATTATTAACTCATTATCTATCTTTTAACGCATTCTTAATAAATGCTAACATATACTCACCACCAAGCACATTTAATAAATATTTCTATTTTAATATGCTTCTTACTTACATCTTCATAGCGTATTGCTATTTACATACTACTACATCATATAGCTTCTGCTATATACCTTACCTATCTCTCTATTACTTACAAAAGGATGGGATTTATAAAAGATATTCTGCTATTTATACAAAAGCTGGAATTCACATACTACACAGATATATATTTATATATATCTCTTATTTGTCGATCTTTTTCTTATTTGTAAGCGTAGTTCATCTTGTCGATCTTTCTCTTATTTGTCCTCATCTCCTGCTCGAGGTCACAGACCTGATCTTCGGCCCTCTACCGATCAATAATCTCGTCCTCCTAATTGGCTTCAACAGCCTGCTTCTCTATTAGGAGATCCTACGCTTTGTTCTCTGCAGTATACAACACAATGTTCAACTTCGTGTTTCTATCCACCAGATGGTGAACCAACACCCCTAGTTGGGTCAACACAATGTATTTTTTAGCTTCCCTTCTCTAGAATTGATGTTAGAGGTGTTAGATTGCGTTAGTTTCTTGTTTCTAGCCGCCAAGGAGAAGTTAGAAGTGTTAGAATGAGTAACCCTAGCTTTCCCCCCGAGTTTTGGACCAAAATCTGCTGCCTTCAGCGCGACGCCACCGCCCCGGCGACCAAAATGGCCTAAAATCCGCCGCTCTGGCGGTGGGCTCGCCCTGGCGGCGATCTGTACTGCGAGACAGTTTTGACGTCTGTTGGTACAATGACCATAACTTCTTCGTCCGAACTCGGATTAAGGCGATTAAGGAGGCTATGGAAAGATAAGAAGTAGCTCTACAACGTCCATAACTGGAACTCGACGAGATAATGGCTGGAACAACGCTCAAATTGGTCCGGAAGCAGCTGCTGCGCAAAAGTCATGCAAAATCCGATGGTAAAATGACCATAACTCTCTCATACGAACTTAAAAATGGATGATTCAAGATGTTCTGGAAAGCTAAGATCAAAATCTACAACTTTCGTTCTTTGAGTTTGGAGAGATTCGGATTGCATCATGAGTCAAATTGAGAAACAAGCAGCTGGAATGCCAAATTCGAGCCAAAAACGCAACGACTCAATGGGCTTTTATTTCAATTCCTACAAAACCAAGTAAAAACACATAAAAGTATACAAAAACATATAAAAGTAATACAAAACTACATTGCACAATAATAAGATGAAAACACATAAAACCAAACGAAATAGCTAAAGACTTACAAATTATTAAGGCTAAAAGTACCAAATTTGTGTGTAAATACACATTAGTTAACGTTAAGTATTTTACGTTTCATAATGTTCGTCTTTTATAACTTAATACAATATATCTTAGCGTCAAGAACATTGCATGTTGCATGCGCGAACGCCCAATGCCCGACTGCATAGCAACTCCACAACCCAAGCCAGCCCTAGCCGAGCACACTACCCAACTGGCACTGTCGTACCCAAATTTGCACTGCAGGTGGCGCGGCCGCGCCCAACCTGCAGTAGCATTTTCAACTCATTTTCCAGATTTTCAGCTTTTGCAGTTTAACGTCCCTACTTTGACACTTCATAACTCGCTCATTCGTTGTTAGAATGAGTCCATTCTTAAGCCATTTTCTTGCTCAAAACATCTTCTACAAATCCCCCTAAAAGAAATAATTTTTTAGATTCGTTAACAAGCCAAAACAATGGCTCAAAAATCCTTTGTGGGCTAGTTTTTTACTACTCGACGATTTTAACGTCCCTTTTTCAAATCTTCGTAACTTACTCATCCAAAGTCGGATTGAGCTTGTTCTTAAGCATACGGCTCACTTTTACTATGCTCTACACAATCCCCAAAAAATTAAAAAATTTCGGAAGTGTTAACTAGCCATAAAATTAGCCCGAAAGTCGTACTAAGCTAAGTTTTTCACTTTTAACATATTTTACTAAAAATTTTGCCATAACTTCGTTATAGCATATTTTTACTCCGTTGCAATTGGAACATTTCCATAACTCATGAGAGTGCGTTTCCTTCTTTCCAGAATTTAAAAATTCCTTACGGACAACAAATTATATAAGTTCAACTAACAGTCCTCTACATAGTTTTCCATCCTTTATGCTTGGACTTACGTTTTTAGTTTTCGTTCCACTTTTCATGCATATTACCGGTAGTTTACAAGTATAAACATCATAACAACTACCTTATATCTCCAGGATCATTCATGATCCACCACAAGTAACACAACAACTACCAATCAAACTTATAATAAGCTTAGAAAGAAAATGATGGATGAAGTTAGGTTTTAAGTTACCTCTTGGTGTTCTTCCTTTTTGTTCTTTACTTGGCTTAACTTAGATGATAAAGGTTTGCTCTTCGTTCTTCCTTTTCTTTTAGTCGTGCTTCCCTCTCTCTCTCTGTATTTCTCCCTTACTTTCTTTTTTCTCTTAATTTTACTTAATGAAAGGAAAGGAAATGAATGGATGATGACTTTGGTTTTTATATAAAACATAGGTTGCTTAGTCTTTTAACTTGGTCACCCAACTAAGGTCTTCCCTAGTCATTCCCCTCAACTCTCCAAATCCTTACTAACCAACCCTCAACTAACTTAACCAATCATCAATTAACCTAATCAAGGTTGGGTTATCATCATCAGCACAAGACTTTCTTGCTTAGCATTAATTAAGGTTGCTCGTTATCTTCATTTTCTTTCCATAAATAGCAAGGCTAGTCTCCTAGCCTCTTCCCCTAGCCTATGGTCGGGTGCCTCCCCCCAGAGGCGGAAGTAAGGGGGGGCGAGGGGGGTCATTTGACCCTGGTAACTCCGGCTCTTAGGCTAAGCTTCAGGCGAAATTTCATTTCTTGACCCTGGTAGCTCCATCTCCATCGCCGGCAACGAAGCTCCATCTTCATCGTCGACGGCAGCAGCAGCAGCTTCAACTTAAGCCCTTTTTTAAGTTACTAAATGAAACGACGTCGTTTTATTTAGTAACTTTAAAAAAAATTGGGCCAAATCCTTATGAGTCCACAGATCGCAGACTTTGTTTGAACGACCTAGACGCACAACAAATTGTAGCCCTAGCAAACTCCTTTCCCCTCACCAAGTCGCCAGTCGCCTCGCCGCCGCACGGTCCAGTCACCACTCACCAGGCAGTCAGGCACCGCACGGTTCGCACCAGTCCCCTCCTTTACCGCGTGCTGCATGCGGCGTGATCGCGTCGGCGTCGCAAGGTACGCTCCTTTTTTTTCTTTTATGCTTGAATTGAAATTTTTTTAGCTAAGGTTCGGCTTCTTAGTAGTTAGTTCAGACTGTTCAGTAGATCTTATCTTGCAATTGCAAATTGGTTGGATGGTGATTGGTGAAGATGTGGTCATCAGTGATGGCAGAAGTTTAAAAATAATATGTTAATAGTTTAACATATTAGATATTCATGTGGTCATCACTGATAAAGTGATATTAGTTTAAAAATGTGGTCATGTGGCACTGGCAACACATCAGATATTCATATCTTTGGTTTAATAATAGTATGTTATATGTGATATGTCCACTGCTTGGTGTCTTGGTTTAACTATTGAATAATTAAATAGTTTAAAAATTAGGGATTTGTGGTTATTGTTGCAATTAGTTAAACTTGATACAACAAATAAGGAATTTTGTGTTTAATGTTGCCATTAAATTAGAGATTTAGAGTTTGTTAATTGTTATGCCATTAAATTATGAAATGTTTAAATTGATGAAATTTTTGTGAATTGTGAAATACTGTAATTGATTAGCAATTGATGTTTTTATTTCTTCTAGATTATGGATAAATACTTGATTAAGCGACCAAGAACTGTTAATTCTTCTAATAGTCAATTACCAAGTTCCGAAGGAAGTGGTGGTATAAATAATTCACGTGTGGAGTTCAATTCAAATGATATTGTTAGTGATCCGGGGTTACGCAAATCAATTGAAGACTTTGATATTGTGGTTAGAGATCAAGTTCGAAGAGAGTATTTGACTAGAGGTCCATGTCAACCAATTGCCCATAATTATCCCCAAAAAGACTTTTCTAATGCGAAGAGAAACTTTCGGTCCATTTGGTTTAAAAATTTTGAATGGTTGGAGTATAGCATTTCAAAGGATGCGGCCTTTTGCTTTTGTTGTTATCTATTCGGCAATTCAAACAGAGTAGATGCTTTTACAAAAAAAGGATTTAGCAACTGGAAAAAGGCAATGGAAAAATTTCAAGAACATGTGGGTGCTTCGAATAGTGCTCATAATGATGCTAGAATACGACTTCAAGGTTTTCAAAATCAAAGGCAGAGTGTGTCACATATACTACTAGCACAGGGGCAAGAGATGGAGGTTGCTTATCGCACCCGTTTAACGGCGGCTTTGGATGTCACACGCCATCTTTTGAAACAAGGTTTGCCTTTTCGTGGACATGATGAGTCATCGACTTCATCAAATAAGGGAAATTTCCTTGAGCTTTTTGAGTGGTACAGCCTACGAAATGAAGAGGTAGGAAAGGTAGTTAATGAGAATGCTCCTGGAAACAATCAAATGACTTCTCCAAAAATTCAAAAAGAACTAGTAAGTGCTTGTGCTGTGGAAACTACACTTGCCATCATCAATGATATTGGGGACAAAATATTCTCTATTATGGTTGATGAATCTCGAGATGTTTCAATAAAGGAGCAAATGGGAGTTGTTTTGAGATATGTAAACAACCATGGAGATGTGATTGAAAGGTTTCTTGGTGTGGTACATGTGCCTGACACTTCATCTATTTTTTTGAAGAATGCTATTGATGAATTATTTGCAAAACATAAATTGTCATTATCGAGTTTGAGAGGTCAAGGATATGATGGGGCTTCAAATATGCGAGGCGAGTTCAATGGATTAAAGGCTCTTATTTTAAAAGAAAATCCATATGCAAGGTATATCCATTGTTTTTCTCACCAACTCCAATTAGTTGTTGTTTCTGTTGCCAAGAGCAACCGTATTGTGAGTGATTTTTTTCAATATGTTACTATGATTGTGAATGTGGCTGGAGCATCATGTAAAAGGAAAGATAAACTTAGACAGCTTGAACATGATAGAATCGTAGAGTGTTTGGAAAAGGGAGAGATAGTTAGTGGTAAAGGAAAAAATCAAGAAACGAGTTTAAGACGGCCAGGAGATACTCGTTGGGGGTCACATTACATAACTATAATCCGTCTTATGTCTATGTGGATTTCTGTATTACAAGTGCTTGAAAATGTGCATGATGATGGTGCTTCTGATGATAATAGCGGTATAGCCATAAGTTTGATTGATAAGATGGAGAATTATGAATTTGTATTTGTGATGCATTTGATGAAATATTTATTGGGAATCACAAATGATTTGTCACTTGCCTTACAATAAAAAGATCAAAACATTGTACATGCTGTGAGATTGATTGGGTAATAAAAGCTCGACTACAAGATTTTAGGGAGGCGGAATGGGAGAATTTTTTAAAGCAAGTCAATACTTTTTGTGAGAAGAACATGATCCCAATAATTAATATGGAAGACAACATGAGATCTCGCGGTCGTAGTAGGCGCAATGGACAAATTATTACTAATTTTCATCATTATCGTGTTGAGATTTTTTGTCAAGTATACGTATAATCTTTATAAATCTTTTTTCATTATTCTTATCCAAGAATTTATCTTTTTTGTTGATTTTTCATTATTACAATGTAGATTGTTGATTCAATTATTCAAGAGATGAACAATTGTTTTTCAGAAGCAAGCACAGAGTTACTTTATGCATATCATGCCTTGATCCAAGTGATTCGTTCTCTAAATTTGACAAAAATAAGTTACTCCGTCTTGCTGAGTTTTATCCAGAAGATTTCTCAGTGACTGATCGCATGATACTTGGGGATCAACTTGTTAATTACATTTATGATATGCGATGCGATAATCAATTTTTTGGGATCGAAGGTTTGGGAAGTCTTGCTAAGAAGCTGATTGAAACAAAAAGAAATATGACTTTTATATTGGTATATCGATTGATCGAGTTTGCTTTGGTTTTACCAGTTGCGACTGCTACTGTTGAAAGAGTATTCTCTGCGATGAAAATTGTCAAGACTGACTTGTGTAATAAAATGGGAGACGAGTGGATGAATGACAGTCTGATAGTTTATATTGAGAAGGATATTTTTTCAACAATTGAAAACGAACAAATTTTGAGACGTTTTCAAGCTATGCAGAGTCGCAGAATACAATTGCCTCCTCTCAGTCGTATAGCTGAAAGAAGCAGTTCAAGCGGCAATAAATAATTTTTTTTACTAAGAGATTTTGACCCCCCTTGTAATTTGGTCCTGGTTCCGCCACTGCCTCGCCCCGCCCCCCCTTTTAGCCTCATTTGACTTTCATTTTCTCTTCATTTCATCTTCATTCCACTAGCATCTTGACCAAGCTTTAACCTCTCAAGCTTTGGCTCCAAGAAATTAGGTTTTAACCCTAAGCTTAACCCTTGACTCAACCCTGGCCAAGCCACTCCAACCCTAGGCTTAACCCTAGTCAAGCCACTCCAACCCTAGGCTCAACCTTAGGCTCAGTTAACCCAAGCTTAGTTTCGTTTCTAGTTTTTTTCTAGTTAGGGTTTCTAACTCATCCGGTTGGAAAAAAGTCAATTTTGCCCTTTCGTAATTTTGAATAAAGTTTACGTCTTTTACCTTCGTATAAACGCTATGACGTAATTCGAAAAGTCGAAAAACAAAAAAGACGTTTTAGCGTGAATAGTGTTTTAACGTTTTTTTTTCGAAAAAAATTTATTTTTCTTTTTCGTACAACAACACACATATTTACTTACATGCACATCATTTAGGTCATAATACGATTTTTAATCACATAACACAGAATAATATCCTTAAAAATTTATTTTATTAAATAATATTCATAAACTCTAATTACAAGACTAAGCAATATTCACAATCGTTAACTGAGGACCATGGATAGACTTCTTGGTTATGGATTAGAGGTCAATCCTTTATGTGTTCTCTGTACCACTGAATTGGAATCCTTCAATCACTTATTTTTTTTCAATGCTCCTACTCGTTCCAAGTTCTATTTTCAGTGCTTAGACAATGTGGATGGAGGGGCTTCAGCCGTAGCCCGTAGCTGGGCTACCTTAATAGGCTACCTCATGAACTGCCCCCAAAGAAAGTCGGTTTTTCTTTTTTAAAAAGAAATCAAAGACTATTCTTCTTCTTATATAATTCTCACGGATACACCATGGTCTGCTGCATCTTGGGCTTGCTGCTGTAGTTTACAGTCTTTGGCAAGAACGCAACGCGAGGATTCACTCAAATAGATCTACCCCGATTCGGACAGTTGTACTTGATATTATGCATATACTTAAATCGGACAGTTGTACATGATATTATGCATATACTTAAATCGGACAGTTGTACATGATATTATGCATATACTTAAATGTGCTCTTCATACTAAGTTACTAACACTAAAGTTCAGAAAGTTGAAACCAGAATATGTTATAGGAATTTAGCCTTGTAGTACTTGTATCGCCTTGACATCATATGGTATGCCATATGATGTCCATGCTATACCCAATTTAGGCTTTATTATCTTCCTATTTTTTGTATAGTGGAAGGTGTGTTCCCTCTTTTTGACATGGGGTATGCCCTTTCGCGTTTGTATATCCTTTCTTTTCTTTAATTCAATCTTAAGCTTATCAAAAAAAAAAAAAAAAAATAAATAAATATATGACAAAACAGAAAATATTGTGATCTATTATATAGCTATCAAACGGTAATATGCAATGAACAAGTCTAATAATCGAAATAGATGAACAGGGGCATGAATGGTTTAGGCAGCGAGAGACCATGAGATTGGGACGCATTAATTGCTCCAATGTTTGACCCATTTTGAGTTATTGGAGGAGATTGATACAAACCTAGATTAAAATTCACCCAAAAGCTTTGTATTCGAGAATTTATAGTGGTGTTTTACTTGATCTCTTAAATCTCTAATTATATTTTTAAGGATGATGATTGAGGTGCTTCACGATGGTGGAGTTATTATAATTGTGGTGGTGGTATAGTGTTAATGTTAAAGGAAAAGAAAAGGATGGAAGATTGGGTGGAGTAATCCAGGTATCACAAATGTTACCTCTCTATGCTTTTATCTTGTTTTGGAATGAAGTCAGGACTTTAATGTTTGTTTTAACAGACGTGGGTTGTGGAATATGAAGGGTATAATAGTCAAATATCCCTCTAAAGTACGTGGCAGTCACATTTGACCTGTAAAAAATTGGGGGTGTGCGAATTGATTTAAAATGTGAAGTCTTAAGGTGTAAAGAAACACGTTTTAAAGGTTAGGGGTGCAAACTTCAAAGAACATATAAATTTTTTAGTCCAATTTGTATTTCAGCTTGTTCTTTATTTTATTTATATGAATTACTGTAACCATAAAAGGGGTCCAAACTAAGAAGCCAAAGATGAAGGGGATCAAATGTGAATAGTTTAGTAATAAGATCACTCTTTACTGGCCACAAGTTCGAAGTTATAGTTCAGTAATGTCAAAATCAACACAAGCTCTACATGAAAAAAATGTAAATTTTCTCCTAATTCCTCTTTCTCTCCATATCCAGCTCCCCTAATTATAAAAAAGAAACAAAGAAAACGCTGGCGCCAAAGTGTAAAAAAAACAATTGAGAAAATGAATTTAAAATTAAAAGCCAAGGCCCAAGGAGGAAAATTGGCGCCAAAACCACGAGTTTGGGGATTTTTTTATTGGCGGAGCAATTGCAAAAGGTCTGATCAGTTTCCAAAGTCCGAGTCAGAAATTGGGTAAAACCCTTTTCTCTCCTAAAACTCCTCTCTCTCGGTGTTTAATTTAATGACATTTTTTACTTACAAGTTGATCATAATGTAGGCAATTATAATTTGAAGAAACAATAACAGATTCGCCTGGTCAATCTTGAAAAGGAGTACTTGAGGTACAAAATTACAAATTGCTTGTATATTTTATTGTTCTTTTTTCCATTTGTTTTGTGTGTGTTGATATTTGGTCTGTATAATGTAACTGCTATACACTGCGTAATCTTTATAAAGGATTATGATTATGATTTGACATATGGATTTTTTGGTGTAATTGAAAAAAACAGGCTTTTTTTCATGGGTTTGCCTAAAAAATTAAAATTGGAACTTTTTTATGTTTATTTACTAAAGGTTTACGGACTTGTGCAGTTAATTTTTATTTTTAATTTTTAAATTTTTTTTGATGAATTAGAATGCCTATTTTGTAAAAGGGCTATTAGTAAGGAAATCATTTAATTAAGATTCTTCTTTGTAATATTATTAGATATTGTTTGGTGGGTGTTCAAAAAAACCTCATATTTTGGTGGTAAGAATCATGGATAATGGAATGTGATTTGTGGATAGACATCAAACAATTTAATTTAGTTACTCGGGGTTTCACTATTTTTCTTATGTGTTGTGTAGAATCATTAATTTTTTCCTTTTTCCCCATTAATGGTGTGTGTTGTTTGTTCATGCCAGGCCTTTAACTCTGTTAGTCCTTCCGTCCTCAAAAGAATGTCTGTCAAGTACATATTTTTTTGTCCACAAAAAGATGTCTAAAAATACATAAGTTTGTGCTAAAGTGTTACAATGAATACTTCTTAAAAGTAGGGTCCCGTAATTTTAGGATTGAAAACACTCATTATACTTGTATGGAGTCACTTAATACTCTTTTTTCAACTTTAATTATCTTAATATGCCTGAAAATCGTACCTTGGACATCCTTTTAAGGATGTAGGTAGTACCTCTGCTTATGTAGTCGGAGCACTTAACATACATTGCATTTTTGATGTGTTTTTAGTGTAACACTTACCATGATTTTAAATGGGACTTTACTTTTTGCCCTTTGTTAATATCTATTTTTGAATGGAGTAGCTAATTGACATCTTCAGTAAAATGTAAAATGCTCTTTTGGTACATCTTTTCTTAGCTTCTAAAAATGCAAAATAGTTGCTTGAATTGATCACTCTTGTATAATGAAAAGCTTTTAGCATTACAGAATAGTGCTGCAACGAGAGTTTTTTGAGTTTGAACTATTTTCTTTCTTCATTACTTATTTTTAATTTTTTTTATATCAGAAGAGTGATAAACTTATTTTTAGTTTCTTTTACTAATTTGAATTTCAATTTGGAAGCTGATTCTGCATCGATAAACAGATTTTCTGATCCATTTTATATATGGTTTTTTAACTTTCCTACAGCTCAAAAGTTAAAATATCTGATTTATTTAAAAAAAAAATTATTTTCAGCTCACGCGAGCCTCAAATTGGTAAAGGGGGAAGTCTTAAAACTCGTTCGCTTGTATGGGATCATTTTACTAGGTTGAAAGCTAACAATGATAGGGCAGCTTGTAACCGGTGCGGGAAAGAATATGTTGCTAATTCTAGGACTAATGGTACTAGTTCTATGAGGGTTCATTTAGAAAATCAATGTCCATTTAGGCTCTCAGGCAAAAACTTTAGGCTTCCAGGCAAAAAACAAAAGATCTTAACTTGGGAGACTAAAATCGAAGCAAATGGTGATGGCATTAGTACCGGTATCCTTTAGGCTGTGAGCTTTAATGCTGAGGAGATTAAGAAGGAATTGGAAGTACCAAAGAGGATAACAACTTCACTAAATCCACAACTTTCCTGCAGTTGAAATCTGCAGGGTTCTTGTTTCTGTTAGAATTGAGTAATGTAATGTTGTTTGATGTGGCTAAAGCGCATTGTGGTTAAAAACTAGACAAGTGGCTATCATTTGATTGTGTACTTGGACACTATCTTAGGAACTGAGAATATGTATCTATTATGGTTTATGTTTCTAATCTTATGTTTGTTTTTGGAAATGATATAGGGGGAAATCTGAAGATGGCTATTTGCAGGCAAAATTTTGGCCTATAGTTACTTAAATTCAGTAAATTGGAGATGCTAACCATATTGCGTAATTGTTTGACTGCCTTGTTGCTATTGTTTTTTGTGCATATCATGCAAACCATCTTAGGTGTCACACTTCCTAATTTTATTGGTTCTTACTGTGGCTTTGCTGATCTGAGTCCCTAAATACTAAAGAGTAGTACTTTAGGTGAAGTTTTACTTCTGTGGTTATGGGGCTGTTTCATAGGTTGATTTGGACTTAAGTAATGGTGATGCAGATCATATTTAAGGGTTATCTCTCCCTAATAATGCTATTTGTTATATCTAACAAAATTTAAGAAGAAAGAAACACTGATGGGCGGGGTAGGACTATTTTTTTGCAAATAAATGTAGCTTAAGTGTTGCCGAGCAAACATTATAGTAGTAGTACTAGTAGTATGTCCAATAGCCCCATCCAGTTGTGACCTTCCCATAATACTTCTAGCTGCGCTTTTGTAAAATTTTTTGGAGTTTGAATTGCTGCATTACCAAGTTCCTCTTTCTGCTGTCCATTCCCCAAATTTAGTCATCAGAATCAGCTTATTTTGCACTTAAGAGAACAACATATGACAAATATATATTATTTTGTCTCCATAAGCATTAAGATTGTTCCTTAAGTGGTCTGTGTGATTGAGATTTATTTATAATCTGGATTCGGCAGCTAACCATGATCAGAATTTTTATTTTTATCATTTGAATCTGGACAAAAAATTTAGAAGCCTTTGACTCGTAGCATGAGAATTTATATCCAATGTCAGGGTATGTGGTATACAGTCTTAAAAATTATGTATTACTTATTGAATTAAATTTTTATGTACTGTGAGTGTATACACAACCGGTTTTAGGATCATGACATCTCATTAATGAAGTACTTATGTTGGACTTCATTATCCTTGTTTTAATGCATAGTTGTTACGGCGTCGCCTAGGCGACGCCAAGTCGTCCAGTCGGAATGGAATAGGCAAGGCGAGCAAGCGACTTGGTCGAGGGCTGAAAGGCGAGCGCCTAGGAAAAACAGTCATCGCCTTAGACAACGAGGCGACGACTTGGACGCCTATCTATATGATCTAGCGACTTGGCCTCCATGGGTTATGATGGATCGACCCAAATTCGAAGTGGGTTGAAAAAAAAAAACGACGTCGTGAGCGAGCAATACCAAAACAAATCTAGTCACAGTCGATTCGAAGAGAAGGATCGAAGAAGATCGAAGTCGAGGCCGAGCATCCAGAGCACTGCGAAGTTCGAAGTCGAGAGAGAGAGAGACTGCGAGGACGAGAGGTAGAGGCTGTGATCTTCGAGACTACTACGAAGGACTTTTTCCGACGACGCTACTTGCACTCCGATTGGCAGGTATGTCATCTTCTTCTTTTTTTCTTCCCCCCTTTACTGCTTATTATGTTGTCTCCTTTTTTTTTCCTTCCCCTCTTGCGTACTGCTTGGCTGCGTGTCTTTATTTTTTGGTCGGTGCTTGGCTGACTGTTAGCCTCTTTTTTTTATTTGTGAGTTGTGAGTCTTTTCTTTTTGCTGGCCTGCTGGGTATATATATATATATATATATATATATATCCTTTCTGATTGTTATATATTATATTCCAAGGAGACTCTCCACTATCCCATGTGCTGCAGCATGTTAAGCAAAAAATATATTATATTATTTTAATGGAATTTGATGTATCCCAACATGATGTTAAGTAAAAAATATTATATTATATTATGTTAATGGAATTTGATATATCCCACTATCCACTATGCCATGTGTTGTATTAATATATTATTTTGGACCACTTGATTTAGTTATACTAGTATTATTATATGTTGGAGCCTAATATTTATTTAGTAGTTAGTGCTTACAAAATTAATAACACATTCAAAATTAAAAATGATAATATGCTGATATTTTAATAAATTCTTATTTGGATCAATTGTTGAAATAAATTCAATACTAACTACTTATATTTATTTTGTAATAATTACTTACTAAATTAGTAAAACACTCAAAAATAAAAATAGATACTACTTTAATATTTTAATTTGATGAATTATTTCTTATTTGGGTCAATTGTTGAAATAAATTGAATGGTAATTTTTTGTGAATGCTTTTTAATGGTATTTTATAGTGTTATATTTTGGGTTTAATGTATATGAAATTTTATTGTTAATATACTTGTGAATTAAAATAAATAATATATAAATTGTACGTTGTGAACGACTTATCGCCATACGGACGCCATGGCGGCCGCCTTGTCGCCTAGGCGTCCTGGAACTGGCTACCGCCATGCCTCGCCGTGGCGCCGTCACAACTATGTTTTAATGACATGTCATGATCTTAATGCTACTCATGACTTGTATCAAATTTTAACTCTTATTAGGGATAAAAGTTTGATCTCTTGATTCTTTTTCAACCTTCTTGCTAGGAAATCTATAACTGAAATGGTTCCATTTATATAAGGCACTCCCCATTTCTCTGAAATCCATTTCGAGTTCCATTTTAGTTGTTTTCACTCTGTGATCCTCAAAATGCAGGCAAGTCTACTCTTTGTTTATGACTAATACTTCAGGATTGTGGCTCTTGTGTGTGTGTATCTTATTCTTAACAGCTGTTTTTATCAACTATTATGATAAAAACACAGTACTGCAGAATGTGCTTATGAAATGAATGAAGAGCTTGATTCTACTTGCTATTCCCAGCAAAAGGGTTAGGTGGAATTCTTTGGCATTGAGGCGTTCCTCGGACATGGATCTAAATTCTGAACTCATCTTCCAGACTTCCACTGTAAGTGTTCTCTAATGATTCCGTGGTTTATAAGTTCCCTATATATTTTGGTGAATGTTGTTGAAAAACTTTTATATTGAGTTAGAAGCACATTCTAATATGGAATTTCAATGAGCTGTTAGCAAAGGGTGACTTATGGTGTTCCATTAGACAATGAATAAAATCTACTTTCCAAAGAGTGTGTGTGTTGTGTGTGTTAAATGAAAGGCATAGCTGGAAAGAGGCTAAAGATGCATATTTTTAGCAGAATCTTGTACAAGTAGAAGAATCTTAATCCCTGAGGATTTCAATGGCAACATCAAATACTGTGTTTCTCTAGTTAAAAGGCATGCATTGAAACTACTAAATGTAAACTTAGCTTATGCTCTCTTAGTTCTTTAAACAAATTCCAAATAAATTGGTTCTAAGTTTTTGAATTCAAATCCAACCTCCAGTTAAAATAAGCCCAGAACTAATGATGATCACGACGATTGCAATCCTTTAGTATTTCATGTTAGAAAGTGCTTAATTCTTTACGACTTTAACTTTTATATGGACTTAGAAGCACACTCATCCTTTTAGGATTGACTAATCTCACTTGCATAATGCTACTCACTCTTTGCTAACAGCTCATTGAAATTTCAATCATCTAGGCTACATTGTTGATGAAATACAATGGAGTTTATTAAACCAGAACTTTGACTAGCAAGATACTAATAGCCATATGAATAATATCTAAAGCTTGATGTAACCATTCTTGATCATCCATTCCAAACTCCAATGCTTGTTCACATTCTTCAGTGCCCAATAAGCCCACCCAAAGCTCGCACGCCCAAACACTTCTAACTCTGCCTTAGCAAATTTTTGGTAATCCTCTTTTGTTGCCCCTTTCACTTTCCACTCAGTCACCCATTCCCCTGTCAATTGAAGTAACAAAGTTTGTAAACAAGTCGAAAATTTAAATTTATATGAATGGCTTGTTCGTTTTGGTGCGTTGGAAAGTGCATTTGGTTGGCTTTTAAGCCCCAAACTCACCACACCAAAATGTTGCGGTGAGTTGGGGGCTCAAAAGCTGCAATTTATGAGTTAAAAAAGTTGTGTTGTGAGTTAAAAAGCTGAGTTTGTGAGTTAAGAAAAGCTTCTTTTGGAAAAAGATTCTTTCAGACAAACAAGATTTTCAAGTGCGTTTGGATTCTAAAATCCCCAAACCAAACATGCACATAACTAAGAAAAAGAAAATGTCACAAAAAAAATTTAAAATTTTTTTTTGGCACATACCAACAAAAGTGAGAGGACCATTTGCTGTTGTGAGAAAGTTCACTTGTGCAGATCGATTGGTGTATACAAAATCAAGATTTTGTTGCACAGTCATGTTGCTAAAAATGTCTGCAAAGAGATTGTAGTAGTGAACATCAATGACTGATCCCTCTAGACCATTGGCAAGAGGGAAGAGCTCTTTCGGATCAATTTCGCCTAATCGGTTTGACAGTATCACAAAGGCCTTGGAGGAATGCCTGCGCACAGCTTTATAGCCAGCACTGTAGTACTTGGTTAGGTTTTGTAGAGATACTCCAGGTAGCAAAGGCTCATTGATTAGTTCAACTGCATAAAGGCTTGGACTTTCCGCATACCTACGCATAGATTAAGTAAAAAATTTCATGTTAATATCTCATTTCATATGTACTTGGGTTATGTTTTGGTTACCTGTGTTTGCACGTAGCGTTTCAGTGCGTTTGAGTTTCAAACACTACGTTTGTGACTAAATAATCTGCGTTTGAAATAAGCTATTTGTAGACAAAAAGATTTTTAAATGTGTTTGGACTTTCAAATGCACTAAACATTCTATAAGCTGGTAAACGAACAAGCACCTATTATGGTCCAAAATAGGACATAAATTTGGTACAAAATTGAACCTTGCAGTTAAGAATTCTATAACTTCTATTGTCTGTTGTATGTTGGCATCAGTTTGGCCCCATTCTTGAAAACCATCTCTAGAGCCGCTGTGCTCCCAGCCATTTTGTGAGTCCGGTGCAGCATGTAGATCAATTATGACCTTCAAATTATATTTCCTACAAGCAGAGAACAAAATCAGATGAATTTGGAATTCTTTGGCTAATTTAAATGACCCTTAGGGTTTGTTCGGTTACAACCGTTTGCGTCGGCAATGCACCACTTTTAGTGTGTCATGTTTATGAATTAAATAAACTTCATCTTAAATAAATTGTTTCTAGATGAACAACATTTTCAACTACGTTTGGATTTTCAAGCGCATTAAACACTCCAAACACTATATAATGAAACAAGCTCTAGAAAGAAGAAATGTACATACTGTGCCCATAAGAAGGCATTGTCCAAGACTTGTAAGGATCCACCAACAAAAGGTTTCGGTGGTGTTGGATCTTTGGCTATCCACCATCCAACAGGAATTCTTACAGCATTTAAGCCATTTTCGGATATGAACTTGAAGTCTTCTTCCACTATGAATGTGCTCCAGTGTTCCTAATATGAATAAATAGCATTCAACATTGTAAAATAAATTAGAATAATTAATGTAATTCACTGTGTTTATATATTATATATATGCTAAGGTTCTGAATTTCTTAAATTAGTGAAATTTCAACTATGATAAATTTCAACCATGATATTCAATGGAGATCGAAAAGGTACATTCTTCTTCTCATGTAATTTTACACTAGTAAACTTGGAAGTACAATAGTAAGTTTTGAAACTTACAAAAGAGGCAAGGTTTGTTTGTAAAAATGAAGGTGGATAAAATTATTTGTGGTATTTATTATTAATACGGATTATTTTATTTCATAATTCGTTTGTTATTTAATCTCATGAATTATATTTGTAATTTTTAAGACTAATTGGTGATGATTATAATCCCAAATGAAAAACTAGTATTATATAATTTTTCTTTTAAAGTATCAAATGACCTTAAAAATTACAAAATATTGTTCATCAAATTAACTAATCGACTAATCATTAGATAAAGTAGTTTGTAATTATATATTAAAGTTTCATGCATTATTAGTGTATGCACAAGCACTATTAGGACTATGATAATTTATTAATGAAATATTTATGTTAAATATTAATATTTTTATTTTAATGACGTGTTATAATGCTAACACTGCTCAGTACAATGTCAATATATTAAAATTTATCTCTCTTATATTAAATTAGTATAAATAGGATTATCTCATCTTTCATTTTTATAAATAATTAAGTGTAAGAGATGGCTTTCAAAAGTCATAACAAACATATTAAGATATGTATATATAAACATCTAAATTGTACATTTAAAGACAATCAAGTGTAAAATGATATTAAAATATTTTTTTTTTCTCTTTCCGCAACACTTTCTCTTTTCTTATTTATTATCATTTTACACTTGAATATGATTTATTGATTTTAAATGTACAATTTAAGTGTGTATATAGATATATCTAATATTTTAAATTTAAATGTATGCCGACCATTGCGGCCCAGTCTCCCTGTAGACCAGAGTACCTGATTAGGCAAAACAATTTCAAATGTCAACTTTTGAAAAAACTCAATGTTCAAACTTCAATGTACACCTTTTCAATGTCAACTTGCAATTTAGTACTCAATTATAATCAACCATACTTTCGTGTGCGTGTGATGTTTAACTAATTACTCCTTTTTTAATTGATATTTTAGAAAATAAGGATATAAATTAAGTAATGTAATTAATTTTTTATATGATTATTTAAATTGAATATAAAATATCAATATTATTTTTCTTAAATCTTAAAAAAAATCAAAAAAAACAAATCAATATTTAATGATTAAAAATAATTGGAGAAAATTAAATCATTAATATTCTCATGAAATATAGATAAAAACGAACAAAATTTTATGTATAGAAAGAGAGATTTAAAAAAGTAATAGGGTGAATAAAATAATGAAAGCATATATACCAATGATGATATGCTCAACCGACAAGCTATGTATTTTAACTTTTAATAAAGATTGATGGTGCATAATTTAATTAAATGGCTTACTCTCATGACTTGTGGTGCTTTTTGAATGCCATAACCATTAGTGACTTGATATTCCCCTTCTAATCTTCCACTAAACTTCATATCAAATACAGAAGGATCACTATCTCCCCATCCACCATCCCCTTCGGAATCAGCTGTCACAAGCTCCTCTGTTTTTACCTACAAGTAAATCAGTCACATATAGTAATTACAAGTGAAATCAAGAAAATTTTCATTTTTACCTTTATATTTTTGAAAATCACGAATTTCGAAGGTACGATGAATTTATAATTAGTGCAAGAATTACCTTCAGAATAACTAATTTTTCTTTTGGTCCGAAATATAATATTATTATTAATTTTTAAAAGTAAAATGATGATATTTTTAAATTCAAATTCGACATAAGTGTATTTTATTTTAGTTAATATAATGATGAATATTGTAAACTATTTAAAAAATATTACTTGTTGTAAGATTTATTGTTCAATAATTTTTAATGAGTTATTTAATTTTGAGTCTGAAAATATCTTAAATTAACTTTCAAATGTCAACAATAATCTTATAATTTAGAAGAGACGTAGCACTAATAAATTTGACTACTCTAAAGTTTAAAACTATTCTACTATATTCCTCGTGTAAGGCTTAATAATTTTTAGTAAATGTCATAACCATTTTTTTTATAAAAAAAATTCTTTTTTATACCCAAAAAGAATAACTTTACATTAGTAAATACATGAGAAATGATTTAAAAATTCAATTATTATTTTTTTGTCACTTTGGGGGCATTTTGTTTTATGTGAGTGTCAGATTGCATTATAGAATAAATTATATTCCCAAAATTGTCATTTCGTGCCGATTCTTTTAGTTGTCGAATATGTTGATGGAGATCCCTCGCCTTTTTAAATTATTTTTTTCTTTTTTATGTTTATGTGCAAAAATGATTAAAAAATATGATTATTTATATAATTTAATATAACTAAAAATTATTTTATCTCATAATTAGTTTATTATTAATCCTACTAAATATTTATTATCATTTATAAGGTCATTTGATACTTTAAAAGAGGATTATATATTATCATATCTCCACGTTGTATTAAACTATCATGAAACGACCTTAGAATTAAATAATAAAATATAATTCATGAAACTAAATAATAAATTAATCATAAAATAAAATAATCTATAATAATATTAAATTAGTACAAATAATTCTATCACATATGATCTTTGTAAACAATCGGTAGGGTATGCATGACACTAATTGCATATGCCAAACCAAAAACTCCTACTTTCTCAATCATCACCCTTGTTTGGAAAAGTTTATTGGCAAATTCCCCCTAAGTGACAAATTCAGACCATATGAAAAAACAAACCAAAAAATAATACTCACCTGTAAAAAGAACCCATTTGGTGCTTTTATTCTAACACGGCTTAAATCATCAGAATTTCTCACAATCTGAAACATCTCATTTTCCCCTGGTGTGTTTGAAGAAGCTATTATATTGATTCCATTTCCAGCAGTGTCTAGTCCAATGAATTGTTTTCTAAACACCCTGAACTGAAAAGTAGTCTCATTGATCCTCCACACCTACAAAAATTAGTCAAAATGACCACATTCTGATTGAATTCAAGCAAAAACAAAGTAGTCCTTCCATTCCAAAATGACAGTCCCATTTCACATTTTTGACTACTTTTTTTAGGCTCCCACAAAAAAAAAGAAAAAAAAAAGAAAAAAAAAGTTATACTTGAATATTGAATTATGGATGAAGTTGGCACATGGTCAATTCGATGAAATTCAAATTCAATATAATAAAAGGTTGCATTTAAATGTAATTTTATGTTATATAAAAATAATGTTTTTCTACATAAACCTGACCAATGGTCAAGGCATGCCAACTTTACTAAGTCCAAATCCGTTAAACTTAATATACTCAAACCTTATTACACATATAAAACAAAAGGTCAAATGAGACTTTCATTCACTATCAAAATGACAATGAAAATGTAATAAGAAGGCAAGTTACTTTAAATGTTTCCCAGCCTGAAGCTGATGTTCTGTTTGCTACTATAATTGTTCCTCCACCAAGCTCAGCACCAAGATATTTTCCAACAGTAACTGATTTAAACTGCAGCCCAGTTCCATCCTAATGAAGATACAGTAACATTGAAAGTTAAATCAGTAATATGATAATAAGCTTGGATAATAAACAACGTTGTTGCTATTATATTAATATACAATTAACGATATTTTTGTAATTGTTTTAGTCATTTAACACTTTAAGCGACATTTATTGTTCTAATTGATACAATTTTTCCTTTGATAATATCATATTGACACCTAAAATCATCATGATATATATATATATATATATATATATATATATATATATATATATATGTATGTATATGTATGTACATGTACAAACCAAGAAATCTTTGTTGGGGATGTCATCAAAGAGAGAAGGTTTCATCCATCCTTCTGTAAGCAGCCAACCTCCAAGATTAACAGCTCGAACTCGAAAATTCGGATTAAACCTTCCGTAAGAAAGCGAAATCATACAAGAAAAAAATATGCATAGAAAATGTATGCTCGAGGAAATTGCCATTTGATCTTTCTTTTATTTGATATATATGCTATTCTTATCTGAAAAAATGCAGTGCATTTCACAGATTTATATAGTGGGGATGCATGAGGAGCTTAAGTATAAACGCATTGGACAATGTAAAGCTAATGTTTTATACTAATCATAATTAATCATCTTCTCTGGATTGAAAATTGACTCATTCATAGGAAAGAATATATTCATTGTTTTTTAGTGGCGTAACTAAATAAAGACAATTCTACTTTGCACCCCAAATTTTACACAAAAAAATCGATTTGCACCTTATACAAATTTTTAGAGTAAATGTACCCTAAACTTTAACCCAGACAATTAAATGCACTATCTGCTAGATTTTTCGACCAAATCTTCACCGGAAGTGTGATGACATCATTAAGTTAGGAGTAAAATAGTCTAATCACTTAAATTTTCTAAATATAACCAATAAAAAGAACATATTTTGGAATTGACAGAAATATCTAAATGACTAACACTAATATATGGTTATCTTAAGGGTAAAAAGGTAATCATATTCCTCCATCTTTTACCCCTGCTTCTTCTTTCCCTCTTTGAATGAAACCCTAATTTATCTCTTCCACCATCTTCTTCTTCCCCTTTTCTTCTCCAGCCATCCCACCTTTCAACTATTACCACTATTATGCATTAAATTACATTACCACCACCATCCAACTCTTATCAGCATGTATACTCAGTTACCTATAACAACCTAGATCTATAATAAGATTTAAAGCAATAAAAAGAACAATATGTATCAAACCCACCAACAAACATCACCAGATTTCGTTCTATACTTGATCTAAAACAATAAACAGAATAATAGGCATCAAACCCACAAATAAAGATAATGTCGAAGCTTCCTTTTGGCGATCACCAGTGCATATGCCAACTTCTCAAGATTCGGATACTTGGTCTCGGCATCTCGAAGAGAATGACTAACATAATAGACTAGCTTCTGCCCTTTAGAATCTTTTCGGACTAAAGTTGCGCTGATGGCTAAGGGACTTGCCAACAGATAAAGATACAAATCCTCTTCAGACAAAACTTTGGTTAATATAGGAGGAGAAGATAGATATCTCTTTATTACTTCTAAAGCTTTTGACACTCTTTGGTCCATTGAAAAGTCTTCTGATTTTGGGTTCCATGGGAGACACTTTTAAGCTGATTTGGCCATGAAATGTCGAAGAGCTATTAACTTTCCTGTCAGTCTTTGTACTTCTTTAAAATTCTTTGGGGGTTGCATGTCTAGTATAGCCGATATTTTTTGGAGATTGGCTTCAATCCATATTCGGCTAACCATGTAACCCAAGAATTTTCCTACTCTGAAGTCGAAGGTACACTTGGTCGGGTTTAGCTTCATGTTATGACGTCGTAAGTTCTGAAAACATTCCTTGAGATCAGCTAGATGGTGTTCAATCTTCATACTTGACAATCATATCATCTATGTAGCTAATTTTTGCCGATCTGGTCCTAAATACCTTATTCATTATGCGCTAGTAAGTGGCTCCGACGTTAATAAGGTTAAAGTGCATGACCACTACAAGAAAAATACTTATTTTAGAAGGAATTATTTTTGACAGAATAAATTCCCTCGAAATTATATTATTTCTGACGAAATATTCCCTCGGAAATAACTTGTTCTCGAAGGAATTTTGTCAAAATTTCTAAATAGCCAATAGTTTGTGGGTGATGAAGGTTGTTTTAAGAATGTCTTTGGCCGACATACTGATCTGATTATATCTTGAGAATGCATCAAGGAAGCTTAATATAACGTGTCCCGAGGTAGAATCTATCAATTGATCGATGCTTGGAAGGGGATAACAGCCTTTCGGGCAAACTTTGTTCAAATTAGTGTAATCTACGTACATTCTCCACTTCCCATTATGTTTCTTAACAAGTACCACATTAGCGAACCATTCAGGATAATCGATCTCCAAGATAAACCCTGCTGATAGAAGTTTAAAGATCTCTTCGTCAATCACCTTCTATCTTCGGGAGCTATGATTCGAAGCTTCTGTTTTACTGGTTTGGCATAAGGAGTGACACTTAGCTTATGAACTGCAACAATTTCGTCAATTCCAGGTATGTCGGTTGGAGTCCATGAAAGATATCTGAGTATTCCCTTAGAAGGGCGATCAGGTTGTTTTAGAAATTTGCCTATAGTCCGAGCCTTATTTGTACTATTTTTTCATGGTTGCCCCGATATATTTCTATCTCTTCTGTCTCTTCAGCTGGTGTGGCCAGCATTTTAGTACCACCTTTAGTGAAGGGTTCTATCTGAATCTTCATGGTTTCTTTCTATTTGTTGACTACTACAGAAGTATCCTAAAGAGTTTAAAAATAACACTTCTTGTACATGTCCTGATCTCCAATAACTTCTCCAACTCTGTATTCAGTTGGAAATTTCATCTTTAAATGGGGAATAAAAGTAATTTCTTTAAGCGTTGACAGAGTTGTTCTCCCTAAGATGGCGTTGTAGTTGTTGTTAACATGGACTACATAAAATTTCACCATCAAAGAAGATTGCTGAGGAATTGTGCTGAAGATCACTGGCAATTCGATTGTTCTTACGATTGGGACAGAAGCGTTGTCGTAGCCATAGAGAGGTGGCTCATTGCAAAACTCTAGCTTCTTGCCCTCCAAGTCTAGTCAATTGTGCGCATGCCCATAAAGTACATTGACTGAACTTTCATTATTGATGAGCATGCGCCAAAGATCCATGGTACCCACCATGCAGTTATAACAAGTGTATCATCATGAGGTGTTACCATACCTGGAGAAAATCTTTATCGTGAAGGTGATGGCATTGATTTTGGTATTCTTCGGTTCGACTGGTCGAACACTTGATGAATAGCTTTGGCGAAGTCCTTCCTCAGTCTGTTAGACATAACTACTGTCGAACTGCCAGAGATAACATCTACTTAAGCCCATGGTGTTTTTGAAAAAAGGGGTAGGGCAATTCGGTTAAAGGTTGATTGTTTGCTTTTGTTTACAACGTAACAGTCCAGGTTCCCTTTTTGTACTTGATTCTCGAGGAAGCGCTTCAACTGATAACAATCTTCAGTATTATGACCTTTTCCTCATGGTAAGAATAGTACTTATCATTTTTCTTTGGTCTGGTGAAGACTTTGATCTTCGGGGTCTTTTGAATAAGGGTTCGCCTTTGATTTCGTTGACAATTTTAGTCTTGCTGGTGTTCAGGGGGTGTAATCCTTATTTGAAGAATCTCTGTATTTTCTCTTGCCCCTATTATCTTTGGAGTTGTCATCTTTGCTACGCCGATCACCCTTATAACATATTCTATCATCATCTATTCTGTTAGATTCATCTGCTTTGGGGTCTCTTCTCTGATGATAATCATCGTTATTTTTTACAGGACCCCCAAGGCTAGCAATGGCCTCTTCCATCTTTATATAGTTTTTGACTTTATTATAGGCATTTTAAGGGGCTTTGGAGATAATTTCCTTGATCAGGCGACTGGATTTGTTAACGTTCAAACCCAGCGTGAGGAATTATATTGCCTAGATCAGTCTAGGGTAAGGATCTCGGCTAATGCTTCACAAAATCTCTTGATGTACTGCCAAAGATATTTGTTTGACTTTTGTCTTATTTGGATCAGTAAAGTCATCATTTTTCCACGTTTCCTGTTGTTGCCGAAACGTGTGTGGAATCGCTCATTGAGTTCCTCCCATGAGCCAATGGAACGAGGAGGAAGTGTGATCATCCACTCCTTAACGGTTTTCCTCAGGGTAGAGATGAAAAGATGACACTTTCCTGCAGCGGTATGACCATAGAAGTGCATTAAACGTTTATAAAAATAAGTATGGTCATAAGGATCACTTGTTCCATCGTACATCTCCAAGTTCAGGACTTTAAGGGACCTGTGATCCTAGCCTCATCAAGATCCTTAGTGAAAGGAAATGAGTATGGTTTGTTAACATTGACTCCGGCGCATCCCTCAAAGAATCTTTGGGGAGATGTCATTTTGGAATAATTATCGCGGCTTTGACGTTGTCTTCGGTATTGATCACTATTTCTATGTTGTGAAGGAGATTTGGTTCTTCTCCTTCGACATCTGTCTGAATCAAATGATCGTGTACTAGTGCTTTTATTTGAGGAAGAAGATATATGAGTGTAGCGAGAAGCGGTGCCTTGATTTGGAAGGTATTCCACGTCTGCATAATAGGTTGTCTTCGGTCCTCGGCAGATCTATAAATTATTTGTCAAACTCTTCCTGCTGGAGTTGAAGAGCTTTTCTTTTATCTTGAACTTCTTAATGGTGACGTTGTTTATCAGTGTCTCTTGGTTGACGTGACTACAAGTATGTTTCTCCATGGGAATCGCTGTGGTGGCTTGGTGATGGTGGTGGTACCGCCATGAAAGTTTTTTTGCAAATTAGAGTGGTTGAGAAGGAACTCTACTCAATACTAGAAGGCCCGCCTTCTAATGCTAATGTTAACGCTCAAATTTATCCACACATTCAACCACTATCTTGGATGTGAACCTGTATAGAAAGAACCACCAGAAAGTACTTGACAACTTAGGTCGTCGGGGGATACCTTCGGTGTGAGAGTAAGAACATGTTTTAAGATGGGTTAACAATGGAGGTAAGGAGTATTCAGTAGGCTAGAATGTTTGTCCTGTATCTCTATCGTTTACCTATATTTATAGCTTAGTTTCACCGGCTCAATATGGTTATAATTTCTAGTAGGAATTGTATAGAAAGACCCTATTGAAAAAGGTAAATACCATGCAAGAGTTGATATTGGATATGGTAACTACATAGTACCTTAGCTAACAAGGCAGCAACCCAAGCTTATTGGGCTTAGGAGTTTATTATGAGCATCTAGGGAATAGTGGGTTGATTGGAAACAAGGCCCAATTAGGGCAGCCCACTAATATTACTAAATGTACAACCCAATAGGCGGAGATGGAGATTTCTTGGGCACGATATTTTTGCTTTTGTATAGCAATCAATTGAGATGGGTTATCTAAAATCAATTCAGAATTAGTATTTCAAAAGGAGTTGTGAAGCACAATGAACAGTTAGTAAATTGATTTTTAGACTGGGAAGACATGGAAATCAGAATCCCTAGAATTCTATATAATTTCATTATCTGTCAACTGGCTAGAGGGAAAAATAAACAGAGTGTACAAATTATTTTTTGGGTAAAAGTTTAGGGTACTTTTACTCGAAAATAAAATTTGGAGTACAAATCAATTTTGAGCTTAAACTAAACGGTACAACATGCAATTTAGTCTTTCACCTATCAAATAAAAAGGAGGTCTATTATTGGAATCTTATGTGTTTGAAAGATAGGATATTATAATTTAGGGCGGATAATTCTATTTAACTATGTGAGTTTTATACATTTTTAAAATTATTATCACCTAAATTTTAAAAGTCAAAACACATAAAGTATTGAGACTAAGTGAAAAATAAATTTTTATTTTAACACCGTTAAACAAAATGTACAAAAGACAATTATACCCTTTGTAAATAAAATAAATACCCAATAAAAATATCACTCTTATTTTTGTCAAATGAGACCAAAGGAAGAAGTGATATGCGATGGAGAAAGGGATTTAGCATACAAAATATTAGAAGTAATTTTCCCTTAAGTTTTTTCCAGTCTTACTTGTTACTTTCCCAAGATCTTCCTTAAGTATTTTAGATGAAAATATAAAATGTATCCCTGAAATTGAATTATTAATAATAAAAAAAGAAGCTCAAAATTAAGAAATGTCTCAAGGTGAAAGACATAAAATTGCAAAATTCGGCAGTTAAAAGACACATACATCATTGCATACTTCACCAGATATACGGCGTCCTAAAACAATCATCAGTTCCGTTAAATAGAGTTGGTCAAGGTTGACATTTTAGTGGCCCAATAGCAGCCCCATTAACGCCTTTGACATGAAATCTGTAGCGGAGTTGGACCAACAAATGGGCACTTGGCCTGCTGATAGTGATTGTTGGTGGGCAGACTTTTTTTTATTTATTTTTTATGAACATTTCCTCATCCATTTGAGTCACTTTTAAAACATGGTATAAATTGAATCATTACTTTGACCGGTCAATATTTGACCTACAACAGTCAAAACTTTGCTTTTAACAAATCAAATTTTTTTTAAAAAAAGGTTCTGGTTTGATACATGAATTTAAGGATTATATTTAGTCCATATTGTATTCAATACTAAAATCTAGATGGTGCGGTTATAGTACCGCAATCCCACGAATTGGGATCAGTGCGATTTTAGTATAAAATTTTTGAGAGTGGTGCGACATCAAATTATTAAAAAATTGCACCTGCACTGCATTATTTACATTTTTACCTGCACTGCATCATTGTCATTTTTAAATTTTAATATATTTTGTATATTTTTATTTATTATTTTGATAAATTTTTTATTTTAATTTATTTTTAGCCTGTTTGTATTTAGAACTTAGCCTTTTTTAATTTTATTTATTTTAAGTATTACTTATTTTTATTTTCTAAATAGTTGCAGAAAATTAGTTTGATATTAGAAATATGTTATCTTAGAGTTTTATGAGATACAACCTTTGACAATTATATAAATTTTTCTTTAAAAGTTGGTTGAATTGTAAAAGTATCCCTCCAAGTTGCCACCCAATTTTAATTTGACCCTTTAAGTTGTAAAAAAATTCAATTAAGTTCTTCAAGTGACCAATTTGATTCAATTAAGTCTTTAATGACAAAAATCTCAATTGAGTTGAAGACAACATCACGAGTCAATTAATTAAATTGGCCACTTAAAAGACTTAATTGAGATTTTTGCAACTTAAAAAGCTAAATTAAAATTGGGTGTCAACTTGAAGAAAAACTTTTGCAATTTGGACTTGAGAGTTTTTTTTATCTTACTTGTTGATTTAAGATTTTTATCTCGTTGACATTAGTCTAACAGCTAATCATTCACGTTTATGATAACGTTTTGGTCTAATTATTTTTCGTTGCGTTATATGTATTAGAAATTTGAATAGAGTTATTATAAGTTTGAGAGTATGTAAGCAAGAAGAGAGAGTAAACTTTTCTTTTCTTAGTAAATTGATAAGTGGATAATGAGAAAGAGCTTGTTATTTGTACAGAAGGCAAAGAGTTGGGGTAAAATAATCTTACAAAAATTCAAAATATGCGATCAATTAAATTTTAAAATAAATTACCATGATCACTTTGAACTTAAACCCATCAACTTTCGGCTTAGAGAGGGAGGAGCAAAGAAGGCTTTTGTCCTTTAGTTAATATTTGAGTTAATTACATATATTAGTACATTTTTAGAAATAATTACAAAAATCATACATCTAGAAAATAATTACAAAAATATGACACTTTTTTATTTTTATTTACAATATTAATATAATTATAAGTCTTTAATTTAAGGGATTAACATTAATGGATGACATGACAAATTAGTGTCCAACTTAAAATGGATTGTTCTATTTTGAAAGACGTGATAACCGCCATTATCGATATTCGGTTTTAAACCCTTGTTTGTATCCATAAACCCTTTTCTTCTCTCTCTGTTCGTCTTTTCTCCGATCGACCATCTGTGAAACCCTTGCTCGCCGTTAGCACTCTCTCTGTTCGTATCTTGTTACCATTTTCGTTTTTGTGCTCGTTCGATTATTTGTTCTGGTGTGTTCTAATCATTTGATTATACAATGAAAAAGTACGGAAAGAGAAAGAGAATCACGAAGGATGATCCTGTAAAGGGCTTGAAGAAATTTGTTGTGGAGAGTAAGGGGAAGGGGGAGAATAAAGTACAGAAATTGAGTAAGTGTGAGGATATGTTGGTGATTCATAGGGATATGAAGTATTCTGAAGTGCAGTTAGTTAAGTCAGAAGGACAAGAGCTTAGCCAGAATATAATTCTAACAGAAAGAATTTTAAAGGTTTGTTAATTTAAATTTTGTTATTTTATGATATTATAAATGTTTGGTTTCTTAGTTAGTATGTTTTTGGTTACCGTTAGATTTTTATTTGGATACCAGATGTTTTCAATCGATTTGGTATATCTAGTTACTTTTTTTTGTTATGGTTACCATTAAAAGATGTTTTGGTTACGATCATATAATTGTTCGGTTACTGTTAGATTTTTATTTGGATACCAATTTTTTTCAATCGATTTGGTATATTTGGTTACCTGTTGAGTATGTTTCTGGTGAATGTAAGATTATGATTTTGATAGCATTTTTGTTCCCTCGAGTTGGGACTTTGGTTACTCGTTGTTGTTGTTATGGTTACCATATATTTGCTTTAGTATACATAGTTGACTAAAATGTGGTTGATTTATATGTTTGTTTATGTATTGGTTACCATGGAAAAATATATCGGTTACTATCATATAACTATTTGGTTACTTGTTTAATATGTTTGTTGTTAATGTTTGCTTATGATTTGGAATCTATTATTGTTCCCTCAATTTGATATTTTGGTTACTTTTTTAAGTTGGTTTGGTTACCATGTTTTTGTGTAGTATACATTTGTTGGCTGAAATGGTTTTGGTCTACATGTTGATCATGTTTCGGTTACCATGAAAACATGTTTTGGTTAGTATGATATAACTGTTTGGTTACTATAATATAACTGATATGTATTACATCTTGTTAATATTTTGGTTAGCAATAGATTATATAATATAACTTTTTGTTTACTGCATTATTATGTTATGGTTACTGTTATATTATGATATGGTAACTATTTTTGTGCAGTCAATGTGGGATGTCAAAAACTTTTTATAGTATGTTTTGGCTTTTGTGTAATTTTTATATTATGTTTTTGCTAGTATGATATTATTTGTCGGTTACTATGTAACTGTTTATGGTATAAATAATTGTTTATATTGGTTACTAATAATTGTGCAAATCTAATTTTTTTATTGGCAGTTATGGGATAAGTATTATGAGGAATGCAATAGAAAATTTACCGGAAGAGTTATATATTGGTGCGATGTGGAAGTTCCCAGCACTATTGCCAAGAAACTGAACGAAAGCCAGTTGGAGAAGTTTAAGTCCACATGTTTTGGGAATTTTCTGGAGTTTGGTGATCAGCACCAAATGTATTCCCAAATTATTTACCATGCTCTTGTAAGGGAGATTCACCAGAGTGATGATGGTGAAATGTGGTTTTTGTTTGGTGATAAAAGGGTCAGATTTGGTTTGCCGGAGTTTTGTCTAATTTCTGGGTTGAGATGGCAGGGCGAGGATGATATATCTGCGTATAAAGGTATGGAGAATTTGCTTATTGAAAAGTTTTTTGGGGATGAAGCTGTGACGCGTAGTAGTATAGGTAGGGTTTATCGGAAGGCAGTTTTTGATGATGATAATGAGGCTATTAAGACGTCTATGATTTTTTTGGTGTTTAATTTCATTTTATCCACAGTTTCTGAAAATTATGTGGATGGGGCATTGGTCAATTTTTTATGTTATGGTGATGTTAGTAGTTTTCCTTGGGGGAAAGTCGCGTTCGAGATGACAAAGTACTTGTTGTATAAAGCGTTAAAGGGGCGTTTGAAGAAAGGTAGGAATGGTGGGTCAATATATAATTTCTACAAGGATCATTATACAAAATTGTACAAGTTGAATGGGCTACCTTATGTATTCCAAGTGTTTATGTTTGAAACCATTCTGACATTCAAAACTCGGGGCATATGAAATGATGAGTATCCGTCGGATGTCCGTTTATTTAGATGGAAGGAGCTAGTGAAGCCCCTACGAATGACAAGTTAAATGATTTAGTATTTTGTTCCGGACAGGTATGAAGTTTACTATTAAGAGTATAATTGGTTATCTTTAGTTATATATTTAGTTTCCACTGATTATATTTTGTGAATTTTACTGTTAACAACGTAGTTAGTTACCTTAATATACTCATTTGCTTATTTATTATTTAAGTGTATGTTAATAATAACAGTGTATTCTGTTACCTGAATATACACATTTGGCTATTAATTAAATTAGCCTCATGTTGCTTATAACAATTTTGTTGGTTATCCTGTTATACATATATTGGTTACATTTATTCAATGATTTGGTTACTGATTTATGTACATTTGGTTACCTGTATAAATGTAGTTGGTTACTAATTATGTTTTATGATTCTTTATTTTACTATTTTTTTACTGTATTTGTACAATGTTTGTTAGATGTTATACTAATTGTACTTAATGTTTTTCAGTTGAGGATAAAAAGTTTGTTTCCCAAGTCCGAGGAGAAGGATCGGCTTGATTTGGGCGGGCTACAATTTTTCAATGGGAAGGATGCTGATAAGAAGGTTGAAAAAAAAAGGAAAGGCTGACAACATTGGAATATTTGGTATATCTGAAGTTAAAGATGCAATTGATGCATGGTTTAGGCCGTTGGAGAAGAAAGTGTCTGAAATTAAGAAAGACATTGTAAAATTACGGGCTGATATTAAGGATGATATGCATGTTTTACATGTTCAGTTGTGTAGGGACTTTAGGTCCATTATTAGAGATGAGTTACGCGGCATCAAAGATGTTGGGAGCAAACAAGTTGATGATGATTCTGATTCTGATGATGGCAGTGATGATGATGATGTTGTTGATGATGATGATGATGAAGTTGATGTATCTGATGATGTTGTTGATGATGATGATGATATTTCTAAAGGTAACAATAATGATGATAATGAAGTTGGTGATGATGGGTTGAAAGTCGATGAGAAGAATGATGAGTTTGAAACTGAAGTCGTTAAAGAGTTTGAAGATGTTGTTATGGTTGATGAAGTTGTTAAAGATGATAAAGTTGGTAAAGAGTGCGAAAACCCGGATGTTGATGAGGATGTTGATGATGGTTCAAAACTAAATAAGAGTAATTATGGTGATGATGTGTTGAATTTTGTTGAGAAGAAGGATGAGAATGAAGTTGACATTGGTAATGAAGTTGATCGTGATGTTGTGGTTGAAGAACATTATGAAATTAAAATTAATGATGATGCAAAAAATGTG
The DNA here is from genome assembly GCA_034770075.1 of Aralia elata. Classification (NCBI taxonomy): domain Eukaryota; kingdom Viridiplantae; phylum Streptophyta; class Magnoliopsida; order Apiales; family Araliaceae; genus Aralia; species Aralia elata. Next base: position 836,398 of record JAVJAP010000049.1, read on the forward strand.
ACGCCCCCAAATTCGGGTCTCCAACTACCCGGATCCGGTCATCACGATCCAATACCACATTCACCTTCAACAACTTACATTGACTAAAATGCGGAATATAACAAACATATGTTGTTCATTAGAAAGGTGTTACTAGTCCCCAGATACAATAACCTTAAATACTTAACACAATTCCATACCCCAAATAACTATCAGGGTTTAAATTATATTAATAATAATTAACTATACTTATGATAAAATCAGCTACGTGAAGTCTATTACTTGATCTTTTCTTTCTCTTTGCTCTTTCTTGATGTCTCGGGTTTAGCTGCAATGGAGTCATGATATAGCAAGGGTGAGCAACGAGTTTGCTCAGCAAGTTTAAAGTACAGCAATAAGGATATATCATGATGAAAGGATTATAGGAAGAGATTTCAACAATATAATTATTAGAAGCAAGAACAATAATTGCTTTTAGAACAATTGATAGTCAAGTAGACTTTTAACAATAACTTCCAAAGGAGTCAATAGCTAGTTGACCCTCTGGTTACTGGCTACAGAATAAGTACTTGAGGGGATCAGACTCGCGTACGCTATGTATATGCATAACATTTAACTCTGCTGTTTGTACCTTATATACGGTACCTGGGGTACTCCCCTATAATAAAAGGGGTGTTCATTCAATCTAAGAATCCTTACCATCGAATTGGTTCGGATAGCTTTTATAAATTCTCACATACTTGCCTGGCCGAACAAGGGTTCAGACTTAAACATGAATAGTTCGTGAATTTTGGAACTCTAATAAATATACGAATTCAAATGCACCAAATGCGAGTGTCAATAATATCGATGTGGATTAACTGTAAATTAATTAAACCACTTAAGCATTCTTGGAATAAAATTTCAAGCTACAATGCAATAGTAGCCTGCTCGAATGAAAAGAAACTTGCAACAATTAAAGTTTCGAGATAGAGAACTTGCATTCAGTATATAGAAAGAACGAAGTTAGGGAACTTGCCTGTTTGCTCAGCTACAAATAAATTTTAGCTTTAATTAATTGACCTTGGATGACCTATCATATGATAAAGTCGATTTATCCATTAGCATTGCACAGCTGTATATCGATACACTCACTTCTGCTATTTATTTAGCAGATAACAATTCACCATCTACATTTAATTACTATTTAACATTAGTTAAACAGAAATTAATTAATGACCTTTAGCTATTAAAATAAATGATGGCTAATCATGATTACTTATTCTTTGAATACTCAGATTATTACCCTTATTTGTCTCTAAATATAGGTTAATAATCCTTATTTATGAAAATAAATAATTAATTTATTATGCATTACTAACTAATAGTGACTAGTTTATAAGTCATTTAGTTTTATTTGCGCTTAATTACTATTCACCTTTAAGGGTAATTGAGTAATTATTATTCCTCGTTCCTTATTCAACATTAATTAAATACTTAATGTATTAATTCACACACACTTAATCATTAAGTATTTATTATCTTTATTTATTAAGGGCCAAAAATAAATAATTAACTTATTAATTTCACTCATACTTAATCATTATTTCAATAATGATTAAGTAATTGTTATCCTTATTAGCCTTATTCTTACCTAATTATTATTAATTCAATCAAATATTTATTATCTTTATTTATTATTTAGTGATAAATAATAAATAGTTACTTTATTAACTTCATTCATACTTAATTATTATTTAATATTAATTAAATAATAATTAAATATTTATTATCTTTATTTATTATTTATTGGGAAATAATAAATAATTATTTATTAACTTCATTCATACTTAATTATTATTTAATATTAATTAAATAATAATTAAATATTTATTATCTTTATGTATTATTTATTGATAAATAATAAATAATTATTTATTAACTTTATTCATACTTAATTATTATTTAGTATTAATTAAATAATAATTAAATATTAATAAATAATTAATTTATTAATTTTATTTATTAGTTATAATAACTAGTTAATTTACATGTGCATTATTAACTCAAATTAATAACCAATAATTAAGCTAAGGATAACACATTTGATTAGCAGTTACACAACCCATTCGAAAATTAGTTCAATTGTTGTATCAACAGTTACTAATAATGTATCAAGCTCCTGCAAATTTTATTTCAACCTAACCAACATTTATTGTTCAGCACAATAGGCAACAAGTTCCTACAGATTCATAAGACAATGCTGAGTTCAGGTTTTATAACAGTCAAGGATTGGTCTTTATATATATATAACAAGGCTGTTGACAGAAACATTTGCTACCATATTGGAAACAATTTCGTTCAGGCATTATCACAACACAATAGGAAAGCTCCTAACATATCCATGGCAACACTGATTTTCAGTACCTATTATCAGCCATAATTCCAACATATGATAGACTAACGTTTGATTCTTATAAGCAATGTGCATTGACAATATATTCAACACCAAACGAAGCAAAAGTCTGCAATTAACCATAAGGTGCATACATTACTAGCCTAACACAGTACACAATTAACTGCCAAAATCTCTTAGGATTTTTCAATGTACAGAGTCCCAATCATGAATTAACACACTACAATCCTAGGTACAGAAGAAAGAAAAGAAAACAATTTTAACAAACCCTAGCAGCTCACTGGTATACCTTGAGCTTGTCCGAACCGCTGCCTTTCTCCTCCTCCCACAATATGAAATCCAGCCGGTCATTCTCAACAGCTTCCCTTCTGCGATTTCTCTCTCTATTTGTGACTCACCAGCTCTGTAACTCGGTTTAGGGTTTGGGGGGTTTCAATTTATAGAGGAAATTTTACCCAATTGTTGGGCAATACCCCAATTGATCGAGCCAGTGACCATCGGGTAAAGGGAGTGAGTTGTCCGCGTCGGTCTTATCTGAGTCCAGCTAGCTTGGTCGGCAGCCCTCGAACCGTGCGTTGCCACCGGTCACGTCGCCGGTCGCTTAACCCTTTGGTCCGTTTGATTGTTGCTCGGTCGCTCCCTCAAACCTTTGATTAGCCGCCGGTCGACGCTTCTCCTTCAACCCAACCGTTCGATTCGAGCTGTCGCCGACGCACGCCTGGCGACCCCTTTCTCCCGTCTCTCGCTCTGTCTGGTAGATTGATTGAGAGCTTAGATCGCTAGGTTTGATTTGGTCTAGAATCCCTATTCTTTCTTCCCGTTTCTATCTGGTTTGAGGGTTCGATTTCATTTGTTCGGTTATCCCCAAATCAGCCTACCGATTGCCCCAATTTAAGAGAAACGGATCCAACCCGGCTCAAAGGAAATGGGTTCACCCGGCAAGAAAGGAATTGGGCTCAACCCAATAGGGTTGAGCCGGCTGAATGAATAGGAAGCGGCCCAATAGGAATTAAAAAGGGAATTTGGGTCCAAATCAGAAATAAATAAAAAGAAATGGGCCAATCCAAATGAAAGAAATGTGACCCAAATTAATTTAACAATATTATATTCTAATATTTAAATTAAATAACTAATTCAATTAATTATTTAAAATATTTGTTTCAACAATAATTTCTCGTTCGAATTATTTAAATTCGATAATAGTAAAATGAAATTATTTATTATTTTTTCCCAATTTTCTTGCAAATCAATTCTTAGGGTTAACTCATTAATTTATTCGAACTATTAGTGAGCCCCTTTTAATGCAAAGAAAATTATTGGACCATATGTTTATATAATTAAATAATAATACTTACATGGGTCCAATTAAGTCCGTAAAGTTAAATAAAATAACTTTCTCATATCAAAATAAATTGATACAAAGTTTAAAATTCCTGGACATTACAAAAAATGCCAAGGTTAGACATATTTGTTTGTTTTGTTGTGTTATATATTTTTTTTAATGATTAATTGGTTGTTTTTTATTTTGCACAGATTGGCAAGAATAGTGACATGCCATCGTTTGACATATTAAGCCAATGCACTGGGAAAGAGATTGTTGTGTATGTTCCTGCTGAGGTTAGTGTTATAATTGTCATGCCATCCTTCTATTTACATGTTATTAATTCTGGTTACTGGTATATTGTGATATGGTTACTATTATATATATTATGTTCGCTATCATAATATTGGTTGGTTACTATTACATTGTGTGTTGGTTACTCTTATATTATAATTTGATTAGTAATTTATGTTGTTTTAGCTACTATTATAATATGTTCATTTTAATATGTCGATAATAGTTCTTTCATTTTTTTATTGCATATAGTTGTTAACTGCAAGTGTTTATGTTGAAAATATAAATTGTATTTGTTACCGTTTATGTCAATATAAACAGGTTAATAAATATGAGGCAGAAAGCAAGTCTGTCCTTGATCAGATGATTTTGACGACACAGGACATAATTTAATGTGATGAGTTGGAGAAGAGTGTTCATAAAACCGGTGGTAGACCTGTACGTGAACATGCGTAGAGTGTCGTTTTGCGGTCTCCATATACTTCAATGTTTGGAACGGCTGGTTCATCGTCTACCGTTGTGCGTGCTAGTCAAACACTTTTATATCGTTCAGCATTTTCGAAAGTATGTATGGAAATGCCATCAAAGTTTGAAGAGGCATTGTTTGAACAATAGTTCAAAATTGGTCTAAACAATAGGAAAAGGTTTGTTTTTTATTGTTAAGAATGCTATAGTTTTTTTATTAAACAAGTCAATTTATTTTTTTTTGTGGAAACATATAGTTAATATTAAATAATTGTTATGGTTACTATTATTTTATGTTTTGGTTAATGCTTTATCATGTTATGGTTACTGTTATATTATAAGTTGGATACCATTTTTGTTTTCACAAAATGGTTTTTTGGTCAGTATTATATTATATGTTGGTTACTATGTAATTGTTAGGTATATGCATGTTGGTTAAATTATTTTTGATTACATTATATCTCTGTTTTATTTACTGTCATATGATATTTTGGTTACTGTCATATTATGTTTTGGTTACTAATATATTATATTTTGGTTACTATTATGAAATATTTGTTTTATGTTAATGTTCCATTGAAGTAAAGTGTTTGTTACTTTATATTATATTTTGATTGATTACTAGGTTTTTGTTTAGTACATTCATGTTGTTTAAAATTATTATTGAGTAGATAATGTTGCATGTTTTGGCTACTATTAAATTATTTTATAGTTACTACTATTTTATATTTTGGTTACTATTTTGTTATGTATTGGTTATTGTTTTGGTTACTGTTTACAATTAAGTTGTTGATTAGTTTGTTAATTATTGACTGTTCAAGTCTGATTTTGGGTAGTGTATGCTAAATCGAAAACTGTTAATGTTAATGTGTATACTAATATGCTTTTTTATTGAAGGAAAGACAAATTACCTGGAAAGAACAATAATATTGAACCTGATTTTTTATTTAGGTCTGTCCCAATATCATCAAAAATGTGGTTCTATAAATTGAAGACTCTTGGAGAATGGTTAGACGACGATGTGAGTTTTTTTGTTAAATAATTATGTTTTTTTAGATATGGTTATATTTTTTAGTTGGGGTAGTAACTAGTGTTAACAGAGTTGGTTACATTCATTACATACTTACATTTTTCAGCAGCTGTGTAATAATATATGTTTTTTTTATGGTTCAACACATCAATGTTGCATTTTATTATTTCCATAAATTGGCCAGACATTCCGACAGTGTTCATATAAGGGCAACGACTACGGACTGTTGGTTTCATAACAAGATAACCGCTCTTTTTGAGGAGTATACTAGTAAAAATGAAGATAAGAGTGTTTTGGCTGTGGATGGTGATGTTGATGAATACATCCATGGGCTGTTTATGGATGTCAACACACCATGAAAAAATGTTGACTACGTGTTGTTCCCCATTCATATGTCATCGCTGGAACATTGGTTTTTGTTGACATTTGATGTGCACCGTAGACGTCTAACTGTTTATAATTCTTTTCGGCCAAAAAAGAAATCCATGCAAACAAAAATTATGGATGTTTGTGAACCATACATATTCATTCTCCCCACTTTATTGCGCAAGAGTGGTTTTTGGAGGGATAGGTCTGACATTGACTTTAGCAGTAAACCGTTTCGCAACAAGGAGGAAGATGATATAATTGAGTTGGAATTTGCAGAGGCGGTTCCTGAACAAGTCGAGGGGTCAGGGTTACATTGTTTACAATTTTTTAATTATTACATATAGGTTGATTTTAGTTTTGATTTTAGTTATATGTTTTTTGTGTGTGTAGTGATTGCGGGATGTTCACGATATGTTTCGCTGAGCATGTCATTCATCAGAAAGTTAATGAAATTCCTATTCCATTCCCCATTGCGCAGTATCGGAAGAAGTTATGCACAAACCTGTATATGCATGTAAGGAACAAACAGTTGGAGGGATATGAGTCTAAAAGAGACTTTCCAGGAAGATTTGTTCCAGATTTTGATTAGTTCGGATCTCGTTGTTTTGTATTTATGAATTGAGTTTTGTATTTTTTTTTTGTGGGATATACACAATATTTTTGTATGGGTTATGAGTTAGTGATGTTTATTGGATCTTATATAGATGGGAACAGATATTTGAGAATTTTAGCAGTAATGAAAGTATCATTGTTTGTTGGTTGGTATTTGTTTCTTTTAAGTTGTGTTTGTCCTGTGTTTGAGATGTACAGTTGGTTCCAAATATGTATATAAAGGTAACTAACTATTGTTTTTATAGTAACCAGAGAGTTACAAGCTTATTTTAGGACATATATCAATTGTGAAATGTACATGTCAGAGTATACTTGAGTTGCCTAAACAAATAATATCACATTCATTACATGATGTTATATTTATTAGAGGATACTCAGGTTGTTCTGTGTTGTGGTTACCATTAAAACATGTTATGGTTACTGTTATGTAACTATTTGGTTACTTATTTATTATATTTGTATTTCTTTTATGTAATGGTTTTTGTTTACTATTATTGTATAATCAATGAGACATTTTATTTTTATTTTATAGTTAATATTTGAGAATTTTAACAGTAATAAAAGTAACATTGTTTGTTGGTTGGTATTTGTTTCTTTTAGGTTGTGTTTGCTAAATTGTTTGAGATGTACATTTGGTAACCAAATATGTATAAAAAGGTAATCAACTATTGTTTTTATAGTAACCAGAGAGTTATAAGCTTGTTTCAGGACATATATCAATTATGAAATGTACATGTCAGAGTATACTTGGGTTGCCTAAAAAAACAATATCACATTCATTATATGATGTTGGATACTCAGGTTGTTCTGTGTTGTAGTTACCATTAAAACATGTTATGGTTACTGTTATGTAACTATTTGGTTACTTATTTATTATATTTGTATTTCTTTTATGTAATGGTTTTTGTTTAGTATTATTGTATAATCAATGAGGCATTTTATTTTTATTTTATAGTTAATATTTAATTGTTTATTATACATGATTTCATAAGATGGATTCTTGTTTTGTTCTACTTACCATTATATAGGTAACCATTTTATTACTTATTAGTGAACAAATTGACATAAAATTTGTTAAAATGAGTATATATCAGCTATTTAAGTTAAAATGTTAGGTAAATATCCAAACAATAACAATTTTGTTTATTGAAAATTCATAATGCAATTAGAAATTAAAATATTAATCAATAATAATTTTGTTTACTGTACACAACCAAAAATGTTACCAACCATATGGATAATGGTTACTCATAGTAAACAATTATATATTCATGTATTTACACTCTTAATGTAATTGCACTATATCAGACCTTTTTTGGTCTTAAAACGGGTGGATTATTGCATGTTTTCCTGTTGTGTCCTTTTTCTTGGCACCTGCTGTATTTATTTTGAATTTTGATTTCAGACCCGTGTTAGTACCTTCCTATTTTTGGTCTTCCCGCTGGTCTTCTCGTGTTCGGTGATTTTACAGATATGTTTCTTACTTCCTCTAGTATACCCCAGTTTTGTTTGTCATTTAATGGCATGATAGAACCTGAATATGTGTCGACCAAAGTTGTTTTAAAGTAATTTTTTGAGCAAAAATCATAACAGCTCAAATTTCGTTTGTTCATAACAGCAGCAGCGTGCGGACAAGGCATCTCATGGTACTGAAATTTACGACATGTGCATGTCTTTTGGTCGATGTCCACAATATATTGTTTGGCAACATCGTAAACAGTGAAAATCACTAAGTTTGATGTCTCAACCTACAACACAAATTAAGTTTTGTTAGAATATAGTACAACTGAATTCATTTTTATTGTCTGAAAACAGAATAAATATAGTAAAGTAAACAACTCAATGTTATAATTACAGAACAAAATAACATTATAATTATACAGAGTAACCAAACAATTATCAGTTAGTAACTGTAACGCCCCCGAAACTCTGGTCTTACCTTGAACCCGATTCCAGCACGTCACGGTACTACCCATACAACATAGGCTTAAAAAAATATGTAATTACAATAATATAACAACATATCCTCATCTAATCCCAGGCACGAAGACCTTAAATAAAACACTTATGACCAAGGTTGAATAAATATCATGATCCTTTACAATATCTCATGTGTGAACGCAAGGTTCAGATTCTGACTTTATCCAATCCCTGAATATTCGCAAGGTTATTCAATAACCAATACATTCGTTATAAAAATTTCCTTTATACATCATCGTCATTCCTGTGGTTTACTAAAACAGGTAACTAACATAGCCTCATCTTACTACTATAATGGATAACCTCCATTTATAACTCAAGGTTTACATAGACAAATTCACGTACATCATATACCGTCATCACAGCTAAATAATTACAATAAAGAGATATTTAGCAACCTTCCTATTTCCATGCATCTCTAATCTTTATCACCACGATATCAAGATAATTGCATTGCATCGTAAAATCTGCAAATGTTTTATTTTGCAAGAATGAGCACGACGGCTCAGCAAGAACTAACAGTTTTCACATTTCATGCTTCACGTAACACATAAGTTTGCATTTTATCCATGCACCATGATTCTCATACTATGCATCTTATTCATGCATTATAAATCTTATGTAATTCATCAATATATATGCATCATGCATCTTATAACATGCCTCATGCATCTCACATTGTATGTTTACAATAATTCAAGTTACACATAGAACAATATAGTCACATAATTGCACATTATACACATTTTAATCATGCTCGCATATAATCCACATAACAATGAAAGATTTATTGATCAAGTCATATACATCAATACATATAAAAAAAATCAACAAGTTACTGAAAGAACTTGCCTTTAAGCATTCCTTGCCAAATTATGATGGCTCGTCCTTTAATATCCTACACAATTTATTTAACAATAAAACACCAATTAGCCACTAAAAAGGCTTCATATAATGGTTTACATTATTAGAAATTCTCATCTCCTATTGTTCACGCATTATAGACAATTAACGCGATTAACACTAAATCATTTCTCGGCGTCGCGTCATTTGAAAACGTTATGACCCTCATCATCATCAATCCTTATAGGCTTACAATAATCCTACTTCATGTCTTATAATGTTCATTTTGTTTAAATCGAAACACTATTTAAGTTCATTAACACTTGCCACGGCGTTTCGACGTTTACCCGTCTAACGCCTAATTCGCCTCATTTGCTTGTGCTTAACATGCTCATACATTGGGTTATTGTAATGCCCGTGAATTTTGAACGTCCTTATTAATTAAATCGAATTTAATTCAATGAGTTAACGTTGTGTTCTATTTAAACCAGCTTGGGTTAATTGGTGGGAGATGTATAAGATGTGTCTATACTCGTGTTGGCAGGTATGATATAACTATGGTTAAGAGATAACCATAGGTGAGTCAAGTGTAGGAATTGGTGGGTAATGACTAAAATGGCCAAGAGTGGTTAATAACCAAGGTAATTATGTAAGGGCAATAACCATTGTATATCCAAGTGGTTAATAACCAATGAAATGATGGCGGGATAATAACCATTGTGTTTAACCAATGTAATGATGGCAAGATAATAACCAATGTCTAATAACCAATGAAGAATGGGTAATAACTAATGGATAATTAAGATTTTGCGAAAAGACTATTTTAACCTTGAAAGAGGTTGGGAAAGGACTAAAATACCCTTGAGGAAGTTGCTAGGAAACTTCCTACTATTGATGAATTGACCAAATTGCCCTTGCCTAGTCATGATTAATGACTATTTTGCCCATGGTCTCTACTTTCCTATAAATAGGACCCCTCACCAAAGTTAACAAGGGTTGGCTCACTTATTATTCACCAAGTAGAGAGTTTGTGAGCTTGAGAGAGTTTTGAAGAGAGAAGCAAGAGCAAATCTTGTGGGAGAAAGAAGAAGGTCTTGATTATTTAGGCCATCCCCATTCACAACCTATTTTGGGAAGGAAAAGAAGAAGAAGAAATCAAAAAGGTATAACTCCAAACTTTAAGCTATTTTAATGTGTTTGGACATAGATCCTTGAAGTTTTATATTCTTGATGGCTAGAACCTTATGATAAGGTTAGATCTTGAATATATAATGTTTTGCTTGTTCATATGTGTGAGTTTATGTTGGAAAAATTTAGAAGAAAGGAAGTAAAGGAGATTTCCGGAAATTTTGTTTGAAAAAGATTGTTATATGCTTGTCATTTTGAAATCTATAAAGGGATCTTGTGATTTTCTTTCTTGATATGCTAGATCCATAGGTTAGGGACAAAATCCCTTTTGAATCACTCAAATATGTTGAAAAATGAGCAAACCATGAATTTATTACCAAAGCATGCCAACTGTTGAACAACCTTGCTGACCCTTGACTTTGAGCCTGTTTTCCGAGACCTAAACATAACCAAATTTGATGTTTGATAAATGAAAAATGTAGTTCAGGAAGATACGAATCCAACAAAATTGACGGATCGTAAATCGAAGTTGTAGATTTCGTTTTATGAAGGTTTTGGTGAAAGACCCCAAATCTGGAAATCAAGAACGAAAATTAGAAAAAAAAAATTAACTATTTGTTATTTAATTATGTTTAAATAATAAATAAAGTTAAGTAATTGATTAATTATTATTAAATAATGATTAAGGATAATTAAGAATTGTAAATTAATTATTTATGATTTGATTAATTTTAAAATATAAATAAACCTAATTAGTTATTATTTATTATTAAATAATAACTAAAGATAATTAGTACTCACTTATTAGTTATTTATTATTTGATTAACATTAAATAATAAATAAACCTAATTAGTTATTATTAAATAATAACTAAAGATAATTATTACTTACTAATTAATTATTTATTATTTGATTAACTTTAAATAATAAATAAACCTAATTAGTTATCATTTATTAAATAATAACTAAAGATAATTCTTATTCACTAAGTAATTATTTATTACTTGATTAACCTTAAATAATAAATAAATCTAATTAGTTATTATTTATTATTAAATAATAACTAAAGATAATTCATATTTACTAACTAATTATTTATTATTTAATTAACTTTAAATAATAAATAAATCTAATTAGCTATTATTTATTATTAAATAATAACTAAAGATAATTATTACTTACTAATTAATTATTTATTATTTGATTAACTTTAAATAATAAATAAACTTAATTAGTTATTATTTATTATTAAATAATAACTAAAGGTAATTCATATTTACTAAATAATTATTTTTTTTTATAATAACTAAATATAATTGTTACTCACTAATTAATTATTATTTGATTAAACTTTAAATAATAAATAAGCTTAATTAATTATTATTTAATCTTAAATAATAATTAAAGACAATTAAAAATTTATAATTCGATTATTATTTAATTAATAATTAAATAATAAGTGAATATAATTAGTTATTAATTACTATCAATAATAACTAAAGATAATTAATTAATTACTATTTAATAGTAATTAAATGAAGATAGAGTTAATAAAATAGAGAGAGTTTAATAACCCATTAATTAAACAATCATAACAAATTGTTTAAGGGTTTAATAAATGAATATTACTTAAGAAAGAGTAATGTTAATTAATTTAACAATTATAATAAATTGCTTAAAGGTTAATAAGTGATTATCACTTAAGGGAAACATGGTTAATTAATTAAACCATCAACCTAGAGATCCATTAAAGTGTCTTATAGGATTTATGATAGTTTATTAACTTATGTGTGCTATGTGAATTGCTTAATTGTTAAATAAATAGCATAAGTAAGCGTATCGATATACAACTACGCAGTACTAATTGATAGCTCAACATTATCAATGTTAGGTTCTTCAAGGCCAATTAGTTAAAGCTAGAATTATTTGTAGCTGAACAAACAGGCAAGTTCCTAACCCTAAACTTCTTACATTATTGCAAGTTCCCTAACTCAAACTCGAGTTATTATTTTCGAAGCATGTTAGTGAATAATTATTGTTGATTATTCACATCTATACTGATTATTGAGATTCGCACCTGGTGCAATTGAATTCCTATCCTATTATGATTGAACTGTAAATTTAATTAAAGTTCTTTCAAGCATGAATTGTTTATGAGATAGATCTATGCTATTTGTATCAGCTAGATCCAGCATGTCTAAATTGGTTAAGACAATGGTATTTTAAAAGCTGTTCTTATTAAATTGCTATCGTAAGAACTCTTGGCTGAGAAAAGGATAAACTTGTTTAAGGCATGATATCAATGCTGGTTATTAAGTGTTTATGCATAAATCACGGGGTATGAGAGGCTGATCCCCTCGATTACCAATACTTTTTAAGAGGTCCAGCTTACATGCTGAGAACCTTGGAAAACGTCCTTGGTTATTTCAAACCACTCAGTAATTGTCATTCAATTATTCGAATATTCAACTGTTGTTTATTAATTCAATGCTTCTCCACACTCTTATACTGTTGTTGAACATTGAAAGCAAAATTTCCTTCTATCATGATATATCTCTTTGTGTATATACTTGCTAAGCAAATTAGTTGCTTACCCTTGCTATATCATGATCTTTATTTCAGCTAAGGCAGAAACGTCTAGAGGAGACAAAGGAAAAGGGAAGGTGCAGGAATAGATGCCCGATAGTGCCTATGTACTAGTTATTATTGAATGTTGTTTGATTAGGTGAACCTTTTGTTGTATTAAGGGTACGTTTTATGTTAAGGTTAAAGAACCTTGGGACCAGAATTGTAAGACTTTATTTCCATTCGATAAACAATGTATGTTTATTATTCCGCATTTAGTTAGATAGTATGTTTGTCGTCGATTATCGTGAGCACCGAATTCGAGGTTTGGAAACCTGGATTTGGGGGTGTCACAGTTATAATACACTATCATGTTTCATTATTATTATAAACAAAATATTAAACAAAGTTATACACACTTGTCACGGCGTTACGACGCTTGTACGCCCATACGCCAAACTTGTTTACTCGAACGCCCAAGTGACACGCAATTGCGTACGCCTAGCACGCCCTTCAAATTGTCTAATACCCAAAAGTTAATGTTAAGTATCATTATAAATCATAATAATCATGTTCTAGAACTTAGAACATCATTTAACAATGTCGGGAGCATTATACTTTGCACACGCGCATGACCAACGCTACCGTTTGCACAATAGCCCTAAAAATGGTCAATTTCAAAATTTCTCCAGTTAGAAAATTTCAATTCTAAGTTATGGATGTTGTAGGTCTATCTCTAAGCTTTCCGGATCATCTTGAATCGTCCAAATCTGAGTCCGTATGAGAAAGTTATGGTCATTTTCCCAACGGACGTCGAAACTGAGTTGGGCAGCGCACACGCTGGCGGGCGGCACCAGGCGCATGGCGTGCGGCAGCGCGCGCGCTCGGGCGCACGGGGCCTTGGTGCGGGCGCGCGGGTGGCCTGATGGCCCTTGTCAGACATCGCGATTTTGACCCTCCTTCACTCCAAACCTCATAACTTCTTCTCTAGACCTTCAAATTGGTCCGTTCTGGACTCTATGGACTCCTAAGACATAGAGCTACAACATATCAAAAATTCAGAACTACCCATTAACATTAACATGGCCAAATCTTAGGCCAAAGTATCAACTCATGCTCTGTTTTGAATGTTCTAAGTGTTCTTCACTAAAATCATCACCAAATCTTTGTTTTAACACCTTTTTACTCGATTCCAGTTGGGTTAACTTGGTAATCCATGGAACTACAATACCATAACAACAAATAAATTAAACCTACACGAAATATTAGCTATAGATTGTCCAAAACAGTCCATAGGTCCAAGATTTATCCAAAATGTTCATTGTTCTTCATGTTCTTCATGTTCTTCATGTTCTTCATCCTCCTTAAGCAGAGGTACAAATTTCTTCCATTTTTGTTCCACTTTGATGTTATTAATAACTTACATAACCTCTTAACAACATCAACAATCATCCATAACAAACAATAACAACAAGACTCGCAAGAAAACCAACCCATGAGCATAAAAGCTCTAAAAACCAAAAACTTTGGAAAATCTTTTACAAAACTCAAACGAAATGGATTTAATGAGATGTTACCTCTGTAAATCTCTTATAGATGATAGAGAAGCTAGCTAGGGTTTATTAGAGTTGCTTGAAGCTCTTCCTCTTCTTCTTCTCTTCCACCCGCGCTCTCTTCTTCTTCCTTCTTCCTTTTTCCGGCGACTTTCTCCCTTTTTCGGCGACCTTCTCCTTCTTTCTTCTTCCTCTTGGCTGCAGATTTTCCCTCTCTCTCTCTCTCTGTATTTGCTGAACTTAGCCAAGGAAGGGAATGGGAGGAAATGAATTATTTGGGAGAAGTGGAGGGAGTGATTTAGGGAGAAGTGGGAGAAAAATGGGAGTGGCTCAAGGTGGCCAATTTTTTCTAAGCTTGCCAGCAATCTCTCCCTCCTTGCTCTCATTTGATTGGTCTAATGTGGTTGGGTGGTTCCCACTTGGAGTAACAAGCCAAAATAAATACCCGAAAACACCAAAAATATATCCGAAAACTCCCATTTTTGTACCAAAACTGGTAAATAACTCTACCCAAAATTAAAATGGGTATTACCATAAATATTGAGATGGTTAAAAATAATTATTATGGGATTTGTCCAAATATTCGGAACACCCATTTAATACATTTCTGATACGGATAAAATCACGTATCAGCCCAAATAAAATTTCTGACACTTGGAAAAATTATTCCTTCGCGTACGCTTCTTAACGAAATTAATAGAAATCGAAAAAGGCGTAAAAATATTTGGCGTGAATAATACCTCGAGAAACGTGCCCCGTAAATAGTGATTTTGCGATCTTTCACAAAATTAATTATTCACTCCTACGGTTCAACAACGCATAAAACTTCATACATTGACATCATCCAAGTTATAAAATAACCTTAAAACACGTCGCATAAAAATAATATTTAATCCATTAATAATATTAATAAACCCAAATTACAAGGGTATTCACGATTCGCGATCGCTACTCTTCCCGATTAACTCCCCATAATCATATACATCAACGTACATATATCTCACCCATATTTTGGGTTAGCGTCATTATAATAAATAACTCGTCCAATAATATTATCCTTCAACTATTTATTTAATCCAATAAATAGTACTCTAGCGATATTTCTCGAATCCGCCAAATTAGCTAATACGAAAACTTTCATACTTACTAATCATCGTCTACACATAATCTAGGTTATAATATAACCTTTAAACACTTACCACATAATATTATCAATAAAAGTCTATTTTATTCAATAATATTCATAAGCTCGAATTATCAAGCTATCCATGACTCGCGATCGTTACAATAATTAACTATTAACTTATTCATTCTGAATCTATGTATATATTTCACATTTATATATATACATATTAAGCTTACCAAAATAAAATCACATAAATATATATAACACATATATATTCAAAATCAAATCATAATAAGAATTATTCTATATTAAATTCTTATTATAATTATTTTCGAAAATCCGGGTTGTCACAGTAACCAGAGCAATGATACACAGTAACCAACTCATCAGTAGTCAGTAACCATTATAATGTTGTGAAGTAATCAATTAAGTATTAGTTAGTAACCAATATAATATTACATAGTAACCAAGTTACCAATAGGCAGTAAACAAGTATGTATTAGACAGTAACCATTATAATGTTAGACAGTAACCAAGTCTTCAAAGTCATTTCCAATCCAACATTAATTAGTACCATTATTCAGTAACCAATACATCATTAGTTAATGACTAATATAGCATTAGACAGTATAATGTTACACATAAACTAATTTTGAACAAATAAGGTTCCATAAAATGCAAATGCAACTTATGATGCAATAATTTAAAATTTGTATTAGTTACCTTAAGTTTCTTTGATTTAATGATATTAGATTGCAACCTTCCCTCAGCCGTTGTAGAAAGTGTTGTGAATGTTGATATGGCTGCTTGTTTATTTTTGAAATACCATCTTTGAACGAGACAACGTAGGCATTCAATCATTGATGCAACTGGAAGATCCCTGATCATTTTGATTGCGTTGTTAATAGATTCGGCGGTATTTGAAGTTATTGTTGAGTATCTGCTTACAGCCCCATAGAGCCTGGTGCACTTCTCCAACTTGACCTCTTCCTCCAAATAGGTCCTTATTCGAGGATCAATGACATCAAGTTCAACCATGTGTTTGTTGAATTCTTCAATAGTATAAGCTCTACAAGCCCCATTGTAAGCCTGTTTAAGTTCCTCCCCTTTCTTTTTGAATCTATTTTTTATATTTTTCAGTACATGGTATGTACAGGAACCATGCATGACGTCCGAAAACACAAAATTCACTCCTTGTATAATGGCTTCATGTCTATCTGAGACAATGCATTGGCCTTCCCTAACGCCACAAGCAATTCTCAAATTTACGAAAAACCATCTCTAAGATAACTCATTTTCGCTGTCAACCACTGCAAAAGCAATCGGAACAATGTTTCGATTTGCATCTTGTATGCTTGCTACCAGTAGTGTCCCCCCGTAAGTTGATTGTATGAACGTCGTCCCATCGATTACAATTATTGGAAAGCAATGGTTCCATGCTTGAATGGAAGCTCCAATAGCAAAGAATAAATACTTGAAACGACCATTTGTATCCAACTCTAGGGATGTGACAGAACCTGATATGAAACATGAGCATTATCATTAGAATCAGATGTAGTAAACAGTATCATTAATAGTTGGTAACCATTCAGTTGGTTAATGGTATCCAAATCAGTTGAATTGGGTAACCAAATCATTTTAGTAGGGTAACCAACTAATTATGGAAAACCAATAAAATATTTTTAATTGTTACCTGGATTTGTTTTCTTCAGCATGTGTAACCATGATGGGATCATTGAATAGTCGTGTGGATTTCCTCTTACCTTTTCCAATGCTTTCTCCTTCGATCTCCATGCTTTTTGGTAAGAGATAGACACATTATATTCTGTCATCATGTCCTCCACAATGTCGGTTGATGTGTACACTTTTTTCAAATTTGTTAATTTGTGCATTATGCATTCACTGACCAACTCACTATTTGCCTATCTGTGGTCTCCCAGCAATACGTTGACTGAACACGTGTGGATGTCGTTGAATTCCCTCACCTTGAACATACTGGTTTTTCGAAAACTTGACGCTCTCATCTTCTAGTTACAATTTTCATCATATAGGCACACTAGCACAAAGTCTCTATGACCTGTTCGTTGAACTTTGTGTTGTATATTTTTCCTGATTGAATGCAGCCTCATAGCTTGTGATAGGATTTTTTTATCTTTGTAGGTTTGATGTAATTGTACTTCACGTTCATTCGGATCTGTTATTACATCATCATATTGTTCTTTTGTGTATAATCTGTCATGTTGTCTGTCTCGTTATTGTTCCACAATTTTCATTGCAAGGTAATCGACATACTGCCTTCCAATTTGGCAATCGTGTGTTGGTAGTGGAACTAGTGCTGAATTACCTTATGTTGATCTTATTGGCGTTACGTTGTTAATGGTAGTTTCTTCTATATTTGTCAAGATTGTTGTGCGTCCCCTTCTGTGTTCAGTTTCTATAATCAGTGGGAATTTTCCTTGCTCATCAGACTTTCTACTGACTTCAATAAAGAATCTTAAGGTTGCTTTATCAGATATATTGATCGGAGGAATATCGCTTCTAATTTGAAATTTGATTGACAATGTTGTTGTGTTTGTGTCTAGCCGTAATGCACTGCATATCATGTTCTGCATTTCTCTGAACGAACAAT
This sequence comes from Aralia elata, assembly GCA_034770075.1. NCBI lineage: Eukaryota > Viridiplantae > Streptophyta > Magnoliopsida > Apiales > Araliaceae > Aralia > Aralia elata. Next base: position 854,688 of record JAVJAP010000049.1, read on the forward strand.
TTGATGTAACTAGTATGCCGGTAACTTCAAATTTGGTGTATTGGTTACTATCAGTCCATGTACCGTTAAAATAAAGTACAATTGGAATCATCTCCATAGTCCGACAACAGAATAAGTGCTGTAAAGTAACCAAATCACTGTTAGCTTGTAACCAAACTGCATGATGTTAATAACCATAATATAAAACACATTTGTACATTAATCTTACAATAGAAATAATCATTACATTGATACTTGTTACCAATTAAATTATAACAATTGTATGCAGGTAACCAATGCAGCTAATAAGTAACCACCATATTAAAACAAACCAATATAAAACACCGTAACATTATACAGTAATCACAACAACTTTATAAAGTAACCAAATACATTTTAGACTGTAACCAACACATATTTATTTAGTAACCACAACATAAACACATTTTCCATTGCATTTTTATAGTAAAAAACAACCAGTATAATTAGTTTGTTACCAACTTAAGGCAAACTCTTGTAAGAATGTAACCAATGAAGCTAACAAGTAACCATTAATATAAAAAACATAAGAATAAGTGTACATTAATATGCTTCAGCAAACAATAATACAGTAACCAATTAATCACTGTAGTAATTAAGTTTGCATTAGACAGTAACCAAGTCAGCATTAGTCATAACCAAGTCAGCATTATTCACTAAATAATATTTTTACACAGTAACCAAGTCAACATTATAATTTTATACAGTAACCAAGTCATCATTAGTTAGTAACCATTATAGTGTTACACAGTAAGCAAAACAGCATTAGTCAGTAACCAATATAATGTTACTCAGTATCAGTGTCAGCATTAGTCAGTAACCAAGTCAACATTTATTAGTAATATTATATAGTAACCAAGAAAGCATTAGTCAGTAACTAAGACAGCATTAGACAGCAAAATGTTACACAGTAACCAATACAAAACAGGCAGTAACCATTACAACATTAGACAGTAACCAATCTATATAACATTAGTAACCATATTATAAAACATGTATTCAAATATATTTTGCAATCACAACATTCAGTATTCAAACTTTGTGACAATTTTAATTTCGAAACACTTAAGGAAGGTAATCAATATAGAAATTTGTAGTAACCATAGGTAACTATATTATTATAAATTTTAAACTCTCATACCTCAGTATTTATATTGAATTTGATGTTGATCTTTTATTCTACACTCACTGCAGTAATTAATTAAGTTTTTGGTTACTGAACTTGAAGGCGATGCTGACTTTGTATGCTATTTCCGATCATAGAGCTTCGTCGCCTCAACTGGAATCATCTTCTCCGATTACGAGTTACGTCGCGATAGGATGCTTCCTCTTCTCCGCTTCGTCGCCTCAACTGGAATCGTCTTCTCCGATTACGAGTTGCGTCGCGATAGGATGCTTCCTCTTCTCCGATATCAGAGTTGTGTCGCGGCAGAATATTTTGTTTTCTCTGATTGATTTGCCGTTGATCTATTATTCAGATATCAAAGTTGCATGTTCCCTCAGTTGCTTGAATTTAGGTGCGGTTAGTTACAAATATGAAAGTGAATAACTGATGTGGAGGAGTTAATGATACGTAATTTTTGGTAACGTAATATATTGTGTTTTGTTATTTTTGTAATTATTTTGTGTGTGTTTTATTTTTGTAATTACTTTCTAATTGTTGTATATTACTGTTAAGGACCCATAATATTTTAAGTCCTTTGTCCATTGGTTTTGCCCACTAAAAAAGGCTTAAATATATATTAAGCCTTTAAATTTTTTATTTTTTATAATTTAAACCCTAATGTTTTAACTTTAAGACATTAAAGTTTAATATTTTAAAATTTTTATACATTAAACCTTTTGAGCGCCAAATTTAACATTTATTACCAAAATAATATAACATGACTCAAAATGTAAGGGCATTAAGTCTTTTATAGGTATATATAATTTATATTGGCTCTAATTATTTCACTCTTTTTTTCGTCATGCACTAATCGTGTGCCTATAATTTTATGTGTTTTCAAAAATATTTAAGATTTTCTATTAATATGGAAAATTAAGTCTTTTAAAGGCAAATATCAATTATATTGGCTCCAATATTTTTTATGTTATTTTATTCATCACACACTAACCACATATTTACAATTTTTAGGATTTTCAAAGATATTTAGGAGGAAAGTTACTGAAATATTTTCATTCGGATTAATTATTATACGTCGGAGGCCCAAAGGTTTAACTTATAAAAAATTAAATATATTTCTTAAAATCTAAACATTAAAGTTTAAATTATAAAAAGTAAAAAACTTAGAAGTTTAAAGTGTATTTAAACCGCTAAAAAAAGGTAATTCACTTTTAAAAAATTTGCCCAAGTTTGAAGTCTTCCAAAGCCTTAGCCGAAAGTGGAGAGATTGATCCTCAAAAAAGATCAGCTACTTTTGTCCTTTTTAATTCATATAATATACTCTCCTTGTTTCAAAATTAGAGATATATTTTAATTTTTTTGAGTTAATTAGCGAAATTTTAAAATTCAAAATTAATGCAAACAAATATAGCAATTATAAACTAACTATAAAGTACTATTAATGACGTAGCGGATTATAATGGTTAGTTTAACCTATTAACACCAAGGTAAATAAAGTCTTTCGCACAAGGAAGATAAAGAATCTCCAAGAGAAAACACAATATAATTGATAATAATTTTCAAAAGATCTATCTCATAAAGCCTAAGATAACATATTTATAATGCTAAACTACTTTCCTACGACTAATTTGAAAAGAAAATAATTAAATCCTTTATTAACTAAAATTAGAAAAGTTAAAGCTCAAAACATAAATGGGCTAAAAATAAATTAAACTATTGAATTTTCCTAAATACTAAATAAAAATACATCAAATAAAATAAAAGTCTATAAATAACAAAATATATGGATATCTTAATTTTTATTGTTATTTCCCTCCTACATCGTCAAACTCCACTTCTTAGAAAAAAATCGTCCTCAAATTTTTTTTAAAAAACAAATATCAAACACCAAAAACGAGTCTTCAATCTTTGTGGGATCAAATCTGTATGACTTTTCTTCTCAAAAGATAATCCTGAAAATAAGTGAGAAAATACTAATATCTTTTAATTAACCTGCATGATAAAGAAATCTTCAGGAACAAACAAATCAATAATTTTAATGTCTTTGAACACTTGAATAGAAGCAACTTCTGAACCAATGATGTTTGTTGTAGTATCCTCATCCTAAGACATTACAAAAAAATTCATAATCATGTTAATAATATGTGACTCAAGAAAGACGTGTGATTCTTCAACTATACTAACTTCAATCTGAGGTTGTCTTTCCTCCAACACACTAATCTCAAGAACCATTGAAATTGGCATTTCATCAACTACCTCTGCTTTGAATTCTTCCTTTGAACATTCGATAGTTTCTGAGGTATCAACAAATATCTCTAACTCACAATCTGTAACCTTAGTATTTGGCTCTTGAATAACTTTTGGTACCTGGATGATTTTCTTTGGATGCACAAATTTTCATTTGGGTAGACATCTTTGATACTGTATTTTCAATCTTTCGCGTGACATTATTGACTTCTTTCACTTGCTTCTGAATATTAATGTATGACTCAACAAAGAACTCATTATAATATCTCAAATATTTTGCAACCCATTGATCCAACCTACAATGAATGTACGTGACGTGTTTTCAATAATATTCAGATATCAATATATATTTCATATCTTTCCAATTAAAAATTTTCTTTATGCCATTACGCAATCTCATATACTGCATTTGAGTCCAACTTTCAGCTGCATACCCAACCAAATTTACTTACTATTAGTCTGACCTTATTCTCTTCATGAATATTATAAAAATAAAAATATTTGTCAATATCAAACAACCAATGATGAAAATAATGTGTCATAGTACCCTTATTGTAACACCCCTGTCCCACATTAAAAGATAAGGGAAAAGTTTGTTTGTATATAAGGAATTGAGTTACTATCAATAGTACCTTCAGTCATGACCTTTTGGGTGGGCCTGTAGTGGGCTAAGATGACCCAAGAAGATACTATTGAGCTAGTAATTTGAGGCTTTGTTTGGATGGATTTGATTCGATTCGGACTTGGGATCTGACCTAAGATTTGTTTCGAACTCGGGATTTGACCCGGTTTGTTACATATGGTATCAGAGCCGACTCTCGAAAGCTCGGGTCGGGTCATCCGATCGAGTTGTCGCAGGTGGGGACACAAAGGCTGGTGGTATTATCCCACAATGGAGAGAGGGAGGTCCGGAGGTGGGGACACAAAGCTAGCCGGTTTTATCCCACAATGGCTAGAGAGGCAAAGATCTGTGGACTGTGTGTGTGATCGGTTCTAATGGGAACGTCAAAAATTTAAGTGGGGGAGATTGTAACACCCCTGTCCCACATCGAAAGATAAGGGAAAAGTTTGTTTGTATATAAGGAATTGAGTTACTATAAATAGTACCTTCAGTCATGACCTTTTGGGTGAGCCTGTGGTGGGCTAAGATGACCCAAGAAGATACTATTGAGCCAGTAATTTAAGGCTTTATTTGGATGGATTTGATTCGATTCGGACTTGAAATTTGACCCAAGATTTGTTCCGGACTCGGAATTTGACCTGAGTTGTTACACTTATCAAAATATGAAATATCATCATAGAATGGAGCACACATAATATCTCTACTTGGTTTCCTTGTACCTATGAGAATAAAATTCAAAAGTCAACTAAATAATATTTTCGGTATATATTTTGGGGTACGATATGCAAGTATTTTAAATTTGAAGGTTGAAAAAATAACTTAAGAGAAACTAAAAGATACCGAATCAAACTTTGCCAAAATTAAATCAAAACCCACCCCGTTACCTTGATTGTTTGACGCAAGTTTCGCTTCTGATTATTTGGCACAAGTTCGACAAAAGAAAACAGGAAGGGATGGTGTAGCAGCTTTAATTGCTTCAAATGGGGAGTTTTTTTTTATAAGCAAAAATTATGCTCGGCTTCAATTTAGGTAAACACTATCACAAGTTATGCAATTTTTTGGCTCTAGAATTTAGTTTTTACCAAAAACAAGAAAATTATTAAGATAACAAACGAGGTTTTACTTCATCTGCTCCTTCAACCATACCTAATGGATACAATTATCCTGACTCTGATACCAATTGACGCATCGGATTATAATGATTAGTTTAACCTACTAACACCAAGGTAAATAAAGCTTTGCGCACAAGCAAGACAAATAATTCTCTAAGAGAAAATAAAATATAATTGATAATAATTGTTAAAAGATATATCTCATAAAATCCTAAGTTAACATATTTACGATACTAACTACTTTCTTACGACTAATTGGAAAAGAAAAATAATTAAACCCTAAACTAAGTAAAATTAGAAAAGTTAAAACCCAAAACATAAACGAGCCAAAAATAAATTAAGCAATTGAATTTTCCTAAATACTAAATAAAAATACATCAAATAAAATAAAAGTCCATAAATAACACAATATATGGAAATCCTAATTTTATTTATTATTTTCCTTTGCATCAAACGCCAGGACACACGTCATTTGCTGCACCAAACAATACGATTCTAAAAGTGACAACTTGTGGTATAACTGACAACATTTGAAGTCAAAGGAATAAAGATTTGACAAGTTGTCCTTGAGCAAATGAAGCAACAACAACAATCTAATGACAAAATTTCAAGAAAGGCTATAAAAAGATTGTTACAACAACACTTGAAGATAACTGAAAGATTTGAATTCAAACGCTCAAAAAGACCAAGATTTAAGCTCCAACTCTACGATATGAGATATTTATTTCTGCTGTTAAGTCTTTCGATTGAGCTCACATTGCAACTTATCAGCTACTCAAAACACATGTTTACTCAGTGATTGTGAAGATCTCTATTTTGTATCAAGTCTTTGTGATTTGTTAGATTCTTTGTGAATCTCAATTGTAATAGTTCTTAGTGAATTATGATTTGTGTAACCACTCATCCTCAGTGGATCATTTCTACTCTCTGAGTAGAAGAAAAGACTAAGAGACTTTTGTACTTCAAACCTTTTAAAATTCGTTGACTCATTTACTTCATGTCTTTTTACGTTTCTGTGGTTTACTCTACGATTTGCACTAAATTTAAAATCAAGCATTTTCTTATAATCTTATTTGAAGGGGTTTTCAATCAACTTGTTCTCCTACATATACGTTTAATTAACTTGTATAATTAGTTGGTAAAACTTTTAAATTTTTTTTAAAGAATTTATTCAACTCTCATTCTAGATCTCTTTTGTACCTTTAGACCTAACAAAACATATTATGGCCTAATTATAAAAACTTTAAATTCGGACAATTGTCAAATACATTGACAATCATAAGTCATAGATTGATGATTTTTTTGAGTGCACAACATGTGTTCGATAATTTGATAAAGTAATAATAGAGCAATTTTTAGGCATGATATTTAGACTTATAATTTCGTAGGGCAAGTTGGGTGTCTAACATCTTCTCAACTATTAACCAATTCCCCGAATCCTCAATCTCTAGTTAGTATGACTAGTTGACTTCTAGTTTGCTTATACCAATGAAAATAGTTGACTTCAAGTTTGCTTATACCCTGAAAATAAGATGGATTACTTGGTTAAATTCCGTGAAATCATATCATAAAAGTTCATTTATATCTTTTTTTTTATAAAACAAATCAACTTCGATTTTTGATCACTTCTCGTTCTATTGCAAAAAAAGATTCCCTTTTTATATCCTAAACGCATAGTATTCATTCCCTCGAGGCTCATGGTTCTCACACACATGGTCTAGTTTCATTCCTAATTCAACTTGAGTGTTTGATTGCAATGTTGCAACCTAAAATAATGTCAATAAATAAATTAGAGCAGGAACCTTGAGATTTTGATACAAGTTGGAGGGACACTTTCATTAATGAAACTAAATTCTTTTATTTATTTTATATGAAGGTAAAATATATATATATATATATATATATATATATATATATATAAAATAAAAGTATACATCCAAAAACAAGCATACCTCTAGAAACTATGAGGACATACCCTCAATTTTTACCAAGGAAACTAGGCCAGGTTACAATTTTTGTGTTTGAATTGCAATGAATTTTATTATAACCCAAAATGAATTATGAAAATATGAATTAATAACCATATTTTGCATAATATCTAGAGCTTGATATAACCGTTCTTGATCATCCACTCCAAACTCCAATGGTTTTGCACATTTTTCAGAGTCCAGTAAGCCCACCCAAAGGTTGCACGCCCATACACTGTTAATTGTGCATTGGCAAATCTTTGATAATCCTCTTTTGTTGCACCTGAAACTTGCCACTCGGCTACCCATTCCCCTGAAAAAATGTAACCATATTTTTTCCTATAAGTAAATAATACAACAAAATACTCAAACATAGAAGTTTAACCAAGTTACCAGACGTGCATATCTCAAAATATATTTATTAAAACTTTTGCGATCCGAATGTATAAATTAAAAATAAAATTAGGGGTACCAGAAAAAAGAAACAACCTCAAATGCAACTTTTTTTTGTACAATTTTTATAACAAAAATATTGTGTGTATATATATAACCAAATACTCAAATATACAAGTTTAACCAAGTTAATAAACATGCATATCTAAACATATTTTCTTAAAAAAAATTCGCTATTTGAAATTATAAATTAAAATAAAATTAGGGGCACCAGACAAATATTCAAAAAAAAATCTCAGATACAACTGTTTTCTATATAATTATTGTAACAGAAAATTGAAACTGATGCAATTATTTGCTATACAAATTTATAGAAAAAAGTTGAATAAGATATTTTGTTTCAAGATTTTTTTTTTCGATGCCTGTAACTTTATTAGTAAATAATGTGGCACATACCAACTAAAGTGAGAGGTCCATCCGATGTAGTGACAACCCCCAATTCAGCCCCTCGGTCATTCTTAACAAAATCAATATTTTGTTGCACGGTCATGCCATTAAAAGTGCCCGAGAAAAGGTTGTAGTAATGCACATCAATGACTGATCTGTCTAGGCCATTTGCTAGAGGGAAGAGCTCTCTGTTATCTCCAGATAATCTGTTGGACAATATCACAAAAGCGGTTGAGGTATGCTTGCGGACCGCATCATAGCCGGCTTTGTAGTACTTGGTCACGGTGTCGAGGAACACTGCGGGCGCTTGAGGCTCGTTGAGCAGCTCGACGGCATAAAGGTTAGGATGTTTCGCGTACCTATTTGTAAATAGCCATGAGTTGGTATATAATAGGAGTAAAGCATATTGCGAAAATTTGCAATTGAATTATAATTATGACTTATATACATGCATGAGATAGATAAAACCGTAAAACCGTGTCACTTTGTAATGACATAAATACCCTTAGTGAAATAGAAGAAATGAAAAGAATGCGTATGTTTGTAATCACTGCTAATACATTTTCTAATGTAATATTCCATGTCTCAAAATAATTATCTTGTTTTGACTATTTTTTGTCAAATCGACTATTTTTAATATTAATAATTAAATATATATGAATATATTTTTAAAATTATAAAAATTAGGATAGGTAGTAAATTGTACGTAGTTGCTTATATTTATAATACTTCCATCTATATTTTGTCAAAAATGATACAAAGATAATCTTAAAAATGATCAACTTGACCAAAATAGTCAAAATTGAGTAGTTATTTTGGGACGGAGGGATTAGTTAACATTTCATATCACATCAAAAGACCTATGGTCTAACGATATGAAACATAAATTTGGATTTGATAGCAATTACTCCCTCTATTCCTAGAGATGGTTTAAATATACAAAAAAAATATGAATAAATAAAATAAAATAAAGTTGTCTCATAAAAGATGGTTTAAGTGCACTAAAATGTTATACATAAAGACTATTTTGTCCTTAAAAATACTTATAAGGTGGATTCACTAATTTATTTATTTATTTACAAAAAAGACTCCTTAATGTATTATATGTAGGGTTCACTATGGATAAAATTGGAGTTTCACAAACATTCGAACTCTGTACCATTTAAGTTTTGGAATTTATACTCTTTCCTCTGCTTTAAGTTTTGTAATTTATACTTAAGCAATTTTTTTGGGGACAGAAAAAGTATTTACCTAGCAGATAAGAAGTCTATAACTGCTACAGTTTGCTGAATGCTCCCATCAGTTGTGCCCCATTCCAGAGAACCGTCACGGGTGGAACTGTGCTCCATACCATTTTGTGAGCCTGGTGCAGCATGTAGATCAATTATGACCTGCACATTATATTTCCTGCAAGAAAAAGATTAAATGAAATGAATTTCAAATACTTAGCTAAATTTTGTGGTCACAATTATAAATTAGAAGAAATTTATGGGTACTTACTTTGCCCAAGCGAAGGCGTTATCTAAGGCTTTTAAGGATCCACCAACATAAGGTTTAGGGGGTCTTGGATCACTGGCTATCCACCACCCAACTGGAATTCTTACGGCGTTTAAGCCGTTTTCTGAAATGAATTTGAAGTCTTGTTCCACTATGAATGTGTTCCAGTGTTCCTAAAATGTACAAGTAATACAATTGTAATCTGTCATTTAAATGGAAATTAATCTTGGATCCAATGCAACAGCGTTAAAAGTATGATATATTCCCTCAACCCTAATTTCCAAAACAACGGTCCAAATTTGACCTATTTTGGGTCAAATTGACTATTTTTAGAATTGATTTTTGCACATTTTTTGACAATAAAGATGGATGGATTATATATACTAGTTTGCGCGACACACACCTAAGAGTGTGTTGAAAATAGAAGATGTGATCCTAAAAGCTAGCATATGGAGAGAAAATAGTGAAAAAAAGTGAGTAGATCAAGGGTAAAATGGGAAACTAGAAAGGTTTCAATATTCTATCAATACCAAAATAACTACCGAATTGATCTTCAACTTTATAATATAGATAGATAAGCAACTACATTTTGAGACACTCCACACATCAATTACTTATATTGTTATTTAGTAATTATTTATTTATTTATTTTATTTATTTATTTATTTTTTACTTATATTGCATCCATCCTAAATTGAATGTCTCATTTTTCTTTTTTATGCATCTCAAAACGAGAGTTACCTTGTTTGTAATGTGACACTCATTTTGAGATACTCCATACATCAATTATAGACACTATGTCCGTCCTAAAATGAAAATCCCATTTTCTCTTTTGATGTGCCTCAAAGAGACAGCTGCTGAATCGTAATGTGACATTTATTTTGGAAGCCTACACATCAATTATTGATATTGCACCGGTCCTAAAATGAAAATCTTATTTGTCTTTTTTGTGCGTCTTAAAATTAGAACTCATTTTAGGATACTCAATTTGGGACATAGAATAGATATATGGACTTTAAACCCAATAAAATCAATTAACAAAATTATTGGATATTAAATATTTGGAATTAAGTTAGATCACAGCTTACATTCATGACCTGAGATGCTTTAGGACCATAACCATTAGTGACTTGAAATTCCCCTTCTGGTCCTCTTAAAGACCTCATCACAAAAACAGAAGGATCATTATCTGCCCATCCGCCATTTCCTCTGGAATCAGCCGTCACAACCTCCTGTCTCTTTACCTATAATTCAGCCAACATGCATGTCACCATGTGATGTACACAAAATAATAAAATAAAATAAACAATTATAACTGATCGAACTTTGTGACCAAGCGATTTGCCTAGTTGACAGGCCTCCAAATTTTATTTAAATAAATAATAAAAAAAAAAATCTCCATGTGAATGGTCAAGATTTTCAAGAAGCTTTCTTTAGTACACTTTTCGTTGCAGCAACGTGTTTAATTTTATTTGCATTTTAGTACCCTATTAAGTTGTAGCAACTTGTTTAATTTTATAGTTGTTGGCGCAACTTTTTTAATTTTATTTGTATCCTTTATCTAGGGACGAAAAAATAAAATAAAATTGTGAGAGCGAGACATAATACTGCAAAGTTATGAATAATTCAGTAGGATCTGGAGGCACCATCTTAAGTTCAAATTTTGTAAATATTTTTATACTTGTTGAAATAAGATTATTATTATTTTTTTTGTATTGCAGTATATATATATATATATATGTACTCTTTTTATAATATACAAAGTGGAGCAAAGAGAGACTATAAAATTTGATATTTGAATAATGATATCCAAAACATAGGTAAAGTGATATTTATAAGTTGGCCCGTATTTCAAATTGATTTTATATATATAAAAAATAACTCATATTTGGAATAGAGGAAGCAATTTTTTATATTTTTCTTAAAGAGTGCTGCATATACTTAATTTTTCAAAATTTTTGGAGGACGTGGAGTAAAAATGTCAAAATTGCAGACTTAAAATTTTTCAAAATTTTCAGTATAACCCAGCCCGGGAGCCCTATGCTCCCCTCTGGCCATGCTCTTATTCTTATATGAAACTATAAGCTATAATTGGGTAAAAACAAGCTGCAACAAACGGGTTTTATAAGAATGTCGTTTGTACTAAACAAACAAAAATATATACTCTGACTCAACTTAACTAAGCCTTAAAAGTGAACTAGTGGGGATATTGCATACAAACAGAAGTATATTACTGTAAGCAAATACTAACCTGTAAAAAGAACCCGTTAGGCGCCCGGATTCTAACACGGTTCGGATCACCAGAATTTCTCACAATTTGGAACGTTTCGGATCCTCCAGGCGTATTTGAAGTAGCTACTACATTGTTCCCCTGGTTAGCAGTGTCTAGTCCAACAAACTGTTTGTTAAAGACCCTTAACTGAAATGTAGTCTCATTCATCCTCCACACCTACACAAAGCAAATATAAACATATATACCTAATGAATTCCAAGTAACAAACCAACGATTTTATGTATATACATCATTAATTTGTCCCACAAAAGACGACTAAAATAAAAATAAAAATATTTAAAAAAAAAATGTCTAGAGCACACAATTCAAATTCAGAATATTATGTGAAGTTTATTTTACTCTCAAACTTGTTAAATAGAGTTCATTATTCTTCAGAAAACGAGAGAATCTTTAGTGTACTTATCTGAGGTCCATTTTGGATAGTATGGAACTTATTTATCCTTTCTCCAATATTTTTGTTTTTTTTTCAAATTGTGTAAAAAGTGTATTTAAAAACATCTTTTACGGGACAAAAGGAGTATATGACAACAAAAAATCAATAACAAGGTAAACAATGCTATGTTTGTCAACTCAATATCAATTTTCGGGATTGGAATTGAAATCACTTTTGCAGTTCATAGAATTGAATTTAGTTAAAATTTGGCGCTCGCTCAGTTCAGATTTTAAGACTTGAAACTGAGTTGTCAAAAATAACTCAACTTACACTGAATGTTTCCCAGCCGGAAGCATCTGTTCTGTTTGCTACTATAATACTTCCTCCACCAAGCTCAGCACATAGATATTTCCCTACTGTTACTGATTTAAACTGAAGCCCAGCTCCATCCTAATGAACAAGATTCAATCCACCAATCCAATATTACATATACATTTAGACAATCTGAAGTGAATTTAATCTGCGAAATCTTAAAATAATTCAAAATGGATACGAATTTATTTGATTTTACTGCAAACAAGTGAACAACTATAACTATCATAAATTAACTAAAAAAAATACTACTATTATCATATTTGTTATTTTTAAATCTTAATTGAGTTCATATGAATTTTGATTTTTGGATTTCACAAGTTGGCTTCAAACAAGTCATAATGTATCTCTAAGTGCTTGTTCGTTTACCAGCTTATGAAGCGTTTGGGCAGGGGGGTCACCTGCCCCCCGAACTTTGAGGGACTGCTATAAAAAAAATAAAATTAGAAGGGTATTAAATAAAATTTTATGCTATAAAATTAACAGAAGTCTCGAAAAATATTACTATAAATAATATTTGGACATTATTTAGTTTTGTAATTTATTTTACTATATTTTTTATTTTTTTACGATAATTTATTTATTTCAAATTTGCCCTCCCTGACTTCAGCGGTTGGATCTACCCCTGGATGCATTTGCAAGTTTAAAAATTTAAACGCACTTAAGAGAATCTTGTTCATTTATAAGCTGTATATTTCAAATGCAACTTATTTAACTCACAAACATAGCTTTTTGGGTTCCAACGTAATGCACCAAATTTAGTGTAATGCGTTTAATTAAACTTCCAAACACACTAAACGCTAGCGCCGTAAAAGCTGTTAACTTCAATACTAAGCAGTAATAGTATGATAGCCATAACACAGAACGAAGCGCGCTAAAATATATGAAATGTATATATACAAACCATTAAATCTCTGTTAGGAATGCCATCAAACAGAGAAGGCTTGATCCAGCCTTCTGTAACCAGCCAACCTCCAAGGTTTACGGCTTTAACCCGAAAACTTGGTTCAGTTCTTCCATAAGAAAATGAAATCATACAACAAGAAAAGCTGAAGATGCAAAGCACATTTCTAATTGAAAATACTGCCATTTGATCAATGTTAAATCTGTTTTGCCTTATTTGATGGGAGCTGCACATGAATTCCATCTTTATATAGGGGGGAAGGATCCTCTGGAAGCATGATGGGGAAGAATGTAAAAGAGTTGAGTGTCTTTTTTTTTTTTTTATAATTATTTGACTTGGTCTTATTCAAATTTTGTTACCTAAAAGGAAATTCAAACTTTGGATAATGATAAATATATGAAATGGATAGAACTTCCGCATGCACCAAAAAAAAAGGCGGGTAGGACTTCCACTAGCATACATTTTTTTTATATTATTATATATATATATATATATATATATATATATATATATATATATATATATTATCATTTAGAACCCGGCCCATGCATTTATGGAAACTCAACCCCCCACCCTACCTCTCTACCCTTGACCCCCCACCACCCCACGAACTAGCCCAGCACCCCCATCTAAGATAAATCCACTGACTTGCCAACACTTACCAGTTCCATCTTGGGAGAATTTGATTCCTCAACCTCATGGATGCCGTGAGTTAGGTGGTACTACTAGGTGGAAGGCCTTCGATTCCACTAGTACTTTTTGATAAACAGATTTTTTATAATATAGTTATTGAAAATATTATTGGGAAAACAATTAATCTTACTTTTTGGGTATTTCTTAAACCGCTTTAAAACTAACATATCTTCCCTATACAACATAAATAAGCGCAATTTTACTAGACATAAAACTATCATCTTTTATAAGACGCTAATGAATGAAGATAAAATCACATAAAATAAGATAAATAAATAAACAAAAATTTATATAACTAAGTTATCGTTTGTTTATTAGATTATGGAGTTTTTATTGCGTTTGAATTCTAAATAAATGTACTTAAAAATCTTATTCGTCTATAAACAATTTATTCGAAACGCAAATTTATTTCATTCACAAACACATACAGGATTTGGAGTTCAAACATACCGTGATATTTTTAGTGCGGTGGTCAAACACAATAAATGTTACTACTACAAATGCCAGAAACGTTGATAATTGAATATACCTTAAATAAAAAATAAATACCCTAAAGTGACAAAAATGAAAAGGTAAAATGTCAAAACTACTATTAAAAATTAGTTTGTTTTTTTTTTGGAGAACTTATTCTAATAAGATTCAATTCTCAGAATACATCTCATTTTAATTGTTTAAAAAATAAAAATACAAAATGATGTGTATGGTTATAGTTGGTTGCAACTATTGGACACTTATGTATGTTGAATCATCTCCTAATTATACTTTGACATATCATTTGGCAAGCTAACTTTTGAAAGAGTTATTTGTAAGTGTAGCAATACTATAAGGTCATGTTTATTTACAAGGATTATAATCTCGCAACTATATTCTCATGAATTATAATCTCAAGACTATTAATTCTAGGACTAAATAGTCTTAGTCACATGTTTATTTTTTATGGGATTATTTATAAAATAACTTAAAATAATCTCATGTTATATTTGTTTTGTCTAGGATTATTTAAAGAATTGGATAAAAACTTACCATTTGGACTATCATACCCTTACCACTAATAACGAAGATATCATATTCTTATTAGTTTAAGTATAGATAGATAGGATAAGATACATCGGTCTTTTTAAACAAAATTAAAGGTTAATTTTGTCCACAAATTTTTAGTCCCAAATGGTAGAGATTATAATACCTAGTTGGATATGGTACAAATAGTCTCCCCTTTCAAGTCAATTTATTATCCCGTGACTAATAGTCCCAAGTCTATTTTTAAAAATAAACAAGAGACTTGAAATTAATAATACAATCCCAAGTATAATCCTTGTAAACATACATAGCCTAAGGGTTTATGGGAAACCTGAAAAAGTGAACATAAGTGGAACTAGGAGGAACCTAGGAGAAATTTACATGAGTTACATTATTCATGTAACGTCTCGGTTAATTCTAATTTTTTTTTATTTCTGTTGAGGAAGAGACTCAAACATGTGATCTTGCATAATAAAGGGGGTGAAGTCTATTACTAGACTATCATATTTGGTTTTAATAATAAATTAGTTATGAAATGATAAAACTGCTATTAATAAATTAATTGTTTAAGTCTGTAAGAGGCTTGACTATCATATTTGAATTGAAGGAATGGAATGAACAGTGGAATGATTCATTCCATTCTAATTGGAATGAGTTATTCCATATGCTCTATCTCTTTCAAGGAACCAAACACAATTTTTTTCATTTCAATCGCAACCAAACACAATTTTTTTTCATTTCATAGGAATGAGTCATTCTATTCTCCCTCTTATTCTATCAATCTAAACGTAGCATTAATCTTCACGACAATCAATAACAAGGCCAACCTTAGACGACTAAAACGTTTGGCAGATTGTTCTTACACGCCAGAATCCAGATAATTGTAAGGCTCCGGATCACAGCTGCCATTTCTATATTTTATGGTACTTTGCATGGCCCATTCTCATAGTTTCTAGTTTAGGTGTTTCTCATTCTACACTTCTTTGGCCGTCCAAAAACTTATCACATTCTTATATTTAGTTGATTTTTTAGAGAATTAAAATTTAGTATTTTTAAAATTAAGATAAAGCTTAAAATGTTAATAAAATTATTTATTAACTATTTTTAAAGAAATTAATTAGATACTACAAAATTATAGTAAATGATTAAAGTACAACAACTACAATTACAAACTACTTTAAATTAACTAGGTAAACAGTTCATTTCAAAATATAATATCATTATTAATTTTTTAAAATTAACTTAAGACATTTGTCAAACTCAAAATCAACATGATTTTCTCTAATTTTAGTCGATGGAATGATAAAATTAGCAAACTATCTAAAAAGTACTATCAATTGTAAAATTTATTGTTTCATAATTTTTTATAAATAATCTCAATTTTGAATTCGAAAATTAATCAAATTGACTTTCAGAAGTCGGTGATAATCTTATAAATCTAAAACAGAGGAATACTATTTACCATATTTTTACTTTTTTCGTTCCACAAAAACAATCTCATTTGAGTTTGCTCCTAGTTAATTTTTGGAATTTTAAATTTAAATATTGATGTGAATTTATTTTAATTTTTGAAACAACAATTTTGAACTTAATCATATTCTTTAAATAATTTGCAATAATAACTATTGCATCAAAATTAAATAACATCAAACCAATTTTGAGTATTTGGATTTTCCAAACTGACTAAGTAAAAGTTCAAATAGGACTAAAAAACAAAAAGTACTATGATGACAAAAGAATTTTATAAAAATTAACTTACAAAATGCATATCTTATTTTTTAGAGGGAAGGAGTAATGTACTAACAACTTTCACATGTAAAAGTTATACTTTGTTTTTCCTAACGGTTCAAAAGATTTAAATATATTAAAATTGTCGACGCTGAATTTTTATTTTTTATTATAGATCGCGGATTTTAAGGGCGATTTTGAAAAAAGAAGAAGACATAATTGTCGACGAGGTTTAAAAGTTTGATTTTAATAGGGGCCAATTAGACAGAGTCGCCAATTGGTAAAGATTTAAATGGATGTACCAACTCATCCGGATTTTTAGGTTTTAATAATCAAGATGGCCGATCGTGTAACTCCGTAAAATTGGTCTACAACTAAGATTCGTAGAGTTCGGGGGCTTGCTTAAGCAAGTGGAAGGTGTTAGGCATCTCCCGACTTTCGTAAAACATGATTACCGCTCCTAATATTTTTCTTAAAAAATTAAATAGATTGCCATGAGAAAGATGAAGCGTGTGTGTTCGTGTTCTGTGCCAATATGATTTGTGTCATTTAGGAAAAAACAAGGGTATCGTCTCCTAGAGTTTGATTTTAATTGAATCGTGAAGCATAAGGTGTCGTCTCCTATGTTGTTAAAGTCAAAATTTAGGGTATCGTCTCCTAGAGTCAAGTTGTGAATTATAAATAACCTAGGGGTCGTCACCTAAGGTCAAGTCATTGAATCTACGGTGTCGTCTCCTAGAATCGTTAAAGTCTTGGTGGGTGCATTATTTTTGGAAGCAATTTTGAGTCTCTTTGAACCTATGCACAAAAGCTTTGTTTTGAAAGAAAAGTTTGGTTTTAGATTTTATTTAACAAGATTTTTTTTGGTGTAGTTTAGAAAAACTATTGTTTTCAAACCCCCCGTCAAATAGGAATCAATGCTCTCCATTATTTTTAATTTTAACCTAGAATTAATCTAATAACTTAGTTTGATTCAAATTTAAAAGATCTTTGCAATTTCGTTCAAAAATCGTTTTCATATATCGAAGGATAAAATCAAGCATCGAAAGTAGGGTTGGAACTACCCGTGGGGTTGTCAGCCATCTAAATTACTCCAAGCACCTCGCAATTATAAAATTCACTATCAAGAGGACTTAAATCTAATTTTCATGGGATAGAACCCTCGATATTGTTTTAAGGGCCCTCATTACATTTACAATAATTGAATCACAAAATTTACAACCGTTAACTATGTCCATCATGGGAATATCCTTCAATTCCCATTAAACACGACGTTTAAGGGCCTTGAATTCATTCATAGGCTCGCATGATTCATAATCATACCCAACAACGCATCATGATCTATAAATGGTGTTTAGAGTTTAGGAAAGGACTTCCATAATCCCGAAATCCATAGATCGTCCAACAAACAAACAACATTATAATTATATTATTAATTATATCAAGGGAATCAAATATCACCAACTATTATCGAAATCGTGATGGTCTATCACGTATTGACGAGATCTATTAAATGAACTTAGAATCCAGAGAATGAAACCCATAGATCTAGAAAATAATGCAATCGAGATCTAATCGAAAATATATCCTAAATTGGCTATAAGGAGATTCTATTCATGAGAATTTCTCGTCGGCCAAAAAGTGGGATCCCCTCACCACTAGATATGAATCTAGGATATTTGGGTGACCTAAAAATCAGTAGAAAACAACTCCCAAGCAAAAATAATTAGTAAAAAGGAGTCGAATCAAAGTTAAAATCGATAAATTACTACAAGGATATCCTCGGCTAGTTAGGAGGAGATTCCATCCGTAAAAAATCCTCTCTAACCATCCATAATGTGACGCCCCCAAATCTCTACACTCCCCTGTAGCAGATCTGGTGCTCACGTGAAACTATACAACTATAAATATTCAATAAAATATGACTTCTATCTATCCAAGGTTCACAGTATCCCATAACAGATAATAGTTCTCGTCAGAACGTTATTCGTGTTTGGATACCCTCACTTGGATGTATAGATTCATATCTTGTGGATATCTCTTTCATATCAATAGTTCCTATCTATCTGATATTCACAGTATCAATGATAAGATTGTCCCTAGAACTGAGGGACACATTCCGGTAAAGATGGCACCTTACCGACGCTCATTAAGTGTAATCCCAGAGCTTATAGAACTCTCAATATCATTCAAATACCCTCATTCAGATGTATAGTTCGTATAGATACTGTATTTCCTTAGTACAACTATGCTAAAGAAAGTAAAGATCAGAGTATAACGCATTCGGTGAAATAAAAGATCATAATATCTTACATATCATTTGGTTCGGTTACATCATTCTCGATACTAAGTTATTACAACAAAAGCCTTTAAAAGACTTAGAGTATTCAAAACAGTAATGAAACTAATTAACAGGTCCTTTCCCTTTATCGACCCCAGATGTGCCAGGATTACCATTTACAACTGCAAAAGAAGATATGCGCAAGAATGAGCTACAAATGCTCAGCAAGTTCATTTAAAAATATAAACACAGTGTGTTTGATTTGAAAGATGTCAGATGATGTATAACTGATACTGAGAGTTCTGTACCGGAACCATATATTTTAATTTGTTCTGTCAGTCTTCAATGACTTAGAACCTTTTGAGTTCGGATATCTGGTAGGTGATCAGCCTCACCAATATCTTAGGAGTATGCATATCATCCTACCACATTTTTGGTCAATTTAAGTTAATTGCCAATTTTGGTCAATTCATTTAATTGCCAAATTAAACCTTATTTGAAGGTTTGTCGGACCACCTTCCATCCACGGTGTCCCTTTTACTCAGTATAGATGTCATACCAAAACAACTTGGCTTGACATAATAAATTTAAGCTCAAACAATCAATAAATGATTTCATTTCTTAAGTTATGCTGAACAAGTAGCAATAACTTCACAATAATTGATAGCAAGACATAAATGAATTGCTTAATATAAGTTGAGAAAAGTTAGGACACTTGTCTGTGCGTAGCACGTTAAGTTTACGTTGTTTATCAACGTTGGGTAATCTATTTATGTCTATTCATATCAATAATAAACATTAGAATCCATAATAATACTTATCTAATTAAACTTGACAAGTTACACGAAGGTTCGACGTCGACTCGGTGTCTCGGTCGCGTCATTAGACAGCTAAACATATAGGTTATTCGATAAAACTTCATTTGGAAGTTTAAATATTAGCTTAGATAATTTAATTATCATTTATAATATTTTTAGAAGCTTAATATTATTTTTAAATAATTTTTATAAGCTTAGAAATATTTTTAAATAATTTTACAAGCTTGAGAATATTTTTAAATAATTTAGTTATCATTTAGAATCTTCTTAAAACATTTACTATGTTATTTAAATAATTTATTTATCATTTAGAATAATTTTTATAAGCTTAAAAATATTTTTAAATAATTTTACAAGCTTAGGAATATTTTTAAATGATTTAATTATCATTTAGAATATTTTTAAAACATTTAATATGTTATTTAAATAATTTATTTGTCATTTAGAATATTTTTAGATACCTAAAATATTATTTAAATGATCTATTTATCATTTATAATATTTTTAGAACGATAGAATATTATTTAAATGATTTGTTTTATCATTAATAATATTTTCAGAATTTATTTTATCATTTAAATGATGTAATTATTATTTATAATAATTTTTAAAACTTAGTTTAATATTTAAATAATTTATTTATCATTTATAATATTATTAAATATTTAATATTTTATTTTAAATAATTTATTTATTATTTAAAATAATTTTGGAAAGTTGGTAATATTTTTAAATGAATTAATTATCATTTAAAATATTTTAAATACATTAATATCATTTTTAAATCATTTATTTAAAATATTTATTAAATAATTTAATATTTAATTAAATTAAATAATTATATAAAAATATTTATCAGAATATATAAAAATATTAAATATAATTAAAAATGAATTTTTTAATATTTATTATTAATTAATATGAATTTTTAATATTTATTTATAATTTTATATAATTTATTTAATTATTTTTATTAAAAACCGTCGCAAAAGGCCTTTAGCGACGAACTGCATATAAACATAGTATTCTGGGTTTGGGAAGGAGAGTGTCGCTAAAGGTGTTCTTCATTGAAGAACAGTCGGTCATGGTCGAGTAGGGACTTTTGACCGCAAATTAATTCCAGTTGGTTAATATTTTGGGTTGGATTTTTGTTGTTGTTATAGTAGGCATGACAAGGTATAACGAGATATGAAATTTAAGCATAAACAACATCACTTGATGCTAGATAATTCATGGTCAAACTACCTAGTTCATGCTGTTCTTGAGGTTTCTGGGTTGCCCAGAAATATGCTGGTCATGGTCGGTCAACCATGTTTGACCGTTAATAACTTTCATGGCCGTTATTTGTTATGTGGTTTAATGATTCAAGGCTATAGTATACATGGCATAGAACATGTTTAAGCCAAGAAATAACATTTACAAACATCATATAAGCAAGACTAAAGGTGGTCAAATCTTGTCAGACGGCTGTCAGTTATACTTAGAATTTTCTGGGTTGCCCAGAATCAGCCATCCGTGAGCGGTCAACGGGCTTTGACCATTAATAACTTCCATTCTAGACATTGTTTTACTATTCTACCAATTGGGTATTATAGTTAACATGACATACTACATATACAAACTTTAAAACAGATCAAACGCCGAATTTAAGCCGATCAAAATGTCTGACAAAATAGCCTGTCAGACCATTCTGGGCTGCCAAAGTCAGTTCATGTTTTTCATCAATTTTGACCATTTAAATGTTATGGATCCTTGTTTAACCAACCCAGATCACTAAATAACATGTTATTACATATCCTTAAACATTTAAACATAACATCTAACAAAGTTTTAAAGATCTAGTATAAAATTAGGGTTTTTGTACCTTTTTGAGCTTCTTTTGATTTGTGATCTTTGATTCTGTTCTTGTAATTGCAGAGGCTTATTTTGGCTTGATAAATAAGTGTTTAAGCTTCAAAAATTTCGTGGCCTAATGATCGAAATGATGTTCTATTTATAGGAACTTCAAATTAGGGTTTTTAGGGTTTCTTTTCCAAATTTGGCCTCCACAAATATCTAGCCTTGATACTTATGCTACTCTCATCTGATCCTAACCACCTACTTGTGCTGGAGTGTGTTGAGCACAAGCTTGCACACTCTTAGCTCAATTTCTATTGGTTTAAATTTTATTTTTGATTTATTTCCTTACTAATTAAAATTAGATTTTTGCTAATCATGTTTAGGATGTTTAATTATGTTTGGTAATACCTTAATTAAGGTTATATATCATAATTAAGGTTTTACATTTCATAAATTAGCATTTAGATAACAAAATTAGAATTGGGGTTTCATAATTAGGGTTTAGGGTTTCATAATTAGGGTTAGGGTTTATTAATTCATGAATTAGAGTTTAAATCTTTCAATTAGGGTTTTAATCTAAGTTAAATGATTCCTAATTAATATTATAATTTATTACTTAGAATCTAATTATCTCAATTAGGATTCTTGTGTAATAATTAGGGTTTTGATTTAACAATTCGGATAAATTTTATTAATTAGGGTTTTCTTAATTAGGGTTTCTAATTCAGTTTAACATTCTAAACCCTAATTAACTTATTTTAGAATTTTATCAGTTAATATAATATAATATTAACTCCGAAGCACGACAAAGTACTTCGTCACTTCTAAGCATGACACAACAACTTACAAAAATAATTTTGCCGAGACGCTTCTCGGTGAAATTGTCGGAAGCACGACAAATCATTTTGTCTGTTTTAGCACGACACAGCTGCTTGGCGAAATTTTTTTATTTGATCTAATTGTTTAATAAAATATACAACCACATAATACCAAGTCAGATCATGAAAATTCATTTTTTAAACACATAATTTACATATACAAATCTTATTAGGGTTCAGAATATTACACATAATCCCAAAAATAGGATCTAAACACCTTTAGATATGATCTAGGATGCTAGGAGAGTCTCAAATGAAGAATTAATCATAAACAAACAAAGCCCAAGTACAATAATTGACAAAATAAGCTAGATCTAAGCTAGATTTAGGCTAAATCTAGTATAAAGATGAGAACTTTAACCTTGGGAGTGAAAGTTTCTTCCTCCTTAAGCTTTGTATAGATGACTTGACTGTAGATTGATGGGAGATTTGATGAGAAAAACTAGATCTAGATTGGATTTAGAGAAGTTTTTCTCTTCCTTTCTCTATTTCTCTATCTAGATAACACCTTTTTTCTCTCCAAAGTGCTTTCTTCTTTTTAAAAAATGAGTAAAGCCACATTATATAGGCACCCTAGGCCTGCTGCAGGTCTTCCCTTCTCTACCTATCTCTTCAATCGAGAATTAGGCATGATCGTAGTTCAAATGTGATGGATAACGAATTAAATGCAGATGAGCACCGATTTCACATAGTCGAAAATGTTTCAAAATTTTAAAATAAATCATGACTTGTTTAATTTAATGAAAAAAATATATCAACACCAGGGATCACATTTGAAAAGAAGTCGAATCGTGGAAAGTCATGGTCATATCGTTGTCTAGGTCACTCTGTAGGGATAATCATTATAGAACCGTTGTTAGGGTAATCATATTGTCGTCGGGGTCGTCGTTGGGGTAATCGTATCGTCATTGGGGTGTCATCGTCGGGGCAATCGTGTTGTCTCTTGGGTCATCGTCGGAGTAGTCGTATCATCGCCAAGGTCGTTGCCGAGGTCGTCGTCGGGGTAGTCGTATCATCACCCAGGTCGTCGTCGAGGTAATCATGTCGTCACCGGAATAACTGTGTCATTGTAGGGGTCGTTGCCAGGGTAATTGTGTCATTGCCGGGGTAATCGTGTTGTCACCGAGGTTGTCGCCTAGGTAGTCGTATTGTCACTGGGGTCGTCACCGGGGTAATTATCTTGTCGCCAGGGTAATCGTGTCGTCGTCGGGGTAATCATATTGTCACCGAGGTCGTCGCCGGGGTAATCGTGTCATCGTTGGGGTTATCGTCGGAGTAATTGTATCATCACCGGGGTCGTCACCATGGTAATCATGTCGTCGCCGGGGTAATTGTGTCATCGTTGGGGGTAATCGTGTCATCACTAGGTTGTCGTCGGGGTAATCGTATTGTCGCCAAGGTCGTCGTCAGGGTAATTGTATTGTCGTCAGGGTCGTCGCCGGGGTCGTTGCCGGGTAATCGTGTCGTCGTTGGGGTCATCGTCGGGATAATCGTGTCGTCATCGGGATCGTCGCCGGGGTAATCATTGATTGCGGATATGATGTTGTAGATGATTTCATTAGCTGTTATATCTTCTTTGAGGAGCGTCTATGACCCCAGACATCTACCTGTACATCTCTCTTTATTTCTGACTTGTGCATGTATAATCGGATTCTAATGTTTGTAACTTAATACTAAAAATGATAATAAATGTGAATAACAAATGATCAATATATGAGAATTCAATGAAAGAGTTGTGAAATGACTCCTAGTTAGTCAAATGATACGATTTTACCGACAAGACGACTGTTCTTGAGTTAAGGACTCTCTTAGGTAGGGAATTCTGTCTTTTTCCTTCCCTTGTCATAATGAGCTTACTTTATCATAATTTCTTTCGAGAGTCTCCCATTTCTTCTGATGAGAAATTTGGTACAAACTTGGACTCCTTTCATTTCAACGTATCTTAAAAATGTCCCAGCCCTTGTGCGTGTTGTTATCAGGGATTCATGTGAGAAACTCGCTTTGTTGACCACACCAAGTTACCCACAGTGAGCAATATCCTGCACACAAAACGAATAATAAACGCGCCAAAAGCTTGATGGATCGAGCCGTCGGGGATAACTCCGATATAAGGATTACTATAATCTCGACAATGAGGCATATAAAGTTAATATAAATGAAATTGAATGCTCATCTGCTCTACAACTTAGCTCGTACTCGTGGTGTTTTTATCTTATCCCTAAAGAATTTGAAATCTAGTAGGAAAATGAATTTTTTCTAGACAAGTGAATCGTGAATGATGTGTCATGAATATACTAATTTTAAAGTTATTTTTATTTCTTTTATTTTGACAATTTTTTATTTAACAGGTTACGAAATCGTAAGAAAACTTTTAAGCATCTATGGTCATTATACATGAGTAAAATCAAATTCGAAAGAGCTATCTCTCTTTTATCAAAGATACTCCGTCTTCATTCTAGATACCTTTTTTTTCCTCATAGAATTGACTTCATATGATGTGTGCACTGTGTGTGTATGTGATGTAACTCTTTGTAGAGGTTTCTCTTCCATGACTTTAGATGATCTTATTTCCTTCTATCCAATTTTTTTTTCTTTTTTCACTCTTTTTTTTTCTTTTCTCTTTTTCCTCTCACTTAACTTATCTCGTTTTCTTAGGCTATTTATAGTTACCCATTTAACGAGTTTTGGACCAATGACTCCCAAACCAAACAGTTTTAGGGCACTAGGTGAAAAGACACCCCTTCGGTTTACTTGCTCGAGTAACAAAGGTCACACTTCAAGACAAGTTAGGTGGTCTACTCTATTTATTCCTCGCTTGCTCTTATACAAGGTCTGCTTTCTTAGGCTTAAGTTACCCATGAAATGAGCATTGGGCCGGTGACTCCCAAACCAAATGGCTTTAGGGCACCAGGTGAAACACCCTTCAGACTTAATTACTCGAGTAACCCAAGTCACGATTCAGATATGCTCAAGTCTCCTCTTCTTTTAACATCTACCCCTCTTTCAATGCTCATTTTCTTAGGCTCAAGTTACCCATGTAAGGAGTGTTGGGCCGGTGACTCCCAAACTAAACGACTTTAGAGAACCATGTGTAAAGACACCCCTCAGGCTTAATTACTTGAGTAATCCAGGCCACGATTTAAGACATTGGATTGGCCATTATTTGTCCTTTAAATTCATACTAACTGTCATTACTGTCATTATAGCTTTATACCCTGCAACTAAGAGTCAGTACAAATGTGAAGTGCAAACATGCATATGAGGTCGATTTTACTCCAAACAACATTTCGAACTAGAATTTTATGCCTAATCAAAAGGTTGAATAATCTTAATCTTTTAATCATACTTATGATTCCTACTCCACGAACGATTATCATAATTAATTCAATTCATAACAAGTCACATAAAATTTTATCTTTCCAAAAAAACTCCTTTTTTATTATTATATTTTTTTATTTCATTTTTATTTTTTATGTTATAATGCAAGATTTATCTATATTTAAACTATCTACCATCCTTAATGTATGCAAATGAAGATAGAAAATAAAGAGATGAAAGAGTTGTACCTTACATGTGGGTCGTTGTACTTTAAGAAAATTATAGTTATAAAAGACCAAATGATCGTACCGGCTAACAAGTGAAATGATATGAGAGAAGCTCTGATGATGATGGTGCATGCTAATAGGATTAAGCTATAGGCACCGACTTGCGCATTATCCCTTCTTGGATAGTCAATAAATGCCCTAGTGTCGAGTTATCGTTGGTTTTGAAATTGCCCCAGCCTTGTTTGTTATAAGGGTAGTTGCTTCGTTGTGTGTTTGAAGGGTGGGATGATAAGATGCCGAGATCCCAGGAATCCTTTTCCTTATGTCCCACTTGGAGATTAGGTAGAGAGTACGAGCTATGATGTTTGGGTGCCCCAACCATCGTTTCGTACTTATAGGTGCATTCGGCTCCGATGACCTTTTTTTTTAATTTGACGAAGGTTTGATTGAGGGGTGTCAGTTCTTTGAGTGCCATGAGATGGGTCATCGGATAGTTACTCTATCTGGCTAAGATAATATTTATTTTATTCTTTTGTGTATTTACATTTCCTGCTTAAAACTCAGTCATCTCTAGTTAATTTCAGCAAATAATGTAACCAACATTAATTCATATAGTTAAAAATGACAAAATTAAAATTTCAAATAATTTATGTAAAATACTTATGGTCTTGGTTTGTATCTATCCTTGCTGATGATCATGCTTCGATATATTGCTATGTTTCTCAATTCAGGTTATTGCTTCAGCTTTGATGATTAATGTCGAGATGCTTTCAGATTCCATTGAATTGAATCTAAAAGCTCACCTCGATTTATGATGTGATGGTTTTAAACGGGTTTGGTTTGATCTCTGAGGTATGATTTATGGCTTTTGTATCGGGGAACAGGTTGTCGGGAATGAGATAGACCGCGCCATAATGGCTAACTGCGTACTCCTATAAATTGATAGGAGATCAGGTCTCACGTAGTTTAGGTATATCGAATCGTCCATATCATCAAAGGGTTTTATAGATTCGTAAGGATGAAACGCACCATTACTGGCTGCCTACGTACTCCTATAGTGAGATGAGATCAAGTCTTAAGTAGTTCAAAGATCGAAAGAATCATAAGGTTTTTTTTTTCTTTTTAACAAAACTAAGTTAAGATAAAAAATGAAATAGCAGATAAACATTAAGATAGATAGCATGACTTAAATTCCTCGCCTCTTGAGGTTCCCAATCCTTCACTTAGATTACTTGTTGTCTTGAATTGGATCTGAATTTTCTCATTCCATGGTATTGCAACCTCCATAACCTTTAAGAAGTTCGTCTTTGGATTTTTGTTAGGGTCGCAATCTTCCACATTCACTTGGTCGATTGTTAAGGTTTAAGTATTATTGACATAAGGCACAACTTCTTTGCCTTTTCCTATACCTCCGATTTTGTTATTTTCTTCCTCACATTTTGCAATCTTTCCCTGTCTTTGTGGGTTCATGGAGTCGAGCTTTACGGTAATTGGTGCTTCTGAAATTGTATTCTCCTTGTTAGCACTAAGGATTATTTCACCTCCTCTTAGCATTCCTAGGTTCAATCCCTCTCTTGTTTTCTTGTCTGTGACGCCTCCAAATCCGGGTCTATCTTTAAACCCGGGTCTGGTGCTCCACAGTACAACTCATTCACACAATCTTAACGACATGAATGTAATTAATATATTATTACAATATGTCTTACTCTAAATCCTAGGTTCTAGGACCTTTAAATACATCCTCAAGAGATAATACTATATCATAATATTACATCTGTACTAAATTATTACAAATAGTACACATCTTCTACTCGTTCATCTTTTCCTTTCCTTTATCCTTACCGGAACCTTCGGTTCGTTCTAGCTTCGCTAAAAATATTTAATTTAATGCAAGGATGAACATTCAATTTCTCAACAAGTATAACAGTTGAATAGCAACAAAATCAAGAATCATATTATTCTTTCTCTGAACACTTCGAGAACTGAACAATAGTTCTAAAGTAACTTCGAATAAACAGGAATAACAATCTTCCTTTCGTTTAAAATATTTTTGAAACAATATACTGAGCGTTCACAAGGACTATGAACTTCTTCTTTCTTCTCTAAACTCTATCTTTTAAACGACTATATGCGTTTGGTTTTAACACCAACTTGTGTCTTGCACTTGAGTTGACACCAACTTGTATCTTGCGCTTGGGTTGACACCAAGTTGTCTCTTACTCTCAAGTTGACACCAACTTGTGCCATGCCGGACATTCCCGGTTTATTTATCTCATTACTTAACACCCTAATCAGCACTAACTTACTCTAGTTTGGATTAGCTTTACTTAGCGTCAATGAATTTTCATCATTTCAACTTTACGTCTTACATCTGTCTAGCCGAAACAAAATGACATTGACATATTTTCTTAAACAATTCATGGATAACATAACTTTAAGACTTCAACAGTTCAATAACAGAACATTTCCTTTCAATAACACATAAGTGCAAATATTTGGCACATAGCATAATTTATAGCTCACAACTTGTACAAACATATAAAATTTGCACATCATACAGAGAACTTGCATTCAACACAAAAACTGAATGAGAGTTCGAAAACTTGCACAAAATAATAATTTGTACAGCTTGGGAAACTTACTCAATTATAAAACTTGAGTAAGTTAGAAAACTTGCTCAATTACAAAACTAGAGTAAGTTAGAAAATTTGCTTGAAACATTCTTTATAACTTTACGCTAATTTGCTCTTCAAATGTCCTACACATTTTAATTAACGAGAACACACCAATTAGCCACATAATGACATTTATTATTAGTTTACGTTAGCTTATTTTAACTTTATTCACAATCTAGACTCCTATTCTGAAGTCCTTCGATGTTCGCGTTTCATAACTAGAAACATCTTAGATCATAATTTAATTAACCACCACGATGTTTGACTTTTATAAGTCGAAATAACGTATCATAACAAACGTCACACAATGACTCAGCGTTCGGAAGTCCTCACACCTTAGATTACTTCTCATTTAGCCTAATTTATAATTTAGACTTACACTTCAAAGTCCCTCGATGTCCATATTTTAGACATCAGAACACTTGACATGACCAACACGTGATACAGCGTTGTGGCGTTCGAAAACAGCACGCTTAGCATGCCCGAAATGCACAACAGCCCCAAGCCAGCGCCCAGCCCAGCACGCCGCGCGCGCCCTACCTATGACCTGCCTGGCCCTGTCTAACAAAGGCTGCGCCCATGGCCCAGTGCAGCTGCGCTTGATATACTGCAAGTGCAACTCAACTTTTCTTAAATTTCAAGCTTTGTCGATTTCATCTACACTACTTCGCAACTTCATAACTCACTCATCCGTTATCGGAATGAGTCCATTCTTGAGCCATTTTCTTACTCATAACACATACTACAAGTTCTTGTTCATCCTTTATGCTTAGGCTTACGTTTTTATTTTCGTTCACTTTTCATGCATATTACCGGTGATTTAGACATATATATATATATATATATATATATATATATCATCACAACCTCCTTATTACTCTGTATCCTTCATGATCCTCAACAACCACAACAACAACAACCACCAACAAGCTAATAAAATGCTTTAGAAATGGATGAATAGAAGTTAGGGTTTTAGTATTACCTTCTTCTTGGTTCTTCTTCTTCTTCTTGCTAGACCTTGCTAACTTGGTAGCTTCTTGCTCTCCTTTTCTTCTTCCTTTAGCTCCACCCAAGCTCTCTCTCTCTCTCTCTCTCTTTCTCTCTAAATTTTTCTAGAGTTTCTCCTCTTAGATTTGGGAATTGGTAAGAACTAATGAAGGAAATGCCTTCTATTTATAGCAATACCAAGACTTAGGTAGGACGGTCATTATACTAACTCTCCCCTTGGTTAAACTAATCATCACCTTGGTTAAACTAACCAAGGTTAAAACATAGGAGACACAATGATGAAAACAAGACGTTAAGCTTGAATTAATTGGGAAGGTGGTTGGGAAATTAATTGGGTTTGCTTAGTAAAATAACTTTCCACTTATGGAAAGTTTTTAAGCCCCACACCCCCCCTCATTTGGCCCCCTTAGCCTGGCTCCTCCCCCTTTCTCCCAACTTCTCTTTTGTTTCTTCTCCTATGCATACTTGCACAAGCTTTGGCTCCAAGTTTTGCAAGTATTGGCTCTAAGCCCTCAAGCCATGGCTGCAAGACTCAAGCCATGGCTGCAAGACTCAAGCCATGGCTGCAAGACTCAAGCCATTCAAACCAGGCTTAATCGTAGCTCAACCTTTGGCTCAACCCTAGGCTCAACCAAGCCTTGGTTAGACCAAACATAGTTTTCTTTTTAGTTAGCTTTCGTAACTAATTCGATTAGCTAAAAAAAATTAATTTTGCCCTTTTTGTACTTTTAAAGAAAGATTACATCTTTAACCTTTGTACGATATGATGTATTTCGAAAAGTCAAAAAAATGAAAAATCGTTTTTTACGTGAATAGTATTTTAGCGTTATTTCTTGAAAAATTTTATTTTCTTCTATGAAACAACAACACATATATTCTAACACATATACATACTCTAGGTCATAATTCGACTTTTAATCACATCACATAATAATATCCATAAAATTTTATTTTATTAGATATACATATCGAAAACCTAATTACAATACTATACGATTTCTCGGGTCGTTACATTCTTCCCCCCTTATAAGGATTCCGTCCCCAAAATCACTTCTTCAAGGTTACATTAAAAAGATGCAGATAATTTTACTTCATCTTAGCTTTGAGTTTTCACGCAGCTTCTTCGGCATTGTGGTTACTCCATATTATCTTCTCAGAAGGTCTTATCTTACTTCTTCAAAATTTGGTTATTGTTAATTTACCACCACTGTTGCCCTTCCTTCCGTATCCTTCATCTGTCCTTTTTTGACAATTTCTTGCCTGATGATCTATCGATCCATAATTAAAACACACACCTTTCTTTGAATTAGAGTAATTAGGAGAGATATGTCCCTCTTGCCCACAATTATAACATATCTTCTTTCCATTTCTACATGCACCCTAATGCATTTTCCCACAGTTCTTACATGCTTTAACCTGCTTATTTAAGTCTTCTGACTTATCTTCAGAATTGTTGCTCCATTTCCGCTTATTGCTTCTTTCAGCTTTACTTCCTCCTTTATTTATCTTGTTCTTTCCTTCCTGATTTATTTAGCTCAATGCCTCGCTTCCTCCCTCAGCTATTATAGCCTTCTCTAGAATCGTCCTGAAAGAGTTGATCTGAAACATCGATATCTTATTGTAGAGCGAGGGCTTCAACCCTTGCTCAAACCTACGCGCCTTTCTATCCTTAGTGCCCACTTAATGTGGAGCAAATCTCGTCAGCTCATTAAATTGGCCTGCGTATTAGGGCACTGATATGTCCTCCTGCTTTAACTCTATGAATCTTATTTCCATGTTACTTTGCATACTCCTAGGAAAGTAGTTCTTGAAGTATATCTCCTTAAACCATTCCCAGGTATCACTCCCTCTCCAACTTTGTTCTGGTTTGCCTCCCACCAGAAGTTCGCTTCCCCCTTCAACATATAGGTAGTAAAAGCCATCTTTTGCTCCTCTCCTACCCTGGCGATAATAAACGCCTTCTCAATTTCCTTTATCTAGAATTGAGCCTCTATAGGCTCAGTGATCCCCTTAAATTCAGGTGATTTCACGCTTTAAAATCTTTAAAGTTTGCCAATTGCAAAGTTAGAGGATTTACATTTACTTCGGTGGGGTTTAATTTCTATTTAAAGCCCCTACTAAAAGATCTACAAATTGCTGCATAGGGTTTACTTGATCTCTATCTTCATTATTTGCTTCTTCTTGATTTCTTCTCGGTGACATATTTCTGATAATAAAAATATATTATTATCTACTCATTCTTTATTTTAAAGCATTCATAACTAATGCTCAAATACATCATCATAAAATACATTTAATAATCATATTTATATTAATATGCTCCTCGTAGTTCATCGCATTTTACATCTTATAGCCATTCTGCTATTTACATTACATATCCCTCGATTACTTCAAAAGTTGGGATTTACATAACACATATCCCACAACTTATACAAAGTTGGGATTCTACCAATATATATATATATATATATATGTGTGTGTGTATGTGTGTGTGTGTATACATTATCTATATATTAAACTCGAAGACACCTCCTCTTAGCGTCTCCATACTCCTTATCAGACATTTCTAGCATTAGATCTCTACTGATCGTGTGCCTAGTCTATTCCTCCTATACTGGATATTAGGTCACCCTACGCAGTAATCTCTTATGAGATGACCTGAATGTGTAACTCGATCTATCAATCCTCATCTTCTTACACCTAAATTCCTCTTTCAGCTTATGGACTTGATCTTCAGCCCTCAGCCGATCAATGATCTTTTTCTTCAAGTAGGCTTTTATTGCCTGCTTATCTGACTGGAGGTTTTGAACTTTATGTTTAGCCTCGTCTAACTTCTTCCCTAACTCAACATTCCTGCACATGAGGTTGTATACTAATTCAAACAAATTATCTTCAGACTCCTCCTCGAATGTAGAATCCATAGTAGAATCCTCTTTCAGTTCATTCTCAACTGGTACCTCCGTTATTTGCTCTGGTATAGCTGTTAGCTCCTTACTAACAACATGATCATCTCTAATTTCTTTTTCTGACATCCTACAATCAAATTTAATATCTTGATTAGCACATAGCAAATAATAATATAGTTTAGTTTACTTTTACCTCTTTTAATGAATTCCTCAATTCATCCCTTAAAAACTCTATCTGAGTTTATCTCTTCATTATCTTCACTAATTTCACTAAGGTTATAGCCTAAGCTATTCTCTACCTAAGGTTTATAACCTACATCATTGATACCAACTTGTGACGCCCCCAAAACTGGGTCTATCTTTAAACCCGGGTCCGGTGCTCCACGGTACAACTCATTCACACAATCTTAACAACATGAATATAATTACTATATTATTATAATATGTCTTACTCTAAATCCCAAGTTCTAAGACCTTTACATACATCCTCAAGAGATAATATTATAAGATAATATTATATCCGTACTAAATTATTACAAATAGTACACATCTTCTACTCGTTCATCTTTCCCTTTCCTTTATCCTTACAGGAACCTTCGGTTCGTTCTAGCTTCGCTGAAAATATTTAATTTAAAGTAAGGATGAGCATTTAATTGCTCAGTAAGTATAACAGTTGAATAACAACAAAATCAAGAATCATATTATTCTTTCTCTAAACACTTTCACAACTGAACAATAGTTGTGAAGTAACTTCGAATAAAACGGAATACCAATCTTCCTTTCGTTTAAAATATTTATGAAACAACATACTGAGCGGTCACAAGGACCATGAACTTCTTCTTTCTTCTTTAAACTCTACCTTTTAAACGACTATATGCGTTTGGTTTTGACACCAACTTGTGTCTTGCACTTGAGTTGACACCAACTTGTATCTTGCGCTTGAGTTGACACTAACTTGTGTCTTACTCTCAAGTTGACACCAACTTGTGCCATGCTGGACATTCCCGGTTAATTTATCTCATTACTTAACACCCTAATCCACAATAAGGGGGTGTTTGTTTAGAGCTGAATGGAGCTAAATGACTGAATGACTGAATCGGTAAGTGCGTTTGTTTTGGTCTGAATGGCTGAATCGGTCAGATGGTTGAGCTGAATGGCTAAGTCAGATTTTTTTGGCTGAATGGCTAAATGAGCAGCTGAATGAGTAAAATTTTTTTTTTTTAAAATTAATTTTTTTTAAAAAAATATTAACTATCATATTAAGTAATATTAAATAATTTTACAACAATTTTGAATTTTTTTAGAGGGGTAAAATAATAAAATTCTGTCATTCAGATGTTTCAGACAAGTCAATTATCAAATAACTTTTTTCATTCAGATTCAGATTCAGATTCAGCTCATTCAGATTCAGATTCAGATTCATTCAGTTTTTATCAAAGACCCCCTAACTTACTCTAGTTTGGATTAGCTTTACTTAGCGTCAATGAATTTTCATCATTTCAACTTTACGTCTTACGTCTATTTAGCCAAAACAAAATGACATTGACATATTTTCTTAAACACTTCATGGATAACAGAACTTTAAGACTTCAACAGTTCAATAACAGAACATTTCCTTTTAATAGCAAATAAGTGCAAATATTTGGCACATAGCACAATTTATAGCTCACAACTTGTACAAACATATAAAATTTGCACATCATATAGAGAACTTGTATTCAACATATAAATTGAATGAGAGTTCAAAAACTTGCACAAAATAACAATTTGTATAGGTTAGGAATCTTGCTCCATTACAAAACTTGAGTAAACTAGAAAAGATGCTCAATTACAAAACTAGAGTAAGTTAAAAAACTTGCCTGAAGCGTTCTTTATAACTTTACACTAATTCGCTCTTCAAATGTCCTACACATTTTAATTAACGATAACACACCAATTAGCCATATAATGACGTTTATTATTGGTTTATGTTAGCTTATTTTAGCTTTATTCATAATCTAGACTCCTATTCCGAAATCAATGTTCACGTTTCATAACTCGAAACATCTTAGATCATACTTTAATTAACCACCACGATGTTTGACTTTTATAAGTCGGAACAATGTATCTCAACAAACGTCGTACGACGACTCGGTGTTCGGAAGTCTGCACAACTTAGATTACTTCTCATTTAGCCTAATTTATAATTTAGACTTACAATTCAAAGTCCCTCGCTGTCTATATTTTAGACATCAAAACACTTGACATGACCAACACGTGACACGGCGACGTGGCGTTCAAAAACAACATGCTTAGCACGCCCGACATGCACAACAGCCCCAAGCTAGCGCCCAGCCCAGCACGCCGTGTGCGCCCGCTCCCTACCTATGCCTTGTTTGGCTCTGCCCAACGCAGCTGCGCCCATGGCCCAGCGCAGCTGCGCTTGACCTACTGCAAGTGCAACTTATCTTTTCTTAAATTTATAGCTTTGTCGATTTCATCTACCCTACTTCGCAACTTCATAACTCGCTCATCCATTATTGGAATGAGTCCATTCTTGAGCCATTTTCTTACTTATAACACATACTATAAAATCCCCTAAGGCTATAATTTTCCAGATTTGTTAACACGCTAAACAAGTGACTCAAAAAGCCTTCGTGGCCTCGGTTTTGTTATATGACGTTTCTAACGTCGATATTTTAACTATTTGTAACTTACTCATCCGAAGTTGGATTGAGCTCGTTCTTGAGCCAACTGCTCACTTATTCTACGCTCTATCAAACTTAAAATTTTCTAAAAGCGTTAGTTACCCGTAAAAATGGCCCGAAAGTCACTCGTGACCTAGGGTTTTGCCATTTGACGTATTTTACTAAAACTTTCGCCATAACTTCGTTATAGCATAGTTTTACTTCATTCCAATTGGAACATCTTCGTAACTCACACACATATTTCTTTCATTTTGAAATTTAAATTCGACTAACACACAACAAATTATGCTAGTTTAATTAACAGTCCTTTACAAGTTCTTGTTCTTCCTTTACGCTTAGGCTTATATTTTTATTTTCGTTCACTTTTCATGTATATTACCGGTGATTTAGGCGTATATACATCGTCACAACCACCTTATTCCTCCTGATCCTTCATGATCCTCAACAACCACAACAACAACAACCATCAACAGGCTAATAAAAAGCTTTAGATATGGATGAATTGAAGTTAGGGTTTTAGTATTACCTTCTTCTTGGTTCTTCTTCTTCTTGCTAGAGCTTGCTAACTTGGTAGCTTCTTGCTCTCCTCCTCCTCTTCCTCTAGCTCCACCCGAGCTCTCTCTCTTTCTCTCTAAATTTTACTAGAGTTTCTCCTCTTGGATTTGGGAATTGGTAAGAACTAATGAAGGAAATGCCTTCTATTTATAGCAATACCAAGACTTAGGGTAGGATGGTTATTATACTCACTCTCCCCTAGGTTAAGCTAATCACCACCTTGGTTAAACTAACCAAGATTAAAACATGGGAGACACCATGATGAAAACAAGACTTTAAGCTTAAATTAATTGGGAAGGTGGTTAGGAAATTAAATGGGGTTGGTAAGGAAAATAACTTTCCACTTATGGAAAGTTTTTAACCCCCCCCCCCCACTTGGCCCCTTGGCCGAGCCCCTCCCCCTTTCCCCCAACTTCTCTTTTGTTTCTTCTCCTATGTATACTTACACAAGCTTTGACTCCAAGTTTTGCAAGTATTGGCTCTAAGCGCTCAAGCCATGGCTTCAATACTCAAGCCACTCAAACCCTAGGCTCAATCCTAGCCCAACCCTTGGCTCAACCCTAGGCTCAACTAAGCCTTGGTTAGACCAAACTTAGTTTTCTTTCTAGTTAGCTTTCGTAACTAATCCAATTAGCAAAAAAATATCAATTTTCCCTTTCGTACATTTAAGGAAAGATTACATCTTTAACCCTCGTATAAATGTTATGACGTAATTCGAAAATTTAAAAAAACTAAAAAAGCGTTTGCTGCGTGAATTGTATTTTAGCGTTATTTCTCCAAAAAATTCATTTTCTTCTATGAAACAACAACACATATATTCTAACACATATACATAATCTAGGTCATAATTCGACCTTTAATCACATAACACAGAATAATATCCATAAAATTTTATTTTATTAGATATACATATCAAAAACCTAATTACAAGGCTATATGATTTCTCGGGTCATCGCATTGTCTACTTCTAGCCCTTCATGAGTAGACCCACTGTGGATTGAGTTATTAGCTTGAATTGCAGGCACAATCACAATCTCAAATGCTTTGATCAAGTTTTTCACTAAGTGTTTAAATGGCTAGCATTGCTCTATGGAATGTGCCGGGCCTCTCGAATGATAAGCACAATGCTATAAGGGGTTATAACCTCGTGTCCCTGCATCCACAGGAGGGGGAAGGTCTGAAATTTTCTTTTGATCCATTAATTTCATCAAGACTTCCTTCATAGACTCTATAATAGGGGAAATTTTATCTTTGAACTCTTCTTCATTTTTTTTCTTCCTAATTTTTAGGATCACAAAGGTTACCTCTTCGGGGGTCTCACCCTTATTACTCCCATGTAGAATCACTAGAGGGTTCCCTCCCATCTGTTCAAAATTTTCTTGTTGCATGGATAGGCATAGATAATGGTCTTTTCTTTTAACGTTCCCACATCCTTTAGTCTTGCTGCTCGAATTTTTTGATCCACCCTATCTCCTTTTATGACGATTTCAGCAAATGACATCTCCTTCATTAACATGATTCTTCTGTAATAAGGATACTCTTGTGTTTTAACAAAGATTTTGACCATTTCTTGTTCTTTTAAGGGTGGAGTTGCTCGAGCTATTAATAACCTCCATCTTTGGGCATAATCCTTGAAAGATTCATCTGTCTTCTTAATCCCCCTCATCAACCTGCGATGATATGGTACCATTTGTATCTGATAACTATATTGGGATAAAAAGTCATGTACAAGTTCTTCCCATGTATTTATCTTCGAGTCATTCAATGCAGCAAACCAGGCTGTTGTAGTACCAATGCGACTTCTCCAAAATATTGGCATGTGATGAACTTCATCCTCAGCTTGCGCTCCTAGTTATCCTATGTATATCTTTGATGAGTGTGTTTTATATACACAAATTAGGCACTTTTGAGCTTGATAATTTGTAAATCCTAAGTCTTTTCATTTGGTTTTTATGTATTTTTATCATGTTTGCGTAAAATGTTGTTTTGTATCGTTTTTATGTGTTTTATATTATTTTTATGTGTTTTTACTTAGTTTTGTAGGAATTGGAGCAAAGGCTATTTGAGCGTCAACGTTTGGAGTGCCTAGTTTGCCATTTTGAGCCTAACATGGACATAGCAGCTGCTTGCGGCCCAATTTCAACCATGATCCAATCCGAATCTCTCAAAACTCAAAGAACGAAAGTTGTAGATATTAATCTCAGCTTTCGGGAATATCTTGAATCATCCAATTTGAAGTTCGTATGAGAGAGTTATGGTCGTTTTACCAGCGGATTTAGCATGAATTTTACACAGCGGCCACTTAGAGCTCAATTTCACCCTTTCTTCAGCCATTATATTTTCGAACTCCAGTTATGGAAGTTGTAGAGCTACTTCTCAGCTTTTCGTAGCCTCTTGAATCGCCTAATTTCGAGTTCGGACGAAGAAGTTATGGCCATTTTACCAACAGACGTCAAAACTGAATCGGGCATGCAGCGGCATGGGCGCGGGCGCACCAGCCAGCGTGCGGGCGCACCAATGGCTGCTGGGCAGCGCGTCTGGGTCAGATTTTAAGCAATTTGAGCGGGTTTTTGGTCATTTTTCATGGGCTAATCTAGGGTTTTGCATAAGACACTATAAATACAACATGTTGCCTCCATTTTAACACATCCTAGACTTCTAAAATCAGCATTCTTAGAGGGTGGAAGCTAACCTAGAGCAAGAAGGAGAAAAGGTAGCTCAAGCTCCCCAATGGGGAAGCTTGAGCAACCAACAACAATGGAAGGCTTGCTCCACCAACAAGGGCTGCAATACAAGGAAAGGAGAAGATCAAAAGGGAGTTCATCTCTAATCTTTTCATCTAGCTTTGTACTCCAAGGATGTTAGTTAGGTTTATTGCTTTGTTTATTTATTTTGATTTTAGTGTTTGGTTTGAAATTGTAATTGAACCCATTGCTTATTTGAATTGATTTCTCTTCCTTTGATTATTATTACTCTTATGAATTGGTTATCATAACTTATGCTTATAGATTAATTGCTTGGCTTGTAATTACCGTGGGAACCTATATGAACTTGACAAACGGATTATAGTGTTGAGACCTAGTTATGATATCATGTGAAAGTTAAATATTATTGTGGGTGATTAATTGAGATTTAGTGACGTGTGTCTTGTTGATTATCCTCAATGATAGGTAACTTGATTGTATTTAGGATAGACATATACCTAGATACCATGTGCAACCAATTGAGAATCTAATCTTAATGACTTCCTATGTGAAAGTTGGTAATTGAAAGGGTGGTTAATGAGATTTAGTGACATGTGTCTTGTTAGTTATTCTTGAAATTGGTCTCTTGATAGTGTGTAGGATAGACATATACCTATATGCCGCATTAGGAAGATTCGTAGTTGACCATCGACAGAGGCTCTTACGTAATTGTGATTTCTCGGATGTCAATTCTATGTGGTTAATTGATCTAAAAGGAGAGTTAAGATATTTGAACAAAGCATTGCACGCCAAGTGTTTGACAAAATGCTTGAATGGGGAAAATTGTAATCTTAGACATTTATCTATCTATTCTTGTTATTTATATGACATGCAATTTAGATGTAACCTTTATCTATCACTTGAATCAAAGAGTTTGATTTAGATCGAGTCCATATTGAGTTAGTACTTGGGGATACATTAGAGTTAATTCCTCGTGGGATCGACAACTCTCTTATCATTATATTACTTGTTGACCGCGTATACTTGCGCGTATTTATCGGTTGCGAAATCGACCAACAAATTTTTGGCGCCGTTGCCGGGGAATTATTCTTCTAATGTTTTTCCAATATTAATTTCAATTGATTTTATCTTAATTTGAACTTGTAATTATGTTTTAAATAAAGTCGGGTCGAGGACTATAAACCAAACGCTTCTTGGGAGGCAACCCAAGTCTATTGTTTTGCTTTTGCTTGATTGCATTTTAATTTCTTTAGTCAATTGTTTTTAGGTGCCGATTATTGTGCAAAATAAAATACGCTCCCAACTTTGAGGACTTGAAAGATGATATCAATGACGCTTGACACGTTCTCAGGGAAGTTCTTTGTTTTACTTTTTCCTATCTTAGACATTGAGGACAATGTCAATTTTAAGTTTGGGGGTAGTACTTAGTGTTTGTGTGTTTTTAATTTAGTATTTGTGTGTTTTAAGTGTGTTTTTGTTGAAAAAAAAAAGTAGAATTTTTTTTTAAGACGTATCCCTTGAGCATTGATTTAATTTGATTTATCTATGGTCAATGATAGCTACTTGTTTGAATTGATTCTAACTCATGAAAAATGGATAAATGTTGCTTAGTCTTTGTGCTTAATCGCTATTGTTGGTTATTGTTTTGCTTATGCGTCCTTTCACTCTTTTGCACTTACCCATGAGTATTGAGCTAGTCGTATGCTTAGAGAAGGCTTTTATAACCGAATGCTTGTGGAAAATATCTATAAACTCTAATACTCGTTTAAACATCACTTGAAGTAAGGTATTCAAATTTGTTGTGTTTGATTTGTTGGTCATGTGGTGAGTTGAGATGGAGCGTAAAACGCACTCACTCATGGACACATGCTTAGGGGAGATAGAGCGTAAAACGCACTCTCTTATTTTTGTGACAAAAGAAAGAAAATGTTGTATTGCAAATCTTGCAGGGGGTTGAGATAGAGCGTAAAACGCACTCACCCATATGAGCGTGCTTAAGGTTGAGATGGAGCATAAAATGCACTCACCTAGAGCCCTTGAGGCTCAAAATTTTTAGAATTGTGATTTGTATACCTTTGTATTGAGTGATGTGCCAAGCATGTTGTTTTGGGGTTTATTTTGATTATTTCATAAGGTAATGTGGTTGCATAAGTTCATCCGAGCTTGGTTGGTTTAGTGCTATTGGGTACTCACACACACACACGGAAGGGACCTAAAGCAAGATATGACTAGCTAATTGATATTTTAGACTTGCAACGTTCTGACTATTTTCTTGAGTTCCATGTGTTGATGCCTTCGAGACCATTGTCGGCTTATTAATTCATTGCTCAAGTTAGGTTGTATTAGAAGCGTTTCAATTGTATAGTTTAGGTTTGTTTTGCTTGAGGACAAGCAAAGATTTAAGTTTGGGGGTATTTGATGAGTGTGTTTTATATACACAAATTAGGCACTTTTGAGCTTGATAATTTGTAAATCCTAAGTCTTTTCGTTAGGTTTTTATGTATTTTTATCATGTTTGCGTAAAATGTTGTTTTGTATCGTTTTTATGTGTTTTATATTATTTTTATGTGTTTTTACTTAGTTTTGTAGGAATTGGAGCAAAGGCTATTTGAGCGTCAACGTTTGGAGTGCCTAGTTTGCCATTTTGAGCCTAACATGGACATAGCAGCTGCTTGCGGCCCAATTTCAACCATGATCCAATCCGAATCTCTCAAAACTCAAAGAACGAAAGTTGTAGATATTAATCTCAGCTTTCGGGAACATCTTGAATCATCCAATTTGAAGTTCGTACGAGAGAGTTATGGTCGTTTTACCAGCGGATTTAGCATGAATTTTACACAGCGGCCACTTAGAGCTCAATTTCACCCTTTCTTCGGCCATTATATTTTCGAACTCCAGTTATGGAAGTTGTAGAGCTACTTCTCATCTTTCTGTAGCCTCTTGAATCGCCTAATTTCGAGTTCGGACGAAGAAGTTATGGCCATTTTACCAACAGACGTCAAAACTGAATCGGGCATGCAGCGGCATGGGCGCGGGCGCACCAGCCAGCGTGCGGGCGCACCAATGGCTGCTGGGCAGCGCGTCTGGGTCGGATTTTAAGCAATTTGAGCGGGTTTTTGGTCATTTTTCATGGGCTAAGCTAGGGTTTTGCATAAGACACTATAAATACAACATGTTGCCTCCATTTTAACACATCCTAGACTTCTAAAATCAGCATTCTTGGAGGGTGGAAGCTAACCTAGAGCAAGAAGGAGAAAAGGTAGCTCAAGCTCCCCAATGGAGAAGCTTGAGCAACCAACAACAATGGAAGGCTTGCTCCACCAACAAGGGCTGCAATACAAGGAAAGGAGAAGATCAAAAGGGAGTTCATCTCTAATCTTTTCATCTAGCTTTGTACTCCAAGGATGTTAGTTAGGTTTATTGCTTTGTTTATTTATTTTGATTTTAGTGTTTGGTTTGAAATTGTAATTGAACCCATTGCTTATTTGAATTGATTTCTCTTCCTTTGATTATTATTACTCTTATGAATTGGTTATCATAACTTATGCTTATAGATTAATTGCTTGGCTTGTAATTATCGTGGGAACCTATATGAACTTGACAAACGGATTATAGTGTTGAGACCTAGTTATGATATCATGTGAAAGTTAAATATTATTGTGGGTGATTAATTGAGATTTAGTGACATGTGTCTTGTTGATTATCCTCAATGATAGGTAACTTGATTGTATTTAGGATAGACATATACCTAGATAC
This sequence comes from Aralia elata, assembly GCA_034770075.1. Classification (NCBI taxonomy): domain Eukaryota; kingdom Viridiplantae; phylum Streptophyta; class Magnoliopsida; order Apiales; family Araliaceae; genus Aralia; species Aralia elata. The sequence goes on from JAVJAP010000049.1 coordinate 897,147, forward strand.
CATGTGCAACCAATTGAGAATCTAATCTTAATGACTTCCTATGTGAAAGTTGGTAATTGAAAGGGTGGTTAATGAGATTTAGTGACATGTGTCTTGTTAGTTATTCTTGAAATTGGTCTCTTGATAGTGTGTAGGATAGACATATACCTATATGCCGCATCAGGAAGATTCGTAGTTGACCATCGACAGAGGCTCTTACGTAATTGTGATTTCTCGGATGTCAATTCTATGTGGTTAATTGATCTAAAAGGAGAGTTAAGATATTTGAACAAAGCATTGCACGCCAAGTGTTTGACAAAATGCTTGAATGGGGAAAATTGTAATCTTAGACATTTATCTATCTATTCTTGTTATTTATATGACATGCAATTTAGATGTAACCTTTATCTATCACTTGAATCAAAGAGTTTGATTTAGATCGAGTCCATATTGAGTTAGTACTTGGGGATACATTAGAGTTAATTCCTCGTGGGATCGACAACTCTCTTATCATTATATTACTTGTTGACCGCGTATACTTGCGCGTATTTATCGGTTGCGAAATCGACCAACAATCTTCAGATGAACATAAGGATCGTCGATATCGGCATATTTCATAAAGTTAGGGATGTTAAACCTCTATAGATATTGGTTTTTTAAAAATCTGTCAATATATGAATCTTTATTTCCAATAACTACCGTTGTTCCACTAATTTTAGCTAAGGTCATTTCGAGATGCCTGATCCTCTTACCAAGTGTCTTATTACTAGGATTGTTATCTGAAATCAGTTGGGGATTTAATGAAGTTGTTTAGCTTAAATTTGTATTGATTATACCTTAATTTGTTGCCATGATTCCTCAAATTAAGCTATATTGTTCCTTTGCTAGATCTGACAACTTGATCATTTGCCCTTTCAACTCGTCGAACTCATTTCAAGACACTACAGCCTTGTTGGTGGGTGGCGATTCCGATACGGTTACTTGAGCTAGGCCTTCGTGTTGAATTCTTACTTCTGCCACGCTTAAAGGTTTTTCGATCCTCCATATATATTTCCTATTTTCCCTTACTTTAATTTTTTTCTTCTAGCGTATTCACACTTAAATTAGAATTGTCCCTTTGGGTTACTCTTCAGTCTGTACCATGATCTCTTTGACATCGATCAAGTCTTATATTTTGTGTTTTAAAACCCAACATTTCTTTATAGAGTGGCATGGAGCTTCTGAGTGTATGTATACCTCTTTGATGGATCATAATTCCTTCCTTGTGGGCCTGTGGTGGGAGCAACTCAATGATTTTCATTTGGGCTATCAACAAAGCTAGAATGTTCTCTAGCGGCTCCCCCAAGGGTGTTATTTTCCTATTTTGATTCCTCTCGAGTCTTTGTGGAAGTGATAGATTGTTACTTTGCGTTCTAATGGGAGGCATATTGTATCTATTCCGTTCTGACCCTGTAATACGATGGACACACCCTCTTCTTCTGGTATCCCATTATTCATCTTTGAGTTATTCCCATAGTTCCCTGCCTGAAGGTGTTCGACCATAGCTTCTAAAGCTGTGAAATCCTTGATTTTCCCCGACCGTAGTCTAATTCTGCCATATCTCCATGTTTGATCATTTCTGAGAAAGGCTTTCCAATTCCAGCCAATATCCTTTCATAATATGGTACTTCTTAGATATCAATAAACATCATGACCATTTCGTTTTCATCCATAGGTGTATTTACTTGGGTCGCCATCTTCCTCCATCTCTAGGTGTACTCTTGAAAAGATTCGTTAGACTGCTTCTTGATTCGGGACATTTGATAATGATCTGGAGCTATCTAGGACTGAAAACTGTATTGAATCAAGAAGGCATGGGCCAAATCCTCCCAGTTATGGATCTTAGCATTGTTAAGTCGGGCATACCATGTTCTTGCTTCTCTAGTTAGGCTCTTCTGGAATAGCTGAATTCTCAAACTTTCATCCCCGGTAAATGAACCTAACTCTCCTATGTATACTTTCAAATGGGTATATAGATCTCCTAACCCGTTATATTTTTCAAAATCTGGTACTTGAAATTTGTCTAGGTATCTGACACCCGGGAATAGGCAAAGGTCGAAGTAATTAACACTGTCATATGATCCTACTCCTTTCATAGAGCGTAAAGTTTCTTCCATTTGCTTCATCTTCTTCTTAATTTCCCTGGTTTCCCTATCTTGGAGGACATTGATCATTTTGCTTATCTGAGCTTTGTTCGGAACACCCTCTGCTGCCTTACTACTAAATTAAAACATAGGAGTGGGAATTTGTATATTGTTGAACATGGTGGGGATTTGATTCCTTACTTGTGTGGATGATTCAGGCTATGCGATGAGTCTTCGTTCTCGGGTCATTTTACATTGTTCTCTCATTATTATGCCATTTCAGCTATATGCTTTTTGAAACTTTCAAACTCTCTTCGGGAAATAGGAACAGGGTCCAGAATCATAATCTTTGATGCGAACATTCTGATAGGCGAAGTTCTGACTTTCTAGGCTCGCGATCAAGTTTTGGGACTAATCTACACATACATTGATAGAGTTCAGTTTTTAAAAATGGAGAAAACGGATGCATGCCAATGCGAAATGTGCATTTTCATAGATTTTTTAATCTTTTCCTGCAAAACGGGGTCAGTGTTTTCTTATGACAGGATTATGACGATACGAAAAGATATAAATAATGCGATTTTAAGCACATGAGATGGTTAGGCATGATGACATTTGGGTATTTGCACATAATGTGTAAAAGGGCATGAAGAAACTTCCCATAACATTGGGTTTATCTAAGGCTGACCAATCTTAAGATTACTTTTGTGGACTTTTCGGCATAAAGGTTCCCAGATCTTCGCAACTTACTCGATGGGAATAAATCCGATTGTAGACACCCAAATTTTGCACTTCGTATACTAACCCTGACAGGAGGGCAAATTCGTCAAATGAACCGGCCTGCGAGAGCAAAGGATGGACAAGTACGAACACTCGACGCTACCGCGACGATTTACAACCGAAACCGACGTGACAACAAGGCTGTCCGAATTTAGCATTCCCAGAGGATGTGGCACGTCTCCCAGTAATTTCCAGACTGCAAAATACGAGCCTGTCAGCGAGAACCGACGTCACGACACGAGAATCGAGGCATAACACAAAAATCGAGAAAGTCAAGCCAGCCAGCCGCGGATTGATCTGCGGTCAATGAGTGCGCCTTTTGAAAACACGGAACTCGAAACACGGAAACCCGAAAATCAGCTGAGTGGAGGGGTGGCGGCCAGCCAGCCGCAGATCCATCTGCGGCTGGCTCTGGCCAGCCTATTTCAGCTCATCCCTCACTCAGCATACAGGAGGTTAGCAGGCGGAAAGAAGAAAAAGAAGAAGTAGCAGCAGCTCGGGAAAAGAGAGAAGAATAGCAGAAATTTGTAAGAAAATAGGGAGAAAAGAGAGGAAAAAGTGAGGAATTATATCTTTTGTGTAAGATTATATATCATATATTTTCTACTCTACTCAACATACAAGTTCATACACATTGTGAGGATTATTTGTAAGGTGAAAAGACCATTTCTATAGCAATTTTTGTATATCATTTTGTTAATCTTCTTGTCAATTGGGTTATGTGAAATGTAGTTTTTCTTGTATATTGTTGTGGATCCATGGATTGAGGACTATTAGTGAGGGTTCCAAATGGAATGAAATTCTTCCTAATGGCCCGATGATATCCATTTGATGATTTTTAGTTCGTTATAGTAATGTAGCAATTTTGGGTGTGAGCCTAGGAACGCGACCCCGTGGTCCAAATCCGATGATGGACATTTTTGGATGTATGTAATAGGGCCGATGTACCCTTTATTGTAAATATGTAATTGTCGGGCCTTAAAACGATATCAAGTCGAAAATCGGGTTTAAGGCCCCGTAATAGTGAAATATGTGATGGTGGGCGTTGGGGTTATTCGGATGGCTTACATGCCCATGAATAGCCCCCACACATTTTAATGTTTGGTTGATTTGTGACACAAAAATTGATTTCAAGTTAAACGATGAAGATTTCTATAAAATCAATCAAAGTAGGTTATTAGCACCACGAGGTTAAAATTTGGAAATGCTAATGAATGTCGATTCATATTTAACGAGAAGGCTAAAGGAAAAATCGTTTTCAAACATCACAAAAATGATTTTATAAAAATAAGTAACGTTTTAGTAAATCTTTGTGCATAGGATTAAAGAGATCCTAGAAGTTGCCCATCATGCTATTTACGAAAGCAACGTATAGATCTCGATTCCTATTTTGATGAAGGTTTAAAAAACTCTTGTTTTTGCCAAAACGACACCTAATGAAAATCTCATAAGTTTTTGACAATTAAAATCAAACCTTTCTCATAAAGCTTTCTCGTATAAGCCGAATGACCTTCTAAAGCATTCTCAAAAGAAAGCACGACTTTCCATAAAAACCTAAATGGTTTCTTCATGCAAACTCACCACGACATTCACATAGGCACACACACACACACACGCGCACATACACACACATTCAAGAATTAAAGGACAGGAAAAGCATCAAGATTGTGGTAACCGTGTTTCACGGAAGTCGGGAGGTGCCTAACACCTTCCCCTCGCTTAAGCAAGCCCCCGAACTCTATGAATCTCGGTTCGCAGACCAATTAATTCGGAGTCACACATGAGCCAGCGATTTACGAGAAATGAAACTCGGATGAGTTGGTACATCCATTTCAAATATACCAACTGGCGACTCTGGTCAATTAGCTCATCATAAAAAACGATCTTTCAAAACCCCGTCGACATTAATGCCGACCTTTTCCAAAAAAAAATCATCTAATGAAAAGGCTAAAATTGGAAAGGGTAACAATCACCTAAGATAGGGGAATCCTCCCGGCGTCGACAGCTGGCGACTCTGCTGGGGAAATTAGAGGGTTTAAGCCGCGTTCAAATCTTAATGTTGTCCTATCCTTTAAAATTTATGAATGTGTATGTGCGTGCGACATTTTGACCTGTTTTACTTGTTGTTGGGTGAATGTGTGTTTTTGTCCAATGAATGAATGATTGAATGGAATTGCTTTACTTCAAAGTAATCATATGTATACGGTGAGGACGATGAATGTGAATGTATGTTGAGAGTGTACCTCCTCTTGAGGCGAACCCGTCGGTTGCTTATTACTGGACTCGAAGGGGCTGCTCCCCGGAGATGGTTCAGGAAATGCACCACCCAAATCCGCTCCAATCGAAAGGATTCAAACGAGTAGATTGCGAAGATTTGGGGACCTTTATGCCGAAAAGCCCGCGAGAGTAACCCTAGGGTAGGTCAGCCTCTGATAAACCTAACGCAAGGAAAGTCTCTTCATGCCCTTTTACGTTTACGCGTATAAATGTCATAGTCCCATTCAATATTCATATACGCCTCCCCTTTTTGTCAAAAGAAATTACTAACCTCTATGTTTTACAGGGAACAGCTGGGGAAGCATAAATAAGTCGTGTCTAGCATTTATTATTGCTATAAGGGATCGCTAACATGTTGTTTTGCAGAGAAAGATTAAAAAACCTAAAAGCACAAAAGTTACCGCTTTAGCATGCATCCACATCTTTCATTTCCCAAAGACTAAACTCCAAACCGTTTTTCTATAAGATTGCTCCTCAAACGCGTTTGCAGTCTAAAAGGGCCCAAGACTCTACATCTGAAATGGCTGATCTCCCACCTACTAATCCCGGTTCTATATCTCGTGAGGAATTTGATGATTTTAAGAAACAGATGTTGGAAATGGCCATAATGCTGAAGGAACAATTGCTACCTAGATAGGATCCACCTAAAGAGGATCCACCCCAACCTAAGGGCGAGCCAGTCGTCCCAAAGGCCATCCTTATACCTAACAAGATAGTGATTACTATCCCAGAGGAGGGAGATACTGATGACCTTCGAAGGAAAATGAAGCAGATGGAAGAGACCATCCAATCTCTAAAAGGCATAGGTTTCCTAGGCAGGGTTAATTATTCAGATCTATGTGTCTTCCCCGGAACCAGATACCCGGAGAAGTTTAAAATTCCCGAATTTGAGAAATACGATGGGAAGGGGGATCCTTATACACATCTGAAAATATACATTGGGGAGCTTGGATCTTATGCAGAAGACGAGGGTCTAAGGATGCAATTGTTCCAAAAGAGCCTGACGGGAGAAGCGAGAATCTGGTATGCCAGTCTTGATAATGCCCGGATCCACAATTGGGAGGAGTTGGCCCATACCTTCTTAACACAATATAGCTTCCAGGCACAAATGGCCCCTGATAGATATCAAATGACGAAGATCAAGAAGCAACTAAAGGAATCTTTCAGGGATTATGCACAGCGATGGAGGGGTATGGCTGCACAGGTGAATCCCCCAATGAGCGAGTCGGAGATGGTGATGACCTTCGTGGACATTCAAGAGGCACCTTATTATGAGCGGGTTATATCGGGGATTGGAAGACCTTTTGCCGAGATGATTAAACATGGAGAAATGGTGGACATGGGGTTGAAAGCTGGCAAGATTCGGGATTTCACGGCTTTGGAAACAACTGAAGAGCAAATCCAGAGTGAAAACTATGGCAGCATTTTCCGTAGGGTCCAAAAGAAAAGGAAGGAAGATGTTTCCCTCATCCTGCAGGGATCATCTATAAAGACAAAGAACAATCCTCCAGTACGGATACAGAGAGTGGGGCCATCCCGACAGCCTAACTTCACTGATCAAAGGACGGATGGGCGAAGAAGGTTCGAGACCACAAAAAATCGAGTATTCACCCCGCTCGGGGATCCTCTTGAGCGGATTTTGGCGGTATTGATAGCCTAGAAGAAAATAGTTGATTTGGCACCCCCAAGTGACCCGAACGAAAGAAGGTTTGACCCAAGCAAGCGATGCGCATACCACTTAGGTTCCCCTGGTCATGATACGCAGGAATGTTAGACGCTGAAGCACAAAATTCAGGACTTGATTGATAGTGGGGAAATCGTGGTGGAACAGCCAGGGTCACCAAATGTTAAATCCTCTACCTAAGCATGATGGGGGAGGGGTAAATCCAGGAGTATGGCAGTGACCAGTAGAAGATCAATGGGTTTTTAAATTCTGAGTTTTATTTCAAATCCCTGCACGCTCATGTCATTTTGTCATGTTATCCAAAAAGAAGATCATGTGCTGAAATGTTTTATATATATGACAAGCATTTTTTTTTTGTTTTATGGCAGTACCCCGATTTGAGGCATTCTATCCTAACAAGAAATAGGCCAAATTTGAAGGAGGATCACGATTTTGGTATAAAGCTAGATTTCGATCTGATGGGGATTGAGCAGGACGAGACAGATATCGACAATACGCCTGACGAGATCAAAAGATGGGTCGAAGGTAAACCAAAACCCGACTTAGACCAAACCTTCGCCATCAAACATCAGAACCCCTAACGGTCACAAAGAACCCGGAGTAGGGCAAAAAAAAAAATCCCCCAAACCTTTCAACAAGTCAAAGGACCGGATCTTTTGTCAGCCCAGCGAGATACCGTTGCAACCAGTCTGAGGGAAATCACGAGAAAAACAACTTAACACTGGGGCATTTGTCAGCTACCCTGGAAATGATGACGTGCAAATTGGCACCCATGCAATAATCCCATCAACATGCACCATCATCATCAAATGCTACGATCATCTGGCATTTGTCAAGCATAGTTTTCCCGGGATACGGTGACCCGCGTGAAAGGGGATTTTATTTGACTTGATAGGAATCGGATTAATTCTGACAAGCAATCGTGGAGCACGATCGTGAGTATGATTAGACAAAGAAAGCTATTCAACCTTTTAATCGGGTACAAAGCCTTAATTCAAAGCAACGTTTGTGACAGAATCAACCTCATGTGCCAGTCTTCACTTTGCATTTGCACGAACTTTCAGTTATGGGGTACAAAACTATGACGACGTTGATGACAATTAACACGTAGTCAGACAGTCAGTAATTATCAGGCTAATATCAAGAAGTCAGACAATAAATGATCATCAAGCTAATGTCTCGAATCGTGGCCTGGGTTATTCGAGTAATTAAGCCCAAGGGGTGTCTCTACACCTGGTGCCCTAAAGCCATCTGGTTTGGGAGTCGCTGGCCCAACACTCGTTACATGGGTAACTCAGAGCCTAAGAAAACGAGCATTACAGTAGAGGAGGCCGAGCAGATTCGAATCATAGCATGGGCTACTCGAGTAATTAAGCCTAAGGGGTGTCTCAGCATCTGGTGCCCTAAAGCCGTCTAGTTTGGGAGTCACCGGCCTAACACTCACTACATAGGTAACTCAAGCCTAAGAAAACGAATCTTGCACAAGGTCAAGCAAAGAATGAATGGTGCAGACCACCAGCTTGTCTCGAACCGTAGCCTTTGTTACTCGAGTAAATAAACCCGAAGGGGTGTCTGTACACCTAATGCCCCAAAACCGTCTGGTTTGGGAGTCATTGGTCCAAAACTCGTTAAATGGGTAACTTTGAATAGCCTAAGAAAACGAGACAAGTGAAGTGGGCTAATAAAGAGAAAAGATAATACAAAAAACTCTTGGCCTTAAACAAGAGGTCATGGAAGAGAAACCCCTACTGAATGCTGCATCGCATAGTGCATTTGTCATATGACGTCAATCCTGCTGAGAACGTGGTCGAGAATGGAGACAAAATACCTTTGACGAGGGAGGGTAGTTCTTTTGAAATTCGACCTTACTCACGTACAATGACCATGAATGCTTGAAAGTCTTCTTACGATTTCATAACTCGTTAAATAGAAAATCATCAGTTCACGAGGGATTGAAAATAACTTCCAATCTAGTACATTCACGGTTCACAACTCGCTAGATTGTGTGATCAACAGATATTCAATTTCATGTGCTTTAACTGCATTTACTCTTTTGTCGAGATTATAATATCTGTGTGTTGAACTAACACCAACGCCCCGAGCCTTCAAGTTTTGGCATTTGTTAGTCGTCTGATATGCAGGATCTTTCAGAGCTGTGGATAACTCAGCACGGTCAACATCGCGAGTTTTCGATAGAAATTCTGGGTAGCAACACGCGCCAAGGCAGGGGCAGTTAAGAATCGTGAAATGGAAGGAAGCTGAGGTTGCACAGAACTTCTTGTCATGGGGCCTCTCCCCAATCCTGACTATCACTGCCTCGACATCCAAATGATCCACGTGCATGAGCATATACAAGGCTGATATAATGCGGGACAACAGCATATCGGTCAGCAGAAATGATCAAAAGGCCAAGGAGCCCAACATAGCTGTCGATCATCACAGAGAGTGAAACAGACTGCCTCAACTCGATGAAATGAAGACGACCAAGAATAGGCAGAGTACCAAACCAATGTTGAAGTCTAGAAACTAACTTCACGACGAGGCGTGATCCAATCAAATGTTGGCAAATAATGACGACGGTCGAATCGTATCATTTGACTGAACAGGAGCCATTTCTATCTAAACATATGTTGTGCACATGCATCTGTCCATAACATATCTGCCAGATCATGCATAACATCTTTTGCATGCATACATGTATGATCAAAATGAAAATCTTCAGGGGAAAGTACAAGCACGTCGCTTTCAACCTCACAAATGATCAGACCGTGATGGCTTTTGCGGCATGGTACGTGGACGATGTTGGTGGGAGATCCAGGACAGAACCCGATCACACATCCCACTTCGAGAAATCACCCAAAAAAAAAATCAATCAACAATCCCTGGGAAGGGCTGGTATCCAAAAAATCAACGATCCCTGGGAAGGGCTGGTATCCAAAAAATCAACGATCCCTGGGAAGGGCTGGTATCCAAAAAATCAGCGATCCCTGGGAAGGGCTGGTATCCAAAAAATCAGCGATCCCTGGGAAGGGCTGGTATCCAAAAAAATCAACGATCCCTGGGAAGGGCTGGTATCCAAAAAATCAACGATCCCTGGGAAGGGCTGGTATCCAAAAAATCAACGACCCCTGGGAAGGGCTGGTATCCAAACAATCAACGATCCTTGGGAAGGGCTGGTATCCAAATAATCAACGACCCCTGGGAAGGGCTGGTATCCAAAAAAATCAACGACCCCTGGGAAGGGCTGGTATCCAAACAATCAACGATCCCTGGGAACGGCTGGTATCCAAATAATCAACGATCCCTGGGAAGGGCTGGTATCCAAATAATCAACGACCCCTGGTAAGGGCTGGTATCCAAAAAAATCAACGACCCCTGGTAAGGGCTGGTATCCAAACAATCAACGACCCCTGGGAAGGGCTGGTATCCAAAAAATCAACGACCCCTGGGAAGGGCTGGTATCCAAAAAATCAACGACCCTTGGGAAGGGCTGGTATCCAAAAAATCAAGGACCCCTGGGAAGGGCTGGTATCCAAAAAATCAACAACCCCTGGGAAGGGCTGGTATCCAAAAAATCAACGACCCCTGGGAAGGGCTGGTATCCAAAAAAAATCAACAACTCCTGGGAAGGGCTGGTATCCAAAAATCAACGATCCCTGGGAAGGGCTGGTATCCAAAAAATCAACGATCCCTGGGAAGGGCTGGTATCCAAAAAATCAACGACCCCTGGGAAGGGCTGGTATCCAAACAATCAACGACCCTTGGGAAGGGCTGGTATCCAAAAGATCAACGACCCCTGAGATCCAAACAATCAACAACCCCTGGGAAGGGCTGAGATCCAAACAATCAACGACCCCTGGGAAGGGCTGAGATCCAAACAAGGTGGTGAGCGAACCTGGGAAGGCATCCAAGCAAACCCCAACAAGGTGGTGAACAACCCCTAGGAAGGGCCAATATCCAAAAAGTGAGCGATCCCTCGGAAGGGCTGAGATCCAAGCAAACCCCGACAAATGATGACATCTGTAGAACAGTATCAAGAGACTGTACCGGGGTCATTTTTCATCAAATTTGCATTTTAAATGATGTGTCACATGCATTGAATAGATGATAACTCTGTACGTGATCCATGCAGGTTAGGTGTCAAGGTCCTAGCCTATCTGAGTCAAAAGCGATGGCTGCCAAGAACGATGTACGAGGACGAATTCCAAGGATGCCTTTCAAGCTAGTCAGGAGAATAACTTCCTCTGATGATAATGCGATGGAGTAAGGTGATTACGAGATGGGTGACCGGATACGAGACCCAGCCCCGACGAGACGAGCGACCGAATACGAGACCCGGCACTCACAGGACAATCGACCGGAAACGAGACCCGACGATTACGAGACGAGCGACCGGATACGAGACCCGGCACTCACAAGACAATCAACCGGATACGAGACCCGGTGATCACGAGACTGACGACCGGATACGAGACCCGGCGTAAACGAGACGACCGATTGGAAGACGAAACCCGACGACTAACAATGCGGTCGGGGATTGATGCAATGACACCTTTACGAATGTTTTGCATACATTACATCTTGTGTTGCATCATAAGCCATCTTGTGTTGCATCATAAGCTATATGTGTTGCATCATGTATGTACTGTCATTCTTATGCACTGTCATTCATGCATCGGGTGTCTACTTCTTTATCATGTTCATTTCATTTAACATTTCATAAACATGATAAAAAGGGGCAGCTATAAACACCCAAATTTTGCACTTCGTATACTAACCCTGACAGGAGGGCAAATTCGTCAAATGAACCGGCCTACGAGAGCAAAGGATGGACAAGTACGAACACTCGACGTCACCGCGACGATTTACAACCGAAACTGACGTGATAAGGCTGTCCGAATTTAGCATTCCCAGAGGATGTGGCACGTCTCCCAGTAATTCCCGGACTGCAAAATACGAGCCTGTCGGCAAGAACCGACGTCACAACACGAGAATCGAGGCGTAGCACGAAAATCGAGAAAGTCAAGCCAGCCAGCCGCGGATTGATCTGCGGCCAATGAGTGCGCCTTTTGAAAACACGGAACTCGAAACACGGAAACCCAAAAATCAGCTGAGTGGAGGGGTGGCGGCCAGCCAGCCGCAGATCAATCTGCGACTGGCTCTGGCCAGCCTATTTCAGCTCATCCCTCACTCAGCATACAGGAGGTTAGCAGGCGAAAAGAAGAAAAAGAAGAAGCAGCAGCAGCTCGGATAAAGAGAGAAGAATAGCAGAAATTTGCAAGAAAATAGGGAGAAAAGAGAGGAAAAAGTGAGGAATTATATCTTTTGTGTAAGATTATATATCATATATTTTCTACTCTACTCAACATACAAGTTCATACACATTGTGAGGATTATTTGTAAGGTGAAAAGACCATTTCTATAGCAATTTTTGTATATTATTTTGTTAATCTTCTTGTCAATTGGGTTATGTGAAATGTAGTTTTTCTTGTATATTGTTGTGGATCCATGGATTGAGGACTATTAGTGAGGGTTCTAAATGGAACGAAATTCTTCCTAATGGCCCGATGATATCCATTTGATGATTTTTAGCTCGTTATAGTAATGTAGCAATTTTGGGTGTGAGCCTAGGAACGCGACCCCGTGGTCCAAATCCGATGATGGACAGTTTTGGATGTATGTAATAGGGCCGATGTACCCTTTATTGTAAATATATAATTGTCGGGCCTTAAAACGATATCAAGTCGAAAATCGGGTTTAAGGCCCCGTAATAGTGAAATATGTGATGGTGGGCGTTGGGGTTATTCGGATGGCTTACATGCCCATGAATAGCCCCCACGCATTTTAATGTTTGGTTGATTTGTGACACAAAAATTGATTTCAAGTTAAACGATGAAGATTTCTATAAAATCAATCAAAGTAGGTTATTAGCACCACGAGGCTAAAATTTGGAAATGCTAATGAATGTCGATTCCTATTTAACGAGAAGGCTAAAGGAAAAATCGTTTTCAAACATCACAAAAATGATTTTATAAAAATAAGTAACGTTTTATTAAATCTTTGTGCATAGGGTTAAAGAGATCCTAGAAGTTGCCCATCAGGCTATTTACGAAAGCAACGTATAGATCTCGATTCTTATTTTGACGAAGGTTTAGAAAACTCTTGTTTTTGCCAAAACGACACCTAATGAAAATCTCATAAGTTTTTGACAATTAAAATCAAACCTTTCTCATAAAGCTTTCTCGTATAAGCCGAATGACCTTCTAAAGCATTCTCAAAAGAAAGCACGACTTTCCATCAAAACCTAAATGGTTTCTTCATGCAAACTCACCACGACATTCACATAGGCACACACACACACACACGCGCACATACACACACACATTCAAGAATTAAAGGACAGGAAAAGCATCAAGATTGCGGTAACCGTGTTTCACGAAAGTCAGGGGGTGCCTAACACCTTCCCCTCGCTTAAGCAAGCCCCCGAACTCTATGAATCTCGGTTCGCAGACCAATTAATTCGGAGTAACACATGAGCCAGCGATTTACGAGAAATAAAACTCGGATGAGTTGGTACATCCATTTCAAATATACCAACTGGCGACTCTGGTCAATTGGCTCATCATAAAAAATGATCTTTCAAAACCCCGTCGACATTAATGCCGACCTTTTCCAAAAAAAAATCATCTAATGAAAAGGCTAAAATTGGAAAGGGTAACAATCACCTAAGATAGCGGATTCCTCCCGTCGTCGACACCGATCTTTCGATTGGAGCGGATCTGAGTAGATGCCTTTCCTGAACCTCGCTGGGGAACGCCCCTTTGAATCTAGTAATGAACATCTGACGGGTTTGCTTCTCGATGGAGGAATCGCACAACATACATTCACATACATTCATCGTTCCTCATCGCATGCATATGATGACGTTGTGCGAAGCACTTAAATAAAGCATTTAAGAATAATATAAGGCATCCATTACAACATACAATCAAACCATTCACATAACGCATAGACTATAAAAGGAAAATATCAAGATTGTACGCGGCATAAGCCCTCTTAAAATATCCCCAGCAGAGTCGCCATCTATCGATGCCAGCATTTTTCATTTTTATTATAGATTGTGGATTTTAAGGGTGATTTTGGAAAAAATGGACATAAATGTCAAAGGGGTTTGAAAGTTTGATTTTAATGGGGGCAACTTAGACAGAGTCACCAGTTGGTAAAGATTTAAATCGATGTACCAACTCATCCAGATTCTTAGGTTTTAATAATCGAGATGGCCCATCGTGTGACTCTGTAAAATTGGTCTGCAACCGAGATTCATCGAGTTCGGGGGCTTGCTTAAGCGAGGGGAAGGTGTTAGGCAACTCTCGACTTCTGTAAAACATGGTTACCGTTTTCCTAATAGTTTTCTTAAAAGATTAAATAGATTACCTTGAGAAAGATGAAGCGTGTGTGTTCGTGTTCTATGCCTATATGATTTGTGTTATTTAGAAAAAAAAACTAGGGTATCGTCTCTTAGAGTTTGATTTTCATTGAACCGTGAAGCATAAGGTGTCATCTCCTATATCGTTAAAGTCGAAATTTAGGGTATCGTCTCCTAGAGTCAAGTCGTGAATTGTAAATAACCTAGAGGTCGTCACCTAAGGTCAAGTCATGGAATCTAGGGTGTCGTCTCCTAGAATCGTCAAAGTCTTGGTGGGTGCATTATTTTTGGAAGCAATTTTGAGCCTCTTTGAACTTATGCACGAATGATTTGTTTTGAAGGAAAAGTTCCGTCTTAGCTTTCATTTACTAAGAATTGTTTGTTGTTGTTTAGGGAAAACATTATTTTCAAACCCTTCGTAATAGGAATCGATGCTCTCCATTATTTCTAATTTTAACCTAGAATAAATCTAATAACCTAGTTTGATTCAATTTTAAAAGATCCTTTTAATTTCGTTCGAAAATCGTTTTCATATGTCGAAGGATAAAATCAAGCATCAAAAATAGGGTTAGAGCTACCCATAGGCATGTAAGCCATCTAAATAACTCTAAGTACCTCGCTATAATAAAATCCACTATCAAGAGGCCTTAAATCTAATTTTTATGGGATGGAACCCTCGATATCGATTTAAGACCCGAATTATGTTTACAATAATTAAATCGCAAAATTTACAATCGTTAACTATGTCCATCATGGGAATATCCTTCAATTCCTATTAAACACGATGTTTAGGGGTCTTGAATTCATTCCTAGGCTCACATGATTCATCATACCTAACAACGCATTATAATCTATAAACGGAGTTTGCAGTAAACCCTAAATCCATAAATCACACAACAAATCAATAACATCGCAATTATATCATTAACTACATCGACGGAATCGAATATCACCAAATATTATCGAAATCGCGAGGGTCTATCATTTATTGACGAGATCTATTAAAGGAACTTAGAATCTAGGGAATGAAACCCATGGATCTAAGATTTCATAGATCTAGAAAATAACGTAATCGAGATTTAATCAGAAATATATTCCAGATTAGCTATAAGAAGATTTTATTCATGAGAATTCCTCGCCGGCCAAAAGGTGGGATCCCCTCACCACTAGATATGAATCTAGGATATTTGGGTGACCTAGAAATTAGTAGAAAATAACTCCTAAGCAAAAATAACTGATAAAAATGAGTCGAATCGAAGTTAAAATCAATAAATTTCCACAAGAATATCCTCGGCTAGTTAGGAGGAGATTCCATAGTGAGAAATCCTCTCTAACCATCCACAATCCCAAAAATAGGATCTAAACACCTTTAGATATAATCTAGGATGCTAGGAGAGCCTCAAATAAAGAATTAACCATAAACAAACAAAGCCCAAGCATAATAATTGATAAAATAAGCTAGATCTAGTATAAAGATGAGAACTTTAACCTTGGGAGTGAGAGTTTCTTCCTCCTTAAACTGTGTGTAAGACTTGACTCTAGATTGATGGGAGATTTGATGAGAAAAATTAGATATAGATTAGATTTAGAGAGGTTTTTCTCTTCCTTGCTCTATTTCTCTCACTAGATAACACATTTTCTCTCTCTTAAATGTCTTCTTCTTTTCAAAAAATGAGCAAAACCACATTAAATAGGCACCCTAGGCCTGCCATAGGTCCACCTGCGGTAGCCCTAAGGCGGGGCCCACATGCCTCAGTTTTCGTGTTGCGACATTAGTTTTTCGTACTGTGCGCTGAAACGTCTATGACTTCCAAAATGGGAAGAGTTAGAAAACGTGTCATACCAATCCTTAAGACTCTTTCTGAGAGCGACACAATAGCTTCAAGTTTGATCAATTTTGGATTCAAAAAGATAGAGAAAAAGAACAAAAATCATCCTTTTGTAAACGTCGACTATTCGCTCTTCTTTTCTGTAACTTGTTAATCGAGGGTTATTGTAGGGGGCTCCGAATACTCGTTCTAAGCCTTATAATCTTTGTTTAGACATCTTTGCCTTGAGGTGAAATGACATTTTTATCCTCTTGTCACTGTTAAAAAAAAGATGTATAAATTTTGGGTGTCTACCAAAATTATAATTTGTTATAAAAATAAAAAAATTATAATAAAAAAAATTAATGATAATTCTTTCAAATAAAATAACAAATAATTAGAAAAAACTTCAATCGCAAAAATAGTTAATGAACACCACGTAAACTCATGATTTCAAAAAATATATGCTCGTTCATTATATTTTCGGATGATTTCAAATATTAAAACATTTTAATTTAAAAGTGGACTGAAAGCACCCGATTTCTTTGCCAAATGGGCTATTTAATATATTTTATTTCACCAAAGATTCTGCCAAACAAAGTTTAACAAGGTCTTTAAAGTACCAAAAAAAAAAAAACTCTTGCTATTTGTTTATTCTATCTATGTCCTTAAACTATGTTATGGTACAGGCTGCTGAAGGGCTAAAGTCAGAAACTCAGAGTTAGTGGATGTCGGCTGGAGGTGGTCAACGGACCGACCTAAGCGTTCCCATGGCAGCCCTCACTATGGAACTTCTGATTCACATTATTAAAACCTAAAACAGCAATCGAATTATGTTTTTCGTTTTCTTAATGGGAATAGAGATACTACTATCATTAATAGAGGGAATATTTAAATAGAAGCAACTAAATGCTTAAACAAGAGAAGTATCAAGTAGTACGACCACATTTCATTCCATTATATTTATTCTCAAATTATTTTTAATACATATTTATTAACACAAATATTATTTTTAACAACAATATGAGTGATACAAATATTTGCGACGAATTTTATAGTATCGCTAATTATTTGTGACGAATTTTATTTTGTTATTAAATATAACGTTTGTGTTATTAAATATGTATTAAGAGAAAGTTAAGTATAGGTGTAATGGAAGGGATCGTAATTCAAATTTCGGATTAGGATCCTCTCTATTACACTTATCATTCAATTTCTCTCAATACATATTTAGTGACACTAATATTATATATATATTGTGACACTTTCATCGATAGAATTGTTTGCGATGAATTTTATTGTGTCGTTAATTGTTTGCGATAAATTTTATTTTGTCATTAAATATAATACTTGTGTTGCTAATTGTGTATTAAAAAAGATTAAAGACTATATGTGACGGAGGGATTCTAATTCTCAAATTTCATATTGGAATAAGTCAATAGCAATAATCATTTCATATTTGCCATGTCTGGGAGATTGAAAGTATGTGACATAGAATCGAAAATAAATTCAATTCTATGCACCATACACTGCATAAAATAACATATTTGATGGTAGTAATACATTAGCCCAGTGAAGTAACTATTGCATCAATGATCAATTAAAATATTGTATTATGTTTGTTGAACAAATATGTACATTAATAATTATTATTTATTTAAAAAATCTGGAAGGGCATAACTAAGGCTGCAGTGATATGCTTTGATGGAAATTTTTTTTTCTAACGGGCCGGGTGTTTTTTTTGTATAGAACTATTTGATGGAAATATTATTGGGTTCTTTACAATAATATACAACGATTAGTAAAAAATTACAACATTAGTGCGCAAACAAAATAATTATAAAAAGAGTGCAACAAGGAGAAATTAATTACAAAAAGAGTGCAACAAGGAGAAATTCAAATCTTTGAGATCTAACAACAAAAACAAATCCATAATTTAAAATTCAAATCAAAAGGAGGAAAAACAAAATAGATGAGTCTAGTAAAATCATGCAGAGAGGACCCACGTGGTGGCGGTGGCCCCGTCGCGGAGGGCTGAGAGTTTGAGGTAGTTGTGGCCACCGGTAACCGGAAAGACGGAGAGCTGGTCTTGGAGGATGAAAGGGCCCCACTTGATGATATAGTGGATGGTGAGGAGGCACTTGAGTGGCACGGAGGAGTCGCTTGTGCGGTGGAGGCGGTCCATGAGGGACTCGATTATGGCGGAATCGGTGGCGCGTGAGCTGTCACCGATGGAGAGGAGAGTGGATAGGTGGTGGTGGTCGTCTGGAGTGGTGGAGGGGGAACGGGTGGTGGCGCGAAGGACAACTAGGTGGAAAGAGAGGGTGTTTGGTTTAGAGAGTAAGGTTGCCTTGGATATGGATGCCTTGTCCTTGATTACTCCAATTAGATCTCTGAGTTTTGTTATCCGTCCCATGGATAGATTCAATGAAGATGAAAGAGGAGTTCAATTTAGAGAGAGAGCGAGAGAGTGAATCAATATTAAATAATAATTGATTCCATAGCACAACCTATTAGTTTTTAATTCCATAAGTACAAATTATATAATTGGTAATTTTTTAAATTACCAATTATATAATAGATTTTTTTATAATTAATTGGTAACCCAATAAAACTGAATTGGTTACCTTTATATAAAGGTTTGACTACCTACTGCACTATGAAAAAAAATTATAATAGATTTTTTTATAATTAATTGCTAACCCACAAAAACTGAATTGGTTACCTTTGTATAAAGGTTTGACTACCAACTGCACTATGAAAAAAAAAATTCTATAATAGATTTTTTATAATTAATTAGTAACCCAATAAAACTGAATTGGTTACCTTTGTGTTAAGGTTTGGCTACCTACTGCATTATTAAAACAAAATTCTATAATAGATTTTTTTATAATTAATTGGTAATCCAATAAAACTGAATTGGTTACCTTTGTGTTAAGATTTGGCTACCAACTGCATTATGAAAAAAAAAATCTATAATAGATTTTTTTAAATTAATTGGTAACCCAATAAAACTTAATTAGTTACCTTTGTATAAATGTTTGACTATCAACATGTAAAACTTTTTTATAACTAATTGGTTACCCACAAAAACTAAAATAGTTACCTTTGTATGAAAGTTTGGCTACTAACTACACTATGAAAAAATAAATTATATAATAGATTTTTTATAATTAATTGGTAGCCCTATAAAACTGAATTGGTTACCTTTGTATGAAGGTTTGGCTACCTACTGCACTATGAAAAAAAACTATAAAAGATTTTTTAATAATTAATTGGTAACCACAAAAACTGAATTGGTTACCTTTGTATAAAGGTTTGACTACCAACTGCACTATGAAAAAAAAAATCTATAATAGATTTTTTATAATTAATTGGTAACCCAATAAAACTGAATTGATTACCTTTGTGTTAAGGTTTGGCTACCAGCTGCATTATTAAAGAAAAATTCTATAATATATTTTTTATAATTAATTGTAACCCAATAAAACTGAATTGGTTACCTTTATGTTAAGGTTTGGCTACCAACTGCATTATGAAAAAAAATCTATAATAGATTTTTTTATAATTAATTGGTAACCCAATAAAACTGAATTGTTTGCCTTTGTATTAAGGTTTGGATCATAAGTTTATCGGAATGAGATTTTGGTAAACTAACATTTTTACACAGTAAAAATATCAAATATCCCTTTTAATTTTTGCCGTAGACATTGATCAACCACATCCTTCCAAAACTCACACCAATTTAACATGTTTACTACTGTTGATGTCTTCATCTTGTATGTACCGCATAAGAATACTGTTGATGTCTTCATCTTGTATTGTATGTATTGTTGATGATGTTTACATGTTTTCGCAGATATACATACATACAATCAATGGAGGAGAGAGAAAGTTGTTGTGATAGAAGAGAGAGAAAGTTGTTGTGGTGCCACGAAATCTGGAGAGAGATTTTGCTGCCAGTTATGGATGGTTATGTAAAGGGGCGGAGGGGAATAGAAGGGAGGAGAGAGAAAGTGCTGAATTGCAACCTATTCAAACACTTAACTAAATTAAAGGGATAAGAATGCACTAATTTTGTAAATAAAATATTACATATCCACATATTTTGTAAATATTTTATGTATGCACTTTTGTTGTAATTTTTAATAAAGATTTACTAATAAATGTAATTATCCCATTATTTTTTTCCAACGGGCCGGGTGTTTTTTTTTGTATAGAACTATTGTAATTATACAGATATCTTGGGAGTTTTTGGATTAAATGCTTTCCTTGATGAGATTAGAATGCCAATCTTTGAGGATTTGTAATTGGGTTTGTTGATGTGGATATGTAATTTTGTTGTGGTCCTATCCATGCCTTTTGAATTTGTCACATTCTGTATGATATTGGAGTTTTAATAAAATTTCTTTTTTGTCGATAAAAAAAATAAAAATAAAAAACCAATAGCTACAAGTTTCATAACAACACCACCTATATATGCAATCAGTTATGATCATGATATAGCTTTCAGTGATCGTTGCTATTGAGCAAAAACATGATGTTGACGTGACCTATAACTACTATTGCGACAGTCGAAAAAGATTTGTAAAACCATAGCTAAAGACTTTAACTACACAACTTACAGCGATGGTTCATAGCCAAAACTTATAACGATGATCATAAGACCTATAACTCAAACACTATTTTCGACACCTCTCATATCAAAATTACAAGTTGTTGTTATAGCACAATATATAAAAATGTAGCTGTAAATTTAATTGGTCAAAGATAAATCATTCTTTCGATATCTCCTTCAGTAGTATTATACTTTGATTGTAAAATTTATGATCAACCCTTTTTTTAATCACGAATCAGATAAATTTATGTTAATGCCAAAATCTGTCTGCTCGTCGAAACATCAAACAATGAATTTAATCTGCACAGTGAACAAACGATCACACCAAAAAGCTTGACGGCCGGAGCCGTCGGGGGACAACTCCAATGCGAGAATAAGTACAGGCTAGAAAATGTCAACAATGGAGGTTTGTAATTGCTTTAGTGCATATGTGTAAGTACCTAGAACTTGAATTATAGCTGTGTATTTAAAACTTGATCAAACCACCTCAATCCCCCAAATGGAATATGAGTCCTACATAGAGGTTCCTCATAATTGTAAGTCTCATAATTAAATAGGATTTGACTTCCTCAGAAATAGGAAGCTGAATTAGACATGAGAATTATAAGCTAACTTGAACTGTGACCCCTCTAAAATACCAAACCCCTCACGGTCATTGTAACATTCTGCCACGTTGCACAGGTCCCCCCGAAGCTCTCGGACCCATCAAACCACACTCCAAAATTGCCCCTACTCTTTTATTATAAGAATCTTAAAATAAGATAGTACAAAAATTGGTCAACAAATAATATATTGTTGTCAAAAAAAGTCAAACCATCACCCCAGCTAACCACGTGATTGACAGGGACCTACCACTCCCATCATCACGCCGTAAATAGGAAAACGTGCCCGTACGGTTTGTTATCCCTTAAACTTCCCCTCCAAGCATACGAACCGTCACTTCTCACCCACACATTCAAACTTTCTAGAAAGCTCAAGCGTCTATCCCCTCCCTTGCACCGAACGGTAATCTTCTCCAGCCATATCTCCTTCACCAAATCGTAGTACCCACCGACCATACTTCCTCAACCATGTCCGGTGAACACTCTATCCAATCCGTCTCCCTCGCTAACCAAACCCTCACTGCAACCACCTCCACTGGTCAACCCACAATGGCAATACTAACTGCCACCACCACCACCCTAGAAGAACAACACAACCATTCCACTAAAAGAAATATCACCGTCAACGATAACATCATCCCCCCATGCAACACAACCTACCACCGTCATCACCATAGACTTTTCCCTTAAAACCAACCCTTATTCCATAACCGAAGGCAACTCATGTCCTGAGATGAGCGAAGCCAAAACCAAAGAGATGAGGATTCGGGAACAATACCAATCAGAAAAAGCCTACTCCCACATTAACATGAGATCTTCCGTATCAGAACGCCTCCTCCCCCACCTCTAATCCCAATACCAGATACCTGATCAGTACGAACTCCGAGCGCCTAACTTATCGGAGAAAATGTACTAGCGCCCGAGGTGTGAATGGGTTGCCGTCCCCATATGCCCTAAGGTATGGAGTGCGATTCCCCCTCCACGAATTTATTTTTTTATTTTTGTGTTTTGTTAGGATTGGATTCGCACAACTGGTGTCAAAACTCCTATATTCACCTTATCTACTTCATTGCCTTCTGCCAAAAGTGTGGGATCGAACCTTCCTTGGACTTCTTCTTCACCATGTTTACCTTGGGTCGGTCAAAGGAACCAGGGTACAGTCAACTGAACAAATAACCAGGCTGACGTGTATTGTTTGCCTAAATCTATACTAGCAAAATACACAAGTATATACAGTCCACAAGTAATATAATGATAAGAGAGTGTTGAACCCACAGATAATATCAATTACTAACTCATAATCAAATTAATTTTATTTAAAAAATTCGATAAAAGTTATTGAATTTTGAAAATAAAGTACTAAACTAACTAATCACTAAATACTAAGAATTGATTTCAGATAAAAAAGCTTAAGATTACAATTAATGTTTCACTAGAATTAACACATTTCCTGTTAAGTTATGTAAATTATTCCGGATTCTTAATCAAGAACTCGCCAATATTTATAACCATCTCTCGATGTATCATAAACGAATCAACTTAAATCTACGAAGGTTATAATTAAGGTGACCACCCTAGTTAACTAATTCACTATATCTCTATGTGAATTACAATTAAAAAGGATTTAAAGCTTAAGTTCTCTTTCAGATTACATGCGGCGTATAAGTATATCTCTATCCTAGACACAAATCATGAATTCCATCATATGCAGAAAACATAATCACATGTTATTATGATCAGATCTAAATCTATAATCAATCTCTCGAGTTCATATAGATTACCACGGTAAGTGTTGATCAGACAATTAAGCAATTAATCACAAATCATAATAGACAATTTGATAATAATCAACAATAATTAACAAGGAAGCATATCAATAAAAGCTACGCAATAAGTTCCATTGTAATCTTAAAAAGAAATTAGTTCATAATTGAATTAAAATCCATAATTCACAAGTAAACCATCATCCAAGAATTACAAAATAAAAAGATAAAAGAAGAAAGGAAAAACTCTTTTGAAGCAATCATTGATATCCTCCTTAGCCTCCTATCTTGATCTTCCTTCGTGATAATCTCTTGCTTCAAGCCTCCAATCCTTCTCTAAATCTAGGGTTAGCAAAAAGTAGCAAGATCTCCCCTTCTAATGGTCTAAAAATATCTATTTATAGCCTCTAGTTAACGTCCTAAACCAATTAGAAGTTACAATCCTTTTTCCATTCAGTTTGGATAAAAATCAAGCTTTGTAACAACCCGACCTAGCGCGGCAAGTTAAAGTATATATATACAGTAGAACCTCTATAAATTAATACTGTTGGGACTGAGTTTTTTTATTAATTTATAGAGTTATTATTTAATCGATAAACTAATAATTTATTAATTTAAAGAGTGTTTTTCTATTCGGTGAACATACATTTAATTACATTAAAATTATTGTATTTTATTGACGTTTTTATCATACTTTTTTTGATGCAATGTGTGAGCGCCTCCAAATCCGGGTCCCTTGAACCTCGGGCCTGGTGCGTCACGATACATCATATTTACAACTACTACAGAAGATATAAACATAAATTATTTATACAATAGTCTCTACTACATATCCCAAGGTCTATAACATTTATTTTAATACATATTTACCTTTAAATTCATAAAAAGGTTTACACAATATCATTTACATCAGATAACTAAGTAGTTAATGTGCATAACTCTCTAATCTTGTCTTTTGCTTTTGTACTGTCTTCCCTCGAACGTTCGCCTTAAATTTGAAATTTGTTATCATGATATAGTAAGGGTGAGCAACTACTTTGCTCAGCAAGTTTAAATACAATAAAGATATATCATGATTGAAAGAATGAATAAGCTTTTGAATTTTTAACAATATAATAATTGTGAAAGAGCATGAATCAAAATTTCAATGATTGAGTGACTGAATTCAATAATACAGGGTGTCAATAATGACCATGAACAAATTTAACTGAACTTTATGGTAATGAAGGTGATCAGCCTTTCATACCTGATAGGCATATGCAACATGCACTAAGTGCGAATCAATAATTTAAGGAGGTGGAATAATTAAAAAGAATTAAACCACTAGCATGCTTGAAACATAACAACTCAAGTTTGAGTTAAGAGGAACTTGCTTAATATAAAAGTTGAGTAAGATGGAACTTGCCTGTACCGTCGATTACTGCTACGCAATCTAATTTAACCTCTTATGAAAGACCTATCAGTTATAAGATTGATCTTTCAATTAGCATATCATATATCACCTTATAATATCACTTCTTTATCAATAGATTATCTAACATTTAACCACAAAACTAAATATTAGATAACACCTTAGCACCATATGCATTCATAATTCTAAAGCTAGTACACATCGAGTCTTTAATAGTGTTCAATATAGTATGCTGAGTGGTTTCCCACAAACAACCAACAAACTAGTTTCTGTCTCGTCTACACTGTTTTCACAGTGAGTTAGATCAGTTGCTAGTTCGTATATACCTCCGCTCCCTAAAGGAATTGTTTAGCCCAACTATTATACATCAACCATTAAAGAACACGACTGTACTACTACTTTATTGTAAACCTTATGACTTAACACTAAGTCTTTCATTTTATAAGTTCTTCTTTATAATCCATTAAGCCTGAATACCTAATCCAACAAGTTGGATTATTCAAACATACCAATCCAACAAACTGGATTCTAACTGACATGCAATCCAATAACCTGGATTCAAACTATCCTACAATCCAGCAACCTGGATTCACTAATTCAACAAACTGTTTTCTAATTCAGCACATTGGATTCAAACTAACCTACAATTCAGTAAGCTAGATTCACTAATTCAGCAAACCATATTCATTAATTCAGCAAACTATATTTATTAATTCAGCAAACTATATTCACCAATTTAACAAACTATATTCACCAATTCAGCAAGCCGAATATCACAATCCAGCAAGCCGAAATATGAATACAGCAAACCTATTGGAAGCTGCATTCTTAAAATGACTTAACCTCTTTTAAAAAATCGATTTTTATTTTCTTCAAATCTTGCCACACATATGTACATATATTCCATATACAAAAAAAAAATACTTTCCTTATGAAAGTTTTCAATTTCCTTTAACATTTTTCAAACGTCCGTTTTAACTTTCAAAACTACGAAAAATGATCACTATCTTGCACAACTCCGATATTTTCTCTCTCTTTAAACTTGAAAAAGAAAATGAGAAAGACTAACTTTTGTTTAACAAAGGAACTAATTACTTGTAATATCTATAGATATATAAGTTATATCTATATATTATAGCATCATTAGCAAGTATACTCTCTCTTACACAATTGATAAGTTGGTGATGTGTTATGATTAACAATTGTACTTCTTTTTCCATCTATTACAAGCAATCCTTTAAAAACCAACACATCACCCATTTTAGAATCCCAAGTGGCCGACAGCCCCTTCCTCTTTTTGCTTCATTTTTTTTTCTTTTATTGCTTTAATGTGTTAATTAATTTACTCAAAATATCCTTCAAGTGGGCTAGCAATTGGGTTTGATTTTAATTCAATTTGGGCTCATTTTTAATCTATTTGGGCTACTAGTTATCAAGATTATTTAATCTATGATTGGTTACTAATTTATTAAGTGTTGAGCTAATTTAATAAGTCCACACATTAATTATCCAAGTCCATGATTAATTAAATGAGTGAGCTTGGTTAATAAACTAATTAGGCTAGTCTATTAGCTTTTTCCTTACTAATTGGACTATTAAAATAAATTATCCATATAAAACATAATTCTCATTAATTAATACCCATATTAATTAATGTACAAAATTTATTCACTTACTATATTCACTTTAATTGAATATTTAAGTATCTTATTATCTTATCAATTGTTTGATATTAAATTCTTAGGTTAGTCCACTAAATTAAATAACTATTAGTGGGACCTCCTTTAACTAACAATGATTTGGGCCATGTAAATTAGCATGGTCCACCATTTTTAATCTTTTATACCTAATATATAATTAGGTTACAAGACCTTCCTTTATTTGTTTATATAATAAACAAATATAAACAAACACTTAATATTCATATTCATTGACTTACATATTCACACAAACTAATTTAATAAATTGAGATAATAAAATAAATCTCTTAAATTAAGTCATTTGTATATAATTAAAATACTATGAC
Organism: Aralia elata; assembly: GCA_034770075.1. Lineage (NCBI taxonomy): Eukaryota > Viridiplantae > Streptophyta > Magnoliopsida > Apiales > Araliaceae > Aralia > Aralia elata. The sequence goes on from JAVJAP010000049.1 coordinate 923,644, forward strand.
CACTAATTAACAATAATCCTTTTGTTCACATCAAATTTATAGGTATTGTAATACCTTATCCATAATATTCATTCAAGTACATATAAATTTATTTCTAGGGTTTTAAAATTTTGTAACCTGTAATGCCCAGGAATTTTTAGAACCTTGTACAATTTATTGTAACATATAAAATTCGTTTTATTTAATTTAACGAATTTAATCGGATCCATGTGGGTATTATTATTTACTTATATAAATACGTGGTCCAATAATTTTCTGTGCATTAAAGAAATTCACTGATAGTTAAATAAATTAGTGGGTTAACCCTAAGAATTTATTTGCAGAAAAATTTGGGAATGTTATTAAATAATTTTACCATTATCAGACTAAACAATTCAAATGAAGAATTACGATTAAAATAAATATTTTTAAATAATTAATTAATTGGATTAGTTATTTAAATTAAATATTTGAACATAAGGGTATTGATTTAATGGGCCACATTTATTTCATTTGGGCTAGACCCATTTTCTTTCCTGTTTGGGGCATTTCTTTTCTCTTCAGCCGGCCCAATTGGGGGGGGGGGAAGCCCATCTTTTCCGGGTCGGATCATTGCAATTGGGTTGGATCCAATTAAGTTTGGGGAACCGGTAGGATTGTTGGGTTAGTACAATGCCGGTGAAAATCAGTTTGGGTTAAACTGATCAACGCAGCAATTGTAAGCCCTAGGCTCTCGCACCAGCTGGAAACGGGAAGAAGGAGTAGGGATTCTAGACCCAATCGACCTAGCGATCTAGGCTGTCGATCAATCAATCAACCAGATAAGCGAACGGCAGGAGGGACGACAACCGGCGACTAATCGAAGGTTTGAAGGAACGACCGAGTAAAAGAATCGAACGGACCAAAGGGCTAAGTGGCCGACGACGTGACTAGTGACAACGCACGGCTCGAGGGCCGCCGGCGAAGCTAGCTGGGCTCAGATAAGACCGACGCGGACAACTCACCTCCTTTACCCAATGGTCACCGACTAGATCAATTGGGGGTATTACCCAATAAATGGGTGAATTTCTTCTATAAATTGCGCTTTCCCCAAACCCTAGCCAGCTGCTACAACTTTATTCTCCAAATTGGGAAAGGAAAGCAGAAAGAGAGAGAGAGAGTCAGAGGAATTCAATCGCCGGTGGTGAATGTCCGGCTTGGTCAATTATTTCGGAAGGAGACGAAGGACAGCCGCTAGGAGCTCGGTCGGTGTCTGCCCAGCCTTAAGGTATAAACCCAGTTGCCATGATGGTCCCTTTTGTGTCGATTTTCCTTTCGTTTTCCTTATTAGTTTGTGATTGTGGTTGGGAAAATTTATGTATTGAAGAACCATAAAAGGTTCAAGTGGCGTGAGGTTGTACTGTTAATAGGCCAATGTCGAGCTTTAGAATACCCCCCATGTGTTTGTTGTAATGTCTGAACAAGACTTGCGTTTTCATGTTGGTATTAATTTCTCTGTCAGTAACATGAATTATAAAAATCAAACTTTGGTCTATGTGTTCAATAACCGTTATGGAACTCAGATGTCTTGTGTTTGTTGGATGGTCATGTGTGATGGTCATCAATCCATTTGGCTAAGAGCCTCGGCTTGGGGGTGTGCCCGTGCAAGCGAGCTCGCCGGTCGGGTGGCTATGGCTGTCGACCACTAGCAGCCTTACTTGGGTTTGCTTTGGTCGGCTTAGTTAAACTGATAGTTGAACAATTGAGCCTACTGTGAGTTGGGTAATCATAGCACTGTGAATTTTCGATGTTGTTGGTATAATTTTAGTAACATTAAGAAACTGTTAAATCATGTTTGAATATTGCAACCCTTGAAAGGGGAAGTCGCAGAATTCGTCAGCCGGTGCTTAACTTGTCAGAGAATCAAGGCAGAGCACCAGCGACCGAGCGGATTATTGCAACCCTTGGAGATTCCAGAATGGAAGTGGGAGCACATCACAATGGATTTTGTGGTAAGACTTCCAACCACTCAAAAGGGTCTAGACGCCATCTGGGTAATCGTAGACCGTTTGACCAAGTCTGCCCACTTTCTACCGATCAAGATCAGGTACAAATTGGAACAGTTGGCAAAACTTTACGTGAAGGAAATAGTATCACGACATGGAGTGTCGGTATCTATCGTGTCTGACAGAGATCCGCGCTTCACGTCAAATTTTTGGAGAAGTCTACAGGAAAGACTGGGAACACAGTTAAGAATGAGTACGGCATATCATCCTCAGACTGATGGTCAGAGTGAGCGAACAATCCAGACCTTAGAGGATATGCTTCGGGCAGTTGTGATGGACTTAAGTGGTAGCTGGGACGATCACTTACCACTAGTAGAGTTCGCTTACAACAACAGTTATCACGCTAGCATTGGTATGCCACCGTACGAAGCGCTATATGGAAGGAAGTGTCGAACGCCGTTGTGTTGGGATGAAGTTGGTGAACGGAGATTGTTGGGACCAGAGTTGGTACAACAAACCGTAGAAATTATTAAGGTAATAAGACAACGGTTAGTAGCAGCCCAGGATCGCCAGAAGAAGTATGCTGACCTACATCGTCAAAAACGAGACTTTGAAGTTGGTAGCTTTGTGTTTCTGAAGGTATCTCCCTGGAAAGGGAAGATCCGTTTTGGGAAGAAGGGCAAATTGAGCCCTAGGTTCATAGGACCTTTTGAAATATTAAGAAAAATAGGCGAGGTGGCGTACGAGGTAGCATTACCTCCTGAACTTGAGCACATTCACAACGTGTTTCACGTATCAGTGTTGCGCCCGTATAAGCCAGATTACAAACATGTCATCTCCTATGAACCAATTCAAGTTGAAAGGGATTTATCGTACGAGGAGGTTCCTGTTCAAATACTGGATAGAAAAGAGCAGAAGCTGAGGAATAAAATCATTCACTCGGTGAAAGTTCTCTGGAGAAACCACGCGGTAGAAGAGGCTACGTGGGAACTTGAAGAGAAGATGAGAGCAAACTATCCGCGATTATTCGAGTAACCTTAGATTGAAAATTCCGAGGACGGAATTTTTATAAGGGGGAGAGGATGTAATGCCCAGGAATTTTTAGAACCTTGTACAATTTATTGTAACATATAAAATTCGTTTTATTTAATTTAACGAATTTAATCGGATCCATGTGGGTATTATTATTTACTTATATAAATACGTGGTCCAATAATTTTCCGTGCATTAAAGAAATTCACTGATAGTTAAATAAATTAGTGGGTTAACCCTAAGAATTTATTTGCAGGAAAATTTGGGAATGTTATTAAATAATTTTACCATTATCAGACTAAACAATTCAAATGAAGAATTACGATTAAAATAAATATTTTTAAATAATTAATTAATTGGATTAGTTATTTAAATTAAATATTTGAACATAAGGGTATTGATTTAATGGGCCACATTTATTTCATTTGGGCTAGACCCATTTTCTTTCCTGTTTGGGGCATTTCTTTTCTCTTCAGCCGGCCCAATTGGGGGGGGGGGGGGGGGGGAAGCCCATCTTTTCCGGGTCGGATCATTGCAATTGGGTTGGATCCAATTAAGTTTGGGGAACCGGTAGGATTGTTGGGTTAGTACAATGCCGGTGAAAATCAGTTTGGGTTAAACTGGTCAACGCAGCAATTGTAAGCCCTAGGCTCTCGCACCAGCTAGAAACGGGAAGAAGGAGTAGGGATTCTAGACCCAATCGACCTAGCGATCTAGGCTGTCGATCAATCAATCAACCAGATAAGCGAACGGCAGGAGGGACGACAACCGGCGACTAATCGAAGGTTTGAAGGAACGACCGAGTAAAAGAATCGAACGGACCAAAGGGCTAAGTGGCCAACGACGTGACTAGTGACAACGCACGGCTCGAGGGCCGCCGGCGAAGCTAGCTGGGCTCAGATAAGACCGACGCGGACAACTCACCTCCTTTACCCAATGGTCACCGGCTAGATCAATTGGGGGTATTACCCAATAAATGGGTAAATTTCTTCTATAAATTACGCTTTCCCCAAACCCTAGCCAGCTGCTACAACTTTATTCTCCAAATTGGGAAAGGAAAGCAGAAAGAGAGAGAGAGAGAGTCAGAGGAATTCAATCGCCGGTGGTGAATGTCCGGCTTGGTCAATTATTTCGGAAGGAGACGAAGGACAGCCGCTAGGAGCTCGGTCGGTGTCTGCCCAACCTTAAGGTATAAACCCAGTTGCCATGATGGTCCCTTTTATGTCGATTTCCTTTCGTTTTCCTTATTAGTTGTGATTGTGGTTGGGAAAATTTATGTATTAAAGAACCATAAAAGGTTCAAGTGGCGTGAGGTTGTACTGTTAATAGGCCAATGTCGAGCTTTAGAATACCCCCCATGTGTTTGTTGTAATGTCTGAACAAGACTGCGTTTCATGTTGGTATTAATTTCTCTGTCAGTAACATGAATTATAAAAATCAAACTTTGGTCTATGTGTTCAATAACCGTTATGGAACTCAGATGTCTTGTGTTTGTTGGATGGTCATGTGTGATGGTCATCAATCCATTTGGCTAAGAGCCTCGGCTTGGGGGTGTGCCTGTGCAAGCGAGCTCGCCGGTCGGGTGGCTATGGCTGTCGACCACTAGCAGCCTTACTTGGGTTTGCTTTGGTCGGCTTAGTTAAACTGATAGTTGAACAATTGAGCCTACTGTGAGTTGGGTAATCATAGCACTGTGAATTTTCGATGTTGTTGGTATAATTTTAGTAACATTAAGAAACTGTTAAATCATGTTTGAATATTTATTAATGAAAACTAAGCAATAATAATGTTATCAAAGGGCGAGTGTTATTGTTTGACCATTAAATTATTATTAAGAGTTAACCATAATAGCTAATGTGTATAATATTATGTTAAGTGGTTATAATAGTATAAAATGCTATGTATTATTAAAAAGAGTTAGTAATACTAATGGGCAAATAAACCGTTAGTAATTAGTTGATAATGATACTTAAGAAGCAAAATGTGAATATTACAAGGGTATGTAGGGATTAAATTAAATTGTTACCGGATGATTTAATTACCTAAGGACCTTTCAAATATTTTTGGGACAAATAACAATTTTGTTTTAATAAAGTTTACTTAATAATAACTCCAGGTACTGACCAGTTAATTATTAATTGATTAATAAATAATAATTAAGGGTAAGATAGAAATAAGAATGATGTCTAATTAACTATTTATTATTTAATTAGCAAATAAAGGTAATGACTAATAATTAAGGAAATAAATATTTAATTATTATGGGATGATAATTAAATATGAATAGAGTTAATAAAACAATTATTATTTATCAATGAGTAAAGGTAATAAGTATTTAATAATGATTAAATACAAATACAGTTAATAATTCAATTATTTATTATTTATCCTTAAATAATAAATAAAGCTAATAAATATTTGACTATTGCTTAATTACTATTAAATAATAATCAAGTATGAATTAAGTTAATAATTTGATTATTTATTTATTATTTACCAATAAATAATAGATAAAGATAATAAATATTTAATTGTTAATTAAGTATGAATGAAGTTACGAGATAATAAGGATGATAGTTACTTAATCATTAATGAAATAATGATTAAGTATAAGGGGAATTAATAAGCTGATTTTTATTTTGGTCCTTATTAAATAATGAGGATAAACACTTAAAGATTATTTTATTAATAGTAAATAGTAATTAAGTGTAATTAAATAAGTAACCAACTATTAGTTAGTTGTCATTAAACCATGATGAATTTATTATTCTAATAATAAATAAAGATTGTTGACCCATATTTAGGGACAATAAGGGTAATAATCTGAACCCTCGAGAATGATAATCATGATTAGCTAACAATTATTTTTAATAGCTAAAGATCATCAATAAATTTCTGTTTAGCTAATGTTAATTAGTAATTAAATATAGATGGTGAATTTTACCTGTTGAGTAAAAGGTATAGTAAGAGGTGCCAGTATACAACTGTTAATTGATAAATCGACTTTACCCGATGATAGGTCACTCGAGATCAATTAATTAAAGCTAAGATTTAAATTGTAGCTGAGCAAACAGGCAAGTTCCTAACCCTAAACTTCTTTCATTTTTGCAAGTTCTTCTCACTCAATTTTTGCATTGAGCAGCTTTTAAACCTTATGCATTGTTTTAATTCGTGCAAAAAGGTATATAGTGTTACAAGTTATTCTTTAAGCTTGAATCTTATTTCCGAGCACGCTTTAAGTGGTCTAATTACTTTTAAAATTATTCCACATCTGTATACTTATTGACATTCGCACTCGCGCATTTGATTTCATATAATTATTTAAATTCAGAAATTTTGAACTACTCATGGTTAAGTCTGGACCCTTGTTCGGTCAGGCAAGTACGAATTTATAAAAGCTATCCGAACCAATCAATGGTAAGGATTCTTAGACTGTATGAACACCCCTTTATTTATAGGGGAGTACCCCACGTACCGTATATAAGGTACAAATAGCAGAATTAAATGTTATGCATATACATAGGGTACGCGAGGCTGATCCCCTCAAGTACGTTATTCTGTAGCCAGTAACCAGAGGGTCAACCAGCTATTGACTCCTTTGGAAGTTATCGTTCAAAGTCTATTTGACTATCAATTGTTCTAAAAGCAATTATTATTCTTGCTTCTGATTTATTTTCGCTAATGTTGAAATTCCTTTAATATCCCTTCATCATGATATATCCTTATTGTTGCACTTTAAACTTGCTGGGCAAACTCGTTGCTCATTCTTGCTATATCATGACTTCATTGCAGCTAAACCCGAGACGTCAGGGAAGAACAAAGGGAAAGAAAAGATGAAATGATAGACTTCTCGTAGCAGACTTTAGATTCATGTGTTAATTAATTACTGTTATTGTAATTTAAACCCTGATAGTTATTTGGGTATGGATTGTGTAAATGTTTAAGGTTAATCGTATTCTGGGACTAGTAACACCTTGTAATGAACAACGTATGTTTATTTTATTCCGCACTTTAGATACCATATGTTGTTATAGGTGGATGTTTATGTTGGATCGTGATGACCGGATCCGGGTATTTGAGGACCCGAATTTGGGGGCGTCACAGGTTGGTATCAGAGCTGTAGGTTATAAACTTTAGGATCGCGAAACCTAGGATATAACCTTCATAGTAAACTCGTATCGAGTGTTAGGAGATAAATCGAGGAGATTTATCATATGTGGTTTTGATGAATTGGGGAATTCATCGAGTCGAGTAGTACCCAATGAAATATAACTTCATTTCTTCAATGAATATATTTTATTGTTGTACTAATGTTAGTTTTTGTGTGTTTGTAGGATGGCTGCTGTAGGGGAGACCAGTGGAGCCCGTGAGGAGGAGGTATTTATAGACATACCGGTAGTGGCGGAGCAGCTGGTGGGCTATGCTCCTATTGCCCCGGGATTGTTACAGGAGGAGTCCGAACCGGAGGAGGACTACCATAGGGAGCTACCAGAGCCAGTAGTAGGTGGGGTGATGAGGTCCGGTAGTCAGGACCCTGATACTGAGGAGGAGGATCCCGAGGCCGAGGGGGAGGAGCCACCTGCTGATATTGATGGCATGGGGTCCACTGCTGATGACATCATCGAGGGGTTGACTGACAGAAATGAGGAGCTGGAGGCCCGGATTGCTCATTTGGAGGAGCAAAACCAGACTCATCAGTTCATGGAGGACCAGTACAGAGACCTGGCCTACCAGCTCGAGCATGACTTAGGGGTGGCTAAGGTACAGCTGCAGGGCTACGAGTCCTCAGCGCAGCAGGTCGGACCACTGCTACATCAGTTAGTGGCCCGGAACGCTGAGCTGAGAGAGAGGCTGGAGCAGAGGGATTTACAGATCGCCCACCTGAGGGCGAAACAGGAGGCTATGAGGTTCGAGATTAGGCTAGAGGTTGCTGAGAATGTCCGAGTAAGGGACGCCTGGGTCAGAGCAGCAAGTAGAGTTGACCTATTGGAGGACCGGTTAGAGGCTGGGGCGGTGAGGATAGAGACCCTAGGCCATGCCCTAGATGCAGCCTACAGGAGACCCCGGACTGAGGTAGGGGAGTCCAGTCGCGCTGTTCGTCGCAGGGTCGGGGATGGAGCATTCTCTGGTCAGCAGGCTCGGATCCGTCATGATGTATAATGATGGGATAGGATGGTTGTTTAGTTGCTAGTACAGTCAGTCCCACCTTTTGTTATATTAGGGACGTATGCATATTTGTATTGTGAAACATTTTATTTGCTTTCTTGTTGGGGTAGTAGTCAAACCCCAACTTTTGTTGCCTTAAAGGATGGGTAGTATCATTCCCCACTTTTTGTTTTAGGGGATGTTTGGTAGGACACAGTGGCGCATTTATAGCAGTATGCCACAGGTTCCGTCTTGTAACAAACGGTGGTATATGAATATAAATGCAGATGTTTCACTTAAATCAATGTATTGATAGATATTTTATCTTTAATTGTTTATTTTAATAACATGTCATGTAAAATATAAAACTATAGGTAAAAGTCAGCGGATTTTCCTTATCCAAACATGCCGCCAAGGGGACGACCACGAAACCGACAGGTCGAAGAGTCAGAAAGTGAGGTTGGAGACCAAACCAACCCAATGAGAATGTTCGCGGAAATGCTGGCCGAGGCTATGCAATCCAGACCACCACCTGTGGGGACCCAAGCAGCAGCTGAGCCAGCGCATCATCTGGCAAACTTTAAAGATTTCAAATTGGTCCGACCGCCCGAGTTCAAGGGAACTCTTAACCCAATAGAAGCACAGACCTGGATAGAAGAGATAGAGAAGGTCTTTGAGGTGGCAAGGGTGGCAGAGGAACATAAAACGAGTTTTGCTACCTTCATGTTAAAGGGTGAGGCAAACTACTGGTGGAAGGCCAACAGAGGCCGAGTGGAAGAAGGCACTGTCGCTTGGGATCGTTTTAAGGAAATGTTCTTGGAAAATTACTTTCCAGAGAGCATGAAGCAGGAGATGGAGATCAAGTTCCTGGAACTAAAACAAGGGAACATGTCTGTGGCGGAGTACGCAGCTAAGTTCAATGAGTTGGCACGGTTTGCAGCTCACCAAGTCAGCACCGAGGAAAGGAAAGCTCGTAGGTTTGAGCAGGGGTTGAAGCCATGGTTATACCGTTCTGTAGCGGTATTAAAAATCAGAACATTCGCAGAATTGATGGAGAGGGCAATCATTGCAGAGGGTGGCAGCGAGGCCCTGGCCAAATACAACCAAGAGAAGAAGAAAGGACATGAGGGCCCGAAGGCAGGGAGCAGCGGGGGCAGCAACCCCAATAAACGCAAATGGAGTGAGAGCCAATCTTTCGGGAGCAATAAACCCGGAGGAAACCAGTCTGGAGGGGAGGCAAAGAAACTAGGCAGGTGCAATAATTGCGGCAAGAACCACACCGGGGAATGTATGAAGGGAAAGAGTGTTTGTTATCGGTGTGGGCAACCGGGGCACATGGCTCCCCAATGTCAGAATAAGCCAAAGGGGGGATGTTTTTCATGTGGAGCACCCGACCACCAAATGAGGGATTGTCCAAAGAAGAAAAGCGACGCCGGGAGTGGCAACCGAAACAACAACAACAGTGGAAACAGCAACCGATTGAACTACGGGCCACCATCCAGTCAAGCCAACAGGCCAACAGCCCGCACGTTCAACATGACTGTGCAGGATGCCATGGAATCCAAGGACGTGGTGTCAGGTATCATCCCAATCAATGATATAAATGCATATGTGCTATTTGATTCGGGTGCTACTTGCTCTTTTGTTTCCGAAGAATTTGCTAGTCAATTAAATGTACCTTGTGAAAAGTTAGAACACCCTATGAACGTAGAAGTAGCCAACAAGGAAATTATCCCCGTAGAATGCATTCATAGGAATTGTTGTGCTGAATTGCGAGGATTTAAGCTCAATGTGGATTTGATACCAATTCGACTAGGAGAGTTCGATGTAATCTTGGGAATGGATTGGCTATCAACCCACGGAGCAGTTATTGACTGTAAGAAGAAATGTATACACCTAAAGACTTCTAATAAGTCGAAGGTGGTATTTTATGGCAGCAAATCACCAAAACCATCTTGTTGTCTTACTATGATGCAAACAAGGAGATTACTGAAGAAAGGTTGCGAGTGTTATTTGGCCCATGTGGTCGATACTCGTCAGGTCGGGGATGAAATGGGCCAAATACCAGTAGTGAGAGATTTCACCGATGTCTTTCCCGATGAACTTCCAGGACTGCCGCCGGATAGGGAAACCGAGTTCGTTATCGATTTGCCACCGGGAACCGCACCAATATCGAAGCCGCCGTATCGAATGGCACCTGTAGAGATGAAGGAGTTGATGGTGCAACTGCAGGAACTGTTAGATAAAGGTTATATCAGACCGAGCGTGTCCCCGTGGGGAGCGCCAGTTCTGTTTGTAAAGAAGAAAGACGGTTCAATGAGGCTTTGTATCGACTATCGGGAGTTGAACAAAGTTACGATTAAGAATAGGTATCCGCTTCCTAGAATCGACGACCTGTTTGATCAACTTAAAGGAGCGAAGTACTTTTCAAAGATCTACTTAAGAACAGGCTACCATCAGCTGAAGGTGAGGCAAGAAGATATCCCGAAGACTGCATTCAGAACTCGTTACGGGCACTTCGAGTTTCTGGTAATGTCTTTTGGATTGACGAATGCACCAGCAGCATTCATAGATATGATGAACAGAGTGTTCAAGCAGTACTTGGACAAGTTCGTAGTTGTATTCATCGATGACATTCTGGTGTATTCAGGGACGGAGGAGGAGCATGCTGAACATTTAAAAATTGTATTAGAAGCTCTCAAGAGGGAGAAATTGTATGCTAAGTTTTCTAAGTGTGAGTTTTGGTTGCAGAGGGTACAGTTTCTGGGTCACGTCATCGACAAAAACGGTGTTTCGGTGGACCCAGCAAAAGTAGAAGCAGTTATCAATTGGGAGCAACCGAAAACCCCAACAGAGATCAGGAGTTTCTTGGGATTGGCAGGATACTATCGAAGGTTCATACAGGATTTTTCAAAGATAGCATCGCCATTGACCAATCTCACCAGGAAAACAGTCAAGTTTGTTTGGTCGGAGAAGTGTGAGGAAAGTTTCATGGAATTGAAGAAGAGACTTAGCCAAACACCGGTGTTGACCTTACCAGACAACACTGGAGGCTTTGTAGTGTATAGCGACGCGTCACACAAGGGTCTTGGCTGTGTGTTGATGCAACACGGCAAGGTAGTGGCGTACGCATCACGTCAGCTGAAGGATTATGAGAAGGGTTACCCGACTCATGACTTGGAGTTAGCAGCGGTGGTTTTCGCCTTGAATATCTGGAGGCACTACCTATACGGGGAGAAGTGCGAGATATATACAGATCACAAAAGTCTGAAATATATCTTCACTCAAAAGGAGCTGAACATGAGGCAACGCCGATGGTTAGAATTGATCAAGGACTACGACTGTGAAATTCTGTACCATCCGGGCAAAGCAAATGTAGTGGCTGATGCCTTAAGTAGGAAAGGCAAGGTGAAATTGATGCAGCTGACAGTCTAGGAGGAGTTGATACGGGACTTTGAACGTCTGGAGCTGGAAGTTGGGTATCCAATGGAGGTGGACGAAAAGGTGTTCGCCGTGACGGTAGGTCCAACTCTACTGGATAAGATACAGGAGGCTCAAGAATTTGACGAGGAATGCATTGACATTAAGAAACAGTTATCGGAGGGAAAAGCATCGAAGTACAAGATTGACAGCGCAGGATTGCTGAGATTCGAGGGGAGGATCTGGATACCCTACGTACCAGACTTAAGGGAAGAAATTTTGCAAGAGGCCCATAATACGAGATTTTCGGTACATCTGGGTAGCACCAAGATGTATCAAGATCTTCGTCAACATTATTGGTGGCCGCACTTGAAAGGGGAAGTCGCAGAATTCGTCAGCCGGTGCTTAACTTGTCAGAGAATCAAGGCAGAGCACCAGCGACTGAGCGGATTATTGCAACCCTTGGAGATTCCAGAATGGAAGTGGGAGCACATCACAATGGATTTTGTGGTAGGACTTCCAACCACTCAAAAGGGTCTAGACGCCATCTGGGTAATCGTAGACCGTTTGACCAAGTCTGCCCACTTTCTACCGATCAAGATCAGGTACAAATTGGAACAGTTGGCAAAACTTTACGTGAAGGAAATAGTATCACGACATGGAGTGCCGGTATCTATCGTGTCTGACAGAGATCCGCGCTTCACGTCAAATTTTTGGAGAAGTCTACAGGAAAGACTGGGAACACAGTTAAGAATGAGTACGGCATATCATCCTCAGACTGATGGTCAGAGTGAGCGAACAATCCAGACCTTAGAGGATATGCTTCGGGCAGTTGTGATGGACTTAAGTGGTAGCTGGGACGATCACTTACCACTAGTAGAGTTCGCTTACAACAACAGTTATCACGCTAGCATTGGTATGCCACCGTACGAAGCGCTATATGGAAGGAAGTGTCGAACGCCGTTGTGTTGGGATGAAGTTGGTGAACGGAGATTGTTGGGACCAGAGTTGGTACAACAAACCGTAGAAATTATTAAGGTAATAAGACAATGGTTAGTAGCAGCCCAGGATCACCAGAAGAAGTATGCTGACCTACATCGTCAAAAAAGAGACTTTGAAGTTGGTAGCTTTGTGTTTCTGAAGGTATCTCCCTGGAAAGGGAAGATCCGTTTTGGGAAGAAGGGCAAATTGAGCCCTAGGTTCATAGGACCTTTTGAAATATTAAGAAAAATAGGCGAGGTGGCGTACGAGGTAGCATTACCTCCTGAACTTGAGCACATTCACAACGTGTTTCACGTATCAGTGTTGCGCCCGTATAAGCCAGATTACAAACATGTCATCTCCTATGAACCAATTCAAGTTGAAAGGGATTTATCGTACGAGGAGGTTCCTGTTCAAATACTGGATAGAAAAGAGCAGAAGCTGAGGAATAAAATCATTCACTCGGTGAAAGTTCTCTGGAGAAACCACGCGGTAGAAGAGGCTACGTGGGAACTTGAAGAGAAGATGAGAGCAAACTATCCGCGATTATTCGAGTAACCTTAGATTGAAAATTCCGAGGACGGAATTTTTATAAGGGGGAGAGGATGTAATGCCCAGGAATTTTTAGAACCTTGTACAATTTATTGTAACATATAAAATTCGTTTTATTTAATTTAACGAATTTAATCGGATCCATGTGGGTATTATTATTTACTTATATAAATACGTGGTCCAATAATTTTCTGTGCATTAAAGAAATTCACTGATAGTTAAATAAATTAGTGGGTTAACCCTAACAATTTATTTGCAGGAAAATTTGGGAATGTTATTAAATAATTTTACCATTATCAGACTAAACAATTCAAATGAAGAATTACGATTAAAATAAATATTTTTAAATAATTAATTAATTGGATTAGTTATTTAAATTAAATATTTGAACATAAGGGTATTGATTTAATGGGCCACATTTATTTCATTTGGGCTAGACCCATTTTCTTTCCTGTTTGGGGCATTTCTTTTCTCTTCAGCCGGCCCAATTGGGGGGGGGGGGGGGGAACCCCATCTTTTCCGGGTCGGATCATTGCAATTGGGTTGGATCCAATTAAGTTTGGGGAACCGGTAGGATTGTTGGGTTAGTACAATGCCGGTGAAAATCAGTTTGGGTTAAACTGATCAACGCAGCAATTGTAAGCCCTAGGCTCTCGCACCAGCTGGAAACGGGAAGAAGGAGTAGGGATTCTAGACCCAATCGACCTAGCGATCTAGGCTGTCGATCAATCAATCAACCAGACAAGCGAACGGCAGGAGGGACGACAACCGGCGACTAATCGAAGGTTTGAAGGAACGACCGAGTAAAAGAATCGAACGGACCAAAGGGCTAAGTGGCCGACGACGTGACTAGTGACAACGCACGGCTCGAGGGCCGCCGGCGAAGCTAGCTGGGCTCAGATAAGACCGACGCGGACAACTCACCTCCTTTACCCAATGGTCACCGGCTAGATCAATTGGGGGTATTACCCAATAAATGGGTAAATTTCTTCTATAAATTGCGCTTTCCCCAAACCCTAGCCAGCTGCTACAACTTTATTCTCCAAATTGGGAAAGGAAAGCAGAAAGAGAGAGAGAGTCAGAGGAATTCAATCGCCGGTGGTGAATGTCCGGCTTGGTCAATTATTTCGGAAGGAGACGAAGGACAGCCGCTAGGAGCTCGGTCGGTGTCTGCCCAGCCTTAAGGTATAAACCCAGTTGCCATGATGGTCCCTTTTGTGTCGATTTCCTTTCGTTTTCCTTATTAGTTGTGATTGTGGTTGGGAAAATTTATGTATTGAAGAACCATAAAAGGTTCAAGTGGCGTGAGGTTGTACTGTTAATAGGCCAATGTCGAGCTTTAGAATACCCCCCATGTGTTTGTTGTAATGTCTGAACAAGACTGCGTTTCATGTTGGTATTAATTTCTCTGTCAGTAACATGAATTATAAAAATCAAACTTTGGTCTATGTGTTCAATAACCGTTATGGAACTCAGATGTCTTGTGTTTGTTGGATGGTCATGTGTGATGGTCATCAATCCATTTGGCTAAGAGCCTCGGCTTGGGGGTGTGCCCGTGCAAGCGAGCTCGCCGGTCGGGTGGCTATGGCTGTCGACCACTAGCAGCCTTACTTGGGTTTGCTTTGGTCGGCTTAGTTAAACTGATAGTTGAACAATTGAGCCTACTGTGAGTTGGGTAATCATAGCACTGTGAATTTTCGATGTTGTTGGTATAATTTTAGTAACATTAAGAAACTGTTAAATCATGTTTGAATATTTATTAATGAAAACTAAGTAATAATAATGTTATCAAAGGGCGAGTGTTATTGTTTGACCATTAAAAAATTATTATTAAGAGTTAACCATAATAGCTAATGTGTAAAATATTATGTTAAGTGGTTATAATAGTATAAAATGCTATGTATTATTAAAAAGAGTTAGTAATACTAATGGGCAAATAAACCGTTAGTAATTAGTTGATAATGATACTTAAGAAGCAAAATGTGAATATTACAAGGGTATGTAGGGATTAAATTAAATTGTTACCGGATGATTTAATTACCTAAGGACCTTTCAAATATTTTTGGGACAAATAACAATTTTGTTTTAATAAAGTTTACTTAATAATAACTCCAGGTACTGACCAGTTAATTATTAATTGATTAATAAATAATAATTAAGGGTAAGATAGAAATAAGAATGATGTCTAATTAACTATTTATTATTTAATTAGCAAATAAAGGTAATGACTAATAATTAAGGAAATAAATATTTAATTATTATGGGATGATAATTAAATATGAATAGAGTTAATAAAAACAATTATTATTTATCAATGAGTAAAGGTAATAAGTATTTAATAATGATTAAATACAAATACAGTTAATAATTCAATTATTTATTATTTATCCTTAAATAATAAATAAAGCTAATAAATATTTGACTATTGCTTAATTACTATTAAATAATAATCAAGTATGAATTAAGTTAATAATTTGATTATTTATTTATTATTTACCAATAAATAATAGATAAAGATAATAAATATTTAATTGTTAATTAAGTATGAATGAAGTTACGAGATAATAAGGATGATAGTTACTTAATCATTAATGAAATAATGATTAAGTATAAGGGGAATTAATAAGCTGATTTTTATTTTGGTCCTTATTAAATAATGAGGATAAACACTTAAAGATTATTTTATTAATAGTAAATAGTAATTAAGTGTAATTAAATAAGTAACCAACTATTAGTTAGTTGTCATTAAACCATGATGAATTTATTATTCTAATAATAAATAAAGATTGTTGACCCATATTTAGGGACAATAAGGGTAATAATCTGAACCCTCGAGAATGATAATCATGATTAGCTAACAATTATTTTTTAATAGCTAAAGATCATCAATAAATTTCTGTTTAGCTAATGTTAATTAGTAATTAAATATAGATGGTGAATTTTACCTGTTGAGTAAAAGGTATAGTAAGAGGTGCCAGTATACAACTGTTAATTGATAAATCGACTTTACCCGATGATAGGTCACTCGAGATCAATTAATTAAAGCTAAGATTTAAATTGTACCTGAGCAAACAGGCAAGTTCCTAACCCTAAACTTCTTTCATTTTTGCAAGTTCTTCTCACTCAATTTTTGCATTGAGCAGCTTTTAAACCTTATGCATTGTTTTAATTCGTGCAAAAAGGTATATAGTGTTACAAGTTATTCTTTAAGCTTGAATCTTATTTCCGAGCACGCTTTAAGTGGTCTAATTACTTTTAAAATTATTCCACATCTGTATACTTATTGACATTCGCACTCGCGCATTTGATTTCATATAATTATTTAAATTCAGAAATTTTGAACTACTCATGGTTAAGTCTGGACCCTTGTTCGGTCAGGCAAGTACGAATTTATAAAAGCTATCCGAACCAATCAATGGTAAGGATTCTTAGACTGTATGAACACCCCTTTATTTATAGGGGAGTACCCCACGTACCGTATATAAGGTACAAATAGCAGAATTAAATGTTATGCATATACATAGGGTACGCGAGGCTGATCCCCTCAAGTACGTTATTCTGTAGCCAATAACCAGAGGGTCAACCAGCTATTGACTCCTTTGGAAGTTATCGTTCAAAGTCTATTTGACTATCAATTGTTCTAAAAGCAATTATTATTCTTGCTTCTGATTTATTTTCGCTAATGTTGAAATTCCTTTAATATCCCTTCATCATGATATATCCTTATTGTTGCACTTTAAACTTGCTGGGCAAACTCGTTGCTCATTCTTGCTATATCATGACTTCATTGCAGCTAAACCCGAGACGTCAGGGAAGAACAAAGGGAAAGAAAAGATGAAATGATAGACTTCTCGTAGCAGACTTTAGATTCATGTGTTAGTTAATTACTGTTATTGTAATTTAAACCCTGATAGTTATTTGGGTATGGATTGTGTAAATGTTTAAGGTTAATCGTATTCTGGGACTAGTAACACCTTGTAATGAACAACGTATGTTTATTTTATTCCGCACTTTAGATACCATATGTTGTTATAGGTGGATGTTTATGTTGGATCGTGATGACCGGATCCGGGTATTTGAGGACCCGAATTTGGGGGCGTCACATAACCCATATTTTCTTTATTCTCTTTCAAATGGTAAACCATATAGGTTTTTCTTAGAAATTTTAAATAAATCCATAAATTTCTATCTAGGTTTTATTCTTTAACCTTTAATTTAATCATTTAAGATTTCTAAATTTTCGGGTTGTCACACAATGTATCATACTTATTAAATTAATGTAATAATAGAATTCATTGTAAGTTATATTAATTATTTTTAATAATTAAATAATGTTCATTGTATCCACTTTTCAAATTACATTCACATTTTATTTCAAAAAAAAATTATATTCACATTAAGTTTAATTAATTTGTATATATAAGTTCATTGTACTAGAATTTAATACATTCCATGTATGATGATAAAGAAAACTACTATATAAACATCAACAAAAATAAAGAAGAGACAATAGCAAATTGTTTCCAACACTGCAAAATTCGTTCGAGGAATGAAGAAGTCTCAAGGAATTTAAATGATGCAATAAATGAAGAAGGTATTCAAGAACTTGAGATAATGATTGCTAATCTCAATTACCAAAATAAAATGGATGTCAATCACCTATTGAATTATCCGGGTGAAAATGAAGCATGTTTAGAAGTCCATACCTTAGAAGAAATTGTGGCTTCTATTACTGAAAATCCTATTGATGATAAGTTGAGGATGATACAATACCTTTGGAGCAAATAACGTGAAAGAAAGCACTCATAACGTCAACAACTATTTACAAGTTTTTATTACAATTCGAGAATGCAACACCTGAACTTTTGGACGTAATGAGAAAAATTAAGGATGAAATTCAATTAGATTTGAATTTCAAGACAAAACAAACGAGCATAGAATCATATTTTACAAGATTACCATATATATATATATATATATTTGTAATTTAAAAGAATTATTAATTTATGATTTTGATGGGACCATATATTTATATAAGGGTCTTTTTAAAAATTATTATTTTATTATTTTGTCGAAATTATTAATTTATCCCATTAGCCCAAGTCGAAACTAGAAAAAAAATATTATTTTAGAGAGATTATTAATTTATCGAGTATTAATTTATAGAGGTTCTACTATATATATATAAACTAGTTACTTATGGCAACTTTCGGCTACAATGAAAAAAATTGGAGTATGCATGTACTCTAATCCTAGTTGGCATGAAAGCAAGGAAAAGAAAGTACAAAAAATTTGAAAAACAAACCTCATTCTTTCCTTCTAGTCTTCGGCCAATAAGGGGTAGTATTGGAACGTTTGTGCAAAAATATTTTACAAGGAAAATGGTGGCCCTTGGATCAAACTTTTCATAAATTATATCCTAGTCATTCGTTCATTAAGACTTCGGCTATAAATAGTCGTACTATTCCCTCATTTCTCTTAATCTAGCAAAAAGGAAAAAGCTCTCGCACATATTCTCTCTACTCTTAAACTCTCTCAAAGCTAGATTCTAAGTGGGTTAAAAAAGTTAGTAAGCAAAAGTGCAAGAAAATTCATTCGATTTCATACTAACATTTGCTCACAAAACACAAGGTTCTTACACACTTTATTATTCACACTTGTGTTTATTTTTATACTTCCTTGGTGTTTAATATCTGTGATATTAATTGCTTACTCATTCATATTCAATACTTATATCACAAAGCATTATCACTTGCATTTATTTATATTTATACTTATTCAAGTTAGTTGTTGCTCTTATATATTAATCGAGTTTTAATACATTGTCTCTCAAAGAAAGTGAGAAACTAATGATCTATTTTCAAGCTCTAACAACTCATTTATACTTAGGAATCTGGACTCTGTTAACTTGAGAATTTGAGAACTATATTCCTTTCAAGTAGCGTGATATAAGGCAATTTAATCCTTGAGACTGGTCACCTTGGCTATCCTTAGTGCAGTCAGTTCTATCCTAATTTTTACGAGAAAATTATTCCTTATATATAAAACAAAGGATTAATATATAGTCTTCTCATTGAGAGTGATAGGCATTAAACCAACTCGATCCTATATAAACTATCATATTTAATTTGATTATTAGTTTACTTGCTACATATTATATTTGCAAGATCTAAAATTTAATTGTTATTATCATATATCTTGTAAACTATGTTATAACTGTTGTTAGGGCGTGTTTATTTGGGCCCAGTGGATACGGTAGGCCATAGTACACATGGAGGAATATCCTCATGTAGGAGTCAGTTTGGGAGGTGGGAGTGTATTAAGGAATCTAGGATTTTTAATTATATTTGATTTTCAACTCCTATGGAAAGTGTCAGGATATGATTCGACTTCCTTTCTTTAAGGAGATTCAGTTTGATCCCATTAGGGTATCTGTCCTAATGAGGAGTTCTATTTCCATACGGGGACGGACATGGAGTTAGTGGTGTGATCACTATAAATACAAGGCTAAACCCTAATTCACTGGTAATAAATCGTTTACAGCACTAAAGTTTTAAGCCTCCATTGTTAAACCTTATTTAGCTTGTACTTATTCTCATACCGGAGCTATCCCCTGGTGGCCCAGGTCGTCAGCTCTCTGAGTGTGGTTTCGTTTCTGTGCAGGATTGGACACGCAGTTTAGTGATTGGGCGCATGGACGAATCTTGCGTTAACATTGGTGCTAGAAGGAGGGCCCTTGGTGCTAGTTAATTTTCAATCACTCAGAAATTTGATCAGAAATAATGGCGTCAAGCAAGGTAAAAATGGTGTCGGCACGTGATAAATCTACAACCAGTCTTTCTCAACCCAGAGAATCAATCAAGGATAGACTGGGCTCTTCCAGGAATAACTCGGATAGGCTGGGGCCCCATAGTCATTCGATGGATCCAACCGATCCCCAGACAACAATTATCAGAAGGAAATTATTTTCAACCACGCAGAAGACAGCATGTCATGGTAGCTGTGTCGAAGACCATACCTCCAAGCCGGATCGGGGTTGGCAAAGTTAAGGGAGATTTGGATATGGCTCGGAGGTGTTACAAGAATTCACTGATCTCTTCTGGGGTCAAGAGGTGTAAGTAGAGGCAGACGATGGCGATCGAGATGGAACCGTTTACCGAAGGAAGTACAGAACCCCTCGCTCTGGCAGCCGAAGAGACTGGGGATATTTAAATAACTAGTCAAATGACGTTTCTCCACAAAAGAACCCTAAAAATTTACAGATAATCCAACCTCAAGAACTAACCAAACAAGATTTAATCAATAATATGTCATTAGATCACTTTACCAGAATTTTATGGAAAACTTTTAATTTTATTAGCAAGAATATAAAACCAGTTTATAAAGAGTCTTTAGAATCAAATCCAGTACAAAAGTTATATTTAGAGAAAAATTCCAGCTTTCATACGTGTTTAGATAATAGTATATATCCATGGTCAACCTTATCAATAGACCTGCTTAGTACAACTACAAATATAGATATTCAACCATCCTTAGTTATAGTTTGTGAATCTTTTAAATCAGTACAGTTATCAGATCATAATAAGAGCTTAATAGGTTCAGAGAAAAGTTTAAAACAGATAAATGTATCAATATACATATTTAGTTTAATTACAAATTATAAAATTCTAAATCAAAAAAATAAATTAATAGTTTCCCAACAAGCATTAGACCAGGTAAATATATCTAGGCATACATTTATGCGAGATTATATACCTTTAGAACTAGAAAGTCACTCCATAGTTCATCAGCCAGAATTATTCAGTCTAGAACAATTTTATATAACTAAAAATATTAATGATACTTGTAAAATTACTAAACATCATCAAGAGAAATTACTTCCAGCAACCATAGAAACATATATAAGGCCTTACCAGAGTTTAACAGCCAATAAAGATTTTACATTTAGACGTAGACATTTTAAATTTATAACTACTGAATATTTCCAAAAACAACTTAATAAATCAGCTTATACCAGAAAAAGATTTTTTAAGGAACCTTATAAAGAATATCCTAGAAGCAAAAATAAAATATCTTTTCTAGTAAAGAAAAATAGTAAAGAATATAGAAAATCTTCAGCCAGATCTTTTAATACAGACCTTATTAATCTAGAAGAGAAAGAAGCCACTTATTTTAATCCAGTCTTAATACTACCAGTTTTAGATAATACTCCAGAACTAGATCTACCTTCAAAACCTAATATACTCCAGTCTTAAAATTAGATGTAGTTCTCCAGTACTAAAGCACAGGTTACTAGATTTTAGAGCATACACAGATCCCAATTTTCTTCTAAGCTTAAGTTCCAGATATAGAAAGATATTAAGCTTAGACTTTTTCAAAAGTAAAAATTATTAGAAAAGACTTTTTTGACTTTTTCCAACTTTATTAAAGTAGCTTTATAAAAGGAATCTTATAAAAACTAGCTTTATAAAAGTTATTTTGTCTTTTATCCAATCTATCTTTAAGATCATGATTTAACAAGATTACAGAATTCACAAAACTATTCATAATATTCTAAGTTAGTTTGCAGATGACAGATTTACCAGGGTTACCACCGAAAGGCAAAAACTAATCTGCACAAAGCTAGAATTTATACAGCTTTGCATCATCAGCACAAGCATCAACATCAGGAAGAAGCCAGAATGTTAATAACAGCTTTGCATTGCATACATCAGTTGCATCCCAGCATAATAAAAATGGTTACGAAACCCTTAGGTTTGGTAATCAAACATTATTTTCTTATCCAACAAACTTATCTTTTACTTTTATGCTATTAAACCACATTAATCTCAGTAAGAACAAAAATGCATTGTGGATAATCTTTGGATTTCCCACGACAAAGACCAAAAGCATTTTCTTGCATCTTTAAATGTATTAACAGAATTTTTCCAGGATAAAAGTTTTAAATTTTATGTAATCACGATCGGTCATAAATGTGGCATCTTTCATTCTTGGACTGATGTCA
The DNA here is from genome assembly GCA_034770075.1 of Aralia elata. Taxonomy (NCBI): domain Eukaryota; kingdom Viridiplantae; phylum Streptophyta; class Magnoliopsida; order Apiales; family Araliaceae; genus Aralia; species Aralia elata. The sequence goes on from JAVJAP010000049.1 coordinate 945,742, forward strand.
TTGAACATACAAAGAATTTCAATCAACCTAAATATAAAGGATTCAATGATCTTTCCCTTGCTCATTCCTTTGGTAGACAGATCATTGGAGATACTTATTTTGTTAGTCTTTCTCTTTTCCATTATTCGGAGCCAGCTTTAGATTTCTCAATTGCCAGAGACATATCTCCTTATCAGCCTATTTTTTGTACTCATTGTGAAAGCATGAATACAAATTTCAAACGTTTAAACCAGAACTGTGAAAGATTGATGAATGAGAAACAACACCTTATAATTAAAAATTCAGAATTACAAAAACAAGTTTCTTTCCTTTCAACAGAATTAGCTAAATGTAGCAAAACTCCATCAGGAGTACAGATAACTTTAGCATCTTCCTCTCTAAAGAGCACAGAGGTTATCACAGAAGCCCAAACATCTGTGAAGGGAAATAGTGGGCCATGAATCCCATTACATACTCCACTCCAAACGGCAAGTGATAAAGAAATCTCAAGTTCGTTGATGGGTGTGGCTTTTCCCAAAAGCCATTTCCTGATTATAATAAGGTTTATCTTGGTCCTCAAAAGACTGATAAATTCAATTAATAATCAACCCAGCTCCAGTCATAGTCTAGTGCATCTAAATCTAGTTGAGAATGTTAACAATCAGATTAAATCAGATACAGTTCTTAGTTCCATGACTCCTAGTAAAGCCAAGCAAATTGCCCAGCTTCAAAAACCAATTCCAAAACTTAAAGAAAGTTTTGCCACAGTCACCAAGAGGAAGAAAGCCAGTGCCAAAAGAAAGCTTGTTCTTACAGCAAGCGCAGTGAAAAAGACACACAAGCAGCATTAGACAGTTTTTTCAATCAACTTGAAAGTCTTAAGTTTAAACCACAGATGTCGCTAGCCAGCAAAGATATAGCTCCGTTAGCATCTACTTTACCAACAACATTTGCCTTATCTCCAGTACAACTAGTATAGATGATTCATCATCATCGGCCTCACCAGAAGATGGTACGCCAGACAGCGAAATGGGTTTAGATTCCATCGCTAGACACAATTTAGACACCTAAGTATAATTCTTGAATAAGCCCTAGAAATTACTTCCAAGTACGTATATGACTCACCAGCATGACTTATCAGCTTCTATCACAGTTTGTTCAAGAGAGTAATAATGATCCAGAAAGATAAAGAGAATCATCAGCCGTTAAACAGATATTATCAGATACCATCAACTAATGCACAAAAGTCAAGAGTCATTCCCTCCAACTTTTATTTGACTCATAAGTTTGGAATTCGCTTTCTCAGAGCATATTCAGAGCAACAATAAACAATCCTAGCCAGCACATTTGGACGCTTATATAATTATTAAATACGTCCAACATGTAAATAGTCCTAGTCAGGTAAATAATTGTCCTGTAAGAGCATCTTTTAGGCGCGCATCCTTTTTGGAATAACTTTAGAAAAAGGGTGAAAAGATTAAAGTTAATTATGGGGCCCAATGTGTACCCAGACTTTATCTTTTACTCTATTCTAATTTAATTTCATTTTTAGAGTCCGTTGTAAAATAGTATAAATAGCCTCTCGGGCAGAAGAAGAAGCAGGCTTTTTCATTCTCCCTTTAGCTCTTATAAGTTCTCCTCTCTCTAGCTCTCTCTCTGATAATCCTTCCCAGCTTTGTAAATTATTTCAATTCTAATAAAATATTAGTATTCCAGCATCCTCTATTTAGTTTTGATTTCCCTTCTCCATCGTTGGTAGCTTAAGGGATTTTCCGAAAGAGAAAACCTTTCCATTGGTTTCAAGTATGACTTAACTCCCCATCAAAAATATTTAATTTTTGCATGTATATAGTTTTCATTTTTTCATAGTTTTGCATTAGTTTGTCTATTTTAGTTTAATTGTTATGTATTTTAGTTTTGTTTTAATTTATATGTCTTATATTATGAGTTTATTCATAGTCGTTACTGTCCTTCTTGGTATCCCATAGAAAGAATTGATTCTGAGGGAATAACAACAACCTTAAATGGACAATCTATAGTATATAAATTCATTTCTTCTCCTGTTACGAAAGATTTGGATGAGTTAAAAACTCATTTAATTTTTAAAGAAAAACAATTGAATTTCTTGAAGCAAGAAGTTTCTTCTTGTACTATTGAAGAAAAGCTTAAAGCTCCTATAATACAGAAAAAAAAATTTAAAAATTGAAAAAGAAATCACATATACTATCTGTAATGAATTTCCTAATGCTTTTTTGGGACAGAAAAAAGTATATGGTAAAACTTCCTTATATGGAAAACTTCTCTGAAGATAAAATTCCTACTAAAGCTAGACATTCTCACATGGATCGAGAAACTCTTGAGTATTGCAAAAAAGAAATTGATTCTTTATTACAAAAAGGTTTGATACAAAATAGTTCCTCTCCATGGAGTTGTTCTGCGTTTTATGTTAATAAACATTCGGAAATTGAGCACGGCACACCAAGATTGGTGATCAATTATATGCCCCTCAATAAGGTCCTTAAATGGATAAGATATCTTATTCCTAATAAAAAAGATTTGTTGAAAAGATTATTTGAGGCAAAAATATTCTCAAAATTTGATTTAAAATCAGGATATTAGCAGATTCAAATTGATCCAAAGGACATATATAAAACTACTTTTACTGTTCCTTTTGGCCAATATGAATGGACTGTTATGGCATTTGGTTTAAAAACGCTCCTTTTGAATTTCAGAAAATTATGAATGGTATTTTCTACCGCTATTCAACTTTTATCATCGTTTATATTGATGATATTTTAGTCTTTTCTAAAGACATTGATCAATATTTCAAGCATTTACATAGTTTTATAAATATTGTGAAAAGAAATGGATTGGCATTATCAGCCAAAAAGATAAATTTGTTTCAAAAAATATTAGATTTTTGGGTTATAATATTTCCCAATGAACTATTATTCCTATTAATAGATCTATTACTTTTGCTGAAAATTTCCCGGATATTATCAAAAATACAAATATGCTTCAAAGATTTTTGGGAAATTTACAGTATATTGCAGACTCATAAAGATCTTGCAAAAGATGCTCAAATCTTATATGGTTGTCTTCGTAAACAGCCTCCTCCCTGTAGCGATAAGCACACTGAAGCTGTGAAGAAGATTAAACTTAAAGTTAAATCATTTCCTTGCTTATGTTTAGCAAATCCAAATTGGTTAAAAATCGTTGAGACCGATGCTTCTAATCTTGGATATGGTGGTATTCTTAAACAATTGAATCCCCATACAGGAAAAGAGAAATTGGTCAGTCATACTTCAGGACATTGGAATGTTACTCAAAGTAACTATTCTACTATTAAAAAAGAAATGCTTTATGTCAATAAATGCATATTTAAATTTCAAGATGATTTATTAAATCAAGAATTTATTCTTAGAATAGATTGTTTTGCTATTAAAGAAGTTTTGGAAAAAGATGTTAAAAACATTGTGGCAAAACAACAGTTTGCTAGATGGCAATCTCTTTTGATCATCTTTGATTTTAAAATTGAATATATTAAAGGACAATTAAATTGCCTTCCTGATTACCTAACCCGTGAATTCTTGCAGGGCAAACCATCTCTAAAAGAGGTGGATCTTTATCTCGAAGGAGAGGTAAATACACCCAACTCCCGGGATCCTATAAAGGAAATCCCTCAAAAGAAACAGGTAATACCACAGTTTCCATGAAAGACATTTTGCAAAAGGAAGAGGTGGATAATATCCATGAAAAAGAATTTTTTGATTTAATACTAACAGTTGAAAACTGTGATATCAAGTGGTTAAAAGACCCTGACTATTTGGCTTCTAGATATCTAGATCCAATAGTATTTTATCCTTTAAAAGGATCAAATAATTTTTGAAGATATTACGAACAGATTCTAATAGAAATTGGTTCGGTTGATTTTGAATACTTTACAAGAGGAGAAAAGAATAAAACTACTCCTTTCTCTTTCTCAAAAGCATATTTAAAAAAGATGGTAATTTCCTCAGATTGGGAATTGGATCCTAATAGGACCAGAAAAATGCTTGGTTATCCTAATATGGATTTCAATTATTGGGATTATAAAGATGCTTGGTATTTTTGCTTCTATTATGAGAATCCTCAAAAGAAGCATACTTGGTTCTTTCGAATATCCATATCCCCTGAGTTCGCTAAAAGTGAACTACCAAATTGGTCTATCCAATGGTGGCACAAATTTAGCCCAGAAGCAGTAATACTGCCAACAGACATTAATAATGTCTACCTTAAATATAAAAGTATTCATCCACATCTTAAAGATGCTAAGGTCTCAAAAGGCCTCCATCTATTCAAATTTTTCATGAACTATAGTCTACCTTGATTTGGACATGGAAATTTGGTTCAATCATGCAAGAAGATTATAATTTTGGTCTTCCCTATCTCACAAGGAAATACCTTTGCAAATGGTGGATAAAATGGTCCACAAATGACACTATTAAAGCGGTGAAAAAAGACTTATTAATCTTTCATGAGATCCTTAAAAAGGCTAAAAAGAACAAAAAAAATAAGAAAAGCTCAAGAACCCTCTCCAGCATTTCAAAAATCAATTGCAAGAAAATTATCCTACAGCCAGCAAAGCAGAGATAAAGCAATTAATGCTAAAAGCATTAGAAAATTAATAGACTTCTGACAATGAAGGAGATGATATCTCTATGATTTGAGCTAAAAGCAACAAAAGTAGCCATCATTATTCAGGCTCTTCAGACACAGAAATTGATGATGAGACAACAGAAAAATTTGATGCTAAAATGTAGAAGATTCTCAATAATGAAGATACGGATGATTCGGATATGGACACTTAACCAGACATTCATGCACGTGTCGACCTCTGTCTTAAAGAAAAGGAGAACGCTAAAAAGCAAAAAGTAAAAGGCAAGACGAAAGTCTCAACCACGCCTTCTAACAAGGACTAAAAGTCAAAATCACTTTATTAAAGTTACTTTATTAAAGTTATTTTAACTTTAGCTAAAAGCTAGTTTCCTCCATTATTGAGGTTTTGTCTTTTAGGGCTAATAGCCATGTATAAATAGAGGCTCGATCCTCAGTTGTAATCACTCTTTTCCTTACGCATTTCCTTTCTTTTCTCTCTTTAGTTTTCTTACTTTGAAATCTTGTAACTGATCTCCGCTTGTACATAGTGTGTGGCAATAAAAAAAAGGCTTCCATGAAGTCTCCATGTAAGTCTTCTTAAATCTATTTTTGTTTTATTTTCAGTTTCTGTTTTAATTACTTAGCTTATAACTTGTTTATATATGTGCTTATAGCCTAAATTATTAGTCGTTTAACTGTCGTTCCTGTCTATATCTTGGTTGTCTTTAGAAAAGACTAAAATATCATCAATATAAACGATGATAAAAGTTGAATAGGGGTAGAAAATATCATTCATAATTTTCTGAAATTCAGAAGGAGCATTTTTTAAACCAAATGCATGACAGTCCATTCATAATTTATAAGCTAAGTACTTAAAACAGAAACTGAAAATAAAACAAAGATAGATTTAAGAAGACTTACATGGAGACTCCATAGAAGCCTTTCTTTTATTGCCACACACTATGTACAAGCGGAGATCAGTTACAAGATTTCAAAGTAAGAAAACTGAAGTGAGAAAAGAAAGAGAACCTAAGGAAGCTTACTTACAGCTTACTTACAACTGAGGATCGAGCCTCTATTTATACAAAGCTATTAGCCATAACAAATAAAACCTCAATAATGGAGGAATCTAGCTTTTCGCTAAAGTTAAAATAACTTTAATAAAGTAGCTTTAATAAAGTAACTTTAATAAAGTAGATTTAATAAAGTAACTTTAATAAAACCACAACAGGTGGCGCAGTGGTGCAAGTCGCCCTGGGAACGAACCGTAAACCCGGACGACTCAGGATCGACTCCCACTAGCAATATTTGGAGGGGCACTAATAATGCTCCGCTGTGGCCACGGGACCCCCCTTAAGTGCAAGCTGGGAAGTAGACTGCCTGGGCTCGGGCTGGGGAGATTAGTCAGGTTGCGACCCGGAAACTCCACATTATCAAAAAAAAAAGTAACTTTAATAAATTAACTTTAATAAAGTGATTTCGACTTTTAGTCCTTGTCAAAAGGCATGGTTGAGACTTACTTATTGTCTTTTGCTTTTTACTTTTTAGTTTTCTCCTTTTCTTTAAGACAGAGGTCGACACGTGCATGAATGTCTGGTTGAGTGTCCATATCTGGATCATCCGTATCTTCATTATTGAGAATCTTCTGCATTTTAGCATCAAATTTTTTTGCTGTCTCATCATCAGTTTCTGTGTTTGGAAAGACTAAATAATGATGGCTACTTTTGTTGCTTTTAGCTGAAATCATAGAGATAACATCTCCTTCATTGTCAGAAGTCCATTGATTTTCTAATGCTTTTAGCATTAATTGCTTTATTTCTGCTTTGCTGGCTGTAGGATAATTTTCCTGTAATTGATTTTTTAAATGCTGGAAAGGGTTCTTGAGCTTGTCTTGTTCTTTTTTAGCCCTTTTAATCTCACGAAAGATTAATAAGTCTTTTTTCACCACTTTAACAGTGTCATATGTGGACCATTTTATCCACTATTTACAAAGGTATTTCCTTGTGAGAGAGGGAAGACCAAAATTATAATCTTCATGCATGATTGAACCAAATTTCCATGTCTAGATCCAGGGTAGACTGTAGTTCATGAAAAATTTGAAGAGAGGGATGCCTTTTGAGACCTTAGCATCTTTAAGATGCGGATGAATACTTTTATATTCAAGGTAGACATTATTAATGTCTGTAGGCAGTATACTGCTTTTGGACCAAATCTGTGCCACCAGTGGATAGACCAATATAGTAGTTCACTTTTAGCGAACTCAGGGGATATTCTAAAGAACCAAGTATGCTTCTTTTGAGGATTCGCATAATAGAAGCAAAAATACCAAAAATCTTTATAATCCCAATAATTGAAATCCATATTAGGATAACCAAACATTTTTCTCACCCTATTAGGATCGAGTCCCCAATCACAGGGATAAAGCATCTTTTTAAGATATGCTTTAGCGAAAGAGAAAGGAGCAGTTTTATCCTTTTCTCTTCTTCTAAAATGTTCAAAATCAACTGAGCTAGTTTTTATAAGAATCTGCTCATAATATTTTTGAAAATTATTTGATCCTTTTAAAGGATAAAATACTATTAGATCTAGATATCTAGAAGCTAAATAGTCAGGGTCTTTTAACCACTTGATATCACAGTTTTCAACTGTTAGTATTAAATCAAAAAATTCTTTTTTTGTGGATATTATCCACATCTTTCTTTTGCAAAATATCTTTCATGGAAACTGAGGTATTACCTATTTCCTTTGAGGGATTTCCTTTATAGGATCCCGGGAGTTGGGTGTATTTATCTCTCCCTCGAGATGAAGATCCACCTCTTTTAGAGATGGTTTTCCTTGCAAGAATTCACGGGTTAGGTAATCAGGAAGGGAATTTAATTGTCCTTTAATATATTCAATTTTGAAATCAAAGATGGCCAAAAGAGATTGCCATCTAGCAAACTGTTGTTTTGCCACGATGTTTTTAACATCTTTTTCTAAAACTTCTTTAATAGCAGAACAATCTATTCTAAGAATAAATTCTTGATTTAATAAATCATTTTGAAATTTAAATATGCATTTAATGACAGAAAGCATTTCTTTTTTAATAGTAGAATAGTTACTTTGAGTAACATTCCAATATCCTGAAGTATAACTTACCAATTGCTCTTTTCCTGTATGGGGATTCAATTGTTTAAGAATACCACCATATCCAAGATTAGAAGCATCTGTCTCAACGATTTTTAACCAATTTGGATTTGCTAAACATAAGCATGGAATTGATTTAACTTTAAGTTTAATCTTCTTCACAGCTTCAGTGTGCTTATCGCTCCACGAAGGAGGCTATTTACGAAGACGACCATATAAGATATGAGCATATTTTGCAAGATCTTTATAAAAGTCTACAATATAATGTAAATTTCTCAAAAATATTTGAAACATATTTGTGTCTTTGATAGTATCCCGAAAATTTTTCAGCAAAAGTAATAGATCTATTAATAGGAATAATAGTTCATAAGGAAGTTTTACCATATGTGTTTTTTTGTCCCAAAAAGCATTAGGAAATTCATTACAGATAGTATCTGTAATTTCTTTTTCAATTTTTTGAATTTTTTCCTGTATTACAGAAGCTTTAAGCTTTTCTTCAATAGTACAAGAAGAAACTTCTTGCCTTAAGAAATTCAATTGTTTTTCTTTAAATATTAAATGAGTTTTTAATTCATCCAAATCTTTCGTAACAGGAGAAGAAATGAACTTAAATATTATAGATTGTCCATTTAAGGTTGTTGTTATTCCCTCAGAATCAATTCTTTCTATGGGTTGAATCATATTTAGGAAGGGAGTTTCTAATATGACAAATTGAAAAAGGTTTTTAACTAGTATGAATGATGTTTTTAAACATATTTCTTGATTACAAATATGAACATTATTAAGTTTATAGTTGATGTTCATTTTAGAACCATCAGCAGTACTTAGACTTTGTTTAGTTTTTTCAAAATACTTAGTGGGTATTAACCCTTCTTTGATACAATTCATATCAGCACCACTATCAACAAGAGCAATAGTGTTGACAATAAAGTCTTCAACGATGACTAAAGTAATTTAAAATACCATTTTTGGAATGTGATTTGCTCTATTAGTATTAGATAATCAAGATTATTTTCTTGTGTTGGAGGAGAATTAATAGGAATTTCTTTTTCTTTTCCTTTAGTAAATCTTGCTAAAGTTAGACTTTCAACAAATTCAAATCTATCTTTAAGATTACTAATCTCTTTCTTTTGGTTATTAACCTCTTCTTTTAATTCTTTGAGAGTAATTTCTTTCTCAAGTTCAGAAGCAAGAAACTATTATTCCTATTAATAGATCTATTACTTTTGCTGAAAAATTTCTCGGATACTATCAAAGACACAAATATGCTTCAAAGATTTATGGGAAATTTATAATATATTGCAAACTTTTATAAAGATCTTGCAAAAGATGCTCATATCTTATACAGTCGTCTTCATAAACAACCTCCTCCGTGGAGTGATAACACACTGAAGCTATAAAGAAGATTAAACTTAAAGTTAAATCAATTCCTTGCTTATGTTTAGCAAATCCAAATTGGTTAAAAATCGTTGAGACATATGCTTCAAATCTTGGATATGGTGGTATTCTTAAACAACTGAATCCCCATATAGGAAAAGAGTAATTGGTAAGTTATACTTCAGGACATTGGAATGTTACTCAAAGTAACTATTCTACTATTAAAAAAGAAATGCTTTCTATCATTAAATGCATATTTAAATTTCAAGATGATTTATTAAATCAAGAATTTATTCTCAGAATAGATTGTTCTCCTATTAAAGAAGTTTTCGAAAAAGATGTTAAAAACATCGTGGCAAAACAACAGTTTGCCAGATGGCAATCTCTTTTGGCCATCTTTGATTTTAAAATTGAATATATTAAAGGACAATTAAATTCCCTTCTTGATTACCTAACCCGTGAATTTTTGCAGGGCAAACCATCTCTAAAAGAGGTGGATCTTCATCTCGAGGGAGAGGTAAATACACCTAACTCCCGAATTCCTATAAAGGAAATCCCTCAAAGGAAACAGGTAATACCTCAGTTTTCATGAAAGATATTTTTCAAAAGGAAGATGTGGATAATATCCACGAAAAAGAATTTTTTGATTTAATACTAACAGTGGAAAACTATGATATCAAGTGGTTAAAAGACCTTGACTATTTGGCTTCTAGATATCTAGATCCAATAGTATTTTATCCTTTAAAAGGATCAAATAATTTTCGAAAATATTATGAGCAAATTCTTATAGAAACTAGCTCAGTTGATTTTGAACATTTTAGAAGAGGAGAAAAGGATAAAACTGCTCCTTTCTCTTTCTCTAAAGCATATCTTAAAAAGATGCTTCTTCCCTGTGATTGGGGACTCGATCTTAATAGGGCGAGAAAAATGCTTGGTTATCCTAATATGGATTTCAATTATTGGGATTATAAAGATGCTTGGTATTTTTGCTTCTATTATGAGAATCCTCAAAAGAAGCATACCTGGTTCTTTCGAATATCCATATCCCCTGAGTTCGTTAAAAGTAAACTACCAAATTGGTCTATCCACTAGTGGCACAGATTTGGCCCAGAAGCAGTAATACTGCCTACAAACATTAATAATGTCTACCTTGAATATAAATGTATTCATCCACATCTTAAAGATGCTAAGGTCTCAAAAGGCCTCCCTCTATTTAAATGTTTCATGAACTACAGTCTACCCTTGATCTGAACATGGAAATTTGGTTCAATCATGCAAGAAGATTATAATTTTGGTCTTCCCTCTCTCACTAGGAAATACCTTTGCAAATGGTGGATAAAATGGTCCACAGATGACATTGTTAAAGCGGTGAAAAAAGACTTATTAATCTTTCGTGAGATCCTTAAAAAGGCTAAAAAAGAACAAGAAAAATAAGAAAAGCTTAAGAACCCTCTCCGGCATTTCAAAAATCAATTACAGGAAAATTATCCTACAGCCAGCAAAACAGAAAATTAATGGACTTCTGACAATGAAGGAGATGATATCTCTATGATTTCAGCTAAAAGCAGCAAAAGTAGCCATCATTATTCAGTCTCTTCAGACACAGAAATTGATGATGAGACAACAGAAAAATTTGATGCTAAAATGCAGAAGATTCTCAATAATAAAGATACGGATGATCCAGATATGGGCACTCAACCAGGCATTCATGCACGTGTAGACCTGTGTCTTAAAGAAAAGGAGAAAGCTAAAAAGCAAAAAGCAAAAGGCAAGAAGAAAGTCTCAACCACGCCTTCTGACAAGGACTAAAAGTCGAAATCACTTTATTAAAGGTACTTTATTAAAGTTATTTTAACTTTAGCTAAAAGCTAGTTTCCTCCATTATTGAGGTTTTGTCTTTTAGGACTAATAGTCATGTATAAATAGAGGCTCGATCCTCAGTTGTAATCACTCTTTTCCTTACGCATTTCCTTTCTTTTCTCTCTTTAGTTTTCTTACTTTGAAATCTTGTAACTGATCTCCGCTTGTACTGTAATATTCCGAACCCTAATAAGATTTGTATATGTAAATTATGTGTTTATTAAATGAAATTTCTTATTCCGACTCTGTGTTATGTGATGATATATTCTGATGAACGGTTGTTCAGGTAATCTTTGAAAACCTAATACGATTCGAAAACATTATCGTATATGTTTAGAATTAGAACGTATAACGTAAAACTAGATATCGAGAAGTTTAAAACCTTAAACCCTAATGAGATTTGAAGTTTGTAACATATGTTCTTAATAAAGATTGAAATGATATTTCGAAGCAGGTGTTTTATGATTATATTATGTAAACGATGAATTAGGTCAAATAAAATTTTTTTGTCAAGCTGCTTAGTCGTGCTTACATTGACAAAATGATTTGTCATGCTTTCCACAATTTCACCAAGAAGCATCCTGACAAATTATTTTTGACAAGTTGCTGTGTCGTGCTTGAGAATGACAAAGTGATTTGTCGTGCTTAAGGTAACAAGCTGCATTGTCGAGCTTGTAAGATATTTTTCATTGAGGAGTTTAGAAGATAGGTTCAATTGCAAGCTGCATTGTCGAGCTTGGAAGATATTTTCATTGAAAAACTTAGATTGCAAGCTGCATTGTCGAGCTTCAAGATATTTTCATTGAGGAGCTTAGAAGATAGGTTCAATTGCAAGCTGCATTATCGAGCTTAGAAGATATTTTCATTGAGGAGCTTATAAGAATATTTTAAGAATATGCTAGGGTGCAAAGTGTAATAAGCCGAGTCCCTAACGTGCAATTAGTGAAACTTGGTTTTTCTATAAATAGGAAACTCAGTTCATTCATTCCTTACTATTTTTCAAGAGCAGTTCAAGAGCAAAAACACTCTATATTTATATTCTGAGAGATATTGTGAGATAAAAATTACTTTCTAAGCATCGAAGCGTTGCGTGATTGGAAGTAAAGCTAGCAACTACAAGAGGTATTACTCTAGTGGTTATTATTTTTATTTTTCTTTATAAAAATATACTTTTATAAGTAGTTATAATGCCCAAATTATTTTAAGTATATAGTACAAAAGTCCTATTTACAAGTCGTTATAATGTCCGATTTATTTCTCTTATATATTAGAAAATATACTTTTATAAGCAGTTACTATGTCCGAATTTCTTCAACTATTTAGTAAAAATATTCATTTTATAAGCAGTTATAATGCTGAAATTTTCTCAAATATAATAGCCGAATATTCATTTTATAAGCATTTATAATGCTGAAATTTTCTCAAATATAATAGCCGAATATTCATTTTATAAGCAGCTATAATGCCCGATTTATTTCAACCATAGTAACCGAATATTCATTTTTCAAGCAGTTATAATGCTCAATTTATTTTAAATATAGTTGAAAAATATTCATTATGTAAGCAGTTATAATGCTAAAATTATTTCATATATTGTAGAAGAAGTCTTATTTATATGCGGTTATGATACCCGAAATAAAACTTAAAAGATTTAATCGTTAAATGCTTATTTGTCTATATAAACTTATAATCGTGTAGAATTTACGACGAACGTTTAGACCGTTATATTAACTGTAAAAGATATACGAGGCAAGTCTTCTAACCTTGTTACATTTGAGCAAGTCTATTACATCTTGCTATCAATTATTGTGAAGTTATTGCTTCTTATTCAGCATAACTTAAGAAATGAATCATTATTCATATATTGTTTATTCGAGCATAAAATGTTGTGTCAAACCAAATTATGTTGGTACGACATCTTATACTGAGAAATGGAACACCTTGATGTAAGGTGAACTGAAATACCTTGATATAAGGTGGTGGTAAATGTTGATTATATATCGACACAAAATTGTAGGATGATATGCATACTCCTAGGATATTAGTTAGGCTGATCCCCTACCAAATATCTGAAATCAAGCGGTTCTAAGTCATTGAAGACTGATAGAACTAATTGAAATATATGGTTCATGTACAGAACCCTCAGTTATACATCATTGATCTTTTAAATCAAACACATTGTGTTTACGTTTTCAAATGAACTTGCTGAGCATTTATAGCTCATTCTTTCATATATCTTCTTTTGCAGTTTTAAATGATAATCCTGACACTTCTGGGACAGACAAAGGAAAAGGACATGTTAATTAGTTTTAATTACTGTTTTGAATAATTCAAGTCTTTTATAAGGCTTTGTTGTAATAACTTAGTACTGAGAACGATGTAACCGAACTTAATGATATGAAATATATTATCATCCTTTATTATATCGAATGCATTATACTCTGATCTTTACTTTGTTTAGCATAGTTGTACTAAGTAAATACAGTATCTATACGAACTATACATCTGAATGAGGGTATTTGAATGATATTGAAAGTCCTATAAGCTCTGAGGTTACACTTAATGAGCGCCGGTAAGGTGTCATCTTTACCGGAATGCGCCCCTTAGTTCTATGGACAATCTGATCGTTAATACTGTGAATGTCAGATAGATAGGGAATATCGATCTGAAAGAGGTATTCATGAGATATGAATCTATACATCCAAATAAGGGTATCCAAACACAGATAATGTTCTGGCAAGAATTATCATCTGTTATGGGATACTGTGAACCTTGGATAGATAGAAGTCATATATTATTGAATATTTATAGTTGTATAGTTTCACGTGAGCACCATATCTGCTATAGGGAGTGTAGAGAATTTGGGGGCGCCACAAGTTAGTATTAGAGTTATAGATTATAGCTCTAAGGTAGTTAGGAAATACCTTAGGATATAGTCTTTGAGTCTGTAAAATACTTAATTATACATAAAATAATCTTAAAAGCTTTATATTATATATAAATTTGTTTCGCTATAATACTAAACAACTAAAATTCTTTTGTAGGATGTTAGAGACAAATTGGAATGACCTCCTAGTTATAGATCAACCCATGGTAGGGTGGCTGTCAGAGAGTGAGTCAGAAGAAGATCCAGAAGAGATATATCCCGCACTAGGGACACCAGAGGAGGAGGACCCAGAGGAGGAAGAACTCCTACATGACCAGGAGATACTAGATGCTGAGGAGGCTGAACATCCTATAGATGGACAGCTAGTAGATCTTGATCCTGATGAGGAGATTGGAGCGAGTCAGATGATGAGGGTCGATAGACACGAGGAGATAGTTGCAGGGTTAGTACAGCAGTCCACCGAAGACTTAGAGGCTGCCAACTTTCGAACATATGTAGCTGAAGGTTTGTTGGAGAGTGAGAGGGATAACACTCGCCGTCTTAGGACACTCCTCCACAGTGTTCAGAAGGAAAGACAAGATGCACAGATGCATTTATACCAAGCTGACAAGGGATGTCGGGATACATTCAAAGGCTTAGAGCGTCGGGTGCTTAGGTATCTCGTAGAGGAGAGGAAGGTAGATTATATGATAGATAGATCAGTGGTCTGTCATATGGTCCAGGATGCTTATAAGGAGACACATGATCGTTCAGTCTAGTTTAGTACTTAAATTTATTTTCTATAGTTTGTATTATAAAGATTTTGGGTTGTAAAATAGGGAATCTTCTATACTAACTAGTGATAGTATAAACCACTAGTCGAATATGTAACCGTTCTGCATATGATATATAAATTGTGTTTGTACAAATTAAATTGTTAATTCTATGTGTAGTATATACCTGTATTTATACTTATTTTTCTTTATTTTTAGAATCATGACATCAGGACGAAAAAACCAGACCAGAAATGAGACTAATGAACCAAACCCCACCCAACAACTAGTAGATTTACTATTAGGAGCCTTACAGGGTCATCCACCACACCAGCCCAACACAAATAATCCACATAGGTCAGCATTTAAAGATTTTAAAATAGTCGGACCACCTGAGTTCAAGGGAACTGTGGATCCAGTTGAAGCACAAACTTGGGTAACTGAAATGGAAAAGTTCTTCACTGTAACAAACGTAAGTGAGGAACAAAAGACAATCTTTGCTACCTTTTTCCTAAAAGGTGAGGCAAACTTCTGGTGGGAAACAACAAAAACCAGGGCCGGTGAAGGGGTAATTCCTTGGGTAAGATTCATAGAACTATTCTTTGAAAATTATTTTCCACAAACTATGCAAGACCGAATGGAGGTTAAATTTTTAGAACTAAAACAAGGGGAAATGACTGTATCTCAGTATACAGCCAAGTTTAACGAATTGTCTCGTTTTTTCCCACATCAAGTAAACTCTGAGACAAGAAAAACTTGGAGATTTGAGGAAGGGTTGAAACCTCAGATAAGGAGTAGGATATCAATCTTCCAATTGAAGACGTTTTCAGAAATTCTTGAGAATGCTATCATAGCCGAGACCGAGAATGAAAATCTTCTCAAATTCCATAAGGAGAAGAGGAGTCAGTATGAAGAGGGAAAATTCAAAGGAGAAGTCAGTACAGGGGGTAATAACAACAACAAGAGGAAGTGGGATACCACTTTTTCTAATAACTTTGGGAAAAAGGGGAATAATTACAATAACAACAACACTACCAACAGAAACCAGAATAACAAGATGGAACGTTGTGTCACATGTGAAAAGAACCATCTGGGAGTATGTCGTAGGAAGGTGGTTACCTATTACAGCTGTGGTCAGGAGGGACATTATTCCAATTATTGTCCCAAGAAGAGTACTAATAACACCAATCAGGGCAATCAGAATTATAAGTGTTATATTTGTGGCACAACAGGTCACATATCTAGAAATTGTCCAAAGAATATGAACCAAACCGGGGGAGAAAATCAAACCACAAACAACACCCTCAAACCAACAGTAGCAGGAGCTGGAGGTCAGAGTCGTCCAACCGCCAGAACATTTAATATGACGATGAGGGATGTTGTTGCTTCACAGGACGTGGTGACAGGTATCATCCCTATCGACACTTTAAATGCATATGTGTTATTCGACTCTGGTGCTAGTTGTTCATTCGTGCCTAATAGCTTTGCTAAAAACTTGAATATGCCATGCGAAGACTTTGACATACCTTTCAATATAGAAATTGCAAATCGAGAGATAATTCCCGTTAAAACTGTATATAAAGATTGTAACGTAGAGATTAAGGAACACAAGTTTCTTGTGGACCTCTTGTTAGGTTTGTATATAACGCAAATATACAATCAAATTACATAAATAAAGCGGAAGCACGATAAAATCAGATTTTAAAATTTTATACAAACCATCACCATGATCTTTCTTTATGCACAATTATTAATTAAACGAAAGAGATGGAGAATAAGAATTATACCCTTGTAGAATTCTAGCTTCCTCAGGTACAAGTTCACCTCTAATTCCTTCACGTTCTCCTTGAATTCTACCGATTAAATTCCTTCCTTTGATCAACGTTAGCCATCCAAGTGTTTGGCCTCTAAAGGTGATCCACCAAGGAATAATATCTATTCAAGAAGTTGGGTGTTGGCAAAACCCTAGTTTCTATCTCTATAGAATTGTAAGTACTCTCCACAATTCTTATACAAGAGTGTGTAACCCTAATCTATGATAAGACTCCTCTTATTTATAGATGTAGGAATACCCTTCCCTAAACTATTTAGGATTAGGGTTTCTATTATAATTAAACTCCTTTAATTAATTATGCTCCTAATCCAATTAGGAATTCATGAGAGAGTACTTCTATTAATTAATTCTCAATCCATATTAGGAATTAAATAATAGTAATAGTAATAATAATAAGACTCCTTTTATTAATTTATATTTAATATTTCCAAAATATTAAATAATAAATATTAAGCTATTTAATTTATTCTATCTCCATAGATTAAATTAAATACACTTAACTTATTATTACAATTATGCCATTTACTTCTTAAATAAATATTTTTCTTTTGCGGTATGACCCTTTAGGTTCTCCATATTAAACCGGTTGTGAATAAATCAATTAGAACAATTCTAATCTTATTTAAATAAATAAATTAAACTATTTAATTTATTTAAATAAATAATATTTATTCTACAATAAGGGTAAGCCCCCTTAGCGATCAACGACTTTCCAGATAATATAGATTTCAACATTAATCACAAAAGAACCTTTCAGTGAATAGTTACCATACAATTCAATCCTTCTACCATACAATGTCCCAATTAAATATAAGACATGGATTTACTGCCAAGTCTTATTTTATTTAATTATATGTATTTCGATTCCCAAATGCACAACTCAAAATAATGCAAATTATAAACTCCTTTCTAATTTCATTCCGCCTTGGCTAAGGACTACTGAGTTGTCATTTATCGAATCACATAGGACATTCACATCTTTTACTAGACGAGGTAGATTCTTTGTTGATCATTCACCTATCTCCATGTACAACTAATTATACCCAATCATACCCTTTGATATACCCTAAAGGTCTTAAGGGACATGTCAAAGTATAACTCATCATACACAAGATACTACGATGATCTCAAGTCCAAGGATCACTTGTACTACTATCACTAGAGGAATTCTTATTGACAGGCGAGTAAAACTCCATTAGGTATTCCTTAGCGAGTCACGTTCAGTGAACTTATTCTCTAATAAGCACCTACATACTTGCTTTAGTGTCTCCACACAAATGATTATGAGATCAATCATCCTCTTCTTAAGAGCAAGCAACGTATGTACTAATCTATCCGAATTCACTAATCCCCTTTTTAGTAATCCAACGATTAGGAACGATTTTAGTTTGTGAGATATCTAGAATTTAGATCTCATTAGCATGATCACCATCATGATTCTAAAAGCATTGCTCAAAACTATGGGTTTATCACATTTAATATAACAGCACTACGTAGATAATGTAAAATGCCTTTAAGAAAATCAATTCTTTTATTAATAAATGAATAAGATTACAAAGTATATGCTACATCATATCAAATATGATTGGCTTGTGTGCATACTACTTTCAATCTCCCACTTGCACTAAAGCCAATCGCCATGGTATCCAATACCCTTCTTCTCTAAGTGACGATCATCCTGCTGTTTGGATAATGCTTAAGTAAATGGATATGCAATGTTGTTCTTGAGAGTCCACTATCTCTATAGTGACTTTTTCTTCTTTCAATGATTCCTCTAATCAAATGAAAGTGCCGCAACACAGTTTGAATCCAAGATGAGACTTAGGAACTATTCCTAGTTCTGTAATGAACTTTTCATCCAAACAATCAACTTGCAGCTTCATTTACAGCTATATACTTTGCCTTTGTCACTAAACTAGAAACTCTTTGCTATTTTGGAACCTTTCCAATTCACTGCACCACCAACCAAGGTAACAATTTACCCTAAAGTGGATTTGTTATCGTCTTGGTCAGTCTGAAAAACTTGAGTCCTTTTAGCCCTCTAGTTTTAATTCAGACCTACCATGAATCATGATCACATCTTCAATACCTTTTAAGTACTTAAGATGTTTATCACTGTCTTACAATGATCTTCTCCAGAATATGACTGATCAACATCAGACCTTGTATATTCATTGCATACATGATAATAACTCATGTGATCTCTCTTTTATTGGAGATAATTTTAGAGAGATTCACTCCATGGCTCATCATCATGAGACCTCTCTTGGAGTTTGCCATTGTTAAACGCCTTTAGCATCGAATGATTATACGTTCATTGGGTCAAGCCGAACATCCTTTTAAATCTATCTATATAGATTTATATCCCTAATTTATTGGATGCTCCTCCCAAGTTATTCATGGAGGAATGTTTAGACAATTTTATCTTTACTGATTGTAGCATTGGTGTGTCATTCCTTATCAGTAATATATCAACATATAATACTAGGAATGTCACATTGCTCCCACTGACCTTTTTGTACACACTAGGTTCATTCTCGTTTTTGATAAAATCAAACTCTTTTGATTGTCTTATCAAAATGAATGTTCCATCTTTGAGAAGCTTGCTTCAATCCATAAATGGATCATTGTAGCTTAAAACACGATTTGCTTCAACCTTTGAAACAAATTCTACTGGCTGTATCATACATACATTCTCCTCAAGTCTTTATTGAGGAAGGACGTCTTCACATCCATTTTGCCAGATTTCATAATAAGTTGCAATCACAAGCAAAATCCAAATGGACTTGAGCATTACCCACTAATAAACTTTTATTACAGTCAACTCCTTGACTTGATTTGAAACCTTTTAAATAGGTCTGGTCTTATAGGTCTCCACCTTGCCATTTGCCCTAGTCTTTCTCTTTAAAGATCTATATACACCCTTTAGGTACTATGCCTTTTGGTGGAGTAACCAGAGTCTATACTTGGTTCTCATATATGGAGTCCATTTCGGATTTCATGGCCATCTGCCATTTCTCTGAGTGTCTTCTACTCATAGCCTCATCGTATATAATTGGATCATCATCCTGTATGATGCGTACCTCATCATCATCCTCTATGATGAATCCATACCTCCTAGGTATCTTCGGTACTCTTCCAGATTTACGATTCGGTTGTGGTACAATAGGTCTATCTACAGGTCCCTCGGTTTAACTTAAAGTGCTTTGTGGTTATTGAACTCTTTCAAGATCTATTACCTTCCCACTAGCTCTTTCAATGATAAACACCTTTATCCAAGAAGGCAGCGTGTAGGATTATAGTAATAATACCCTAAACTTTCTTTAGGATATCCCACAACTCTGCACTTGTCATATTTTGTCCCAAACTTATCTTTTGAAACCTTTTTCACATAAGTTGGACAACCCCTTATCTTAACATACTTAAGATTAGGAATCCTCCCTATCTATAACTTTTATGGAGTCTTGGGGCCAAATTTTGAGGTTACCTTATTTTGTAGATATGCAGCCGTTTCTAGGGTATAACCCCAGATGGATACTGGAATGTCGGTAAAAATCATTATAGACCGCACCATGTCCAACAAGGTACAATTTCTCCTTTTAGATACACCAATCAATTATTGCGTATCAGGAGGTGTCCATAATGAGAAAATACCATTTTGAGATGATCTAGAAACTTATTGCACAAGTATTCCTTCCTTGATCTGATCAAAGAATCTTAATACTTTGTCAATTTGTTTCACTTCTGAATTCTTTGAACCTTTCAAATGATTCAGACTTGTATTTCATCAAATACACATATTCAACTCTTTGAATGATCATCTCATTTTCTTTTACTAGTTTGTTCAATTTGTAAAATTATTTTTCATGTAAGTCAAGTTTACAAAGTCCATCAAGTGATCTTCCAGTTTCAAACAAAACATTATCATTATAAATAGAATAACAATTGTTCTTAAATATAATACCAGAACCTTCCTTGTCCAACAACGGAAGTAATAATGTTTCTAAAGAGAACTGGAACATAATAACAACTTATTAACTTAATAGACTTGCCTGTAGGCAACGCTAAACTATAAGTTCCTGTGGCTAATGTAGCAACCATTGCTCCATTCTCCACACGTAAGATTACTTACTCTTTGTTTAGCTTTCTACTTCTGCTTAGTCTCTGCATTGGATTGCATATGTGAGAACTATAGCCGGTATCCAATACCCAAGTAAAACCTTGACTTACAGAAAAATTTATTTCAATGGTGAACAAACTTATATTTGTAACCGAAGCTTCACTAAGCTTCTTCTGGTTAGCCTCTACAAGATGCTCCTTACAGTTTCCTTTCCAGTGTCCAGGCTTATTGCAGTGGAAGCAAACTCCTTTGCTATCTGCATCAGTTTTGTTCTTAGTGTCCTTAGTTATTGTCTTTCCTTATACCTTCTTTGAATTGTTCTTCTTTTAAGAAGATCCTTTGGTCCTCTTCCGCTTCCTGGAAGAATTATCTACCAGTAAGACTTGGTCTTTCTTGGTTAGAAAGTGACTCTCTACAGTTTTTAACATGTTTAAGCAACTCAAGCAGGCTGACATATAGCTTATTTATGTGAAAATTCACAACAAATTGTGAGAAAGAGTCCGGTAGTGATTGCAAGATCAAATCTTGGATCCTCTATCCATCCATTACTAAACCCAATTATCCCAATTGTTCAATCAGGTTGATCATTTTGAGGATATTTGTCTATACTATAGTGCCATCGGTTATTCTAGATTGGAAGAGCTCCTTAGATATCTAATATCTAGCAGTCCTACTTTCCTCACCATTCAACTCCTTGAAGGTGCATGAGTACAGTAGGAGCATCCATAGTTTCATGCTGACGCTGAAACTCGTTACTCATGGATGCGAGCATGATGCATTGAGCCAACTGTGCATCATCTTGCCACTTTCTAAAAGTAGCAATCTCTTCCTCTGAGGCATTGTCTGCAACCATTACAGGGATAGGCATATTACGTACACAAGATAACTTTTCAGCCTTGAGAACTATTCTCAAATTCTTTAACCAGTCCGTGTAATTCGGTCCGGTTAATTTAGCACTTAATATGCTACGCAGTGATAGTGATTTAGACATTGTAAAATTCTATTAAATGAATTTATAATTTAACAACATTTTAGCATACATTCATTTAATTAATTACCAAAATAAATTAAGTCTTTATTTTAAATTGGTATATCTCACTTTTTCATCAAACCATATTACCCTCATTATATAGTTCGGCAAATCTAATTAAAGATTTGCTAATGAGAATAAGGATCCCATTTCAAATGTATATAGCCTTGTGTGACACAACAAACTATATATAAATAAATAGGTAGACAACTATTGTCAATTACATCACTATGTAACTCCTTGTATTTTGCCTCTTAGATTATTTTGATCAAGTGTGACACATCCGAATCAAAATTATCCAAGTTAAGTCCAACCTAGCACTTCCATATATTCGAAAGAAAAACACTGTCCTTCTGTGATATAACAAAACAACATCGTTCAATCTATTTATAAGCATCAAATGTGATAAAGCAACATCTTAAATATTTAATACTTGCCTTGTGTGACACAACAAACTCATATTAAATATTTAATACTCTATCGCTTTACCATGCTAGAAGGCGACGTTCGATATTCCAAATATCTTTGAACGCTTAGGACTTAATATAATTTCTTTGAGGAGTTTGTTATTATTTGTCTCATCTTGTTTAGCGCGCATGCATATATATATATATATATATATATATATATATATATAAAATACGCGTCATATTATTTAACATGCGAAGCATGTTGTATAATATATAATATATATATATAGTAAACATGCACATATAGAATACTATATTCTACCCCGATTGATTATGGACTTTTATTCTAGTTTGGTTCACTAGAGCCACCAAGTGAACCAAAAGGTCAAACCTAGGGTGCAAGAATTAAATTTAAATATAACTATTAAATTTAAACCCGGGCTCCATTACAAACGGATCTTCAAGCGCTCCTTGCTCTTTGGTCTCCAATTCTTCAAAATAATTCTAACTAATCCTATTACATGAACTATTTACTATAATAGAAACCTTGATCAGCAGTCAAGGGGAAGTACATAGGAGGAAAATAGAATTTACATCAAGAAAAACTAGAGAAGACGAGGTACGCAGACCCCATTTATAAAAACTCATTCATTCAAGTATCTTCTAAAATAAATCCAATCACACGTTGGTCAATAGTCCATAATCAATCCCTATTTATTATCATACATATCTCGATATGCATCAATAAATAATATTCATCTCATGAATAATAAAATCGTTCCATATATGCATTGATATCATTTAATGGGCAATATTAATTAGTATAAAATCCAATTTCAACTCCAATTAGTTATCATGGAATCCAATTTCAACTCTAATTAGTTATCATGAAATCCAATTTCAATTAAAATAAACTTCTTTATTTTAATCATATTCCAAATCAAAATAAACTTCTTTATTTTAATTTATCCAATTTTGAATAAAAAATAAACTCCTTTATTTTTTAATCAAATTCCAAATTAAAATAAACTTATATTTTAATTTATCCAATTTTGAATAAAAATAAACTCCTTTATTTTTAATCAAATTCCAAATCAAAATAAACTTCTTTATTTTAATTTATCCAATTTTGAATAAAAATAAACTCCTTTATTTTTAATCAAATTCCAAATCAAAATAAACTCCTTTATTTTAATTTACAAAAAAAAAATGAGGTCAACCCTTGATCATAAACCTTTAAAAGAAATAATCAAACAAGCCTTTAAGTCAAACTTCAAACCCAGAATTATATAGTTTAAATATTAAACATTCTGATTCATAATCAAAAGTGATTCTGGTGTAGTGGTAAGGCTTCTAACTTATGACCAATAGGTCAAGGGTTCAAAACCTTCAAGCTCCAAATTAATTATTTCATTTTTAAAGGTTGACCAGTCAGCGCCACGTCAGCAGTCAACAGTTGACCAGCCTGTGCCACGTCATCAGTTGACCAGTCAACAGTTGACCCGTCAATGTTTGACCAACGATTTTTTTTTTTTGAAATTTTTTTTTAATAAAAAAAATAAAATAATTTTACGCAAACAATTATGCCCAATTAAATTGTTCTAAACACATATCAATGTATATACAGAATCAAAACAATTAATAATTCGCATAAAGTTTGGCTCTTGATACCACTGTTAGGTTTGTATATAACGCGAACATGCAATCAAATTACATAAATAAAGCGGAAGCGCGATAAAATCAGATTTTAAAATTTTATACAAACCATCACCATGATCTTTCTTTATGCACAATTATTAATTAAACGAAAGAGATGGAGAATAAGAATTATACCCTTGTAGAATTCTAGCTTCCTCAGGTACAAGTTCACCTCCAATTCCTTCGCATTCTCCTTGAATTCCACCGATTAAATTCCTTCATTTGATCAAAGTTAGCCACCAAAGTGTTTGGCATCTAGAGGTGATCCACCAAGGAATAATATCTATTCAAGAAGTTGGGTGTTGTCAAAACCCTAGTTTCTATCTCTATAAAAATTATAAGTACTCTCCACAATTCTTATACAAAAGTGTGTAACCCTAATCTATGATAAGACTCCTCTTATTTATAGATGTAGGAATAACCCTTCCCTAAACTATTTAGGATTAGGGTTTCTCTTATAATTAAACTCCTTTAATTAATTATGCTCCTAATCCAATTAGGAATTCATGAGAGAGTACTTCTATTAATTAATTCTCAATCCCTATTAGGAATTAAATAATAGTAATAGTAATAATAATAAGACTCCTCTTATTAATTTATATTTAATATTTCCAAAATATTAAATAATAAATATTAAGCTATTTAATTTATTCTATCTCCATAGATTAAATTAAATACACTTAACTTATTATTACAATTATGCCATTTACTTCTTAAATAAATATTTTTCTTTTGCGGTGTGACCCTTTAGGTTCTCCATATTAAACCGGTTGTGAATAAATCAATTAGAACAATTCTAATCTTATTTAAATAAATAAATTAAACTATTTAATTTATTTAAATAAATAATATTTATTCTACAATAAGGGTAAGCCCCCTTAGCGATCAACGACTTTCCAGATAATATAGATTTCAACATTATTCACAAAAGAACCTTTCAGTGAATAGTTACCGTACAATTCAATCCTTCTACCATACAATGTCCCAATTAAATATAAGACATGGATTTACTGTCAAGTCTTATTTTATTTAATTATATGTATTTCAATTCCCAAATGCACAACTCAAAATAATGCAAATTAGAAACTCCTTTCTAATTTCATTCCGCCTTGGCCAAGGACTACTGAGTTTTATTTATTGAATCACATATGACATTCACATCTTTTACTAGACGAGATAGATTCATTGTTGATCATTCACCTATTTTCATGTACAACTAATTATACCCAATCATACCCTTTGGTATACCCTAAAGGTCTTAAGGAACATGTCAAATATAACTCATCATACACAAGATATTATGATGATCTCAAGTCCAATGATCACTTGTACTACTATCACTAGAGGAATTCCTATTGACATGCGAGTAAAACTCCATTAGGTATTCCTTAGCGAGTCACGTTCAGTAAACTTATTCTCTAATAAGCACCTACATACTTGCTTTAGTGTCTCCACACAAATGATTATGAGATCAATCATCCTCTTCTTAAAAGCAAGCAACGTATGTACTAATCTATCCGGATTCACTAATCCCCT
Organism: Aralia elata; assembly: GCA_034770075.1. Lineage (NCBI taxonomy): Eukaryota > Viridiplantae > Streptophyta > Magnoliopsida > Apiales > Araliaceae > Aralia > Aralia elata. Next base: position 970,989 of record JAVJAP010000049.1, read on the forward strand.
TTTTAGTAATCCAACGATTAGGAACGATTTTAGTTTGTGAGATATCTAAAATTTAGATCTCATTAGCATGATCACCGTCATGATTCTAAAAGCATTGCTCAAAACTATGGGTTTATCACATTTAATATAACAGCACTACGTAGATAATGTAAAATGCCTTTAAGAAAATCAATTCTTTTATTAATAAATGAATAAGATTACAAAGTATATGCTACATCATATCAAATATGATTAGCTTGTGTGCATACTACTTTCACCTCTTTCCTATACAGCTAGGGGAATTCGATATAATCTTAGGCATGAATTGGTTGGTTAATCATAATGCAATGATTGACTGCCATCGGAAGCGTGTAAACCTAGTGATTGCGTTGAAGTCAAAGATAGTGTTCAATGGTGGTTGCTCACCTAAACAATCTCAATATCTGACAGTAATGCAAGCGGAGAGATTGCTTAGGAAGGGTTGTACAGGTTATTTAGCATATATAGTAGATACTCGAAAGGAAGGAGCAAAGCTAGATCAAATACCTGTAGTTAGGGAATTTCAAGATGTATTTCCCGATGACTTACCAGGTCTTCCTCCGGATAGGGAGATCGAGTTTGCTATTGATCTTGCACCTGGTACGACACCAGTGTCGAAGGCACCGTACAGGATGACACCAGTGGAGTTGAAGGAGTTATTTGTGCAGTTACAAGAATTCTTAGACAAAAAGTACATACAACCTAGTGTTTCACCTTGGGGAGCACCGGTGTTGTTTGTCAAGAAGAAGGATGGAACTTTAAGGTTATGTGTTGACTATAGAGAATTAAATAAATTAACCATAAAGAACAAATATCCTTTATCAAGAATTGATGATCTATTTGACCAGTTGAAAGGGGTCGAACACTTTTCGAAGATCGACCTACGATCAGGTTATCAACAATTAAAGGTAAGAAAAGAAGATGTGTCGAAGACAGCGTTTAGGACACGCTACGGACATTATGAGTTTCTTGTGATGTCTTTTGGATTAACGAATGTACCGGCAGCATTCATGGACTTGATGAACGTCGTGTTTAAACCATGCTTAGACAAATTTGTCGTAGTGTTCATCGATGATATTTTAGTATACTCGAGAACAAAGTAGGAGCATGCTAAACACTTAAGAAGCGTACTGGAGATATTACGAAAGGAACAACTTTATGCAAAGTTTTTCAAGTATGAGTTCTGGTTGGAACGAGTCCAGTTCTTGGGTCATGTAATTGACAAGAATGGAATAGCGATGGATCTAGCAAAGATAGAGACGGTGGTGAATTGGGAACAACCAACCACTCCCACAAAAGTAAGAAGTTTTCCCGGTTTAGCAGGGTACTATCGACGTTTTATATAAGATTTTTCAAAAATAGCAACCCCGCTAACCAATTTAACTCGAAAGACGGTAAAGTTTGTCTGGACAGATAAATGTGAAAAAAGCTTCCAAGAGTTGAAGAAGCGATTGAGAATGGCACCAATGTTATCTTTACCAGATGATACAAGAGGTCTTGTCGTTTATAGTGATGCATCACACAAGGGATTCGGTTGTGTGTTAATGCAACATGGGAAGGTAATTGCATATGCATTGCGATAACTCAAAGATTACGAGAAGAAGTATCCTACGCATGATCTTGAGTTAGCCGCTGTAGTATTTGCCTTAAAAATCTGGAGGCATTACTTGTACAGGGAGAAGTGTGAGATATACACAGATCACAAAAGTCTGAAGTATATTTTCACGCAGAGGAGATGGCTAGAGTTGATAAAGGATTTCGACTGTGAAATTTTATATCACCCTGGGGAAGCCAACGTCGTAGCCAACGCGTTAAGTAGGAAGAACCAAGAAAAGTTGAATATGATAACCAATAACGAGGTACTGATAAAAGAGTTTGATAAACTTGAGATTGAGGTAAGAGTTCCAGTTAATTCTACCCAGAAGTTATTCGTTGTGGAGAATGATTCAATTTTGTTGCAGAGAGTCAAGGGACTACAGGAGACTGATGCAGAGTGTCAAAAGTGTAAGACTGAAATAACTCATAAGAAGAATGACAAATTCAGAGTGGATAAGGATGGGGTACTGAGGTACGAAGATAGAATTTGGGTACCCTCAGTACAAGAATTAAAAGATGAAATACTGAATGAAGTCCATAGTTCTAAGTTCGCCGTGCATCCAGGTAGTACAAAAATGTACAAAGATTTAAGTCGACACTTTTGGTGGTCTAACATGAAAAGAGAAATAGCAGAGTGGGTAAGTAAATGTTTAACGTGTCAAAGAGTTAAAGTTGAACATCATAAACCGAGTGGATTACTACAGCCCTTAGAAATTTCTGAGTGGAAATGGGAACATATTACTATGGATTTCGTAGTAGGTCTTCCAAACACCCAGAAAGGTCACAATGCCATTTGGATAATTGTAGATCGTCTTACCAAGTTGGCTCATTTTCTACCTATAAAAGTTAACTTCAGTCTTGACCGGTTAGCCAAACTTTACATCAATGAAGTTATTTTTAGACATGGAGTCCCTGTTTCTATAATATCAGACCGAGATCCCCGATTTACTTCATATTTTTGGTCAAGTCTCCAAAAATATTTAGGAACTCAGTTAAAATTAAGCACAACCTATCACCCACAAATCGACGGTCAGAGTGAGAGAACAATTCAAACATTGGAGGACATGTTACGAACTTGCATCATGGACTTCAAGGGGAGTTGGGAAGATCAGTTACCTTTGGTAGAGTTTGCCTACAATAATAGCTATCATGTCAGCATAGGAATGCCACCATTTGAAGCTTTGTATGGAAAGAAATGTAGGACGCCATTATGTTGGGATAAGGTCGGTGAGCGACAAATGTTAGGACCAGAAATAGTTCAACAAACCGCTGAGGTAGTTCGAATTATACGAGGAAGATTGCAAGCGTCTCAAGATCGACAGAAGAAGTATGCGGATCAACACAGGAAACTACAAGATTTCGATGTCGGTAGTCACGTGTTTTTAAAAGTATCTCTGTGGAAAGGCAAAATCTGTTTCGGCAAGAAAGGAAAATTGAGTCCGAGATTCATTGGACCATTCCAGATATTGAGGAGGATAGGTGAGGTAGCTTATGAGGTAGCCCTACCTCCTGAGTTAGAAAATATTCATAACGTGTTTCATGTGTCCGTATTACGACCATACAAACCCGATTATAAATACGTTATAGATTACGAGCCTATTCAGATCAAGAAAGATTTATCATATGAAGAAGTTCCTATTGAAATCATCGATAGGGAAGAACAAAATCTACGGAATAAAGTGATACCTTCAGTCAAGGTTATTTAGAGAAATCAAAACATAGAGGAAGCTACGTGGGAGCTCGAGAGTAAAATGCGAGACAACTACCCACATTTATTTTTGTAACATGTACTGTAATTTCGAGGACGAAATTCTTATTAGTAGGGGTGAATGTAATATTCCGAACCCTAATAAGATTTGTATATGTAAATTATGTGTTTATTAAATGAAATTTCTTATTCCGACTCTGTGTTATGTGATGATATATTCTGATGAACGGCTGTTCAGGTAATCTTTGAAAACCTAATACGATTCGAAAATATTATCGTATACGTTTAGAATTAGAATGTATAACGTAAAACTAGATATTGAGAAGTTTAAAACCTTAAACCCTAATGAGATTTGAAGTTTGTAACATATGTGCTTAATAAAGATTGAAATGATATTTCGAAGCAGGTGTTTTATGATTATATTATGTAAACGATGAATTAGGCCAAATAAATTTTTTTTGTCAAGCTGCTTAGTCGTGCTTACATTGACAAAATGATTTGTCGTGCTTTCCACGATTTCACCAAGAAGCATCCTGACAAATTATTTTTGACAAGTTGCTGTGTCGTGCTTGAGAATGACAAAGTGATTTGTCGTGCTTAAGGTAACAAGCTGCATTGTCGAGCTTGTAAGATATTTCCATTGAGGAGCTTAGAAGATAGGTTCAATTGCAAGCTGTATTGTCGAGCTTGGAAGATATTTTCATTGAGGAACTTAGATTACAAGTTGCATTGTCGAGCTTAAAGATATTTTCATTGAGGAGCTTAGAAGATAGGTTCAATTGCAAGCTGCATTGTCGAGCTTGGAAGATATTTTCATTGAGGAGCTTAGAAGAATATTTTAAGATATGCTAGGGTGCAAAGTGTAATAAGCCGAGCCCCTAACGTGCAATTAGTGAAACTTGGTTTTTCTATAAATAGCAAGCTCAGTTCATTCATTCCTTACTATTTTTCAAGAGCAGTTCAAGAGCAAAAACACTCTATATTTATATTTTGATAGATATTGTGAGATAAAAATTACTTTCTAAGCATCGAAGCGCTGCGCGATTGGAAGTAAAGCTAACAACTACAAGAGGTATTACTCTAGTGGTTATTATTTTAATTTTTTTTATAAAAATATACTTTTATAAGCAGTTATAATGCCCAAATTATTTTAAGCATATAGTACAAAAGTCCTATTTACAAGCCGTTATAATGTCCGATTTATTTCTCTTATATATTAGAAAATATACTTTTATAAGCAGTTACTATGTCCGAATTTCTTTAACTATTTAGTAAAAATATTCATTTTATAAGCAGTTATAATGCTGAAATTTTCTCAAATATAATAGCCGAATATTCATTTTGTAAGCAGTTATAATGCTGAAATTTTCTCAAATATAATAGTCAAATATTCATTTTATAAGCAGTTGTAATGCTGAAATTTTCTCAAATATAAGAGCCGAATATTCATTTTATAAGCAGCTATAATGCCCGATTTATTTCAACCATAGTAACCGAATATTCATTTTTCAAGCAGTTATATTGCTCAATTTATTTTAAATATAGTTGAAAAATATTCACTCTGTAAGCAGTTATAATGCTAAAATTATTGCATATATTGTAGAAGAAGTCTTATTTATATGCGGTTATGATACCCGAAATAAAACTTAAAAGATTTAATCGTTAAACGCTTATTTGTCTACATAAACTTATAATCGTGTAGAATTTACGACGAACGTTTAGACCGTTATATTAACTGTAAATGATATACGAGGCAAGTCTTCTAACCTTGTTACATTTAAGCAAGTCTATTACATCTTGTTATCAATTATTGTGAATTTATTGCTTCTTGTTCAGCATAACTTAAAAAATGAATCATTATTCATATATTGTTTATTCGAGCGTAAAATGTTGTGTCAAACCAAATTGTTTTGGTACGACATTTTATACTGAGAAATGGAACACCTTGATGTAAGGTGAACTGAAACACCTTGATATAAGGTGGTGATAAATGTTGATTATATATCGACACAAAATTGTAGGATGATATGCATACTCCTAGGATATTGGTTAGGCTGATCCCCTACCAGATATCTGAAATCAGGCGGTTTTAAGTAATTGAAGACTGATAGAACTAATTGAAATATATGGTTCATGTATAGAACCCTCAGTTATACATCAGTGACGTCTTTTAAATCAAATACATTGTGTTTACGTTTTCAAATGAACTTGCTGAGCATTTGTAGCTCATTCTTGCATATATCTTCTTTTGCAGTTTTAAATGATAATCCCGGCACTTCTGGGACATACAAAGGAAAAGGACATGTTAATTAGTTTTAATTACTGTTTTGAATAATTCAAGTCTTTTATAAGGCTTTGTTGTAATAACTTAGTACTGAGAACGATGTAATCGAACTTAATGATATGAAATATATTATCATCCTTTATTATATCGAATGCGTTATACTCTGATATTTACTTTGTTTAGCATAGTTGTACTAAGTAAATACAGTATCTATACGAACTATACATCTGAATGAGGGTATTTGAATGATATTGAAAGTTCTATAAGCTCTGAGGTTACACTTAATGAGCACCGGTAAGGTGCCATCTTTACCGAAATGCGCCCCTCAGTTCTATGGACAATCTTATCGTTAATACTGTGAATGTCAGATAGATAGCGAATATCGATATGAAAGATGTATTCATGAGATATGAATCTATACATCCAAGTAAGGGTATCCAAACACAGATAACGTTCTGGTAAGAATTATCATCTGTTATGGGATACTGTGAACCTTGGATAGATAGAAGTCATATATTATTGAATATTTATAGTTATATAGTTTCACATGAGCACCATATCTGCTACAGGGAGTGTAGAGAATTTGGGGGCATCACATGTACATAGTGTGTGGCAATAAAAGAAAGGCTTCCATGGAGTCTCCATGTAAGTCTTCTTAAATCTATCTTTGTTTTATTTTCAGTTTCTATTTTAAGTACTTAGCTTATAGCTTGTTTATATGTGTGCTTATAGCCTAAATTATTAGTCGCTTAACTGTCATTCCTGTCTATCTTGGTATCAGAGCCATTTACTAATTTTTTTTGGCTAGGATAATTGTATAATTTGTTTGAGTAATCTTAATCTAGTGGGACGTCACTCAAAATATAGAAAACCATAGTAGGAATTCTGTTAATAAATATAATAAGTTATTAAGTACATTAACTATATAATCACCATCCTTATAAAATGTCAATTCAAGATTTACCTACAGAAAATGAACTAATAGCATTAGAACAGAAGATTATTGATTACTTCAAACAGAAAGTAGGAAATCCAACAGAAATAAAAATAGACAGATATAATATACTTAAAAGTTATTTAGAAATTAATAAATATAATAAGTATACAGAAGAAATAATTATTATTATTAGATCTTTATTATATCATCCAGATACTTTAAAACAAGATTGTTTATAACTAGTTAAAGAATGTTTATTAGAACCATACCAGTACGTAGAAGTAACACCAGACAAAAAATTAGTATTAAAAATAGATAAAAATTTATTAAAATCTTACCAACAGGAAGAAATAGGAGATGTAAAGGAAGAAGAAATTAAATAAACAGAAAATAATGGACTTTTACAAGTACCAACAAAAAAATTATCAGAATCAGATTAATTAAAATTTGTAGATAAATATTTTATAAAAAATACTGAAGAAGAAGAAAAAACAGAAACAAATCTAAATAATTTAAATAACCAATCAGATGATGTTTTTCCACAAAAGAACCTTAGAAATTTACAGATAATCCAACCTCAAGAATTAACCAAACAAGATTTAATCAATAATATGTCATTATAGCACTTTACCAGAATTTTATGAAAAACTTTCAATTTTATTAGCAAGAATATAAAACCAGTTTATAAAGAGTCTTTAGAATTAAATCCAATGCAAAAGTTATATTTAGAGAAAAATTCCAGCTTTCATACCAGTTTAGATAATAGTATATATCCATGGTCAACCTTATCAATAGACCCGCTTAGTACAGCTACAAATATAGATATTCAACCATCTTTAGTTATAGTTTGTGAATCTTTTAAATCAGTACAGTTATCAGATCATAATAAGAGCTTAATAGGTTCAGAGAAAAGTTTAAAACAGATAAATGTATCTAAGTACATATTTAGTTTAATTACAGATTATAAAACTCTAAATCAAAAAAATAAATTAATAGTTTCCCAACAAGTATTAGACCAGGTAAATATATCTAGGTATACATTTATACAAGATTATACACCTTTAGAACTAGAAAGTCACTCCATAGTTCATCAACCAGAATTATTCAGTCCAGAACAATTTTATATAACTAAAAATATTGATGATACTTGTAAAATTACTAAACATCATCAAGATAAATTACTTACAGCAACCATAGAAGCAGATATAAGGCCTTACCAGATTTTAACAGCCAATAAAGATTTTACATTCAGACATAGACATTTTAAATTTACAACTACTGAATATTTCCAAAGACAGCTTAATAAATCAGCTTATACCAGAATAAGATTTTTTAAGGAACCTTATAAAGAATATCCTAGAAGAAAAAAATAAAATATCTTTTCTAGTAAAGAAAAATAGTAAAGAATATAGAAACTCTTTAAAATATTCAGCCAGATCTTTTATTATAGACCTTATTAATCTAGAAGAGAAAGAAGCCAGTAATTTTAGTAATCCAGTCTTAATACTACCAGTTTTAGATAATACTCCAGAACTAGATCCACCTTCAAAACCTAATATACTTCAGTCTTAAAATTAGATGTAGTTCTCCAGTACTAAAGTACAGGTTACTAGATTTTAGAGCATAAACAGATCCTAGTTTTCTTCTAATAAAAATATAGGAATTGTCCAGCTAAAGTTCCAGATATAGAAAGATATTAAGCTTAGACTTTTTCAAAAGTAAAAATTATTAGAAAAGACTTTTTGACTTTTTCCAACTTTATTAAAGTAGCTTTGTAATGTCTAGGAAATTTCTAAACATTGTATTAAATTATTTTAATATATGAAGATCGTTCTATTTTAATTTTTCGGATTTAATTGGATCCATGTGGGTATTATTATTTTAATTATATAAATACGTGGTCCAATAATTTTCTGTGCATTAAAGGGACTCACTGATAGTTTAATTAAATTAGTGAGTTAACCCTAAGAATTTATTTGCAAGAAAATTTGAAAATTAAACAAATAATTTTATCATTATCAGATTAAATAATTCGAATAAAGAATTATGGTTAAAATAAATATTTTAAATAAATAATTAATAGGGTAGCTATTTAATTTAAAACATTAGGAATACAATGTGATTAAATTAATTTGGTTCACTTTTCTTTTATTTAGATTGGCCCATTGCTTTTATTTATTTCCTGATTGGGTCAAGCGACTGGGCTGGTCGAATTAAATCAAATGGGGCCGATCCAATTTCCTTGCTTTTCATTTGGACCAAACCAAGTGGACCGGATAAATCCTAAGCATTAAATCAATTGGGCTGAGCCCAACTCTCCTTCTGTCGGGTTAAACCCTTTTGTTCCAGCCGGGTTGGGTCATGAAAACGGGTCGACTGAGTTGGGATTGGGGGATATTAGAGCCGGTGAAATCAATTGGGATTTACAGACCGAGCAACCCCAAATTCTCCAACCAAGACCTAGCCAAGCGCAACCAAACCTTCGATCCAATCGGACGGGACAAGCGCGACTGATGGGAGGGAGTATCGCCAGGCGTGCGCCGGCGTTGGGGTGAGCAACCAGCGGGCAATTCAAGGGCTGAAGGGGACGACCGATAGTTCAGCGAACGGACCAAGGGATCCCAAACGACCGGCGATTTGACCGGTGAGCGCACACGGCTCAATGAGCTGCCGGCAAGTCAGTGGTTGAGTTGACAACGGGTCGACAGCTCCTCTCTCCCTACCGTCGGTTAATAACTTGGCCAGGTAGGGTATTGCCCAATATTTGGGTAAAATTTTGTCTATAAATTAAACCCCCAAGGCTGCCGATTTCCTTGTTTGTGAGTTCCCAATTAGAAATTTAGGGTTCCAAATTAGAGAGAGGAGAGAAGCTGCAGCAAGGGGGGAGCAGGGGAGGCCAACAAGGGATGTCTAGCTGGGTTTCATACTTTGGCAGGAGAAGGTAGGTAGCCAATCGATCGAGATCAAGGTATTAAACGACTGTGATGGTTTATTAAGTTACTGTAATAGCTTCGTGTGGCTTAGGTTACCCATGGTATAACATTGTATAGTATTGTACTGCCTTGGTGTGAATCTGAGTCATTGTACCATAATTCTGGATTTAAAAACCTGGTATCGAATGATGTTAATCTTGTTGGTTTTGGTTCGGAGAAAACTGGTATTATGTTGTTCTTGTTTAGGTTTACAAGACTGTATTGTATTTTGTTGGTTCATTGTGAATAAGAATCTGGTATTGGATTTCTTTCGTTTGTGGTTTGGTTTTGACTTGAGAAATTTGTATTGGGCTGATTTTTTTTGTTTTGAAACTCTGTATTTCGAAGGACCTTCAGGTCTTGGCAACTTGGTTTTGAACTAAACATTGGCCACTGTCGAATGATGGGATTGCCCACCATGTGTTTGTCAAAATGTCTTTGAGAACCAACTTGTTAGTGTTGGCCATTCTGTTGATTCAGTAACCTGCTAGACTCAGGTTTCATTAAGCCTATAAATTTGTGAAATGTTGGTGGCTGGGAATCGGTCGATAAATGTTAAGTTATTAATAATTATTTATCCATAAATGATAAATAAAATAATAAGTTCTAAATTATTATTTAGTTAATATTAAATAATAATAAGGATTAATGAGATAATTACCTACTCTTTACCAATACCCAATAAATAAAGATAATAAATATTTAATTATTATTTGATTAATACTAAATGATAATTAATAATTCAATTATTTATTGTTTATTCTTAAATAAAGCTAGTAATTTAATTATTTACCCTTAAATAATAGATGAAGCCAATAAATATTTTTTTATTGCTTAACTACTAATCAAGTATGAATTAAGTTAATAATTTAATCATTTATTATTTATCCTTGAATAATAAATAAGACTTATAAAATATTTGATTATTATTTAACTAATAATGAACAGGAGTAAGGTTAATTATTTATTTAATAATAAATAAATAAAGATAATAAGAACTTAATTATTATTTAAGTAACAATAATAATAATTAAGTATGGATATAGCTAATGCATTAATTATCTAATTAATAGTGGATAAGGGAAATAATTTCGTAATTACCCTTGAAAGAGAGTAATAGCTAAGTGTAAATAGGACTTAAATAACCTGTTTATTTGTTACCACTACTAATTAATAATGCATTAATCAATTTATTATTTAGTATTGTAAATAATAACTGGGTTATTAAATATTGCTAATGTGACGCCCCCAAAATAGGTCCACACAACCCATTTTGAGTCGCCAATAACATTCTACAAAATACAAATACAAATACGAATTTTCCCATTTACAACTAATATTTGTCGTGCAAAATACGACCACACACATACTGTGACTTCCATACAAATATCGTACCGTATGGTACCACAGTATCCAAACCCAAATTATTACAATGCCGTAAAAAGACGGCAACACATGTTTAAAGTCTTCAGTACAGTTATTATTAAACTATGCCATCACTTGATGAGGACAACCACTAACTTGAACCATCACTCCACTCCCCGGCTAGTCCCAGCTACATTTTCCTTTCCTGAGAATGGGACAAAACTGAAAAGGGTGAGCTTAAATAGCCCAGTAAGAAATATCATGACTAAGATAATGAAGAATAAAAATTATCTTTAGTCTTCAACAATAATAAATCAGAGATTTAAAGATATTATAATTGTTCAACAATAACAATTGCAGCGGAACAAACAATCCATTAGAAGAGTCAAGTAGATTATAATATCTACCATCTTCTATAAATTAAAGGATCACCACCAATATTTTATCCCTGTAACACCAATCAACAATTCCTGTTTATGAACATCCAAATCAACAGTTTATATTCAACAGCCTCTCTTTGCACTACGTGCCAAAGATATTTATTTGTAATATCACCGGTCATGATCATGCCAAACGCCAGTTCATCTTTGCACTACGGCCAAAGAGAATTTTCACCATACGCCTTTGTTTGTAACACAAAAAGTCATGATTATACCAATACACAGTTTGGTCAAAATCATGTCACGCCAGTTCATCTTTGCACTACGGGCCAAAGAGAACTATCACCACAATTTAATTATGAGGATGAGGATGAGGATGATGACAATGATACAGTGAGATTAAGGATAAGAGAAACTTTATAATTTAATCAGTATCAAAGATTGACCAAATTGCCAACACGATAACTAAATTGTGGAGTCAAATTCAAGAATGATATTCAAGAAATTATTTCATGCTTCAACTATAACGTATAGAAAGATTCAAGTGAAAAGATATTAGATGAAGCACAAACTATTAAGGATATTCTACTAATTTTCAGGGATTTTCTCCATTTAAAAATAAGGTTTTGGAAACAAATAAGGATTTCTTATCATAAATGGAGAAATGTGAAAGAAAAAGATATCCCTTAAAGAGTACAAAAGAAATGATAAGTTATATGAGTATAACAGAATATATGAAACTGCAATGGATTTTCACCTGTCATGCGATAATTCGCGTAGACAGATTATTTCCACAACAGATTAATAAGTAATGAATACGACGGGTTATTCACCAGGTATGCGTCAATCCGCACGAACAGGTTATACCCACAGATTAATAAGGAATGAATACAGAAGGGTATTCACCAGGTACGACACTCGTACTTACAGGTTATTCCCATAGAATAATAAGGGTTAAATACAAAAGGATATTCACCAGGCATGCGTCATACCGCACGGCCAGGTTATCCCCACAAATTAATACCGAATGAATAACAACCTTTATGAGTATAATATCACTTACGAACATGAAAGCAAATGATATTATATATGAGTATGAAAGAAATGATATTCCCTACCTTCGTTAATTGGATGTTACTTTCTATGAAGTTTACTAACTTCGGATAATACTAGTATTCTCACAAATACTCACAATAGCCTAGAACACTAAGAGAACTTCAGAAATTTAGAGAGAGGGAGGAAGTATAAGCAATGAATGTGTGAAAATTTCTTAAGCAAACTCTCCCTATTTATAGGAAAATCAAGGTGAGGGCATTTTGGTCTTTTCCCCATATTCTTTTAATATCATCCATCCATTTTTTCTTCCATTAATATCATCCATCCATTTTTTCTTCCATTAATATCATCCGTCCATTTTTTCTTCCATTAATATCATCCATCCATTTTTTCAAAAAGATTAATCCATTATCAAAAGATAATTCCATTTTTCTGTATTATTGTGTTAAATGTATTAATATCACAGATAGCATATACTCGCAATACTGACAACCAGATTATTCCCAGGAAAGAGGGGGCCTTCCATAAAAATGGCGCGCAATTAAATAACCCCTTTCCTTGACAGAATTTCTAGACATTGTGGATAATGCTAAAATATCCTATCAAATGATATAAGTTACAGTGTCGTGACAAATAGTAAAATATATTATGCAGATGCTAATTAACAATTATTGAATCAAGATACTATGCAATTGCTACTTTATCAATTATTGAATCAATAATATAAAACACTGTGCAACATCGTGAGCTACTGTGGAATACCGTGTGCTACTGTGGAATAACGCGTTTTACTGTTCTTTTTATCACCGGGTATTTTAACAGTTATCGGTTAAAGTTTTGCCGCCAATTTCTATCACTTTCTATATCCGACAGTTAACCCGTTGTGGGGCCCACTATCATTGACAATATTGCCATTTCGGCGCCGTCGTACGGTACCGAATATAATATTCTCCGACAGAAAGAATATTTCCCGACAAAAGGAATATTCCCCGACATACTATTTATCAGATAATTTGCATATAACACCCTTAACTATCATTTATAACAATTAAGCACTTCACTATTTAAAAAAATAATCATAAAGAAAATAATAAATTTTTTATTTCATAAATTCGGGGTCTTACAGCTAAGTTGAATATCTAATAAGCATGATTAGTTATTGAGATAATAACTGAAGGTCATTAAGTAATTTCTGATTAGCACAATATTGAATAGTAAGTTATTGTTAATGTAGCTAATAAAATGCGAAGTGTTTATTTTGTTAAATAAATCGCATAAGTGAGTGTATCAATATACGGTATGCAATGCTAATGGATAAACCGACTTTATCAACTGATAGGTTATCCACGGTCAATTAATTAAAGCTAGAATTTAATTGTAGCTGAGCAAATAGGCAAGTTCTCTATCCCGAGACTTTGATTTATGCAAGTTCTTCCTTACTCAACTTTTATATTGAATGCAAGCTTCTAAACCTTATGCATTATTTTTAATTGGTGCAAAAAGGTATATATTGCAAGATTATTCTTTAAGGTTGAATCTTATCTCCAAGCATGCCTTAAGTGGTCTAATCACTTTTAAAATTATTCCACATCTATGTATTTATTGATATTCGCACTCGTGCATTTGAATTCATATATTTATCTAAAGTTCCGAAATTTATGAACTATTCAAGATTAAGTCTGAACCCTTGTCTCGGTCAGGCACGTATATAAGAATTTTTAAAAGCTATCCGAACCAATCAATGGTAAGGATTCTTAGACTGATTGAACACCCCCTTTTATTATAGGGGAGTACCCCAGGTATCGGATATAGGGTACATCTAGCAGAGTTAAATGTTATGCATACACATAGCGTACGCGAGGCTGATCCCCTCAAGTACTTATTCTGTAGCCAGTAACCAGAGGGTCAACTAGCTATTGACTCCTTTGGAAGTTATTGTTCAAAGTCTATTCGACTACCAATTGTTCTAAAAGCATTGATTGATATTGTTTCTGATAATTGCTGAATTCTCCTTCTATATTCCCTTCATCATGATATACCCTTATTGTTGTACTTTAAACTTGCTGAGCAAACTCGTTGCTCATTCTTGCTATATCATGATTTTATTGCAGCTAAACCCGAGACGTCAGGGAAGAACAAAGGAAAAGAAAAGATGAAGTAATAGACTTCATGTAGCAGATTTTAAATTTACGTATAGTTAATTGCTGTTAATGTAATTTAAACCCTGACATTTATTTAGGGTATGGATTTGAGTAAGTGTTTAAGGTTTTTGTATTCTGGGACTAGTAACACCTTTGTAATGAACAACGTATGTTTATTATATTCCGCATTTTAGTTATCATATGTTGTTAGAGGTGAATGTTTGGATTGTATCATGATGACCGGATCCGGGTATTTGGAGACCCGAATTTAGGGGCGTCACAGGTTGGTATCTAAGCTGTAGGTTATAAACTTTAGGATCGCGAAACCTAGGATATAACCTTCATAGTAAACTCGTATTGAGTATTAGAAGATAAATCGAGGAGATTTATCATATGTGGTTTTGATGAATTGGGGAATTCATCGAGTCGAGTAGTACCCAATGAAATATAATTTCATTTCTTCAATGAATATATTTTATTGCTGTACTAATGTTGATTTTTGTGTGATTGTAGGATGACTGATATAGGAGGGACTAGTGGGACCCAGGAGGAGGAGGAGACATTCCTGGATATCCCAGTGGTTGCTGAGCAGCTGGTGGGGTATGCTCCTATTGCCCAGGGGTACCGCTAGAGGAGTCTGAGCCAGAGGAGGACTACCAGAGGGAGCTACCAGAGCCAGTGGTAGGTAGGGTGATGAGGTTCGGTAGTCAGGACCCTGATGCTGAGGAGGAGGACCCTGAGACCGAGGGAGAGGAGCCAGCTGCTGATATTGATGGCATGGGATCCACTGCCGATGATATCATCGAGGGGCTGACTAGCAGGAATGAGGAACTGGAGGATCGGATAGCTCACCTGGAGGAGCAGAATCAGACCCACTAGATCCGAGAGGACCAGTATAGAGACCTGGCCTATCAGCTTGAGCATGACTTGGGAGTGGCGAAGGCACAACTACAGGGCTACGAGTCCTCAGCGCAGCAGATCGGACCACTGCTACATCAGCTAGTGGCCCGAAATGCTGAGTTGAGAGAGAGGCTGGAGCAGCGGGATCTGCAGATCGCCCACCTGAAGGCGAAGCAGGAGGCCATGAGGTTTGAGGCTGGGCTGGAGGTGTCTGCGAGGATGCATGTCAGGGAGGCTTGGGCCAGGGAGGCCAGGAGGGTTGTTCAGCTGGAGGACCAGTTGGAGGCCAGAGCTGTAAGGATAGAGACCCTAGGACATGCTCTAGATGCAGCCTACAGGAGACCCCGGACTGAGGTAGGGGAGTCTAGCCGCTCTGTTCGTCGCAGGGTAGGGGATGGAGCATTCTCTTCTGGTCAGCAGGCACGGATCCGTCACGATGTGCAGTGACTTGATGGAGCAGTTGATTTGTCTTTAGTACAGTCAGTCCCACTTTTTGTTATATTAGGAACGTATTTATGTTGTCTTGTGAAGCTTTATATTTGTATTTATGCTGGGGGTAGCAGTTAAACCCTAACTTTTGTGGACTTTAGGGATGAAAGGTTAGGATTCCCCACTTTTGTCTTAGGGGAAAGGCTATTGATGGATAGGACACACAGTGGCGCATTTATAGCAGTATGCCACAGGTTTAGTCTTGTAACAAACAGTGGTATATCAATATAAATGCAGATGTTTCACTTAAATCAAATGTGTTGATAGATATTTTACCCTTGATTATTGATTTTAATGACATATTGTGTGAACTATAAAACTATAGGTAAAAATCAACCAGAATTCAAATCATGCCGCCAAGAGGACGACCACGTAATCGACAGGTTGAAGAGTCAGAGAGTGAGGTGGGAAATCAATCCAACCCAATGAGGATGTTCGTGGAGATGCTGGCAGAAGCCATGCAAACAAGACCGCCACCTGGAGGAACCCAAGCAGCAGCCGAGCCAGTGCATCATTTGGCAAATTTCAAAGATTTCAAATTGGTTGGACCACCCGAGTTCAAGGGAACTCTTAACCCCATCGAAGCGCAGACCTGGATCGAGGAGATAGAAAAGGTCTTCGAGGTAGCACGGGTGGCAGAGGAACATAAAACAAGTTTTGCTACCTTCATGTTAAAGGGCGAGGCAAACTACTGGTGGAAGGCCAACAGGGGCCTAGTGGAAGGAGGCATTGTCGCATGGGAACGCTTTAAAGAGATGTTCTTGGAGAATTACTTTCCAGAGAGCATGAAGCAAGAGATGGAGATCAAGTTCCTGGAACTAAAACAAGGAAACATGTATGTGGCTGAGTACGCGGCTAAGTTTAATGAGTTGGCACGGTTTGTAACTCACCAAGTCAACACAGAGGAAATGAAAGCTCGTAGGTTTGAGCAAGGGTTGAAACCATGGTTATACCGTTCTGTGGCGGTATTGAAAATCAAGACATTTGCAAAATTGTTGGAGAGGGCGATCATTGCAGAGGGTGGCAGTGAGGCCCTGGCCAAATACAATCAAGAGAACAAGAAGGGACATGAGGGCCCGAAGGCAGGAAGCAGCGGGGGCAGTAACCCCAACAAACGAAAATGGGTTGAGAGTCAGTCCTCCGGGGGAAACAAATCTGGAGGGGAAGTGAAGAAGCCAGGCAGATGCAACAACTGTGGCAAGAACCACACGGGGGAATGCATGAAAGGGAAGAGCGTGTGTTACCGTTGTGGACAACTTGGGCACATGGCCCCACAGTGCCCTAACAAGCCGAAAGGAGGTTGTTTCTCCTGTGGATCACTTGACCACCAGATCAAGGATTGCCCGAAGAGGAAGGGCGACGCCGGGAGTGGCAACCGAAGCAACAACAACAGTGGAAACAGCAACCGGTTGAACTACGGGCCACCAGCCAGTCAAGCCAACAGGCCAACAGCCCGCACGTTCAACATGACTGTTCAGGATGCCATGGAATCCAAAGACGTGGTGTTAGGTATCATCCCAATCAATGATATAAATGCATATGTGTTATTTGATTCGGGTGCTACTTGCTCTTTTGTTTCCGAGGAATTTGCTAGTCAGTTAAATGTACCTTGTGAAAAGTTAGAACACCCTATGAACGTAGAAGTAGCAAACAAGGAAATTATCCCCGTAGAATGCATTCATAGGAATTGTTGTGCTGAATTGCGAGGATTTAAGCTCAATGTGGATTTGATACCAATTCGACTGGGAGAGTTTGACGTAATCCTGGGAATGGATTGGCTATCAATTCACGGAGCAGTCATTGATTGTAAGTAGAAATGTGTACACCTAAAGACTTCTAATAAGTCGAAGGTGGTATTCTATGGCAGCAAGTCACCAAGACCATCTTGTTGTCTTACTATGATGCAAACAAGGAGATTACTTAAGAAAGGTTGCGAGTGTTATTTGGCCCATGTGGTCGATACTCGTCAGGTCGGGGATGAGATGAGTCAAATACCAATCGTGAGGGATTTCGCTGATGTCTTCCCCGATGAACTTCCGGGACTGCCGCCGGACAGGGAAACCGAGTTCGTCATCGATTTGGCACCGGGAACCGCACCAATATCTAAGCCGTCGTATCGAATGGCACCTGTGGAAATGAAAGAGTTGATGGTGCAACTGCAAGAACTGCTGGACAAGGGGTATATCAGACCGAGCGTGTCCCCGTGGGGAGCGCCAGTTCTATTTGTAAAGAAGAAAGACGGTTCTATGCGACTTTGTATCGACTACCGGGAGTTGAACAAAGTTACGATTAAGAATAGGTATCCGCTTCCTAGGATTGACGATTTATTTGATCAGCTTAAGGGAGCAAAGTACTTTTCAAAAATCGATCTAAGAACAGGCTATCATCAACTGAAGGTGAGGCAGGAAGATATCCCGAAAACTGCATTCCGAACTCGTTACGGGCATTTCGAGTTTCTGGTAATGTCCTTTGAACTGACAAATGCACCAGCAGCATTCATGGATATGATGAACAGAGTGTTCAAGCAGTACTTGGACAAGTTCGTAGTCGTATTCATCGATGACATTCTGGTGTATTCAGAGACGGAGGAGGAGCATGCTGAACATTTGAAGATTGTATTGGAAGCTCTCAGGAAGGAGAAGTTGTACGCAAAATTTTCGAAGTGTGAGTTTTGGTTGCAGAGGGTACAGTTTCTGGGTCACGTCATCGACAAAAACGGTGTTTCGGTGGACCCAGCAAAAGTAGAAGCAGTTATCAATTGGGAGCAACCGAAAACCCCAACAGAGATCAGGAGTTTCTTGGGATTGGCAGGATACTATCGAAGGTTCATACAGGATTTTTCAAAGATAGCATCGCCATTGACCAATCTCACCAGGAAAACAGTTAAGTTCGTCTGGTCGGAGAAATGTGAGGAGAGTTTCATGCAGTTGAAGAAGAGACTTAGCCAAGCACCAGTGTTGACCTTACCCGACAACACTGGGGGTTTCGTAGTGTATAGCGATGCGTCACACAAGGGTCTGGGCTGTGTACTAATGCAACACGGCAAGGTCGTGGCGTACGCATCACGTCAACTGAAAGACTATGAGAAGGGTTACCCGACTCATGATTTGGAGTTAGCAGCGGTAGTTTTCGCCTTGAAGATTTGGAGGCACTACCTATACGGGGAGAAGTGCGAGATATATACAGATCACAAAAGTCTGAAATATATCTTCACTCAGAAGGAGCTAAACATGAGGCAGCGCCGATGGTTGAAATTGATCAAAGACTACAACTGTGAAATTCTGTACCATCCGGGCAAAGCAAATGTAGTGGCTGATGCCTTAAGCAGGAAAGGCAAGGTGAAATTGATGCAGCTGACCGTTCAAGAGGAATTGATAAGGGACTTTGGACGTCTGGAACTGGAGGTTAAGTATCCGATGGAGACGGACGAAAAATTATTTACTGTAACAGCAGGTCCGACTCTACTGGATAAGATAAAGGAGACCCAAGAATTTGATGAAGAGTGCCTCGTCATTAAGGAGCAACTATCGGAGGGAAAAACATTGAAGTACAAGATTGACAGCATTGGATTGCTGAGGTTCGAGGGAAGGATATGGATACCCTACGTACCGGACCTAAGGGAAGAAATTTTACAAGAGGCCCATAATACGAGATTTTCGGTACATCCGGGTAGCACTAAGATGTATCAAGATCTTCGTCCACATTATTGATGGCCGCATTTGAAAGGGGAAGTTGCAGAATTCGTCAGCCGATGTCTAACGTGTCAAAGGATCAAGGCAGAGCGGATTGTTGCAACCCTTAGAGATTCCCGAGTGGAAGTGGGAGCACATTACTATGGATTTTGTGGTAGGACTCCCGACAACACAAAAGGGTCTAGACGCCATCTGGGTGATCGTAGATCGGTTGACCAAGTCTGCCCATTTTCTACCGATTAAGATCAGGTACAAATTGGAGCAATTGGCAAAACTTTACGTGAAGGAAATAGTATCGTGACATGGAGTGCTGGTATCTATTGTGTCTGACAGAGATCCGCGTTTCACGTCAAATTTTTGGAGAAGTCTACAGGAGAGACTGGGAACACAGTTAAGAATGAGTACGGCATATCATCCTCAGACTGATGGTCAGAGTGAGCGAACAATTCAGACCCTAGAGGATATGCTCCGGGCAGTTGTGATGGACTTAAGTGGCAACTGGGACGATCACTTGCCACTGGTAGAGTTCGCTTATAACAATAGCTATCACGCTAGCATCGGTATGCCACCATATGAAGCGTTATATGGAAGGAAGTGTCGAACGCTGTTGTGTTGGGATGAAGTTGGTGAACGGAGATTGTTGGGACCAGAACTGGTACAACAAACCGTGGAAATCATCAAAGTAATAAGACAGCGGTTAGTAGCAGCTCAAGATCGTCAGAAGAAGTACGCCGACTTACATCGTCAGAAATGAGACTTTGAAGTTGGTAGCTTTGTGTTTCTAAAGGTATCTCCTTGGAAAGGGAAGATCCGCTTTGGGAAAAAGGGCAAATTGAGCCCTAGGTTCATAGGACCTTTTGAGATATTACGGAGAATAGGCGAAGTGGCGTACGAGGTAGCCTTACCTCCTGAACTTGAGCACATTCACAACGTGTTCCATGTATCGGTGCTACGTCCATATAAGCCAGACTACAAACATGTTATTTCCTATGAGCCAATTCAAGTAGAGAAGGACTTATCATACGAGGAAATTCCTGTTCAAATCCTAGATAGGAAGGAACAGACACTGAGGAATAAAACCATTCATTCTGTTAAAGTTCTCTGGAGAAATCACGCAGTGGAAGAAGCCACGTGGGAACTCGAAGAGAAGATGAGAGCAAATTACCCCCAGTTATTTGGGTAACTTTAGGTAGAAATTCCGAGGACGGAATTTTTATAAGGGGGAGAGGATGTAATGTCCAGGAAATTTCTAAACATTGTATTAAATTATTTTAATATATGAAGATCGTTCTATTTTAATTTTTCGGATTTAATTGGATCCATGTGGGTATTATTATTTTAATTATATAAATACGTGGTCCAATAATTTTCTGTGCATTAAAGGGACTCACTGATAGTTTAAATAAATTAGTGAGTTAACCCTAAGAATTTATTTGCAAGAAAATTTGGAAATTAAACAAATAATTTTATCATTATCGGATTAAATAATTCGAATAAAGAATTATGGTTAAAATAAATATTTTAAATAAATAATTAATAGGGTAGCTATTTAGTTTAAAACATTAGGAATACAATGTGATTAAATTAATTTGGTTCACTTTTCTTTTATTTAGATTGGCCCATTGCTTTTATTTATTTCCTGATTGGGTCAAGCGAGTGGGCTGGTCGAATTAAATCAAATGGGGCCGATCCAATTTCCTTGCTTTTCATTTGGACCAAACCAAGTGGACCGGATAAATCCTAAGCATTAAATCAATTGGGTTGAGCCCAACTCTCCTTCTATCGGGTTAAACCCTTTTGTTCCAGCCGGGTTGGGTCATGAAAACGGGTCGACTGAGTTGGGATTGGGGGATATTAGAGCCGGTGAAATCAATTGGGATTTACAAACCGAGCAACCCCAAATTCTCCAACCAAGACCTAGCCAAGCGCAACCAAACCTTCGATCCAATCGGACGGGACAAACGCGACTGACGGGAGGGAGTATCGCCAGGCGTGCGCCGGCGTTGGGGTGAGCAACCAGCGGGCAATTCAAGGGCTGAAGAGGACGACCGATAGTTCAGCGAACGGACCAAGGGATCCCAAACGACCGGCGATTTGACCGGTGAGCGCACACGGCTCAATGAGTTGCCGGCAAGTCAGTGGTTGAGTTGACAACGGGTCGACAGCTCCTCTCTCCCTACCGTCGGTTAATAACTTGGCCAGGTAGGGTATTGCCCAATATTTGGGTAAAATTTTGTCTATAAATTAAACCCCCAAGGCTGCCGATTTCCTTTGTTTGTGAGTTCCCAATTAGAAATTTAGGGTTCCAAATTAGAGAGAGGAGAGAAGTTGCAGCAAGGGGGGAGCAGGGGAGGCCAACAAGGGATGTCCAGCTGGGTTTCATACTTTGGCAGAAGAAGGAAGGCAGCCAATCGATCGAGATCAAGGTATTAAACGACTGTGATGGTTTATTAAGTTACTGTAATAGCTTCGTGTGGCTTAGGTTACCCATGGTATAACATTGTATAGTATTGTACTGCCTTGGTGTGAAACTGAGTCATTGTACCATAATTCTGGATTTAAAAACCTGGTATCGAATGATGTTAATCTTGTTGGTTTTGGTTCGGAGAAAACTGGTATTATGTTGTTCTTGTTTAGGTTTACAAGACTGTATTATATTTTGTTGGTTCATTGTGAATAAGAATCTAGTATTGGATTTCTTTCGTTTGTGGTTTGGTTTTGACTTGAGAAATTTGTATTGGGTTGATTTTTTTTTGTTTTGAAACTCTGTATTTCGAAGGACCTTCAGGTCTTGGCAACTTGGTTTTGAACTAAACATTGGCCACTGTCGAATGATGGGATTGCCCACCATGTGTTTGTCAAAATGTCTTTGAGAACCAACTTGTTAGTGTTGGCCATTCTGTTGATTCAGTAACCTGCTAGACTCAGGTTTCATTAAGCCTATAAATTTGTGAAATGTTGGTGGCTGGGAATCGGTCGATAAATGTTAAGTTATTAATAATTATTTATCCATAAATGATAAATAAAATAATAAGTTCTAAATTATTATTTAGTTAATATTAAATAATAATAAGGATTAATGAGATAATTACCTACTCTTTACCAATACCCAATAAATAAAGATAATAAATATTTAATTATTATTTGATTAATACTAAATGATAATTAATAATTCAATTATTTATTGTTTATTCTTATATAAAGCTAGTAATTTAATTATTTACCCTTAAATATTAGATGAAGCCAATAAATATTTTGTTATTGCTTAACTACTAATCAAGTATGAATTAAGTTAATAATTTAATCATTTATTATTTATCCTTGAATAATAAATAAGACTTATAAAATATTTGATTATTATTTAACTAATAATGAACAGGAGTAAGGTTAATTATTTATTAAATAATAAATAAATAAAGATAATAAGAACTTAATTATTATTTAAGTAACAATAATAATAATTAAGTATGGATATAGCTAATGCATTAATTATCTAATTAATGGTGGATAAGGGAAATAATTTCGTAATTACCCTTGAAAGAGAGTAATAGCTAAGTGTAAATAGGACTTAAATAACATGTTTATTTGTTACCACTGTTAATTAATAATGCATTAATCAATTTATTATTTAGTATTGTAAATAATAACTGGGTTATTAAATATTGCTAAGTTGAATATCTAATAAGCATGATTAGTTATTGAGATAATAACTGAAGGTCATTAAGTAATTTCTGATTAGCACAATATTGAATAGTAAGTTATTGTTAATGTAGTTAATAAAATGCGAAGTGTTTATTTTTCTAAATAAATCGCATAAGTGAGTGTATCAATATACGGTATGCAATGCTAATGGATAAACCGACTTTATCAACTGATAGGTTATCCACGGTCAATTAATTAAAGCTAGGATTTAATTGTAGCTGAGCAAACAGGCAAGTTCTCTATCCCGAGACTTTGATTTATGCAAGTTCTTCCTTACTCAACTTTTATATTGAATGCAAGCTTCTAAACCTTATGCATTATTTTTAATTGGTGCAAAAAGGTATATATTGCAAGATTATTCTTTAAGCTTGAATCTTATCTCCAAGCATGCCTTAAGTGGTCTAATCACTTTTAAAATTATTCCACATCTATGTATTTATTGACATTCGCACTCGTGCATTTGAATTCGTATATCTATCTAAAGTTCCGAAATTTATGAACTATTCAAGATTAAGTCTGAACCCTTGTCTCGGTCAGGCACGTATATAAGAATTTTTAAAAGTTATCCGAACCAATCAATGGTAAGGATTCTTAGACTGATTGAACACCCCCTTTTATTATAGGGGAGTACCCCAGGTATCGGATATAAGGTACATCTAGCAGAGTTAAATGTTATGCATACACATAGCGTACGCGAGGCTGATCCCCTCAAGTACTTATTCTGTAGCCAGTAACCAGAGGGTCAACTAGCTATTGACTCCTTTGGAAGTTATTGTTCAAAGTCTATTCGACTACCAATTGTTCTAAAAGCATTGATTGTTATTGTTTCTGATAATTGCTGAATTCTCCTTCTATATTCCTTTCATCATGATATACCCTTATTGTTGTACTTTAAACTTGCTGAGCAAACTCGTTGCTCATTCTTGCTATATCATGATTTTATTGCAGCTAAACCCGAGACGTCAGGGAAGAACAAAGGAAAAGAAAAGATGAAGTAATAGACTTCATGTAGCAGATTTTAAATTTACGTATAGTTAATTGCTGTTAATGTAATTTAAACCCTGACATTTATTTAGGGTATGGATTTGAGTAAGTGTTTAAGGTTTTTGTATTCTGGGACTAGTAACACCTTTGTAATGAACAACGTATGTTTATTATATTCCGCATTTTAGTTATCATATGTTGTTAGAGGTGAATGTTTGGATTGTATCATGATGACCGGATCCGGGTATTTGGAGACCCGAATTTAGGGGCGTCACAGGTTGGTATCTAAGCTGTAGGTTATAAACTTTAGGATCGCGAAAACCTAGGATATAACCTTCATAGTAAACTCGTATTGAGTATTAGAAGATAAATCGAGGAGATTTATCATATGTGGTTTTGATGAATTGGGGAATTCATCGAGTCGAGTAGTACCCAATGAAATATAATTTCATTTCTTCAATGAATATATTTTATTGCTGTACTAATGTTGATTTTTGTGTGATTGTAGGATGACTGATATAGGAGGGACTAGTGGGACCCAGGAGGAGGAGGAGACATTCCTGGATATCCCAGTGGTTGCTGAGCAGCTGGTGGGGTATGCTCCTATTGCCCAGGGGGTACCGCTAGAGGAGTCTGAGCCAGAGGAGGACTACCAGAGGGAGCTACCAGAGCCAGTGGTAGGTAGGGTGATGAGGTTCGGTAGTCAGGACCCTGATGCTGAGGAGGAGGACCCTGAGACCGAGGGAGAGGAGCCAGCTGCTGATATTGATGGCATGGGATCCACTGCCGATGATATCATCGAAGGGCTGACTAGCAGGAATGAGGAACTGGAGGATCGGATAGCTCACCTGGAGGAGCAGAATCAGACCCACCAGATCCGAGAGGACCAGTATAGAGACCTGGCCTATCAGCTTGAGCATGACTTGGGAGTGGCGAAGGCACAACTACAGGGCTACGAGTCCTCAGCGCAGCAGATCGGACCACTGCTACATCAGCTAGTGGCCCGAAATGCTGAGTTGAGAGAGAGGCTGGAGCAGAGGGATCTGCAGATCGCCCACCTGAAGGCGAAGCAGGAGGCCATGAGGTTTGAGGCTGGGCTGGAGGTGTCTGCGAGGATGCATGTCAGGGAGGCTTGGGCCAGGGAGGCCAGGAGGGTTGATCAGCTGGAGGACCAGTTGGAGGCCAGAGCTGTGAGGATAGAGACCCTAGGACATGCTCTAGATGCAGCCTACAGGAGACCCCGGACTGAGGTAGGGGAGTCTAGCCGCTCTGTTCGTCGCAGGGTAGGGGATGGAGCATTCTCTTCTGGTCAGCAGGCACGGATCCGTCACGATGTGCAGTGACTTGATGGAGCAGTTGATTTGTCTTTAGTACAGTCAGTCCCACTTTTTGTTATATTAGGAACGTATTTATGTTGTCTTGTGAAGCTTTATATTTGTATTTATGCTGGGGGTAGCAGTTAAACCCCAACTTTTGTGGACTTTAGGGATGAAAGGTTAGGATTCCCCACTTTTGTCTTGGGGGAAAGGCTATTGATGGATAGGACACACAGTGGCGCATTTATAGCAGTATGCCACAGGTTTAGTCTTGTAACAAACAGTGGTATATCAATATAAATGCAGATGTTTCATTAAATCAAATGTGTTGATAGATATTTTACCCTTGATTGTTGATTTTAATGACATATTATGTGAACTATAAAACTATAGGTAAAAATCAACCAGAATTCAAATCATGCCGCCAAGAGGACGACCACGTAATCGACAGGTTGAAGAGTCAGAGAGTTACGAAACCCTTAGGTTTGGTAATCAAATATTATTTTCTTATCCAACAAACTTATCTTTTACTTTTAAGCCATTAAACCACATTAGTCTCAATAAAGAACAGAAATGCATTGTGGATAATCTTTGGATTTCCCATGGCAAAGCCCGAAAGTATTTTCTTGCATCTTTAAATGCATTAACAGAATTTTTCCAGGATAAAAGTTTTAAATTTTATGTAATCACCAGCGGTCATAAATGTGGCATCGTTCATTCTTGGACTGATGTCATTGAATGGACAAAGTATTTTAACCAGCCTAAATATAAAGGATTCAATGATCTTTCCCTTGCTCATTCCTTTGCTAGACAGATCATTGGAGATACTTATTTTGTTAGTCCTTCCCTTTTCCATTATTCGGAGCCAGCTTTAGATTTCTCAATTGCCAGAGACATATCTCCTTATCAGCCTATTTTTTGTGCTCATTGTGAAAGCATGAATACAAATTTTAAACGTTTAAACCAAAACTGTGAAAGATTGATGAATGAGAAACAATAGCTTATAATTAAAAATTTAGAATTACAAAAACAGGTTTCTTTCCTTTCAGCAGAATTAGCTAAATGTAGCAAAACTCCATCAGGAGTACAAATGACTTTAGCATCTTCCTCTTTGAAGAGCACAGAGGTTATCATAGAAGCCCAAACATCTGTGAAAGGAAGTAGTGGACCCTCAATCCCATTACCTTCTCCACTAAAAACGGCAAGTGGTAAAGAGATCTCAAGTCCGTTGATGGGTGTGGCTTTTCCCAAAAGCCATTTTTCTGCTTATAATAAGGTTTATCTTTGTCCTCAAAAGACTATGATAAATCCGATTAATAATCAACCCAGCTCTAGTCATAGTCCAGTGCATCTAAATCCAGTTGAGAATGTTAACAATCAGATACAGTTCTTAGTTCCATGAGTCCTAGTAAAGCCAAGGAAATTGTCCAGCTTCAAAAACCAATTTCAGAACTTGAAGAAAGTTTTGCCACAGACACTAAGAGGAAGAAAGCCAGTGCCAAAAGAAAGCTTGTTCTTGAAGCAACCGCAGTGAAAAAGACACATAGGCAGCATTAGACAGTTTTTTCAATAAACTTGAAAGTCTTAAGTTTAAACCACAGATGTCACCAGCTAGCAAAAATATAGCTCCGTCAGTATCTACTTTACCAACAACAGTTGCCTTATCTCCAGTACACACTAGTAGAGATGATTCATCATCATTAGCCTCACCAGAAGATGGTACGCCAGATAGCGGAATGTGTTTAGATTCCATCGCCAGACACAATTTAGACACCTAAGTATAATTCTTGAATAAGCCCAAGAAATTACTTCCAAGTAAGTACATGACTAACCAGCATGACTCATCAGCTTCTATCACAGTTTGTTCACGAGAGTAATAATAAAGAGAATCATCAGCAGTTAAACAAATATTATTAGACACCATCAGCTAATGGACAAAAGTCATGAGTTATTACCTCCAGCTTTTATTTGACTCATGAGCTTGGAATTCACTTTCTCAGAGCATATTCAGAGCTACAATAAACAGTCCTAGCCAGCACATTTGGACGTTTATGTAATTATTAAATAAGTCCAACATATAAATAGTCCTAGTCAGCTAAATAATTGTCCTGTAAGAGCATCTTTCAGGTGTGTGTCATTTTCGGAATAACTTTAGAAAAAGGGTGAAAAGATTAAAGTTGACTATGGGGCCCAATGTATACCCAGACTTTATCTTTTACTCTATTCTAATTTAATTCTATTTTTAGAGTCCGTTGTAAAATAGTATAAATAGCGTCTCAGACAAAAGAAGAAACAGGCTTTTCCATCCTCCCTTTAGCTCTTATAGGTTCTCTTTTCGCTAGCGCTCTCTCTCGAAGAATCCTTCCCAGCCTTGTAAATTATTTCAGTTTTAATAAAATATCAGTATTCTAGAATCCTCTATTCAGTTTTGATTTGCCTTCTCCATCGTTGGTAGCTTAAGGGATTTCCCAAAAGGGAAAACCTTTCCAGTCGTTTAAGGTATGACTTAACTCCCCACCAAAAATATTTAATTTCTGCATGTATATAATTTTCATTTTTAGTTTCTTCATGTAAATCTTCTTAAATCTATCTTTGTTTTATTTTTAGTTTATGTTTTAATTACTTAGCTTATAGCTTGTTTATATATGTGTTTATAGCCTAATTTATTAGTCGTTTAACTGTCGTTCCTATCTCTATCTTGGTATGAGAGCCATTTACTAATTTTTTAGGCTAGGATAATTGTATAATTTGTTTGAGTAATCTTAATCTAGTGGGGTCGGGTGGAACGTTGTTGTCGTGAGCCGTGAGATAGGCGTTGGCATTGTCTCGTCCTGTATTCCCTTCATAAGTCGTTGACAGACGTGCTAGAAAAAGATTAGTCTTATAGATTATATGAAAGTCTGATGCTTAGAACATTGGGCATTGGCCCTAGTACCTCTAGTGCTAGGAAAGATAAGAAAACAAAAGATAATGTTAAAAACACTTCTGAAATTGCTTAAAGCAATCATAAAGAATATTTAAAAAAATGGTCTTTACCTAAGGTTAAACCCGATCATGACTATCAAATTGGACTATTTGATCTTGAATCAAAAACTATTATTAAAATAATTAAAAGAACAATTCCTATTGCTGATGCTAATGAAGTAATCAAATTATTAAACAAAGATGTTAAAAACTACCAGGAAGATTATAGTTTTCTACATCTTGGATGTCTCTATTGGTTTAAAACCTTTAACAAGAAAAGGACTTGATACTAGTCTTTGCCTTAGCTTGTGAGATGTTAGGCATAATCGATTCACGGATTCCTTATTAGGAGTCGTACAAACTAGTTTATGTAACGACCCAGTTTATTTTAACTATTATCAAAATTTTGAAGTGCCGTTAACTGATAAACATCTTCTAGATGTCTTAACCCTAAATGTTGAAACTAAAGGTTATGATATGAAATTAGGTGTTGAAAATGTTGCTCTCATCTACAGAGTCTGTTTTAAAGTGTTAAACACTCTTGCTCCCAAAGCTAAAAGATTTGATATCAAGGGTAAAACTACTCTTTTTGAGACTAATATGTCCAACTCAAACCTAACTATTCCCAAAACCCTTACCTGGTATGATATTCAGTTACCAAAAAAATGGACAATAATTGGTGCAGCTCTGCCTGAACCAGAAGAAAATAGTAATCGGGATGTTGAACAAATTGTTGAAACTCCTAACGGAAATGTTGAAATATATTTTGGTCGGTCTAATAGAATGGCAAATTTTCATATAACTAATTTTGAGAAAAATAGTTCTCCAGCCTCTACTTCTTTGGTTATTCCTCCAAGTAGAGCTTCAACTTCGTCTATTCCGCCCTATCTTCCTAATAGGAATTTCTCCCAGGAAGGAGTAGATACTAAAAGTAACAGTATAATTGGAACTTGTGAGTGTCCTCATCAGATCCCTCATGGGAATTATAAATTAAAATCTGTTAGGATTGAATCACCTTCTCCTTCAGAACTTGGTTTTTCAATCAATGTGATTGAATTGGTTAATAACAATGAACCTAAATTTGTCATTGATAGAAAAGCTATAAATAATTAGTTTCAAGCAGAGAAAAATAAAAATTTTCGAGATTGGTATTTTAAAACCTATTCTAAACAAGAATTGACTTTATTCAAAGAAGAATTTTATACTTATTTGGAAACAAATAAAGTCATTATTCCTTTTATAGATTAGGTTTTCACCAATAAAAGATTAAAGACAAAGAGATTGGTATGATTTAAAGTTTTTATAAAACTTGGGAGACAGTTGATGGAAAGAAAATCAAATCACTTCATCCTCCTACTGAAACTCATTTTATTTTAAAAAATTCTGCAGAAAATATAATTGCTGCAAAAGCTTTTGCAGATCCTATTTCAATTGATGATATGACTGATCTTAATAAGGTCATGAGGCAAAATAACTATTCAAATGTTTGTCTTCAAATAGTTAGTCAACAATTGACTAGGATTGAAGATAAAGTTGATAACATCAATGACAATAGAAATTTTATTAAGTCTCAGTCTATTCCTTTAAAAGGAATTGATCCGGTTATTATTAAACCCCTTCCTGATAACATTAAGTTCAACTTAACCCCTAAAAGGGATGAAGAATTTCTTCAAAAATTAGTTGATTAATTAATAAATTTGAAGATAAAGGATAACCCTTCTTCTTCAAAATAACTTCTTATCATTAATAAAGACACCTCTGACTCTGAGTCTGAATATGATTATTTAGATAAAATTTCTGATCATTTTACTAAGCTTGGTGAAGAAGTTAATCTTCTACCTTCAGCTAATCTCTTACAGAATTCCTTTGGTCTTAATAAGATCGATTTTGATACTAAAAGTTCTAAGAATAGATTTCTTATGGTAGGTACTATTACCCCAAACCTACTCCTATGGATGTTCTGTTTGAAGAAAATTTTATAAATGTTGACAGAGCTTATTATACTGCTGATAGCATTTATGAATGGAATATAGATGGTCTATCTGAACATGCTATATTTATTGTCTTGCATAAAATGCTTATGTATGCTACTGTCTATAAAGCTAATCGAAATTTTGACAGACAAGTGACTAAATTTCTCATTTCTGGCTTTACTGGTCAATTAAAAGGATGGTGGGATAATATCCTTACACCTGTTCAAAGAAATGACATTGAAAATGCCTTAAAAACTGTTAATATGACAGACCCTCATACTTCCATAATTAAACAAGAGATAACTGAAGATAGTGTTTATACACTTATTCAAACAATTGTAAAACATTTTGTTGGTCATGCTCTTACTACTATGGATAGGAGCAAAGAATTATTAATAAATTTGAAGTATCCTACACTTACCCACTTTAGGTGGTATAAAGATGTATTCTTATCTAAAGTTGTGATGAGATCAGATAGAATTCTACCTTCTCGAAAGAGAAATTTATCTCTGGATTACCTGCTTTATTTGCAAAAAAAGTCAGAACTAGACTTAGAAATAAGAATGGTGGATTAGCTATACCATATGAAAATTACACCTATGGTAAATTAATAAGTGAAAGTATTGTTGAAGGCTTAGCCTTATGCAATGACTTGAATCTCAAAGCTCAGCTTAAAAAGCAAGGACTTTCTGATAGAAAGGAAATTGGTGAATTTTGTCATCAATTTAGTTACCCTCTTGTCACCCTTCCTCAAAGAAAGAATCCTCATAGGAAAAAAGCTTATAGAAAAAAAATCTAAGAATAAAAGAAAAAGACCTCCTGAAGAATATCATAATTTTAAGAAAAAGTCTTTTAGATCCTTTAAAAAGGACAAAAGAAAAGTTTAAAAGACATTAAATGTCATAAATGCGGCCAAATGGATCATTACGCTAATAAGTGTAAAACAAAAAGAAGATTGATGCTCTTGAATTAGATGATACTATCAAGCAACAAATTTATAATTTGTTAATAGATTCTAATAATTCAGATATGTCTGATAATTCTGCTTGTAGCTCTGCAAATGATATGTTTGCTATACATGATTCTGATATTAGTTCATCTTCTGATTCTGATAGTACTGTTTGATGTGTTGATCATTGTAAAACAAAAAAAGATTTTTATAAATTTATCATTCAAATGAATGGTTTAAACTTAAATGTTTTAACCAAACATGAAACTTTTATACTGGACATAATAGACCAGATCAAAGACCCTGTTGAAAAGAGAAATCTAATAGAAAAATATTTGAATCAAACAAAAGAACAAGTTGAAGAGGTTAAAAAACCTAAAATTTATACAACTTATATTCTACAAGAAGTATTTAATAAAATTGCTTCTAAACCTGAGAAAGAAATTACTCTCAAAGATTTAAAAGAAGAGGTTAATAACCAAAAGGAAGAGATTAGTAATCTTAAAGATAGACTTGAATTTGTTGAAAGTCTAACTTTGGCAAGATTTACTAAAGGAAAAGAAAAGGAAATTCCTATTGATTCTCCTCCAACACAAGAAAATAATCTTGATTATCTAATGCTAATGGTATATTCAAATTACTTTAGTCATCGCTGAAGACTTCATTGTCAACACTATTGCTCTTGTTGATAATGGTGCTGATATGAATTGTATCAAAGAAGGGTTAATACCCACTAAGCATTTTGAAAAAACTAAACAAAGTCTAAGTACTGCTGATGGTTCTAAAATGAACATCAAATATAAACTTAATAATGTTCATATTTGTAATCAAGGAATATGTTTAAAAACATCCTTCATATTGGTTAAAAACCTTTCTCAGTTTGTCATATTAGGAACTCCCTTCCTAAATATGATTCAACCCATAGAAAGAATTGATTCTGAGGGAATAAAAACAACTTTAAATGGATAACCTATAATATTTAAGTTCATTTCTTCTCCTGTTACGAAAGATTTGGATGAGTTAAAAATTCATTTAATTTTTAAAGAAAAACAATTGAATTTCCTAAAGCAAGAAGTTTCTTCTTGTACTATTGAAGAAAAACTTAAAGCTCCTGTAATACAGGAAAAAATTCAAAAAATTGATAAAGAAATTACAGATAATATCTGTAACGAATTTTCTAATGCTTTTTGGGACAGAAAAAAGCATATGGTAAAACTTCCTTATATGGAAAATGTGACACCCCCAAATCCGGGTACTTCATTCCCACAGAATTTAGTGTTCACTATCCAAGCAAATAAATCTCATCACATCTAACTACCCGTACAAATATAAATGAAAACTCTTAACTGAAATTGAAATCTCCCATTAAAGGGTTACAACATCTTAACAACATCAATCCCAGGTCATCTAACCTTAAATAAAACATCAATGCAAAAACATAACATAAATAACGTAAGTCTTTTACATAAACATCTTTCAAATAAAACAAACAAGTCTTCATCACTTGTTCGCCTTGCCCTTTCCCTTACTAGTAGATGGTTAATCAACTCTTCCAACCTTAGCTGTAATGTTATTATGCAAGAGTGAGCAACGATTGCCCAACAAGTATAACAATAACAATAATAATAACATCTGAATAGCCAATGGATACTGGATAATTGAAGGCTCGGCTTTTAAATCAAGATTATTATAACGACCGGGAATTTTAGAATTTTTCTTGTAATTCGAATTTTTGAATATTAATGAATATATTCTATTTTATTAATATTATTTTTGTGTTGTATGTTTAAAGGTTGTGTGACAACCTGGGTTATGTGAATGCATGAAATTTTACGTGTTATAGTTTTGTTTAAGTGAATAATTGATTTCGCGAAGCGTCACTAAATCACTATTCACGGGGCACGTTTCTCGAGGCACTATTCACGTCGTAAAATTTTGTGTCATTTTCGATGTTGAGTAATTTAGTTAATGCGTATATGCGTATTAGGATTTTTCCAAGTGTTAGAATTTTATTTGGAGTCATTGGTGATTTATTTAGGAGCCCAAATGTTTATTAAGGGTGACCCAAACCCATGACCCAACCCATGACCCAAGACTTGACCCATGTTGGATGTGGGCACAAAAATCAGCATATTTAGTGTAAGGGAGAGGGGAGTGCACGGTTGGGAGGGGAGGAGACCAAGTGTTGGGGAATTCATTTCCCAAGCACAAGCATGCCAAACATTCCATCTCCCATGCAACCTAGTGTTTCCCATTTCATTTCCCAAGCTAGACCAATATCTTGAGCTTCTAAATGTTCCATCCCTCTTCCAAGAAGCCTTGAATACACCAAGAGACATCTTCAATTGGCAAACACCTCCAGCCATAGCATTTTCATTTCAGCAGATTTTCTAAGAGAGGGAGAGCAAATAGGGAGAGAGGGCTTGGAAGTAAGAAAGGGGAAGAGGAGAATCAAGTTTTCCTTCACAAACTCATCCATTGCATATTGAGAGAGGGATAGGTTCAGGTATTGAGCAAGGAGGAAGAAGGAATAGCAAGCTAAGCATCTTCACCATCTTAATCTTCAACCTTCAAAGCTTCTAGAGAGAGAAAGAAGTGGGTGTGAGCTAACTTGAAGTAAAGGCTTCGGGAGAACTCAAGGAGGTTGAGGAGAGTTTCTAACAAAGCTCTAAAGGAGTTCTACCATCTAAGAAGTAGCTACAAGAGGTAAAACGTTAACTCAATCCATTCCATTTGATTTGGTTGAGGTTTTTCAAAGTTTTCATGGGTTATAAGCTTTTGTGCTTGTGAGTTAGTTCTTGTGGCAATTCTTGTTGTCTTTGTTTGTGTTGGATGTTTATATATGTTGTTAAGAGGTTACATAAGCCATAAATAACATCAAAGTGGAACAAAAATACAATAAATCTGTACCTATGCTTAAGGAGGATGAAGAACATGAAGAACAATGGACTTTGGACATGAACATGGACTGTTAGACGAATTTAGAGGACTTTGTAGCTATGATTCCTTGCTTGTTATGTTTATTTGTTGTTATAATATTGTAGTTCCAAGGGTTGCAAAGTTAACCCAACTGGAATCGAGTAAAAAGATGTAAAAATGAAGATTTGGTGATGATTTTAGTGAAGAACACTTAGAACATGCAAAACAGAGCATGAGTTGATACTTTGGCCTAAGATTCGGCCATGTTAATCTTAATGGGTAACTCTTAATTTTTGATATGTTGTAGCTCTATGTCTTAGGAGTCCATAGAGTCCGAAACGGACCAATTTGAAGGTCTAGAGAAGAAGTTATGAGGATTGGAGTGAAGGAGGGTCAAAATCGCGATGTCTGACATGGGCCACCAGGCCAGCCGCGCGCCCGCACCAAGGCCCCGCGCGCCCGCGCGCGCGCGCTGCCGCACGCCGTGCGCCTGGTGCCGCCCGCCCGCGTGTGCGTTGCCCGACTCAGTTTCGACGTCCGTTGGGAAAATGGCCATAACTTTCTCATACGGACTCGGATTTAGGCGATTCAAGATGATCCGAAAAGCTTAGAGATAGACCTACAATATCCATTAATTAGAATTGAAATTTATTACCTGGAACAATTTTGAAATTAACCGTTTTAAGGGCTATTGTGCAAACGGTAGGCGTCGGTCATGCGTGTGTGCATAGTATAATGCTCCCGACATTGTTA
The DNA here is from genome assembly GCA_034770075.1 of Aralia elata. Classification (NCBI taxonomy): domain Eukaryota; kingdom Viridiplantae; phylum Streptophyta; class Magnoliopsida; order Apiales; family Araliaceae; genus Aralia; species Aralia elata. Next base: position 1,006,087 of record JAVJAP010000049.1, read on the forward strand.
AATGATGTTCTAAGTTCTAAAACATGATTATTATGATTTATAATGATACTTAACATTAACCATTGGGTATTGGACAATTCGAATAGGCGTGTTAGGTGTACACAATTGCGTGTCGCTTGGGCATTCGAATAGGCAAGTTTGGCGTATAGACGTACAAGCGTCGTAACGCCGTAACTAGTGGGTATAACCTTGTTTAATATTTTGTTTTTTATATGAATGAGATATTATAGAGTTGTATAAACAAATATTTGATATCCGGTATGTGACTAATTGTATGTGAATATGTACCTAATTGTGTAGGATATTAAGGAGCGTGTGTTGTAATATTGTAGCAGCGCTTCAGGCAAGTTTCCTGACGCTTGTCTAACCCTTGTGTTGGGAAAGTTTCCCTAACCTTACTCGAATTATATTTTGAGCAGGTTTCATATTTTATACAGGTGTTGTATATTGTTACAAGTTTCACGACTCAAATGGAGTTATTACCTTTGAATTATATTAGTGGATTAGTTATTGTCAATTACTCCACCTCCAAGATAATTATTGATATTCGCAGTTTATGCATTTGAATTCATTATCTGTTGTTGGATTGTGAAAACATTTAAGTTCTTTATTCATGAACTGTTTAAGGAAATAGTCTATGCCATTTGTTTCGGCTAGACATGTGCAGGTTATTATTTTAAAAGCTATCCAAACCAGTAGTTGGTACGGATTCTTGGACTGAGAGAGCAACCCTTATTAGGGGATTATAATGTGTCGGTTATTCGATGCAGTCAGAGTTAAATGTTATGCATATACATGGTGTACAAGAGGCTGATCCCCTTGAGTACAACTGACGGGGCCAGGTTTTAACAGAGTTAGTCGAATGATTGACTCTTTGGCCTAAAGTTCATGGTCGGTTGGACCACTCAGCAGTAAATAATCATTATTCATTGTTTCATTTGAACTTTGATTATGTCATTTCAGCTATTTCATCAATGTTCATAAATTGTTGATCTATGCAGCTATTATTCTTATTCATTCATGATATATCTTCATTCTTGCGTTTAAACTTGCTGAGCAAAGTAGTTGCTCACCCTTGCTATATCATGAACCTATTGCAGTTAAGTCGGGGAGTTCCAAAGCGGACAAAGGCAAAGGAAAACTTAAGGAATAGTTATATATACTATCCCGTTATGTAATCGTGGAATAGTTTTGTATTATTAATGTATTATGCGATGTATTTATTTAAGGTTATAGACCTTGGGACCGCAGTAAACCTTTTGTAATGAACAACATATGTTTATTTATTCCGCATTAGTTAATTTATGTTGTTTAGAGGTGTATGGATGTATTTTATCGTGAGCACCAAATTCGAGGTATTGGTACCTGAATTTGGGGGTGTCACAGGTTGGTATTAAAGCTTTAGGTTATAAACTTTAGGAATGCGAAACCTAGGTTATAACCTTAGTATTAAACTCGTATTAAGTACGCTAGGTGATGGATCGGGGAGATTCATTTGATGGTCATGTCTGGAGGTGGATTGTGGAAATCCATCGAGCCGAGTTGTGCATGATAAAATATCATTTCATTTTATTAATGAATATATTTTATTGTGACACTGACATCTTGCTATCTATTTGTTTCTATTTGTGGCTGTAGGATGTCTGAGATGGGAGAGTACAGTCCTGCTAGAGAGGTAGAGTTCACAGACATTCATGTGGACGTAGGGCCTATAGTAGAGGTGCAGCCGAGTGAGCCAGAGATGATGGACACTAGGGATGAGTCTGAGGCCGAGTATGGTTCTGAGGAGGAGCCAGTTACCGGAAGAGTGCAGAGGTTGTTAAGCGATGAAGGGGAGGATGAGGACCCCGAGGAGGATCCATTGACGGAGGATGATGAGCCACCTGAGTATGCAGATGGCATGGGCACTACTGCTAGTGACATCATCGAAGAGCTGACAACTAGGAGTGAGGAACTCGAGAATCGAGTATCCCACTTAGAGGAGCAGAACCAGGACCGAGAGGAGCAGTACAGGTCATTAGCGTATCAGACTTTAGGAGAAAAGGCTGAGTTGACCCAGAAGTTGCAGGAGAAGGACCAGAGGATTGCCGAGCTAGAGGCAGAGGTTCACGGTCGGCGTGGGGCTTCTGTTCAGCTTGGTGTGATGGTTTGTGACCTCTTAGAGAGGAATGTGGTTTTGGTAGGACAGATTGAGCGGGTAGAGGATCAGTTGGAGACTACTCGTCTGGAGTGAGATGAGGCTAGAGAGCAGTTGACAGCCCTGACTACAGAGATTGATTCCCTCCGTTTAGGCTTGACTACTTCCATAGGCAGGCTGAGGGACAGGGTGAGGAGGTACCCCAGGGATGAGGGGAGCAGCAGGCGCGTGATTAGGCGTCGAGTGGTCGACAGGCTGGCTCGACGGGAGCTCCAAGTTGCACTTCGCCGTAGCAGGCGGTGATGTGTTATTCTTAGCATTATGTTTGCAGTAGGTCCCACTTTTGTTGTATTAGGGGCTTACTTATGTTGTAAATCCCTCTGCTTGTAGCGTGCATGGGATAGTAGTTGAACCCTCAATTTTGGTTCCTGATAGAGGGCTGGAAGGTTATTATTCCCCAATTTTGTTCTTTAGGGGATAGTTAATGGTTGGCAGGCTATGTCATTTAGCGTTTATAGAGGTATGCCACATGTTGAGTCAGGTTGTATTAAGACAGTGGTATATGATTATAAATGCAGTTATTTTAGTTAAATCAAATGTGTTTGATTGATGTTTTTGCTTTTAATTGTTGACTTAAATGGCTTATTACATGAGACCTAGATCTATTAGTAAAAGCCGATGGTTTTCTTTTAAACAGACAATGCCGCCGAGAAGACAACCCCGATACACAAGGGCGGAAGAGTCGGTAAATAACGAGGAGGGTCAGGCAGACCCTATGAGGGCTTTTGTTAACTTATTAGCAGAAGCAATGCAGGGCAGACAAGCCGCTGCGGTTGATCAGCCAGGAAGTCACATGACGAACTTTAAGGACTTCAAATTGGTAGGACCGCCAGAGTTTCGCGGGACTACAGACCCGATAGAAGCCCAGACATGGGTGGAAGAAATGGAAAAGGTGTTCGAGGTCGCAAGGGTGGCCGAAGAGCAGAAGACATCGTTTGCCACTTTTATGATGAAAGGTGAGGCAAATTACTAGTGGAATTTGTGATCGACTTAGTACCGGGAACCGCACCGATCTCAAAGGCACCGTATAGAATGGCACCAGTGGAAATGAAAGAACTGATGGTTCAATTGCAGGAGTTGCTAGATAAGGGGTATATTTATCCAAGTGTATCTCCATGGGGAGCGCCAGTACTGTTCGTAAAAAAGAAAGACGGATCGCTTAGGCTTTGCATTGACTATCGGGAGTTGAATAAGGTCACAATTAAGAACAAGTACCCATTGCCCAGAATTGATGATTTGTTCGATCAATTAAAGGGAGCGAAATACTTCTCGAAGATTGACTTGAGGACGGGATATCACCAACTGAAGGTGAGGCAGGAGGATATTCCAAAGACAGCATTCAGAACTCGATATGGACACTTTGAGTTTTTGGTGATGTCGTTTGGGCTGACGAATGCGCCAGCAGCATTCATGGACATGATGAACAGAGTGTTCAAGCAATACCTAGACAAATTTATTGTCGTTTTCATAGATGACATTCTTGTCTACTCTAAGACGAAGGAGGAACACGTCGAGAATTTGAGAATAGCCCTGGAAACACTAAGAAGGGAGAAGCTTTATGCAAAGTTTTCCTAGTGCGAATTTTGGCTACAAAGGGTGCAGTTTTTGGGGCACGTAATTGACAAGGATGGTGTATCGGTGGATCCTGCGAAAGTAGAAGCAGTAATAAACTGGGAGCATCCGAAGACTCCAACTGAAGTCCGAAGTTTCTTGGGATTAGCGGGTTACTACCGGAGATTTATTTAGAACTTTTCAAAGATTGCGACACCGTTGACAAATTTGACTAGGAAGACTGTGAAGTTTGTATGGACGGATAAGTGCGAAGAGAGTTTCTTAGAATTGAAGAAGAAACTTAGTGAAACACCTGTGTTATCACTACCTGATGATACAGGGGGATTTGTGGTGTACAGTGATGCATCACACAAAGGCCTTGGATGCGTATTGATGCAGCATGGGAAGGTCATTGCATACGCGTCACGACAGCTGAAGGACTATGAGAAGGGATATCCAACTCATGACTTGGAACTAGCAGCAGTGGTGTTTGCTCTAAAGATTTGGAGGCACTATCTATATGGAGAGAAGTGTGAGATATACACAGACCACAAAAGTCTGAAGTATATTTTCACTCAGAAGGAACTAAACATGAGGCAGAGGCGATGGTTGGAGTTGATCAAAGACTACGATTGTGAGATTCTATACCATCTCGGTAAGGCCAATGTGGTAGCCGATGCTCTAAGTAGGAAAGGCAGAGATAAGTTAATGATGCTGACAACTCAAGAAGAACTGATCAAGGATATGGAAAAACTGGAGTTGGAAGTCAAGTATCCGACGAATGCAGATGAGAAACTATTCGCAGTGGAGGCGAGTCCGACTTTATTAGAAAAGATAAAGGAGGCTCAAGAAAAGGATGATGAATGTATCGCCATAAAGAAGCGAATCTCAGAAGGAGAGGACCTTAAGTACAAAATTGATAGCACGGGACTGCTAAGGTTTGAAGGGAGAATCTGGATACCGATGGTTCCGGAGTTAAGGGAAGAGATTTTGCAGGAAGCTCATTCTACGAGATATTCGATACACCCTGGTAGTACCAAGATGTATCAGGACTTGCGCCAACACTTCTGGTGGCCGAACATGAAGAGGGAGGTTGCGGAATGTGTTGGGCGATGTCTGACATGTCAAAGGGTAAAAGCAGAACATCAGAAACCGGGTGGACTGCTACAACCACTGGATATTCCGGAGTGGAAGTGGGAGCATATCACGATGGATTTCGTGACGGGGCTTCCACCAACTCAGAAGGGTTACGACGCGATCTGGGTGATCGTGGATCGTTTAACTAAATCTGCTCATTTTATACCGATAAAGATAAGGTACAATCTGGAGCAGCTAGCAAAATTATATGTGAAAGAAATTGTGTCACGACATGGAGTACCGGTATCCATTGTATCTGACAGAGATCCGCGCTTCACGTCAAATTTCTGGAAGAGCTTACAAGAAAGATTGGGAACTCAGTTGAGGTTGAGTACGGCGTATCATCCTCAGACGGATGGGCAAAGCGAACGAACGATTCAGACGCTTGAGGACATGCTTAGAGCATGTGTGATGGATTTTAAAGGCAGCTGGGACGATCATCTACCATTGGTGGAGTTTGCCTACAATAACAGTTATCATGCGAGTATTGGCATGCCGCCATACGAAGCATTATACGGAAGGAAGTGTCGAACACCTCTGTGTTGGGACGAAGTCGGTGAACGGAGACTGTTGGGGCCTGAATTGGTGCAACAGACCGTGGATGTCATTAAAGTGATAAGAGCTCGATTGGTAGCAGCTCAAGACCGACAGAAGAAATACGACGATTTGCATCGTCAGAAGCGAGACTTTGAAGTTGGCAGCTTTGTGTTTTTGAAGGTATCACCTTGAAAGGGGAAGATCAGATTTGGAAAGAAGGGTAAATTGAGTCCTAGGTTCGTAGGACCTTTTGAAGTTTTAAGGAGGGTAGGTGAAGTAGCGTACGAGGTAGCTTTACCTCCGGAACTGGAGCACATTCATAATGTGTTCCACGTTTCTGTGTTGCGGCCATATAAACCTGACTACAAACATGTGATATCCTATGAACCAATTCAAGTTGAGCGAGACTTGTCATATGAAGAGATTCCTGTCCAAATATTGGATAAGAAGGAGCAGACGTTAAGAAATAAGGTAATTCATTCGGTCAAAGTACTTTGGAGGAACCACGCAGCTGAAGAAGCTACGTGGGAGCTAGAAGAGAAGATGAGAAAGAATTATCCGCATCTTTTTGAGTGAACCCCTGTAAAGTCTTTTCGCCTCTAGATTGTAATTCTGGGGACAGAATTCTTATAAGGAGGGGAGGATGTAACGACCGGGAATTTTAGAATTTTCCTTGTAATTCGAATTTTTGAATATTAATGAATATATTCTATTTTATTAAATATTATTTTTGTGTTGTATGTTTAAAGGTTGTGTGACAACCTGGGTTAATGTGAATGCATGAAATTTTACGTGTTATAGTTTTAGTTTAAGTGAATAATTAATTTCGCGAAGCGTCACTAAATCACTATTCACGGGGCACGTTTTCTCGAGGCACTATTCACGTCATAAAAATTTTGTGTCCTTTTCGATGTTGAGTAATTTAGTTAATGCGTATATGCGTATTAGGATTTTTCCAAGTGTTAGAATTTTTATTTGGAGTCATTGGTGATTTATTTAGGGGCCCAAATGTTTATTAAGGGTGACCCAAACCCATGACCCAACTCATGACCCAAGACTTGACCCATGTTGGATGTGGGCACAAAAATCAGCATATTTGGTGTAAGGGAGAGGGGAGTGCACGGTTGGGAGGGGAGGAGACCAAGTGTTGGGGAATTCATTTCCCAAGCACAAGCATGCCAAACATTCCATCTCCCATGCAACCTAGTGTTTCCCATTTCATTTCCCTAGCTAGACCAATATCTTGAGCTTCTAAATGTTCCATCCCTCTTCCAAGAAGCCTTGAATACACCAAGAGACATCTTCAATTGGCAAACACCTCCAGCCATAGCATTTTCATTTCAGCAGATTTTCTAAGAGAGGGAGAGCAAATATGGAGAGAGGGCTTGGAAGTAAGAAAGGGGAAGAGGAGAATCAAGTTTTCCTTCACAAACTCATCCATTGCATATTTAAAGAGGGATAGGTTCAGGTTTTGAGCAAGGAGGAAGAAGGAATAGCAAGCTAAGCATCTTCACCATCTTCATCTTCAACCTTCAAAGCTTCTAGAGAGAGAAAGAAGTGGGTGTGAGCTAACTTGAAGTAAAGGCTTCGGGAGAACTCAAGGAGGTTGAGGAGAGTTTCTAACAAAGCTCTAAAGGAGTTCTACCATCTAAGAAGTAGCTACAAGAGGTAAAACGTTAACTCAATCCATTCCATTTGATTTGGTTGAGGTTTTTCAAAGTTTTCATGGGTTATAAGCTTTTGTGCTTGTGAGTTAGTTCTTGTGGCAATTCTTGTTGTCTTTGTTTGTGTTGGATGTTTATATATGTTGTTAAGAGGTTACATAAGCCATAAATAATATCAAAGTGGAACAAAAATACAATAAATCCGTACCTATGCTTAAGGAAGATGAAGAACATGAAGAACAATGGACTTTGGACATGAACATGGACTGTTGGACGAATTTAGAGGACTTTGTAGCTATGATTCCTTGCTTGTTATGTTTATTTGTTGTTATCATATTGTAGTTTCAAGGGTTGCAAAGTTAACCCAACTGGAATCGAGTAAAAAGATGTAAAAACGAAGATTTGGTGATGATTTTAGTGAAGAACACTTAGAACATGCAAAACAGAGCATGAGTTAATACTTTGGCCTAAGATTCGGCCATGTTAATCTTAATGGGTAACTCTTAATTTTTGATATGTTGTAGCTCTATGTCTTAGGAGTCCATAGAGTTCGAAACGGACCAATTTGAAGGTCTAGAGAAGAAGTTATGAGGATTGGAGTGAAGGAGGGTCAAAATCGCGATGTCTGACATGGGCCACCAGGCCAGCCGCGCGCCCGCAACCAAGGCCCCGCGCGCCCGCGCGCGCGCGCTGTCCGCACGCCGTGCGCCCTGGTGCCGCCCGCCCGCGTGTGCGTTGGCCCGACTCAGTTTCGACGTCCGTCTGGGAAAATGGCCATAACTTTCTCATACGGACTTCGGAATTTAGGCGATTCAAGATGATCCGAAAAGCTTAGAGATAAGACCTACAATATCCATTAATTAGAATTGAAATTTATTTACCTGGAAACAATTTTGAAATTAACCGTTTTTAAGGCTATTGTGCAAACGGTAGGCGTCGGTCATGCGTGTGTGCATAGTATAATGCTCCCTGACATTGTTAAATGATGTTCTAAGTTCTAAAACATGATTATTATGATTTATAATGATACTTAACATTAAACCATTGGGTATTGGACAATTCGAATAGGCGTGTTAGGTGTACACAATTGCGTGTCGCTTGGGGCATTCAGAATAGGCAAGTTTGGCGTATAGACGTACCAAGCGTCGTAACGCCGTAACTAGTGGGTATAACCTTGTTTAATATTTTGTTTTTTATATGAATGAGATATTATAGAGTTGTATAAACAAATATTTGATATCCGGTATGTGACTAATTGTATGTGAAATATGTACCTAATTGTGTAGGATATTAAGGAGCGTGTGTTGTAATATTGTGCAGCAGCGCTTCAGGCAAGTTTCCTGACGCTTGTCTAACCCTTGTGTTGGGGAAAGTTTCCCTAACCTTACTCGAATTATATTTTGAGCAGGTTTCATATTTTATTACAGGTGTTGTATATTGTTACAAAGTTTCACGACTCAAATGGAGTTATTACCTTTGAATTATATTAGTGGATTAGTTATTGTCAATTACTCCACCTCCAAGATAATTATTGATATTCGCAGTTTTATGCATTTGAATTCATTATCTGTTTGTTGGATTGTGAAAACATTTAAGTTCTTTATTCATGAACTGTTTAAGGAAATAGTCTATGCCATTTGTTTCGGCTAGACATGTGCAGGTTATTATTTTAAAAGCTATCCAAACCAGTAGTTGGTAACGGATTCTTGGACTGAGAGGAGCAAACCCTTATTAGGGGATTATAATGTGCCGGTTATTCGAAGCAGTCAGAGTTAAATGTTATGCATATACATGGTGTACAAGAGGCTGATCCCCTCGAGTATAAACTGACGGGGCCAGGTTTTAAAAAGAGGTTAGTCGATGAATGATTGACTCTTTGGCCTAAAGTTCATGGTCGGTTGGACCACTCAGCAGTAAATAATCATTATTCATTGTTTCATTTGAACTTTGATTATGTCATTTCAGCTATTTCATCAATGTTCATAAATTGTTGATCTATGCAGCTATTATTCTTATTCATTCATGATATATCTTCATTCTTGCGTTTAAACTTGCTGAGCAAAGTAGTTGCTCACCCTTGCTATATCATGAACCTATTGCAGTTAAGCCGGGGAGTTCCAAAGCGGACAAAGGCAAAGGAAAGCTTAAGGAATAGTTATATATACTATCCCGTAATGTATTCTGCGATGTATTTATTTAAGGTTATAGACCTTGGGACCGCAGTAAACCTTTTGTAATGAACAACATATGTTTATTTATTCCGCATTAGTTAATTTATGTTGTTTAGAGGTGTATGTATGTATTTTATCGTGAGCACCAAATTCGAGGTATTGGTACCTGAATTTGGGGGTGTCACAATTATAAAACAAGAATCAAAAGAATATCTGAGGGTCACCAGACCACGAACAATGTCCTAGGTTATTAAGTATTTCTACTTTAAACCTTTAACAGTCGTAAGACTATATGGACCTTACTTCTCGTACTTAGGGGGATCAGCCCTTTGTACCATGTATGTGCACAACATCTAAACGCTAACGCGTAAAATAATTCCCTATAAAGGGTTGTTCATCTCAGTTTAACTTCAGAGTCCGCACTAAAGGAAGTTTGGTTTGGATTAACTTCAATAGTAATTCTAGAATTTAGAACGCTCATCAACTATGGACTAGTCGAATCAATAATGGTTCGCTACTCAATCAAGGTTTAATAATATAACTGATATTTTAATCGAATAATGAATCTTAAGGTATACAATTGAATAAACATTGTATAACCGAAGTATTACTTTAAAAGAATTAGAACGTCTCAATCAGAATTATATAATTGGATAACCAAGAGTAAGGAACTTGCATTCAACGCAATAAGAAGGTTAAAGATAGAAAACTTGCATAAAAGAAAAGAAGGGTTTACGAACTTGCTCAAATAAAAATAATATAGTTAACAAATTTACCCCGTGCGTCTGCTACAACTAATATTATCTATTGCTCTTTGAGTGACCTATACATTCAAGTCACTTTGAACAATCAATGATCATAGTTTAATTCAAGTAATCGTTTAGTCACTTCATAACTCATATTCTTAATGTCTTATTATCTTAACTACATGCATAACATATTGCATCATACGTGTGAAATTATTTTATTTCAAAAATCTGGAAAAATTTTATTTTCTGGCCGACCCGACCCGGCAGGACCGACCCGACCCGGACCGACGCTGTTGCGCCGCGTTTATGCCTAATACTGGCGCTGCTGCGCCGCGGCGCTGTTGCGCCTAATTATAGCTATCCAGTGGCGCTGCTGCGCCGCGACCCAGACCCAGACTTCTCTGTTCTTCGCGAACAGTAAAAAACAGAACAATTTCTCCCAATTTCTTCACCCAATCAACAAATTAAACATACCCAAACATTATACTTGTTATAAAACTAAAAACCATCATTTACACAATAATTTTAACATCATAAACAACCTAAACAACCAATTTAAAAGGCCAAAATTCACTGTTCATACATTATTTTTATATTTTGACACATTTAGCGTAATCAATCACTGTGAACTCGTTTCTTAACCAAATTAATCCGTTTAACTTTCGTTCTTTTCGTTTCTACATGTATAAACATAATCAATCATTAATTTACCGTTTAATATGCAATTTAAATATAAATTTTCATACATTAAAGTCATATTCGAACATTGTTTCTCTATAAATTTCAAAATTCTAATTAAAACATAATTTCATGGATTAATTACTCTAAAACATCATATAATGATTCATATATGCATATTAATGAATACAAATAACTTATCTACTCATGAATTTCAATTATCAGAGAACTTACAGTATACGTTCATGGAGAAACTTAAAACATAAATTAAAGCTTGAGTTTAAGAAATTACCTTTGATTAGTGATTTAGATTGCTAGATGAAGGGAATTCTTCCTCTAATTCTTCAATTCTCTCAAAACTCTCTCTGTATTTCTCTCTGTGTTTTCTAATTTGGCTAAGGAAAATAATACGAATGAACTGATGTTATTAACTGGCGTAACATGGGTATCAGTTAAGGCCAATATGCACTTAACTGCTCCCATATTCTTAAGGCCATGTTTGGTTGTCCCTATAAGCTCCCTTTTTGGTTTATCTTAATTAACTTACTTTATTATAAAGTTTATTGTCACACTTTAATTAATCAAATTATATTATTTAATTACAATTAAATAAAAGCCACTACTACTCATTAAATCAAATTATCACATAATTAAAAATTCTCATTTATTTAATTATGACGAATCAATAAATCTCTAATTAATTATTAAATTAATTAGAACAACACCACAATTAATAATCAACTCATTTAATTTAATTATCCCAATTAAATTCACACGTTACGCTATAAAATTATTTCACATTAATACAATCAATATAACACATTTAATTAAATTAATATACAATAATTTCATCAAATATTTATTTAACTCAATAAATAAATCAACACAAATATTTATTTAGTTCAATAAATATTTAAAGATCAAATATAAAAATCTCGTTTGTTATATCTTTTCCTCCTTAAAAGGATTTTGTCCCCAGAATCACGACTCAATTAGTTCGTCCCGTTACATTTTCCCCTTCTTACAAAGATTCTGTCCCCAGAATCGCTACACATAAACTAGGCAAATAACTGAGAATAGTTTTTTATCATCTGATCTTCGAGTTCCCACGTAGCTTCTTCAGCGTTGTGGTTCCTCCAGATCACCTTAACATAAGGTATAACTTTATTTTTGAGTACTTGCTCTTTTCTGTCAACTATCTGAACAGACACTTCTTCGTAAGATAAGTCTTTTTCAAATTACAGGGGTTCATATTATATGACATGTTTATAGTCGGGTTTGTATGGTCGTAACACCGAAACATGAAAAATATTGTGGATATGTTCTAACGTTGAAGGTAAGGCTACCTCATACGCGACTTCACCAATTCTCCGTAACACTTCAAAGGATGAACCTCGGGCTCAGTTTTCCCTTCTTACCAAAACGAATTTTTCCTTTCCAGGGAGACACTTTCAAGAGAACGAAGCTACCAGTTTCAAATTCTCGATTCTTGCGGTGTTGATCGGCATATTTCTTCTGCCTATCCTGAGCAGCTATCAATCTCGCCCTAATCACCTTGACAATTTCAGCGGTCTGTTGTACCAGTTCTGGTCCTAGCAATTGACATTCTCCAACTTCATCCCAACATAATGGAGTTCTGCACTTTCTGCCGTACAATGCTTCATCAGGCGGCATGCCAATACTTGCATGGTAACTGTTATTGTAAGCAAATTCCACCAATGGTAGATGATCGTCCCAATTCCCTTTGAAATCCATAATGCAAGCTCTTAACATATCTTCTAATGTCTGAATCATTCTTTCGCTCTGTCCGTCAGTCTGTGGATGATATGTCGTACTCATACGTAACTGTGTTCCCATGCATTCCTGGAGGCGCTTCTAGAAGTTTGATGTGAATCGCGGATCCCTATCTGAAACAATAGATACTGGAACACCGTGCCTCGAAACAACCTCCTTCATATATAATTTCGCCAACTGATCTACGTTAAATTTGATCTTGATTGGTAAGAAATGTGTTGATTTCGTCAATCGATCTACGATAACCCAAATTACGTCAAATCCTTTCTGAGTCATCGGAAGACCTACTACGAAATCCATTGCGATATGTTCCCATTTCCATTCTGGGATTTCTAACGGTTGTAGTAACCCACTCAGCCTCTAATGTTCTGCTTTAACTTCTGACATGTCAAACACTTGGCCACACAATCTGCAACGTCCCTTTTCATATTCGGCCACCAGAAATGCTGTCGGAGATCCTGGTACATCTTCATACTTCTCGGATGAATCGAATATCTCAAACTATGAGTCTCGCTCAAAATTTCCTCCTTAACCTCTGGTACTGGCGGAACCCAAATTCTTCCTTCAAATCTCAATAATTCTTCGGTATCAACTTTGAATTTCATTTCATCACCTTCGGATATTCTTTTCCCGATTTTCTCACATTCTTCATCTTGAAATTGTGCTTCCTTAACCTTATCCACCAAAGTTAGGCCGACTCCCATTTGAAACAATTTTTCGTCAAACGCCTCAGAATATTTCACCTCCAACTCTAGTTTTGCCATTTCTGTAATTAGTTCCTCCTGAACAGTTAACATAGAAAATTTCTCCCGACCCTTTCTGCTTAAGGCGTCGGCCACAACATTCGCTTTACTCGGATGATATAAAATCTCGCAGTCATAGTCCTTTATCAATTCTAACCACCTCCTATGTCGCATGTTCAGGTCCTTCTATGTGAAAATATATTTCAGACTCTTATGGTCTGTATATATTTCACACTTCTCCCCGTAAAGATAGTGTCTCCAGATTTTCAAAGAAAACACTACTGCGGCTAATTCTAAATCATGGGTAGGATACCCCTTCTCATAGTCCTTTAATTATCGTGATGCATACGCAATGACCTTACCGTTCTGCATAAGCACACAACCTAGTCCTTTATGCGACGCATCACTGTGCACAACAAAATTTCCTGTGCTATCTGGTAAAGACAACACAGGTGCCGTACTCAACCTCTTCTTTAATTCTTGAAAATTTTCCTCACACTTTTCTGTCCAAATGAACCTCACTGCCTTCCTAGTCAAATTCGTCAACGGAGTCATAATTTTGGAAAAATCTTGAATGAATCTTCGGTAATAACCTGCCAATCCTAGGAAACTCCTTACTTCCGACGGTGTCTTCGGCTGATCCCAGTTAAGCACAGCTTCAACCTTTGATGGATCTACCGAAATCCCATCCTTGTCAATCACATGTCCAAGAAATTGCACCCGCTCTATCCAGAATTCACATTTTAAAAACTTAGCATACAACTTCTCTCTTCTTAATGCTTCCAATGTCACACAAGCCAATCATATTTGATATGATGTAGCATATACTTTGTAATCTTATTCGGTTATTAAAGGCATTTTATATTATCTACATAGTGCTGTTATATTAAATGTGATAAACCCATAGTTTTGAGCAATGCTTTTAGAATCATGATGGTGATCATGCTAATGAGATCTAAATTCTAGATAGCTCACAAACTAAAATCGTTCCTAATCGTTGGATTACTAAAAAGGGGATTAGTGAATCCGAATATATTAGTACATACGTTGCTTGCTCTTAAGAAGAGGATGATTGATCTCATAATCATTTGTGTGGAGACACTAAAGCAAGTATGTAGGTGCTTATTGGAGAATAAGTTCACTGAACGTGGCTCGCTAAGGAATACCTAATGGAGTTTTACTCACCTGTCAATAGGAATTCCTCTAGTGATAGTAGTACAAGTGATCCTTTGACTTGAGATCATTATAGTATCTTGTGTATGATGAGTTATACTTTGACATGTCCCTTAAGACCTTTAGGGTATAACAAAGGGTATGATTGGGTATAATACGTTGTACATGGAGATAGGTGAATGATCAACAAAGAATCCCTAGCTAGATGATCCTTTGACCCGCAATTGTGACCTTCTTGGCCACAATTGTAGCAAACCCTCTTCCCCTTCAGGCATACTCCCACATGATTCTTCCCGCAGGTAACACACACCTCCACTTTCTTCTTCTGACCTCCATGTTAATTCCCAGCAGACCCACTGTCATTCCACTTCCTCTTCTAATTGTGACCACCACTATTGCTACCACTAGCCTTGTTATTCTCATTTTCACCTTTCTTCTTCTTCTGCTCCTGGTTATACTTAGTCAGAGCGTCGCTTCCACCTTACGCGATAATCGTCTTCTCCAAAACTCTTACAAAAGTGTTTAATTGAAACATTGACATTTTTCTATGCAACCACGGCTTCAACCCCTGTTCAAATCTTCTCGCCTTCCTCTCATCGATATTCACCTGATATGTTGCAAACCTTGCCAACTCGTTAAACTTTGCAGCGTACTCCGGTACAAACATGGTACCTTGCTTTAGCTCCAGGAATTGAACCGCCATCTGATTACGCGAGCTTGCTGAAAAGTACATCTCAAAGAACATCTCCTTGAACCTATCCCATATGATTACACCCTGACCTCCTCGAACCTTATTCGCTTGCCACTAGTAACTCGCCTCTGACTTAAGCATGAACATTGCGAAGGCAGTCTTTTGGTCATCACTAACCCTAGCAACGTCGAACACCTTTTCCATTTCCATCACTCAAGTCTGGGCTTCGATTGGGTTCATGAAACCCCTAAACTCTGGCGGTCCTACCACTTTGAAATCCTTAAATGACATAACTGGTGGAGCTTGCGGCTGATTTGCAAGTGCTCCAGCTAAAAGGTTTACCAATTGCTATATAGGATTAGCATTGGCATCGTTGTTGTTATTATTGGTGGAGCTTTCCTAAGCTTATTAATGTGGTTGGCATCTCGGCGGTATTTTCTGTTTAAGAGTGTACGCTTATTAGATCATTACTCAATTTCTTAAGTGTTCAATACTTAACTCAAACAATTCAGGTTTAACACATAACATCTTTAAATAAACTTTGATATTTCATTCATTCAAAAGTATTAAACATAGAAAGATAGCATCACTGCTATTTACATCAACTATCCTGAGATCAAAGAATCTTCAGGATTAAATAATCATATTCCATTGTGTATAATCACGCTGGAATTTACATTATTAACTACTATAATTATTCACATATTTCAATACTTTTCCTATCACGGTCTACTAAGGCATCGAACCGCCTTTCTACATTCTTCCTCCATGATACGGAATATCGTCCTGCGATCCAACATATACCATGGCAAGTCCTCGAACTGAACTGGATAGTGGAGAATGAAAGTAGTATGCATACAAGCCAATCATATTTGATATGATGTAACATATACTTTGTAATCTTATTCATTTATTAATAAAAGAATTGATTTTCTTAAAAGACATTTTATATTATCTACATGGTGCTGTTATATTAAATGTGATAAACCCATAGTTCTGAGCAATGCTTTTAGAATCATGATGGTGATCATGCTAATAAGATCTAAATTCTAGATAGCTCACAAACTAAAATCGTTCCTAATCGTTGGATTACTAAAAAGGGAATTAGTGAATCCGGATAGATTAGTACATAAGTTGCTTGCTATTAGGAAGAGGATGATTAATCTCATAATCATTTGTGTGGAGACACTAAAGCAAGTATGTAGGTGCTTATTGGAGACTTGACAGTAATTAAATAAAAATAAGACTTGACAGTAATTCCATGTCTTATATTTAATTGGGACATTGTATGGTAGAATGATTGAATTGTACGGTAACTATGCACTGAAAGGTTCTTTTGTAATTAATGTTGAAATCTATATTATCTGGAAAGTCATTCATCGCTAAGGGGGCTTACCCTTATTGTAGAATAAATGGTATTTATTTAAATAAATTAAATAATTTAATTAATTTATTTAAATAAGATTAGAATTATTCTAATTAATTTATTAATAACCGGTTTAATATGGAGAACCTAAACGGTCACACCGCAAAAGAAAAATATTTATTTAAGAAGTAAATGGCATAATTGTAATAATAAGTTAAGTGTATTTAATTTAGTTTATGGAGATAGAATAAATTAAATAGCTTAATATTTATTATTTAATATTTTAGAAATATTAAATATAAATTAATAAGAGGAGTCTTATTATTATTATTACTATTACTATTATTTAATTCCTAATAGGGATTGGGAATTAATTAATAGAAGTACTCTCTCATGAATTCCTAATTGGATTAGGAGCATAATTAATTAAAGGAGTTTAATTATAATAGAAACCCTAATCCTAAATAGTTTAGGGAAGGGTTTTTCCTACATCTATAAATAAGAGGAGTCTTATCATAGATTAGGGTTACACACTCTTGCATTAGATTGTGGAGAGTACTTGCAATTTCTATAGAGATAGAAACTAGGGTTTTGCCAATACCCAACTTCTTGAATAACTATTCTTCCTTGGTGGATCACTTCTAGAGGCCAAACACTTGGGTGACTAACGTTGATCAAGCGAAGGAATTTAGTCGGTGGAATTCAAGGAGAACGCGAAGGAATTGGAAGTGAACATGTACCCGAGAAAGTTTTGATTCACGAGGGTATAATTCTCTATCTCTATCTCTTTCGTTAATTGATAATTGAACATAAGGAAAGATCATGGTGATGGTTTGTATAAAAAATTTTAAAATCCGTTTTATCACGCTTCCGCTCTATTTATATAATTTGATTGCATGCTTGCATTATATACAAACCTAACAGTGCTATCATAGCCAATCCTTATGTTAATTATTGATTGTGATGATTCCATGTATGAATTGATATGCGATACGATCGGATTTTGGGCTAGAAATTTTTTTTCTGATTCTGCGTCGCAGCGCGGCCGCGCCGCTTCTAATTCATTCTGAAGCGCGGCCACGTCCGAACCCAAAAAACGTTTCTGAGGGCGCAGCGCGGCCGCGCCACTCCTATTTCAATTTGGAGCGCAGCTATGCCGGTCTGCAGGTTTTGAAAAATTGTTTTTTCCTTCAATTAAAATAAATGGTTTATTTAATTGATAAAAGTTTAAAATAAAGATGTTTATTTTATCTGAAATATTGCTAAAATTAAAGGAGTTTAATTTGAATTTGGTTTTTTGATTAAAATAAAAGAGTTTATTTTGTTTCAAAAACTAAATATTAGCAAAACTTTTGCCCATTAATTGATATCAATGCATTTATGGAATGATTTTATTATTCATGAGATGAATGTTATTTATTGATGCATATGGAGATATGTATGATAATAAATAGGGATTGATTATGGACTATTGACCAATGTGTGATTGGAATTATTTTAGAGGATGCTTGAATGAATGAGTTTTTATAAATGGGGTCTGCGTACCTCGTCTTCTCTAATTTTTCTTAATGTAAATTCTATCTCCCTCCTATGTACTTCCCCTTGACTGTTGATCAAGGTTTCTATTATAGTAAATAGTTCATGTAATAGGATTAGTTAGAAGAATTGGAGACCAATGAGCAAGGAGCACTTGAAGACCGGTTTGTAATGGAGCCCGGGTTTAAATATAATAGTTATATTTAAATTTAATTCTTGCACCCTAGGTTTGACCTTTTGGTTCACTTGGTGGCTCTAGTGAACCAAACTAGAATAAAAGTTCATAATCAATCCAGGTAGAATATAGTATTCTATATGTGCATGCTTACTATATATATATTATATATTATCCAACATGCTTCGCATGTTTAATAATATGACGCGTATTTTATATATATATGTGCATGCACGCTAAATAAGATGAGACAAATAATAACAAACCCCTCAAAGAAATCATATTAAGTACTAAGCGTTCAAAGATATTTGGAATATCGAATGTCGCCTTCTAGCATGGTAAAGCAATAGAGTATTAAATATTTAATATGAGTTTGTTGTGCACACACAAGGCGAGTATTAAATATTTAAGATGTTGTTTTATCACATTTGATGCTTATTAAGGAATTGAACATTACTGCTTTGTTGTGCACACATAAGGGTGGTCTTTTTCTCTTCACATATATGGAAGTGCTAGGTTGGACTTAACTTGGATTATTTTAGTTCGGATGTGCACACACTTGACCATTATAATCTAAGAGGCAAAATACAAGGAGTTATATAGTGATGTAATTGACAATAGTTGTCTACCTATTTATTTATATATAGTTTGTTGTACACACACAAGATTATATACATTTGAAATGGGATCCTTATTCTCACTAGCAAATCTTTAATTAGATTTGTCGAACTATATAATGAGGGTAATATAGTTTGATGAAAAAGTGAGAGATACGAATTTAAATAAAGACCTAATTTATTTTGATGATTAATAAAATGAATGTATGGTAAAATGTTGTCTATTTCACATGCAGAATTTAAAAATGTCAAATGTGTAGCATACTTGATACTAACAAACTGACCGGACCGAATTATACAGACTGGTTAAGGAATCTGAGAATTGTTCTCACTGATGAAAAGATTTCTTATGTCCTAAATTCGCCTGTCCCTGCAAATGTTGCCTGAGGAAGAGATTGTTACTTTCAGAAAGTGGCAAGATGATACAATCTTGGCTCAATGCATCATGCTCGCATCCATGAGTAACGAGCTTCAGCGTCAGCATGAAACTATGGATGTTCCTACTATATTGCTGCACCTCAAAGAGTTGTATGGTGAGTAAAGTAGGACTGCTAGATATCAGATATCTAAAGAGCACTTCTGATCTCGTATGACCGAGGGCACTACCGTTGAGACTCATGTCCTCAAGATGATCAATTTGATTGAACAACTTGGACAGCTTGGGTTCGTGATGGATGGGGAGTTAAGTCAAGATTTGATCTTGCAGTCACTCCCGGACACCTTCTCACAATTTGTTGTGAATTTTCACATGAATAAGTTGGACGTCAGCTTGCTTGAGTTACGTAACATGCTGAAAACTGCTGAAAGTCACTTCTCATCTAACAAGAACCAAGTCTTTCTAGTGGATGATTCTTCCAAGAAAAGGAAGAGGCCCAAGGTATCTTCTGAAAAGAAGAAAAACAAGAAGGCTAAGGGCAAGGCGAAGAGAAAGGATAAAAAGAAACCTGATCCAGATAACAAAGGAATTTGCTACCATTGCAATAAGCCGGGATACTGGAAGAGGAACTACAAGGAGTCTCTTGCGGACCAAAAGAAGCTTAGAGAAGCTTCGACTTCCGATCTAGGTTTGTTCATGATTGAAATTAATTTTTCTGAAAGTCAAAATTCTACTTGGGTATTGGATACCGGCTGTAGTTCTCACATATGTAATAATATGCAGGGACTAAGCAGAAGTAGAAAGCTGAACAAGGATAAAGTTGTCCTACGAGTGGGAAATGGAGCAAAAGTTGCTGCATTAGCTGTAGGAACTTATTGTTTAGCACTGCCTACGGGCAAATCCATTAGTTTAAATAATTGTTATTATGTTCCAACACTCATTAGAAACATTATTTCAATTTCTGTATTGGATATGGATGGTTTTGATATTATAATAAAGAACAACAGTTGTTCTATTTATAATAAAAATGTTTTATATGGTGTTGGCAATTTACTGAATGGACTTTACATACTTGACTTACATGAAAATATACTTCAAATTGAACAAACTAGGAAAAGAAAAGGAGATGATGTTAATTATACCTTTATGTGGCATTATAGACTCGGTCATATCAATGAAACAAGATTAACCAAGTTGCATAAAGATGGGCTTTTAGAGTTATCTAATTACGAATCATATCCAACTTGTGAATCTTTTCTCATGGGTAAGATAACTAAATCCCCTTTTAGTGGAAAAGGAGAAAGAGTTACAAAGTTGTTAGCGTTGGTACACATAGACGTATGTGGACCTATGACAACGAATACACGAGGAGGGTATTCTTATTTTATTACTTTCAATGATGATCATTCTAGATTTGGATATGTGTATTTAATGAAATACAAATCTGAATCGTTTGAAAAGTTCAAAGAATTCAGAAGTGAAGTAGAGAAGCAAACTGGTAAAAGTATTAAAATTCTTCAATCGGATCGAGGAGGGGAATACTTGACCAATGAGTTTCTCAATTGTCTCAAAGAAAATGGCATAATCTCACAATGGACTCCACCAGGGACGCCACAGTTGAATGGTGTATCTGCAAGGTACCTACCAAATCCGTCCCAAAGACCCCATATGAAATATGGACGGGGAGGAAACCTAGTCTTACGCATATTAAGACTTGGGGTTGTCCAGCTTATGTCAAAAGATTTGAGTATGATAAGCTGAAGACTAGATCCGACAAGTGTAGATTTGTAGGATATCCTAAAAAAAGTTTAGGATATTATTTCTATCATCCTACTGATCAAAAGGTGTTTGTTGCGAAACACGCTGCCTTCTTAGAAAAGGAGTTTATCCTTGAAGGGGTTAGTGGGAGTAAGATATATATCTTGAAGAAGGTCAAGAACCACAAAATACTACGGATCAAAGTCAGGTACCTGACCAAGTAGAAGAACCTACTGTATCACAACCTATTCGTAAATTTGGAAGAGTACTGAAGATACCTGATAGGTATGGATTCATCATAGAGGATGATGATGAGATACGCATCATAGATAATGATGATCCATTGACTTACGAAGAGGCTATGAGTAGTAAAGACTCAGAGAAATGGCTAGAAGCCATGAAATCCGAGATGGACTCCATGTATGAAAATCAAGTATGGACTTTGGTTTCACCACCTGAGGGTATTACGCCTATTGGGTGCAAATGGGTCTTTAAGAGAAAGACTAAAGCGGACGGCAAGGTAGAGACCTATAAGGCCCGACTGGTTACAAAAGGTTTCAAACAAAGACAAGGAGTTGACTATGATGAAACCTTCTCCCCAGTAGCTATGCTCAAGTCCATTCGGATTTTGCTTGCAATTGCAGCTTATTATGTCTACGAAATCTGGCAAATGGACGTGAAAACGGCCTTCCTCAATGGAGAGCATGAGGAGAATGTATATATGATACAGCCAGAGGGTTTTGTTTCAACGGTTAGAACAAACCAAGTTTGTAAGCTACAACGATCCATTTATGGATTGAAGCAAGCTTCTCGAAGGTGGAACATACGTTTTGATGAGATAATCAAAGGGTTTGATTTTATCAAAAATGAGGATGAACTATATGTGTACAAGAAGGTTAGTGGGAGCGCTGTTTCATTCTTTGTATTATATGTTGATGATATATTACTGATAAGGAATGATGTTCATATGCTACAGTCGATCAAAATTTGGTTATCTAAACACTTCTCCATGAAGGACTTGGGTGAGGCATCCTATATTTTGGGGATAAAGATCTATAGAGATAGAACTAAAAGGATGCTGGGCTTGACCCAAGGAAAGTACATTGACTTGATGCTAAAGAAGTTTAGCATGGAAAATTCTAATAGAGGTCTCATGCCGATGAGCCATGGAATACATCTCTCCAAGAAACAGGCCCCAAAGACACCTGAGGAGAGAGACAGTATGAGTAAGATTCCTTATGCTTCAGCAATAGGATCTATCATGTACGGTATGATATGTACTAGACCAGATGTCGCTCATGCACTTAGTGTAACGAGCAGATATCAGTCGAATCCAGGAGAAGAGCTGGAAGGCAGTGAAAAACATCCTAAAGTACTTGAGAAGTACTAAGGATGTATTTCTTGTCTACGGTAGGTCTGAATTGAAACTAGAGGTCTATACAGACTCAAGTTTTCAAATGGACCAAGATGACAGTAAATCCGTTTCAGGGTATGTGTTTACCTTAAACGGTGGCACAGTGACTTGGAAGAGTTCCAAGCAGCAAACAGTTGCTGATTCAGTAACAGAGGCAGAGTACATAGATGCAAGTAAAGCTGCAAAGGAAGCTGTTTGGATGAAGAAGTTCATAACTGAAATTGGAGTGGTTCCTAGCATTAGAGGAGTCGTACCTTTATTCTGTGACAACACCGGAGCTATTGCGTAGGCTAAGGAACCCAGGTCTCATCAAAAATCCAAACACGTATTGCGGTGATTTCATTTGATTAGAGAGATCATTGAAAGAGGAGATGTCACCCTGGAGCGTGTGGACTCTCAAGACAACATTGCAGATCCATTTACTAAAGCTTTAACACAACAGCAATTTGATCGTCACTTAGAGAAGATGGGTATTAGATACCATAGCGATTGGCTTTAGTGCAAGTAGGAGATTGAAAGTACTATGCACACAAGCCAATCATATTTGATATGATGTAGCATATACTTTGTAATCTTATTCATTTATTAATAAAAGAATTGATTTTCTTAAAAGGCATTTTATATTATCTACATGGTGCTGTTATATTAAATGTGATAAACCCATAGTTCTGAGCAATGCTTTTAGAATCATGATGGTGATCATGCTAATAAGATCTAAATTCTAGATAGCTCACAAACTAAAATCGTTCCTAATCGTTGGATTACTAAAAAGGGGACTAGTGAATCCGGAAAGATTAGTACATACGTTGCTTGCTCTTAAGAAGAGGATGATTAATCTCATAATCATTTGAGTGGAGACACTAAAGCAAGTACGTAAGTGCTTGTTGGAGAATAAGTTCACTGAACGTAGCTCGCTAAGGAATAACTAATGGAGTTTTACTCGCCTGTCAATAGGAACTCCTCTAGTGATAGTAGTACAAGTGATCCTTGGACTTGAGATCATCATAGTATCTTGTGTATGATGAGTTATACTTTGACATGTCTCTTAAGACCTTTAGGGTATATCAAAGGGTATGATTGGGTATAATAAGTTGTCCATGGAGATAGGTGAAGGATCAACAAAGAATCTACCATGTATAGTAAAAGATGTGAATGTCCTGTGTGATTCGATAAATGACAACTCAGTAGTCCTTGGCCAAGGCAGAATGAAATTAGAAAGGAGTTTCTAATTTACATTATTTAGAGTTTTGCATTTGGGAATCGAAATACATATAATTAAATAAATTAAGACTTCACAACTAGTTTAATATGGAGAGCCTAAAGGGTCACACCGCAAAAGAAAAATATTTATTTAAGAAGTAAATGGCATAATTGTAATAATAAGTTAAGTGTATTTAATTTAGTCTATGGAGATAGAATAAATTAAATAGCTTAATATTTATTATTTAATATTTTGGAAATATTAAATATAAATTAATAAGAGGAGTCTTATTATTATTATTACTATTACTATTATTTAATTCCTAATAGGGATTGAGAATTAATTAATAGAAGTACTCTCTCATGAACTCCTAATTGGATTAGGAGCATAATTAATTAAAGGAGTTTAATTATAATAGAAACCCTAATCCTAAATAGTTTAGGGAAGGGTTTTTCCTACATCTATAAATAAGAGGAGTCTTATCATAGATTAGGGTTACACACTCTTGCATTAGATTGTGGAGAGTACTTGCAATTTCTATAGAGATAGAAACTAGGGTTTTGCCAACACCCAACTTCTTGAATAACTATTCTTCCTTGGTGGATCATTTCTAGAGGCCAAACACTTGGGTGACTAACGTTGATCAAGCGAAGGAATTTAGTCGGTGGAATTCAAGGAGAACGCGAAGGAATTGGAAGTGAACTTGTACCTGAGAAAGTTTTGATTCACGAGGGTATAATTCTCTATCTCTATCTCTTTCGTTAATTGATAATTGAACACAAGGATAGATCATGGTGATGGTTTACATTAAAATTTTAAAATCCGTTTTATCACGCTTCCGCCCTATTTATGCAATTTGATTACATGATTGCGTTATATACAAACCTAACAATAGGTTGTTAACACATAAGCGCATAACACATAAAGTATTTTATTATCTTTAATGAATTCCTTTATTCATTCCTTAGAACTCGATGAGAGTTTATCACCACTATGTTTTCTGTCTCCTAAAAGGCTACTGCCCTAAGGTTTCCGCACCTAAGGTTCATAACCTACAACTCTGATACCAACCTGTGACACCCCCAAATCTGAGTACTTCATTCCCACAGGATTTGGTGTTCACTATCCAAGCAAATAAATCTCATCACATCTAACTACCCGTACAAATATAAATGAAAACTCTTAACTGAAATTGAAATCTCCCATTAAAGGGTTACAACATCTTAACAACATCAATCCCAGGTCATCTAACCTTAAATAAAACATCAATGCGGAAACATAACATAAATAACATAAGTTTTTTACATAAACATCTTTCAAATAAAATAAACAAGTATTCATCACTTGTTCGCCTTGCCCTTTCCCTTACTAGTAGATGGTTCATCAACTCTTTCAACCTTAGCTGCAATGTTATTATGCAAGAGTGAGCAATGATTGCCCAGCAAGTATAACAATAACAATAATAATAACATGCTGGATAATTGAAGGCTCGGCTTTTGAATCAAGATTATAAAACAAGAATCAAAAGAACATCTGAGGGTCACAAGACCACGAACAATGTCCTAGGTTATTAAGTATTTCTACTTTAAACCTTTAACAGTCGTAAGACTATATAGAACTTACTTCTCTTACTTAGGGGGATCAGCCCTTCGTACCATGTATGTGCACAACATCTAAACGCTAACGCGTAAAATAATCCCCTACAAAGGGTTATTTGTAACGATCGGGAATTTTAGATTTCCTTGTAACCCGAGTTATGTATGAATAAAATGAATTTTTATTATTATTTTTTTATTTATATTAATCTATAGTACGTGTTTAGAGTTGTATTACAGTCTAGAAAATGTGCATATGTTAAATTTTATGTGTTGTTGTGTCGTTAGAGTGAATAAATCGATTTTGCGAAAATTCATAAAATCACTATTAGTGGGACCCGCTTCCCGAGGCACTATTCATGAGCATTGTTCACACCCGAACTTTTTCGTCTATTTCAATTTTTATTAATTTAGAGGAGGCATATATGCGGAGGAATAATTTTTTCAAGTGTCAGAAATTTTATTGGAGCTGACACGTGATTTAATCTATATCCAAAATGTATAGTATGGGTGTTCCGAATAAATGGACAAATCCCATAATAAATATTTTTTACGTGTCCCAATAATTTATGGGGGTACCCATTTTAATTTTGGGTAGAGTTATTTACCAAATTTGGTACAAAAGTGGGAATATTCGGGTATATTTATCTGTGTATTAGAATTAATTGGTGAGACATTTAAGCCTCAAACCAATTGGGGGAAAGGAATAAACACGCACAGTACACCATACATGGGGTTGTTAACTACACCAACACTTGGCTCGGGTAACACATTTTTTGCATACCCATACATTTCATCTCCTCCCGAAGCACTCCTCTTATTCTCCCCTCAGCTCATTCTCCTCCTCCATTCAAGCCATACTCAACTGTTAGCAACTTCAGAGAGAGAGAGTTATTTTTTTTGCTAAGCAAAAAGCTTACTGCAGCTAGAATGAGAGTAAGTGTGTGTGTGCGGTAAGGACGTAAGAAGGCAAGCAAGGAGAAGAGGAAAGGAAGTATCAGCAGAAACGAGCAAGGAGAAGAGCAACCTAGCAAGTCATCTCAACCTACCCAAAGCAAACAAGAAGAGGTATACAAGCATCATCCCTTCCCTTTTTCCATTGTTAGTTACAGTTGTGGTTCTTAAGCTCAAACCGATGGGTTTGAGCCCTCCTTGAGATATTTGTTGCACTGTTGGTTATGGTTCCTTATGAACGTTGTTAAGAAGCGTTATAAACCATTAATACCTTCAAAGTGAAACAAAAACAAAGAATGATTCGGACCCAAGCTTAAGGAGGAAGATAATGGACTGTTTGGACCTTTGGACGATTAGGGGACAGTAAAGCCTTGATGTTGTGATTATTTTGATTGTTTATTGTTGGAATATTTTACTTCTATCAGTTGTGAAGATATCCCAATTTGAATGAATCAAAATGACGCTAAAATGAAGTCACAGTTGCCATTTGTGTGAGATATTTTGTGGTTGCGAAAAACAGGGCATGCAGTTTATGTTTTAGCTCATGATTTGGTCATGTTAGTGATTATGGGTCATCCTGAATTTGTGATATGTTGTAGCCTCGTGTCTTGGGAATCCATAGAATCCGTAAGGGATCAAATTGATCGAGTATAGGAAGATTTATAGCAGCTGGAGCGAGGCGAGGTGACTGTGTCGCGGTTCTGCAGGAACTGCAGTTCGCTACTGCAACTGTTACTGCATGGCACCTGGTCCGGGTCGGGTCAGGCCAGACCGGATCGGGTCGGACCTAGTAAATTTTTTCCGCGAGTCTAAAACTTATATTTTTGTACAAAATGATTAGAAACGTTTATATCTTATTAAAGCTTTATGTGCTTAATTTATACCCGTGTCAACCAAAGTGATGTTGTCTTAAGGCGTAAATTGAATAAACTGATTGCAAATTACGCTTGGTTTTCCGGGGGCGCTGCCCCCCGACCCCCGCCAGCTCACCGGCGAGCTGGGCAGCCGCTCACTCACCCGGGAGCGAGACCCCCGACTGGGTAGTCGTAGCGACAATTAATGTATTTTGATGATGTGATGACTATATTGAACTTAGTCCTCACATGACTAATATTTATGATGATTTTAATGAACTGTAGGGTATTATTTTTGAAGGACGATTAACGTTAAGATTTTAACGCACGCACAAGGCAAGTTCCTTACTCAACCCTTATTTAATTGTGCGAGTTTCTCCTTAACTCATTTATCTATCGAGCAAGTCTCCTGTCTTATTCAAGTAATTATTGTGCAAGTTTACTTACCCTACCTTAAATTATATTTGAGCAAATATTATTTATTGAGCAAGCTTGTTGAGTTTCTTGACTCCCGTTCAAATTACTTATCAAATTAGCAATTAGTGTGCTAATATTCATACTTTTATTCAAGTATTGCAATGAAAGCCCATTTCATGCAATGTTATATATTGTGTGATCCCAAAGATTATGAATTGTTATTCATTTAAGACATTATTGATGCTATTGTGCATGTTGTTGAACCTTAAAATTCTTTACTCCATAAACTGTTTGAAAGCTATGTCAAAGCTAATTGTTCCAGCTAGGCACTTATTGATTTGTTTATTGAAGTGAGGTTAAGTCCTCCAACTATAATTGTTGTTAAGTAAAACTATCCGATCAAATTGTTTTGGTCCGGACTCCCGAGTAAAGCTGAGAAGAACAACCCTCATAGCAGGGGAAATAGTATAAACGTCGGGGAACCAACACGCGCGTAAATGGAAAATGTAAGGCTTATGCATAACGCCAGGTATTTTAGGCTGATCACCTATTGTACCAGTTTGTGGATTATCGGATGAATTTCCAGTAATTCTAGAATAGAGTTCTGTGCTCTGGTGCACCCTCAGTATTAAATAGTTCCCTTCTCCGGGAAACTTTGAAATCCTTGGATACTTCAGAAATCCTTCGGTCCATAGCGACTGTCGACGCCGGGAGGAATCGCTATCTTATGCTAGTTGTTACCCTTTCCAATTTAAGCCTTTTATTAGATGATTTTTGGAAAAGGTCGGCATTAATGTCGACGAGGTTTTGAAATATCGTTTTTTATGATGAGCCAATTAACAAGAGTCGCCAGTTGGTATATTTGAAATGGATGTACCAACTCATCCGAGTTTTTGTTTTTTATAAATCGCTGGCTCATATGTGACTCCGAATTAATTGGTCTGCAAACCGAGATTCATAGAGTTCGGGGGCTTGCTTAAGCGAGGGGAAGGTGTTAGGCCCCCCCCCCCCCCCCGACTTTCGTAAAACACGGTTACCGCAATCTTGATACTTTCCTATCCTTTAATTCATGAAATGTGTATGTGTGCGTGTGTGTGTGTGTGTGCGCTTATGTGAATGTTGTGGTGAGTTTGTATGAAAGAATCATTTGGGGTTTTTTATGGAAAGTCGTGTTTTGAGAATGCTTTAGAATATCCCTCGATTTATACGAGAAAGCCTTATTCTTTCTTAGAAAGGCTTGATTTTGATTGTCAAAACTGTAGGGTTTTCAATTGGGTGTCGTTTTGGCAAAGCAAGAGTTTTTTAAACCTTCATCAAAATAGGAATCGAGACCTATACGTTGCCTTCATAAACAAAACAAATAGGCAATTTCCAGGATCTCTTTAACCCTATGCACAACGGTTTAATAAAACCACCATTTACTTTCATAAAACCATTTCTTGTGATATTTGAACACGATCTTTCTTTTGCCTTCTCGTTAAAATGAATCAACATTCATTAGCACTCCCAATTTTTAGCCTCGTGAGTCTAATAACCTAATTTGATTGATTTTATGGAAATCTTATCGTTTTAGCTTTGAAATCAATTTTGTGTCATAAATCAAATCAGGCGTTAAAATGCGTTGGGGCTATTTATGGGCATGTGAGCCATCAAAATACCCCCAAACACCCACAAACACATATTTTTCACTATTACGGGGCCTTAAACACGATTCTCGCCTTGGCGTCGTTTTAAGGTCCGACGGTTACATACTTTCAAGGAAGATTACATCACTCTTACTAATTATATCAAAAGATGTCCATCATCGGATTTGGACCACGGGGTCGCTTTCCTATGCTCACACCCGAAATCTCCACACACCCACAACCGGATATTACAAGAGGAAAACCAACACGGATAATCTAACAATACCAAGACATCCTAAAATAACAACCTAAAGGAACCACGCCCAATATAACGTCGTAGAATAACCAAAATTTCAACAAACGAATATCATCGGGTTATTAGGAAGAATTTTGTTCCGATGGAACCCTCTCTAATAATCCCTAATTCATTGTCCACCATAAATTATATGAAAACTACATTTAATTTAACCAAAGTATATGATAGAAATCGCTATAATAAGGGAATTTTCACCTTACAAATGATGTCAAATTGGATGTAAACTTATGTATTTTGAATAGAAGGAGAAGTATATGTGATACAATCAAATCAAAAGAATATAAATCCTCTCTTTTTTTCTTCCTTTCTCTCCTATTTTGTTGCAAAATTATGCTATTTTTCTCTCTATTTCTGAGCTGCTGCTGCTATTTTCTTCTTCTCTCCCGATCTGCCAACCTTCTGTATGCTGAATGAAGGATGAGCTGAAATAGGCTGGCCGTAGATTGATCTGCGGCTGGCTGGCCGCCAACCCTCCACTCAGCTGATTTTCGATTTCCGTGTTTCGAGTTCCGTGTTTTCAAAAGGTGCACTCATTGGCTGCAGATCAATCCGCGGTTGGCTGGCTTGACTTTCTCGATTTTTGTGCCATGCCTCGATTCTCGTGTTGTGACATCGGTTTTCACCGACAGGCTTGTATTTTGCAGTCCATAAATCACTAGGAGACGTGCCACATCATTCGGGAATGCTCATTTCGGACGGCCTTGTTGTCACGTCGGTTTTGGTTTACAAATCGTCGCGGTGGCGTCGAGTGTTCGTACTTGTCCATCCCTTGCTCTCGCAGGCCGGTTCATTTGCCGAATTTGCCCTCCTGTCAGGGTTAGTATACGAAGTGCAAAATTTGGGTGTCTACAGCGACCACTATAACGGTGATAAAAAGAAGTTGTTTATTTCCTTGACTCAGATAAATTTTTACTCTTGTGAGCTATAAAGTTATTCATGTGATTATTCATTGCTATTATACTTGCGGGGAAAATTTGTTGCTCACCCCTTGCTTTCCTTAAAAACATTTCAGTTAGTGCGGCACGTGGCGAGAGTAGTTGTAATTTGTTGTTCTAGAATTACCGTTTGTATTAAGACTTATTATTGACGTTGTGTATTAAGGCATATTTACCCTTATGTATTATGTTATGTTTTGTTGTAGCCTTAGTTTCGAGGCTTGGGACAGGGTTATTTATGTTATATCAATATAAATATTCCTTTATTCCGCTATAAGTTATCGATTGTACAATTCTTGTGTTAGATAGTGACGAACCAGGTCCGTGGCTCAGGTGACCCGAATTTGGGGGCGTCACATTGTTCATCTCAGTTTAACTTCAGAGTCCGCACCAAAGGAAGTTTGGTTTGGATTAACTTCAATAGTAATTCTAGAATTTAGAACGCTCATCAACTATGGACTAGTCGAATCAATAAGGGTTCGCTAGTCAATCAAGGTTTAACAATATAACTGATATTTTAATCGAATAATGAATCTTAAGGTATACAATTGAATACACATTGTATAACCGAAGTATTACTTTAAAAGAATTAGAACGTCTCAATCAGAATTATATAATTCGATAACCAAGAGTAAGGAACTTGCATTCAACGCAATAAGAAGGTTAAAGATGGAAAACTTGCATAAAAGAAAAGAAGGGTTTAAGAACTTGCTCAAATAAAAATAATAGAGTTAAGAAACTTGCCTCGTGCGTCTGATACAACTAATATTATCCATTGCTCTTTGAGTGACCTATACATTCAAGTCACTTTGAACAATCATTGATCATAGTTTAATTCAAGTAATCATTTAGTCACTTCATAACTCATATTCTTTACGTCTTATTATCTTTACTACATGCATAACATATTGCATCATACGTGTGAAATTATTTTATTTCAAAAATTTGGAAAATTTTCATTTTCTGGCCGACCCGACCCGGCAGGACCGACCCGACCCGGACCGGCGCTGCTGCGCCGCGTTTATGCCTAATACCGGCGCTACTGTGTCGCGGCGCTATTGCGCCCAATTATAGCTATCCAGCGGCGTTGCTGCGCCGCGACCCAGACCCAGACTTCTCTGTTCTTCGCGAACAGTGAAAAACAGACCAATTTCTCCCAATTTCTTCACCCAATCAACAAATTAAACATACCCAGACATTATATATAAAACTAAAATCCATCATTTACACAATAATTTTAACATCATAAACAACCAATTTAAAAGGCCAAAATTCACTGTTCATATTTTATTTTCATATTTTGACACATTTAGCATAATCAATCACTGTGAACTCGTTTCTAAACCAAATTAATCCGTTTAACTTTCGTTCTTTTCATTTCTACATGTATAAACATAATCAATCATTAATTTACCGTTTAATATGCAATTTAAACATAAAATTTCATACATTTAAGCCATATTCGAACATTGTTTCTCTATAAATTTTAAAATTCTAATTAAAACATAATTTCATGGATTAATTACTCTAAAACATCATATAATGATTCATACATGCATATTAATGAATACAAATAACTTTTCAACAATCTACTCATGAATTTTAATTATCAGAGAACTTACAGTATACGTTCATGGAGAAACTTAAAACATAAATTAAAGCTTGAGTTTAAGAAATTACCTTTGATTAGTGATTTAGATTGCTAGATGAAGGGAATTCTTCCTCCAATTCTCCAATTCTCTCAAAACTCTCTCTGTATTTCTCTCTGTGTTTTCTAATTTGGCTAAGAAAAATAATACGAATGAACTGATGTTATTAACTGGCGTAACATGGGTGTCAGTTAAGGCCAGTATGCACTTAACTGCTCCCATGTTCTTAAGGTCATGTTTAGTTGTCCCTATAAGCTCCCTTTTTGGTTTATCTTAATTAACTTACTTTATTATAAAGTTTCTTGTCACACTTTAATTAATCAAATTATATTATTTAATTACAATTAAATAAAAGTCACTACTACTCATTAAATCAAATTATCACATAATTAAAAATTCTCATTTATTTAATTATGACGAATCAATAAATCTCTAATTAATTATTAAATTAATTAGAACAACACCACAATTAATAATCAACTCATTTAATTTAATTATCCCAATTAAATTCACACTTTGCACTATAAAATTATTTCACATTAATACAATCAATATAACACAATTAATTAAATTAATCTACAACAATTTTATCAAATATATATTTAACTCAATAAATAAATCAACACAAATATTTATTTAATTCAATAAATATTTAAAGATCAAATATAAAAATCTCGTTTGTTACAGAAAACTTCTCTGAGGATAAAATTCCTGCTAAAGTTAGACCTTCTCAGATGGATCGAGAAACTCTTGAAAGAAATTGATTCTTTGCTATAAAAAGGTTTAATACAAAAGAGTTCCTCCCCGTAGAGTTGTTCTGCGTTTTATGTTAATAAACATTCTGAAATTAAGCGCGGCACACTAAAAATGGTGATAAATTATAAGCCCCTCAAAAAGGTCCTTAAATAGATATGATATCCTATTCCTAATTAAAAGGATTTGCTGAAGAGATTATTTGAGGCAAAAATATTCTCAAAATTTGATTTAAAATCAGGATATTGGCATATTCAAATTGATCCAAAGGACAGATATAAAACCGCTTTTACTGTTCCTTTTGGCCAATATGAATGGATTGTCATGACATTTGGTTTAAAAAACGCTCCTTCTGAATTTCAAAAAATTATGAATGATGTTTTCTGTAACGAGACGAGTTAATTGAGTCATGATTCTGGGGACAGAATCCTTTTAAGGGGGGAAAGATGTGACGAACGAGAATTTTGTAATTTAATTTAAAAATATTTATTGTATTGAATAAATATTTTTCGATGATTTGATTGTTGAATTAATTGATTAATTGATAAATTTGTGGTAGATTAATTTAATTATATGTGTTACATTAATTAGATTAATGTGGAGAATTTTTATATTTAAAGTATGTGTTTAATTGAATTTATTTTATTAAATATATTATTTAAATAAGTATAATGTAATTTCTAATTAATTTAATTATTAATTAGAGATTTAGTAAATTGTCATTATTAATAAATGAGAATTTTATTTATATGACCATGTGATTTAATGTAGAATTATTCTACTTTATTTAATTGATTTTAGTAAGATTATTTTATTAATTTAAATATGTGACATGAACTATATAATAAGTAGTTTATTAAAATAAACTAGAAGGGGGAATAATTGAGTAGCCAAACATGGCCTTAGGGGGAGTTGGTGCCAGTTATTAACTGACACCATGATCTGCCAGTTTATTTCACGTATGTTCATTGTTACCAGTTTCTAAGAGAGAACACAGAGAGAAAAGAGAGAGAATTGTGAAGAATTAATAATTGCATAAGGAAATACTTTCATCTAGTTGCAAAAATCTAGCACCAAATCAAAGGTAATTCTTAGATTTTAATCTTTAAATTACGTTTTCTTAATTTTCTTCATGAATGCATGTTCTGAGTTCTCTGTAAACCAAATTGTATGGCTAAATCTTTAAATAATTTGATGTTAGATGTTAGTAAGCATGTATTTATGTGTTTTATATGATTTAAATATGATTTAGAGTAATTTAATCCGTGAAATTACGTTTATATGAGAATTCAGAAATTTACAAAGTAGTTGTGTACGAATATGGTTTGAATGTATAAAATTAATACTTGTTTTACATGTTAATGGGTTAAATTGATAACTTATTTTGTTATTACATCTATAATTGAAGAAAACAAGATTTAAACGGTGCAATTTGGTGTTTTAACGAACCTGTTATGTGTGATTTTATTGAAATTGTAGAAACTTTGATAAACTGATAAAAACCCCAATTTTAATTCTTAGATTCATAGTTTATGTGATTTAAGTTGTTAGAATCATGCTAGAAGGCTTGGGTAACGATTACATATGAATTATAGTGTCTGGGTATGTTTGATTTGACATAAGAATAACAAAATTGGAAATTTTTGGTCTGTTTCTGCGTTCTTCGCGAACTGCAGAAACTGGAATTCGTGATTCTCTCCCCGGCGAGAATTTTGTGAAGGAATTCCTCTCCCCGACGAGAATTTTGTGAAGGAATTCCTCGCCCTGGCGAGAGTTGGTGAAGGATTTTCTCACCCCGGCGGGAATTAGAAAAAAAAAGAAAAAAAAGAGTAAAAAGACGAGAGTAAAAAGTTTCTTCTTTCTTTGAGATCATGTTATGATATCGTAGACATACCTAAAGCTTAGGCTAATGTATAAAATGAATGTCAAGGTACTGTGAAGGGTGGTAAGCATAAACCCATTGATTGTTCGGTGTCAACTGAGCTATTAAAATGAAATTAGATGAGAATGAGTTCTGAAGTGTTTATAATACTGTAACTAATTATCGTTACTGTTTTATAAATGGAATGTATAGGTTGATTAGAGAACGTGAGTCTTAAATTTATAGTCTACGCACGAGGCAAGTATCTTATCCTTACTTTTTACGTTTACGCAAGTTCCTGAACTTAATTCTCTTATCATATATATTTCATAATGCTATTACTTACTCGAGCAAGTTATTGTTTCTATTCCATTCAATTTTATGGATTCAATGAGACGTTTTAATTTCCTCTTTCTAATGCTTCAGTTATACAGAATTTATTCAATTGTACCTTTTGTGAGATTTAGTTTTGATTCTCGAATTACACCTTTTAAACCTTGATTGACTAGCGAACCCTTATTGATTCGACTAGTCCATAGTTGATGAGCGTTCTAAATTCTAGAAACGTTATTGAAGTAAATCCAAACCAAACTTCCTTTGGTGCGGACTCCGATGTCAAACTGAGATGAACAACCCTTATACAGGGGATTTTATTTACGCGTTAGCGTTAAGATGTTGTGCACATACATGGTACAAAGGGCTGATCCCCCTAAGTACGAGAAGCAAGGTCCATATAGTCTTACGACTGTTAAAGGTTTAAAGTAAAAATACTTGATGACCTGGGACATAGTTCGTGGTCTTACGACCCTCAGACGTTCTTTTGAATCTTGTCTTACATTCTTGACTCAAAAGCTAAATCTTCGATTATCCAATATCCGTTAATTATTTCACATGTTATTATTACTGTTGTTGTTATACTTGCTGGGCAATCATTGCTCACCTTTGCATAATAACATTACAGCTAAAGTTGAAAGACCTGATGAGTCATCCACTAGTAAGGGCAAAGGAAAAGCAAACAAGTGATGAAGACTTGTTTTATTTGATTAAATGATGTTTATGTAATAGACTTGATTTATGTTTCCGCACTGATGTTTATTTAAGGTTAGATAACTTGGGATTTGTTTATGAATGATGTGTAACCCATTATTGGGAGATTTCTATTTCAATTAAGAGTTTTCATTTTTATTAAATGGGTAGTTAGATGTGATGTGATGTTTTTGGATTGTGAACACCAAATCTTGAGGAAATGAAGTACCTGGATTTGGGGGTGTCATAGGTTGGTATCAGAGCTATAGGTTATGAACCTTAGGCGGGGGAAAACCTTAGGCTAGTAGCCTTTTAAGAGTCAGAAAATATAGTGGTGATAAAATCTCATCGAGTTCTAAGGAATGAATTAAGGAATTCATTAAAGATAATAAAAGACTTTATGTGCTATGTGCTTATGTGTTAACAACCTATGTGCCGCGATTAGTACCGAGTATTAATTAAAACTTAAACTTTGTTGTCAGGATGTCAGATGTTGGAGGATCCAGTCAGCCTAGGGAGATTGAGCCCCGAGTGGCTGGAGAGGAGGAGCCCCGTGATATCTATGTTATCCGGGAGCAGTTGATACACAAAGAGCCATCTCCATTGATCACGGTTGTGGGTCAGAAGTATGAGCCTGAGTCTGATCCAGAGGATCATCCTGAGGAGGTAGAGGCTAAGGAGGGCGATGAGGATTCCGAGGAGGTACCACTTACCTCTGTCGATTGTTGAGATGTACGATGCATTGTATGATCGTACTATAGAGTTGCAGGACAGAGTCAGAGATTGGGAGAGACTGGCAAATATACGCTAGACTTTTATAGAACAGAAGGATGAGAAGATTTAGGATCTTGAGATACGTCTTGGAGACGTAGAATGGAAGTTAGTTCAGGCAGAGAGTCAAAAAGAAGACTTACTGGCTGAGAATGAAAAGATGAAACTTGAGATTCAGAAATTGAAGGATGATTTGAGTGAGGAGTCAACAGAACGTGCTAGGGTAGAGGATGCTTGGATGAATAACGCTCGACGTGTAGAAATTTTCGAAGAAGGTGAACGGGCAAAGAAGGCTAAGATTGAGGAGACAGACTATACGTTTTAAACAGCGATTGATAGGGCCCAGGATCGAGTTCTCCACTATCCAGTTCAGTTTGAGGACTTGCCATGGTACATGTTGGATCGTAGGACGATGTGCTGTATCATAGAGGAAGAACGTAGACAGGCAGTTCAACGCCTTAGTAGGCCGTGATAGAAGAAGTTTTTGAATTATGTGTAAATATTTGTGGTAATTAATGATGTAAATTCCAGCGTGATTATACACAATGGAATATGACTATTTAATCCTAAAGATTGTTTGATCTTAGGATAGTGGATGTAAATAGCAGTGATG
This sequence comes from Aralia elata, assembly GCA_034770075.1. NCBI lineage: Eukaryota > Viridiplantae > Streptophyta > Magnoliopsida > Apiales > Araliaceae > Aralia > Aralia elata. The sequence goes on from JAVJAP010000049.1 coordinate 1,042,984, forward strand.
CTATCTTTCTATGTTTAAGACTTTTGAATTAATGAAATATCAGTTTTATTTGAAGATGTTATGTGTTAAATGTTTAACCTGAATTGTTTGAGTTAAATGTTGAACACTTAAGAAATTGAGTGATGATCCAATAAGCGCATATTCTTGAACAGAAAATGTCGTCGAGACGTTAACCACATCAGCAAGCTCAGGAGAGCTCTACTAACAACAACGACGCCGATGTTAATCCTGCTCAGCAGTTGGTGAACCTTCTGGCTGGAGCACTTGCGAATCAGCCGCAAGCTCCAGTGACGTCATTTAAGGATTTCAAAGCGGTAGGACCGCCAGAATTTAGGGGTTCTCTGAACCCGATCGAAGCCCAAACTTGGGTGATGGAGATGGAGAAAGTATTTGACGTTGCCAGGGTTAGTGATGACCAAAAGACTGCCTTCACAACGTTTATGCTTAAGTCAGAGGCTAGTTATTGGTGGCAAGCTAATAAGGTTCGAGGAGGTCAGGGTGTAATCGTGTGGGAGAGATTTAAGGAGATGTTCTTTGAGATGTACTTTCCGACGAGCTCGCGTAACCAAATGGAGATTCAATTCCTAGAGCTGAAATAGGGTACCATGACTGTACTGGAGTACGCGGCGAAGTTTAATGAGTTGGCTAGGTTCGCAACTTACCAAGTAAATACGGATGAGAGGAAAGCAAGGAGGTTTGAACAAGGGTTGAAGCCGTGGTTGTATAGCAAGGTGTCAATGTTCCAATTAAACACTTTTGCTGGAGTATTGGAAAAGGCGATCATCGCAGAAGGTGGGAGTGATGCCCTAACCAAGTATAACCAAGAACAGAAGAAGAAGAAGAAGGGTGAAAATGAGAATAATAAGGCAAGTGGTAGTAGCAGTGGCGGTCACAACCAAAAGAGGAAGTGGAATGATAATGGATCTACTGGAAATCAACAGGGAGGTCAGAAGAAGAAGGTAGAAGCGTGTGTCACGTGTGGGAAGAATCACATAGGGATTTGCCTGAAGGGAAAGAGGGTGTGCTACAATTACAACCATGAGGGCCACATAGCACCGAATTGTCCGAATCCGAAGAAGGGCACTTGTTTCACATGTGGATCGAAGGATCATCTAGCCAGAGATTGTCCCAAGAAGGCAGCAGGAGGAGTAGGAACAGGAGGCAATAAGGGGAACAGTGGTGGTAATATGTTGACTATAACCGGATCTGCACTAACAAACCGACCTACCGCCAAAACTTTCAACATGACCATGCAAGATGTTGTGCAGTCTCGCGATGTGGTGTCAGGTATCATTCCGATCAATAATATAGATGCTTATGTATTGTTTGATTCGGGTGCTACTTATTCATTTATATCCGATGACTTTGCTAAGAACTTAGAATTGCCTATGGAGGAATTAAATTACCCTTTGAACATAGAAATTGTGAATAGGGAAATAATTCCTGTTAAGTACGTACACAAGAACTGTAGAGTGAATATTGAGGGAAACGTGATGATAGTAGATCTGATCCCAATCAAACTTGGAGAATTTGATGTTATTTTGGGTATGGATTAGCTATTCAATTATGGAGCGATAATTGATTGCTAGAAGAAACGTATTAACCTTATGACTCCGACAAATGTAGTATTTTAAGGCAGCAAATCGCCTAGACAAGCGAGTTGTCTGACGATGATGCAGGCCAGGAAGTTGTTAAGACAAAGTTGTGTGGGATACTTAGCCTACATAGTTGATACTCGAAAGGAGAGTCTGAAATTAGAAGAGATACTTGTTGTAAGGGACTTTGTAGACGTCTTTTCGGACGAGTTGCCAAGACTTTCGCCAGACAGGAAAGTTGAGTTTGTAATCGATTTGGCACCAGGAACTGCCCCGATATCGAAAGCCCCGTACCGAATGGCCCCAGTAGAGATGAAAGAATTGATGGTGCAGCTACAAGAACTTTTAGATAAGAAGTATATCCAGCCGAGCGTATCGCCGTGGGGAGCGCCGGTATTGTTTGTTAAAAAGAAAGACGGATCGATGCGACTTTGCATTGATTACAGGGAGTTGAATAAGGTCACGATTAAGAATAAATACCCGTTGCCAAGGATCGACGACTTGTTTGATCAGTTGAAAGGAGCTAGATATTTCTCGAAGATAGATTTGAGGAGTGGGTATCATCAGTTGAAGGTGAGCAAGGAAGATGTACCGAAGACATCGTTCAGAACTCGTTATGGTCATTACGAGTTTTTGGTGATGTCATTTGGTCTAACAAATGCTCCTGTAACATTTATGGACCTAATGAACAGGGTGTTTAAGCCGTTTTTGGACAAGTTCGTAGTAGTATTCATTGATGATATTCTAATTTATTCCAAAACCAAGGAAGAGCATACAGAGCATTTGAAGTTGACATTGGAAGCGTTAAGAAGAGAGAAGTTGTACGCTAAATTTTCAAAGTGTGAATTCTGGATAGAACAAGTGCAATTTCTTGGACATGTGATTGATAAGGATGGGATTTCAGTGGATCCGTCAAAGGTTGAAGCAGTGTTTAACTGGGATCAGCCGAAAACGCCATCGGAAGAAAGGAGTTTCCTCGAATTGGCGGGTTACTACAAGAGATTCATTCAGGATTTTTCCAAAATCGCGACTCCGTTAACGAATTTGACTAGAAAGACGGTGAAGTTCGTTTGGACGGAGAAGTGTGAGGAAAGTTTTCAAGAATTAAGGAAGAGGTTGAGTACGGCGCATGTGTTGTCTCTACCGGATAACACAGGAAATTTTGTGATGTACAGTGATGCGTCGCATAAAGGACTAGGTTGTGTGCTTATGCAGAACGGTAAGGTCATTGCGTATGCGTCACGACAATTAAAGGACTATGAAAAGGGGTATCCTACCCATGATTTGGAGTTGGCCGCGGTGGTGTTTGCTTTGAAGATATGGAGGCACTATCTTTACGGGGAGAAGTGTGAAATATATACAGACCACAAAAGTCTGAAATATATTTTTACACAGAAGGATCTGAATATGCGTCAGAGGAGATGGTTGTAATTGATAAAGGATTACGACTGCAAAATTTTATACCATCCGGGTAAAGCGAACGTGGTGGCCGACGCCTTAAGCAGAAAGGGACGGGAGAAACTATTTATTTTAACCGCTCAGGAGGAGTTAGTTACAGCAATGGCAAAATTGGAATTGGAGGTGAAATATCCGGAGGAGTGTGACGAAAAATTATTTCAATTAAGAATCGGTTCAACTTTGGTGGATAAGGTTAAGGAAGCACAAATGCAGGACGAAGAATGTGAAAAAATCAGGAAAAGACTATCTGGAGGTGATGAAGTGAAGTTCAAAGTGGATAATGAAGGAGTATTGAGATTCAAGGGAAGGATTTGGGTTCCGCCAGTATAAGAGGTTAAGGAGGAAATTTTGAGCGAGGCTCATAATTCGAGATATTCAATTCATCCGGGTAGTACGAAGATGTACCAAGATCTCCGACAGCATTTTTGGTGGCCGAATATGAAGAGAGACGTTGCCAATTGTGTAGCCAAGTGTTTGACATGTCAGAAAGTTAAAGCAGAACATCAGAGACCAAGTGGGCTATTACAACCATTAGAAATCCCATAATGGAAATGGGAGCACATCACCATGGATTTCGTAGTAGGTCTTCCGACGACTCAGAAAGGTTTCGACGCAATATGGGCTATCGTGGATCGACTGACGAAATTAGCACATTTTCTACCGATCAAGATCAGATTCAACCTAGATCAGTTGGCGAAGTTATATGTCAAGGAGATTGTTTCGAGGCACGGTGTTCCAATATCTATTGTCTTAGATAGGGATCCGCGCTTCACATCGAACTTTTGGAAACGACTACAGGAATGCTTGGGAACGCAGTTACGTATGAGTACGGCATATCATCCACAGATCGATGGACAGAGCGAAAGAACAATTCAGACATTGGAAGATATGTTACGAGCTTGCATTATGGACTTCAAAGGAAATTGGGACGATCATCTACCGTTGGTGGAATTTGCTTATAATAACAGTTACCACGCAAGTATTGGCATGCCGCCTTACGAAGCGTTGTACGGCAGAAAGTGTAGAACTCCATTATGTTGGGATGAAGTTGGCGAACGGCAATTGCTAGGACCAGAATTGGTATAACAGACCGCAGAAATCGTTAAAGTGATCAGGACAAGATTGATAGCAACTCAGGATAGACAGAAGAAGTACGCCGATTAACATCGTAAGAACCAAGAGTTTGAGTCTGGTAGCTATGTTTTCTTGAAAGTATCTCCCTCGAAAGGAAAGATTCGTTTTGGTAAGAAGGGAAAACTGAGCCCGAGGTTCATTGGACCTTTTGAAGTATTAAGAAGAGTTGGTGAAGTCGCATATGAGGTAGCTTTACCTCCAGCGCTGGAACGCGTCCACAATGTCTTTCATGTCTCGGTGTTACGACCATACAAGCCCGACTACAAGCATGTCACAGAGTATGAACCCCTGCAAGTTGAGAAAGATTTGTCTTACGAAGAAGAACCTGTTCAGATAGTTGACAGGAAAGAGCAAGTGCTAAGAAATAAAATTATACCTTCTGTTAAGGTGATTTGGAGGAACCACAATGCTGAAGAAGCTACGTGGGAACTCTAAGATCAAATGATGAGATATTATCCTCAGTTATTTGCTTAATCTATGTGTAGCGATTCTGGGGACAGAATCTTTGTAAGGGGGTAGAATGTAATGGGACGAGTTAATTGAGTCGTGATTCTGGGGACAGAATCCTTTTAAGGAGGGAAAGATGTGACGAACGAGAATTTTGTAATTTAATTTAAAAATATTTATTATATTAAATAAATATTTTTCGATGATTTGATTGTTGAATTAATTGATTAATTGATAAATTTATGGTAGATTAATTTAAGTATATGTATTACATTAATTAGATTAATGTGGAGAATTTTTATATTTAAAGTATGTGTTTAATTGAATTTATTTGATTAAATACATTATTTAAATAAGTATAATGTAATTTTTAATTAATTTAATTATTAATTAGAGATTTAGTAAATTGTCATTATTAATAAATGAGAATTTTATTTATATGACCATGTGATTTAATGTAGATTTATTCTACTTTATTTAATTAATTTTAGTAAGATTATTTTATTAATTTAAATATGTGACATAAACTATATAATAAGTGGTTTATTAAAATAAACTAGAAGGGGGAATAATTGAGTAGCCAAACATGGCCTTAGGGGGAGTTGGTGCCAGTTATTAACTGACACCATGATCTGCCAGTTTATTTCACGTACGTTCATTGTTACCAATTTCTAAGAGAGAACACAGAGAGAATTGTGAAGAATTAATAATTGCATAAGAAAATTCTTTCATCTAGTTGCAAAAATCTAGCACCAAATCAAAAGTAATTCTTAGATTTTAATATTTAAATTACGTTTTCTTAATTTTCTTCATGAATACATGTTCTGAGTTCTCTGTAAACCAAATTGTATGGCTAAATCTTTAAATAATTTGATGTTAGATGTTAGTAAGCATGTATTTATGTGTTTTATATGATTTAAATATATTTAGAGTAATTTAATCCGTGAAATTACGTTTATATGAGAATTCAGAAATTTACAGAGTAGTTGTGTACGAATATGGTTTGAATGTATAAAAGTAATACTTGTTTTACATGTTAATGGGTTAAATTGATAACTTATTTTGTTATTGCATCTATAAATGAAGAAAACAAGATTTAAACGGTTCAATTTGCTGTTTTAACGAACCTGTTATGTGTGATTTTATTGAAATTGTAGAAACTTTGATAAACTGATAAAAACCCCAATTTTAATTCTTAGATTCATAGTTTATGTGATTTAAGTTGTTAGAATAATGCTAGAAGGCTTGGGTAATGATTACATATGAATTATAGTGTCTGGGTATGTTTGATTTGACATAAGAATAACAAAATTGGAAATTTTTGGTCTGTTTCTGCGTTCTTCGCGAACTGCAGAAACTGGAATTCGTGATTCTCTCCCCGGCGAGAATTTTGTGAAGGAATTCCTCGCCCCGGCGAGAGTTTGTGAAGGATTTTCTCGCCCCGGCGGGAATTAGAAAAAAAAAGAGTAAAAAGATGAGAGTAAAAATTTTCTTCTTTCTTTGAGATCATGTTATGATATTGTAGACATACCTAAAGTTTAGGCTAATGTATAAAATGAATGTCAAGGTACTGTGAAGGGTGGTAAGTATAAACCCATTGATTGTTCGGTGTCAACTGAGCTATTAAAATAAAATTAGATGAGAATGAGTTCTGAAGTGTTTATAATACTGTAACTAATTATCGTTACTGTTTTATAAACGGAATGTATAGGTTGATTAGAGAACGTGAGTCTTAAATTTATAGTCTACGCACGAGGCAAGTATCTTATCCTTACTTTTTACGTTTACGCAAGTTCCTTAACTTAATTCGCTTATCATATATGTTTCATAATGCTATTATTTACTCGAGCAAGTTATTGTTTCTATTCCATTCAATTTCATGGATTCAATGAGACGTTTTAATTTCCTCTTTCTAATGCTTCAGTTATACAGAATTTATTCAATTGTACCTTTTGTGAGATTTAGTTTTGATTCTCGAATTACACCTTTTAAACCTTGATTGACTAGCGAACCCTTATTGATTCGACTAGTCCATAGTTGATGAGCATTCTAAATTCTAGAAACGTTATTGAAGTAAATCCAAACCAAACTTCCTTTGGTGCGGACTCCGATGTCAAACTGAGATGAACAACCCTTATATAGGAAATTTTATTTACGCGTTAGCGTTAAGATGTTGTGCACATACATGGTACAAAGGGCTGATCGATCCCCCTGAGTACGAGAAGCAAGGTCATACTTTTATAAAGATTGTGAAAATAAATGGATTGGCATTACCAACCAAAAAGATGAATTTGTTTCAAACAAATATTAGATTTTTGGGTCATAATATTTCCCAATGAACTATTATTCCTATTAATAGATCTATTACTTTTGCTGAAAATTTCTCAGATACAATTAAAGACACAAATATGCTTCAAAGATTTTTGGAAAATTTACAGTATATTGCAGACTTTTATAAAGATCTTACAAAAGATACTCAGATCTTATATGATCGTCTTCGTAAACAGCCTCCTCCGTTGAGCGATAAGCACACTGAAGTTGTTAAGAAGATTAAACTTAAAGTTAAATCAATTTCTTACTTATGTTTAGCAAATCCAAATTGGTTAAAAATCGTTGAGACAGATGCTTCTAATCTTGGATATGGTGGTATTCTTAAACAATTGAATCCCCATACAGGAAAAGAGCAATTGGTAAGTTATACTTCAGGACATTGGAATGTTACTCAAAGTAACTATTCTACTATTAAAAAAGAAATGATTTCTGTCATTAAATGCATATTTAAATTTCAAGATGATTTATTAAATCAAGAATTTATTCTTAGAATAGATTGTTCTGCTATTAAAGAAGTTTTAGAAAAAGATGTTAAAAACATCGTGGCAAAACAACAGTTTGCCATATGGCAATATTTTTTGGCCATCTTTGATTTCAAAATTGAATATATTAAAGGACAATTAAATTCCCTTCCTGATTACCTAACCCGTGAATTCTTGCAGGGCAAACCATCTCTAAAAGAGGTGGATCTTCATCTCGAGGGAGAGGTAAATACACCTAATTCCCGGGATCCTATAAAGGAAATCCCTCAAAGGAAACAGGTAATACTTTAATTTCCATGAAAGACATTTTGTAAAAGAAAGAGGTGGATAATATCCATGAAAAAGAATTTCTTGATTTAATATTAATAGTTGAAAACTGTGATATCAAGTGGTTAAAAGACCCTGACTATTTGGTTTCTAGATATCTAGATCCAATAGTATTTTATCCTTTAAAATGATCAAATAATTTTCGAAGATATTACGAACAGATTCTAATAAAAATTGGTTCGGTTGATTTTGAACACTTTACGAGAGGAAAAAAGAATAAAACTGCTCCTTTCTCTTTCTCAAAAGCATATTTAAAAAGGATGCTAATTTTCTCAGATTGGGGATTGGATCCTAATAGGACCAGAAAAATGCTTGGTTATCCTAATATGGATTTTAATTATTGGGATTATAAAGATACTTGGTATTTTTGCTTCTATTATGAGAATCCTCAAAAGAAGCATACCTGGTTCTTTAGAATATCCCCTGAGTTCGCTAAAAGTGAATTACTAAATTGATTTATCCACTGGTGGCACAGATTTGGCCCAGAAGCAATAATACTGCCTACAGACATTAATAATGTCTACCTTGAATATAAAAGTATTCATCCGTATCTTAAAGATTCTAAGGTTTCAAAAGGCCTCCCTCTATTCAAATTTTTCATGAACTACAGTCTACCTTGGATCTGAACATGGAAATTTGGTTCAATCATGTAAGAAGATTATAATTTTGGTCTTCCCTCTCTCACAAGAAAATGCCTTTGCAAATGGTGGATAAAATGGTCCACAGATGACACTGTTAAAGCGATGAAAAAAGACTTATTAATCTTTCATGAGATCCTTAAAAAGGCTCAAAAAGAACAAGAAAAGCAAAAAAAGCTCAAGAACCCTCTCCAGCATTTCAAAAATCAATTACAGGAAAATTATCCTACAGCCAGTAAAGTAGAGATAAAGCAATTAATGCTAAAAGCATTGGAAAATCAATAGACTTCTGACAATGAAGGAGATGATATCTCTATGATTTCAGCTAAAAGCAGCAAAAGTAGTCATCATTATTCAGTCTCTTCAGATACAGAAGAAACAGATGATGAAACGGCAGAAAAATTTGATACTATAATGCAGAAGATTCTCAATAATAAAGATACGGATGATCCAGATATGGACACTCAACCGGACATTCATTCACGTGTCGACCTCTGTCTTAAAGAAAAGGAGAAAGCTAAAAAGCAAAAATCAAAAGGCAAGAAGAAAGTCTCAAGCACGCCTCCTGCCAAAGACTAAAAGTCGAATCACTTTATTAAAGCTACTTTATCAAAGTTACTTTATTAAAGTTATTTTATTAAAGCTACTTTATTAAAGTTACTTTAACTTTAGCTAAAAGCTAGTTTCCTCCATTATTGAGGTTTTGTTTTTTATGGTTAATAGCCTTGTATAAATAAAGGCTCGATCCTAAGTTGTAATCACGCTTATTTAGGTTCTCTCTAAAGCTTCCTTAGGTTTTCTTTCTTTTCTCTCTTTAGTTTTCTTGCTTTGAAATCTTGTAACTGATCTCCGCTTGTACATAGTGTGTGGCAATAAAAGAAAGGCTTCTATGGAGTCTCTATGTAAGTCTTCTTAAATCTATCTTTTCAGTTTCTGTTTTAATCACTTAGCTTATAGCTCTGAGTGTGGTTTCGTTTCTGTGTAGGATTGGACGCGCAGTTTAATGATTGGGCGCGTGGACGAATCTTGCGTTAATATTGGCGCTAGAAGGAAGGCCCTTGGTGCTAGTCAATTTTCAATCACTTGGAAGTTTGATCAGAAATAATGGCGTCAAGCAAGGCAAAAACGGTGTCGGCACGTGATAAATCCACGGCCAGTCTTTCTCAACCTAGAGGCTCAGTCAAGGATAGACTGGGCCCTTCCAGGAATAACTAGAATAGGCTAGGGCCCCATAGTCATTCGATGGGTCCAATTGATCCCCAGACAGCAATTGTTATAAGGAAATTATTTTCAACCACGCAGAAGACATCATGCCATGGTAGCAGTGTTAAAGACCAGACCTCCAGGTCGGATCGGGGTTGGTGAAGTTAATGGAGATTTGGATATGGCTCGGAGGTGCTACAGGAATTCACTGATCTCTTCGGGGGTCGGGAGGTATAAGCAGAGGCAGACGATGGCGATCGAGATAGAACCGTTTACCGAAGGAAGTACAGAACCCCTCGCTCTGCCAGCCGAAGAGACTGAGGATATTAAGTTGATCCCGGGAAAGAAGGATAAGATGATAAAGATTGGATCAGGTCTTTAGGAGCCTTTTTGGACAGGATTGATCGAGTTGCTTCGGGTATACGCAGACATCTTCGCTTGGGAGCCCAGTGACATACCCGGGATTAATGAGAAAGTTATTGTGCATAGACTGAATGTAGACCCTGCCAGGAAACCAGTCCTGTAGAAGAGGAGGATCTTTACCTCGGAGCGATAAAAGATTATCGATGATGAAGTGGCCAAGTTGCTAGCGGCGGACTTCATATTTAAAATTGATTACCCCGAATGGTTGGCTAACATAGTGCTGGCTCGGAAACAAAACGGGAAGTGGAGGATCTGCATTGATTACACAGACTTAAACAATGTGTGTCCGAAGGACTTCTATCCGCTCCCGCACATTGACCAGTTGATTGGTGCTACATCGGGGTATGCATTGTTAAGTTTTATGGATACCTTTTCGAGATACAATGAGATTTTGATGCATACAGAGGATAACCCAAAGACAGCTTTTATAACACATCGAGCAATCTACGCCTACAGGAAGATGACCTTCAGACTGTTGAATGCTGGGGCGACTTACCAGAGAATGATGAACTACGTGTTCCGGAAGCAGCTGGGCCGAAGCATAGAGGTATATGTGGATGACATGATCGTCAAGAGCTTATCTATTCGAGAGCATTTAGATGATTGGGAGGACTGTTTCCAGACTATTAGGCATTACAATATTAGGTTGAACCCGACGAAATGCACTTTTGGCGTCGGTTCAGGTAAATTCCTTGGGTATTTGGTGAGCAAAAGGGGTATTGAGGCAAATCCGGAGAAGATCAAAGCTATTCTGGACATGAAGTCTCCTCAAACGTTCAAGGATGTACAACGGTTAATGGGTCAGATTGCGGCGTTGAGGAGGTTTATGTCCAAGTCGACAGAAAGGTGTTTGCCGTTCTTTGATATGCTGAAGGGATCGAAGAATGAGAAGACATTCCAGTGGACTTCGAAGTGTGAGGACGCTTTTCAGGGAATCAAAAAATACTTATCTTCGGCGCCTCTATTAATGAAGTCGATTCCTTCGGAACCTTTATATTTGTACCTAGTAGCAAGTTCGCTGGTGGATGGAGTGGTGTTGGTTCGGGAGACAGGTGGAAAGTAATATCCGGTTTATTATGTTAACCATGCTCTTCGGGATGCAAAAACTAGGTATTCGAATTTAGAGAAATTCGTCTATGCTTTGATTATAGCTAGTCGGAAGCTTCGGCATTACTTTCATAAAAGATTGATAGTTGTATACACCGATCAACCTTTAAAGAAGATATTGAATAAGCCAGACATATCAGAATGACTTGTAGCATGAGCTATGGAGTTGACTTAGTTCGTGCTAGAGTACCATCCTCGGATAACGATTAAGGGTCAGGCATTGGCCGACTTTGTGGTAGAGTGCTCTTTCTTTGAACCAAACTCCGTCGATCAGGCAAAAGCGGTAGTTGGGTCGATCTCGGAGGTTCCGCAAGTTCAGACTTCATGGACATTGTATATGAATGGGTCATCGACGTCGGATGTTAGTGGTGCTGGGGTAATTCTGACGAGTCCAGAAGGGTTCAAAGTACAACAGGCTATCTGTTTCAGATTCAAAGCGATAAATAACGAGGCTGAATATGAGGCAATTTTGGTTGGGCTACGGTTGGTAAAGAGTTTGGAGGTGCAAAGGCTAATCATCTTCAGCGACTCTCAGTTGGTGGTTAAATAGATATTGGGGGAATATGAGGCTCGGGGGGCAAGGATGACCAAGTATTTAGCCGAAGTCAAGGATTGGTTGCATTACTTCAGTTCGTTTACTTTTCAAGGAGTAGATCGGTCGAACAACACTATAGCCGATGCTTTAGCCAGCTTAACTACGATAGAAGCAAGCTCTTTCAGTGGATCAGTATACTTAGATGTGTTGGATGTCCTGAGTGTTCAGAGGTTAGAAGTGATGGTAGTCAAACGTTTGGATTGTTGGATAATGCCTTATATAAGTTATCTTGCCGATGGCGAGTTACCTTATTAGCGAAGAAGATAAAGTATAGAAGTTCAAACTTCGTACTTATCGACGGGGATCTGTATCGACGAGCATTTTCTTCACCCCTGCTGAAGTGTTTGGTTCCGTCCGAAGCAGAGTACGTACTTAGAAAGGTTCATGAAGGGATCTGCGGGGATCACATGGGAGCAAAAGCATTGGCGTATAAGGTGCTTCGGCAGGGTTACTATTGGCCGACAATTTTTCAGGAAGCTAAGGAATATGTTTAGAAGTGTCCCAAATGCCAGCTCAATAGTTCTATTCCTCACTAGCTGCCCGAAGAGTTGTTCTCGGTCTTGTCTCCAATCCCATTCGCAGTGTAGAGAATTGATATCTTGGGACCATTACCGAAGGCAAAAGGGCAGGTCAGCTTTATGGTAGTGGTTATCGATTATATGACTAAGTGGGTAGAGGCCAAACCACTTCGGACAATCACAGAGCAGAAATGTTTGAAATTTCTTAAGGAGTTTGTGGTTTTTCGGTTCGGCATTCTGATGGTTTTGGTATCTGACAATGGACGACAATTCGTAGGCTCAAAGTTTGAAGAGTTCCTAAAAGATTTAGGCATTCAGCATCAGAGGACTTCAGTTGCTCATCCACAGTCCAATGGTCAGGTAGAAGTCACTAATCGGACTCTACTCATGGAATTAAAAGGAGATTGGACGAAGCTAAAGGAAGGTAGCCCGAGGATTTTCTTAGTGTTCTGTGGGTGTATGGGACCACTCCTCGGACAACGACAAGCGATTTGCCGTTCAGATTAGCCTACGGGACGGATGCTCTTATCCCAGTTGAGATCGGGTCTCTTTTGCTTCGAGTCAGCCAATATAAGGAGTTATATAATGATGAAGGCCTTTGCCTCAATCTTGATCTATTAGAGGAGGTTTGGGAGTCAGCTTTGGTAAGGCTAGCGGTCTACCAAAGGAGAACGGTCAGGCATTACAATAAGAGTGTAAAGTTGAGGAGATTTGAAGTTGGAGATCTAGTCCTCCGAGAGGTGGAGGCGTCAGCGCCCCAGAGCCTCGGAAAGCTAATGCCCAACTGGGAGGGACCATATGAAATCATTGAGGTTTCGAAGCCAGGTACTTACCGGCTTCAGGCGATGGATGGGAAAGAAGTTAAAAACACTTGGTATGCTAGGAGACTTAGGAAGTATTATCAGTAGTGCATATTGAGTAGTTTCTTTTTATGACTTTGTAATTTTTCTAAGTACTTAATGAAATAAAAATTCAATTTTGTTCATAAAATATATTCATTGATATTGAATGTTTGTACATTGGAGAGTTGATTATATAGTAGATTGTTACAAAGATTTTGTTGTAAAAGAAAGGAGTTCGCCCTAATCCTCAGCTTCGCCTTCGGAAGAATCCAGAAGTAAGGATCGAGGCCGGCAGCTTGCATCTTTGCTTTGTCTTTGTCCCGAGCACTTTAATGACCATCCCCGAACTGTTTCATTAGTTCCAAAGATAATTCAGAGGATTTTTTATAGTCTTGGATTAGTTGATGTTTGAGCGCATCGGTCAGTGGGGGACCCAGTGCCTTATAATCGGTGAACTCCTTCTCTAGGGCGTTATGGGCGTTGATCAACGTCTTCAGCTTTTCATGCATAGACTTGACCTGTTCGTGCAAAGTCGAGTTGCCTTTCTTTAGAGCATCGTTTTCTTTTTTCATATCTTCTCAGTCTTCCAGGAGGATTCTTCAGTGTCTCTCGCGTTCGGCAGCTTCTTCCTTTACAGATCTCAGTTTAGCCTGAAGCTCCTGGCAGTGAAAAGAGGTATTGGCGTGTAGACTCTTCTCTTTTTTAAGACCAGACACTGCGGCTTGGACTCTAAATTCAAGACGTATGACTTCAGCCTCCAGTTTTTTTTTCTCTTTTTTCAACTTGGGAGAGTCAACGTATGATTCGGTCGGTAATTGCAGTGGCCTAAGAGCAGAGGGAAGAGAGGTTAAATGATGAAGTTAATATGTAGGTTTGGTGGTGTTGTTAAACAAATAATACTTACATGGCCCTGATGCATGGAGTTGGCGTAAATGAGTCCCTTAAGACTTACGTCTTCGAACCGTTCGTCGTCTCCAGGGAGAACGAAATTCTCAAAGAGTTCGATTGGGTAGTCTTCTATATCTCGGGGCCACAACTCATCGAGGTACGAGCCTCTCGAATTTGGCTAGGAGAAATTGGAGAACGTTGAGGAGAAGGGGGAGGAGATTGGTGTTCGAAGGAGGTTTCAATTCGGTGTGTTATTTTTTGGCTGGTGGTTCGGACGAAGGGCTTTCAAGTTCTTTTCTCTTTTCTATTTATGTTTGGTTCCATTTGGGGGTTGGTTCGGATCAGTGGTTGGTTTCGGGTCGATAATAATTGTTTAAGGGGCTTCGGTGATTGGTGGGTCGGATTGGGTATTTTGTTGAGTTTCGGGTGGAGAGTTTTGTTTGGCAGTCTGCGCTTGACGCCTTCTTTTCACTCGAAAGATAGTGTTCCTTTCAGAAATGGACATGTCTAAAGAGCTTTTCTCAATAAAGCCAGTTGTATGGATAATGGAGGAGGATGTAGGTTGGGACATCGGGATGGCCGTGATAAGTTGGATTAAAGGAGGGTTTACAGTCGTAGGATTGGTCGAAGGGATTGTTTCATCGGAGGATCAGGTTGGTGTGTTGGCAGGGGATGATTGACTAACATCTGTAATCGGGATCGATTTGACAAGAGACATTGTAGAAGATGGAAAGACAAATTAGTATGAGACCGTAGTATTATGTTTAAAGGAAGGTAGGTTCGGAACTTATATTTATAGTCATACAACCAGGATTGGTCGCTCAGAAGCTCGAGGTCCCATTCCTTCATCGGCAGCTTTTCAATAGTTTTCACCATCTCCTCAAGACGAGTTCGAGGTAGTTCCCCGATGGTGACGTTAGGTCGAGAAGCTTCGGCCCAGTTAGGAATTTCGCGAGTGTTGGGGCCACGGATGAAGAACCACAGTGAATGCCATCCCTTGTTGATTGAAGGGGTCTTCATTAGTGGGCGTTTTTCGATTTGCTTGCTCTGTTGCTTGTTTATTTGCCAAAATCCAGATTCCCTGGATCGGTTCATGGAGAATAAGGAGAAGAAAAAGTTGATGGTGGGTGGAATGCCAAGTTCATGGCAGAAAGCGATGAAGGAGACGGTGTGAATGTAGGAGTTCGGTACTAGCTGGGCGAAGCTGACTCTAATGAACCCTAAAAGGGTGATGATGAAGGCGTGAAGGGGAAGACGTACCCCATATTTGAGAGCATTGAGAGAGATGGCGGTCCACCTATCAGGGTGGTGATACATTCGTTCGATATGGAGGGGGGCTCAAATGTTGTAGGTAGAAGGAATATGGTATTGTTCTCGTATTCCGGCGATGTCTTGGGGGACAGTAGAGATTAGGGTGTTTAAGGAGGCCATTGGGATTAAAGGTTATGGAACCTTGATGAATCTATGCCGGAAAAGGGAGTTTCCAGTTGAAATAACGAGGAGCAGGAGCAGATAGAGAGTGCTTGGGTGTTTTAAAAATCTGGATCTGAAATGTGGTGCTTGATTTTGGGGGAAAATATTTTAAGGGCGGGTGACTTTTTGTTTTCGGACTGTTTCCCAGATACGGCGTAAAAAGTGGACAGGGGTAATGATAGTTAGAAGTTTGGGGGATGTTAACGGATATGTTTGGTTTCGGATTTTGTAATTTCTCATTTATTATTTAATTAGTGGGCTTTTGATGATGTATTCTTCCATTAAATGTCCCATTATAATGAAAGACTATGAGGTAATGTTGGGGCGTGTTTATTTGGGTCCGGTGGATACGGTGGGCCATAGTTCACGTGGAGGAATATCCCCACGTAGGAGTCAGTTTGGGAGGTGGGAATATATTAAGGAATCTAGGATTCTTAATTATATTTGATTTTCAACTCCTAAGGAAAGTGTCAGGATATGATTCGACTTCATTTCTTTAAGGAGATTCAGTTTAATCTCATTAGGGTATCTATCCTAATGAGGAGTTCTATTTCCATATAGAAACGGACATGGAGTTAGTGGTGTGATCACTATAAATACAAGGTTAAACCCTAATTCACAGGTAATGAATCTTTTACAGCACTAAAGTTTTAAGCCTCCATTGTTAAACCTTATTCATCCTATACTTATTCTCACACCAGAGCTATCCCCCGGCGGCCTAGGCCGTCCGCTCTCTGAGTGTGGTTTCGTTTCAGTGCAGGATTGGACGCGCAATTTATTGATTGGGCGCGTGGACGAATCTTAGCGTTAACAACTGTGATAATCTATTTAAGTGAGAAGCACATCATTAAACAAACAAACAAATTTTTAAAACAAAGGGATAAAGCTAGGTACACTTCTAGAGTATGTGAGAAATTGAGTGATTCTTGTTCCAAGATCAAGAACTTAGAGAATCCATGGGTTTAGGTTTCTAAGTGAGTGAGGAAGAAAAAAGATATCAAGTTCTAAGACCAACCAAAGAATGTGTGCAAGAGCTCTGAAGAAGAAATCTGTATTTCTTGAAGGATATGAGGAGTAGTCCTAAGATCAGAAACGAATTTGAACAAAATGTTTCTCCACCTATTGAGTGGGCATTTTTTATTAGCGGAAAAATCTCAAATCCTGGAGTTGAATTTGGGGACTGGACTAGCTATATATATCTGGTAGAGAGATATATAGTGAACCAAGATATATCGATGTATCTCTTGCTTGGCATTTCTCTATCCCTGACTCTTTATTTACTTGCAAAATATTTGACAATATTTCCACAAATTCACATAAGGATTCAATAGTAAAAAATTTTAAAAGGCCAAGATTTTACAAAAAGTGAATTAATCTATTCAACCCTCATTTTAGATTAATTCTAAATTAAATTGGACTTAACAGGCCTATTTTCTCAGTTTTTACACCTTTTTAGCCCGTTTCTATTCCAATTATTTTCTAGATTAGTTTCATATCGATTCTCACAGTTTTGTTATTGAAATACAGCTCAAAAACCTAATTTAAACTTTTCACAACCATGGCGTCGGCCATGGCCACCACTGCCCAAATCCGGTGGTTAACCACTCGTTTATTAAAATCATATACAAACATGTAAACTTAACACACAGAGGAATTTAAAGCTTACAAAACTTACCTTTAAAGTTTAATTCCCACCGTTTTCTACTTCTGCCGGTTTTCTTTCTCTCTCTCTTTTCTCCACCTAGTCCTTTCTCCCTTCTCTATGTCTCTCACTCTTAATTATCTAGTGGCAATCGAGAGGCTGCCACCACTTGCTTCTAGTAAGTGATGCTTCTCTACCTCTTGCTCCAAGACGGCCAGTAAGAATAGTGAGAGATAAGGATAACTCACTAACTTTTCAAAATATAAAGTTTCTATAATATGGAAACTCCAAAAACTAATATTTTATTAATTTTCTTTCAAAAATAAATCCATTGACGTTATAGTCCTTTTCTATTAATTGCGACGTCCCAATCGTCATGGTAACGTCGGTTTCATCAAATTCAACCCCGAACTCAAAGTTTGACTTTTAAACCTCAATTTTATAGTTATTTCTTACTAAAATTGACGTTCGAGACTCAATAGTAAAGTCCGCGTCTCAAAATTTCATCTCGAACTCAATTTAAGGTTTTCAACCCTTAGGGGCATTTTGGTTACTTCATATCAAAATCCCGACTCGGCTTATTCTACCTATTTCAATCACTTTGGATCCACCCATGATGCATCCTACCACTCAGAACTCTGATTCGGGATTGTTATGATAATTGATTATCTGAGCCTGCACAAACCCTAATCATTGGTTAATCTAGGGTTTTCAATCCACAATTCTCGATTCGTTCTATTTACGAATATTTTTATCATCAGTCATCGTTATTACTTCATATTTACGCCTGGCAGGTGATTTGGGACTGGGATACCACAATATTATTAATATATCCCTATTTATTTTAATAATTCCATTCATTACCTATCTTTACTTCTCTAAACCTTCCCTTTTAGTAATTTATACTTAAAATAAGTGATAATCAATTTTTTCTCAATACCAAACACATTTTACTTTTTACTAGTTTAAGTGTTTTTTCTTTACCAAACACAAACTAATTTTTTTAAAACTAATTATAAGTAAAAAAGTTATCAGAATCACTAATCACATTTTTTAAATGATCTCAAATTTACTCTTAATTTATAATAAAAAAGAAAAGAATAAAAAACTTATATGTCTTCTTCCATGTTGTTACTAGTTTATAACACAAAAGGAAAGAAAACTTAAGTTTTATGTTTAGATTATTAATTACCCTTAAATTAATTTTATTATTTTTATAATATAAAATGGTATAATAAGAAATATTTACTTTTATTATTTAGGTTTCCATCCAAATTCGTTCATTTTTGAAAGGATAAATTTGGCAAAAAAAATAGTTAAGCCTTCCTATCCATTTATTTTCATTTATTTTATTAAAAAACTCAATAACAAAAGAACCGACTAAGTTTTCTGTTCATTTATTTCCTTTTCCGTTCATTTAAATCTCAGTGTAAGACTATTTTGTCAAAAGTTGCTCCATTATGAGGTCTTTTCCTGCAAACCGAATAACATAGTAGCATGAGTCATCTAATTCTAAATTTCTAATAGTACCAACTACCAACCAAACATGTTAATGAAATAGTAAAAAAATAATTTAATTTTATTATTATTATTATTATTATTATTATTATTATTATTATAAAATCCTTATTTAGGATATATATAAGAGCGGGAAATATTCATAAAATTCAAGATGGGTAGTCGCGCCAAGATTTGGTTAAATTTAGTGGTGTTTTTTGGAATTCAAATCCGTAGCTATCTTGTACTATCTCTGTCCGATAATAAATGTTATAATTTAATTTTAATAGTCAAATTAATTATTTTTAAAATAAATAATTAAAAATATCTATATAAAATTTTTAAATTATAAAATTCGACATTAATAGTACATTCTTCATAGTTTATTATGATCAAAATCTCTAGGCATATATTTTAATTTTTTTAAAAAATTTAGTAATTTTTAAAATGATCAATTTGACCATGAAAATCTTACTATGACGTTTATTATGGACAGAGGGAGTAGTTCTTTTTAACAATTTGTTACTCATTTTATTCCAACTCAATTTTCTTGTCTTTTGGAGGTGAACAGCAAAATTTAATATAATTATATGTAGACAAATTTCATAACGAATTTGGATTACGATTATTGTAAAACTCTAAGGATAAAATATACTCCTTTCATCATAAATTAAATGTCCAATTTTGACTTTTTAAAGTTAAATTGACCATTTTTAAAACTAATTTTTATCAAAATATAGATAAAGATATTATAACCAAAAGAAAATATATACAATTTACTACCACCTTAACTTTTATAATCTTAAAAATATATTATATATGCTTAATTATTAATCTAAAAATATTCAATTTGATTTAAAAATGTTAAAATTAAACATTTAATTTGAAACGGAGGGAGTATTAAATTAGTGCGAGACATTTCTTAATTATTTTCTATTTTATATATTTACATACGTCGACATATACTATTGAACATAAATTTATTGTTATATATAGCAGCATTCAATTTGTATACGGGAGATAAGGATGCATGTAATAATAATGCAAAAATACAAGAATGCGAAATTTTTAATTTGATGCAGAGGTATGGAATGCTATTTGTTTTTACTATATGTGTGTTTTTTAAAAGTTTTAAATTTATTTATTTTTATTATTATAAATTCGTTAATACATATCACTAAATTATAGTATAAATTTTTACTTCATGTTTTTGTGTTTTGTGTGTTTGTTACATCATTACAACTGAAAGTAAAATGCCGAAAATGATGTAATTTTTATTTGAAAAATAATATACATTGTCGACGCCGGGTTCTCGCCTGCTTTCCTTCGCGATATCGTCCTTTTCCGATTTTTTAGCCCTTCGATTAAATGATTTTTTGGAAAAGGTCGACATTGATGTCGACGGGGTTTTGAAAGATCGTTTTTTATGATGAGCCAATTAACCAGAGTCGCCAGTTGGTATATTTGAAATGGATGTACCAACTCATCCGAGTTTCGTTTTCGTAAATCGCTGGCTCATATGTGACTCCGAATTAATTGGTCTGCGAACCGAGATTCATAGAGTTCGGGGGCTTGCTTAAGCGAGGGGAATGTGTTAGGCACCCCCCGACTTCCGTGAAACACGGTTACCGCAATCTTGATGCATTCCTATCCTTTAATTCTCGAATGTGTGTGTGTGTGTGTGTGCCCATGTGAATGTTGTGGTGAGTTTGTATGAAAGAATCATTTGAATTTTTAGGGAAAGACGTGCTTTAATTTGAGAATGCTTCGGAATGTCTTTTCGGCATACACGAGAAAGCTTTATGAGAAAAGATTTGATTTTAATTGTCAAAAACTATGAGATTTTCATTAGGTGTCGTTTTGGCAAAAAACAAGAGTTTTCCAAACCTTCGTCAAAATAGGAATCGAGATCTATACGTTGCCTTCATAAAATGATGGGCAATTTCTAGGATATCTTTAACCCTATGCACAACGGTTTAATAAAACATTTCGTTCATTCATAAAAGCCATTTTTGGTGATGTTTGAAAATGATTTTTCTTTGGCCTTCTCGTTTAATAGGAATCGACATTCATTAGCATTTCCAATTCTTATCCTCGTGATGCTAATATCCTACTTTGATTGATTTTAGAAAAATCTTTATTGTTTTGGCTTTGAAATCTTTTGTTTGGTGTTACAAATCAAATTAAACATCAAAATGCGTAGGGGGGTATTCATGGGCATGTAAGCCATCAAAATACCCCGAACGCCAACAATCACATATTTCACTATTACGGGACCTTAAACCCGATTCTCGCCTTGGCGTCGTTTTAAGGCCCGACAATTACATCTTACAATAAAGGATAATCGATCCTATTACATCCACCAAAATTGTCCATCATCGGATTTGGACCACGGGGTCGCGTTTCTAGGCTCACATCCACAATTTCTACACACTCATAAAATAGATATTACAAGAATTAAACAAGCTAAAATCATCAAATGGATATCATCGGGTCATTAGGAAGAATTTCGTTCCATTGGGAACCCTCACTAATAATCCTCAATCCTTGTATCCTCAATAATATACAAAGAAAACTACATATAATACAACCCAAATGACCAAAAGCTTAACAAAATGATATAACGAAAATGCTATAAAAGAGGGTTTTTCACCTTGCAAATGTTACCACAATTCGTACAAACTAGTATATTGAATGAAGTAGAAATCGTCGCGGTGGCGTCGAGTGTTCGTACTTGTCCATCTTTTGCTCTCGCAGGCCGGTTCATTTGACGGATTTGCCCTCCTGTCAGGGTTAGTATACGAAGTGCAAAATTTGGGAGTCTACAGCTGCCCCTCTTTATCATGTTTATGAAATGTTAAATGAAATGAATATGATAAAGAAATAGACACCCGACGCATGAATGACAGTTCACAAGAATGACAATACATACATGATGCAGCACATGCAACTTATGATGCAACACAAGATATAAGGCATGCAAAACATTCGTAAAGGTTTCAATGCATCAATCCCCACCCGCCCTATTAGTCGACGGGTTTCGTCTTCCAATCGGTCGTCTCGTTTGTGCCGGGTCTCGTATCCGGTTGATCGTCTTGTGAGTGCCGGGTGTCGTATCCGGTCGCTCGTCTCGTAATCGCCGGGTCTCGTCTCCGGTCGACTGTCCTGTGAGTGCCGGGTCTCGTATCCGGTCGCTCGTCTGGTCGGGGCCGAGTCTCGTATCCGGTCACCCATCTCGTAATCACCTTACTCCATCGCAATGTCATCAGAGGAAGTTATTCTCCTGACTAGCTTGAAAGGCATCCTTGGAATTCGTCCTCGCACATCGTTCTTGGCAGCCATCGCTTTTGACTCAGATAGGCTAGGACCTTGACACCTAACTTTTTGGATATTGGCCCTTCCCAGGGGTTGTTCACCACCTTGTTTGGATCTCAGCCCTTCCCAGGGTCGTTGATTGTGTGGATACCAGCCCTTCCCAGGGGTCGTTGATTGTTTGGATACCAGCCCTTCCCAGGGATCGTTGATTGTTTGGCTACCAGCCCTTCTCAGGGATCGTTGATTTTTGGATACCAGCCCTTCCCAGGGATCGTTGATTTTTGGATACCAGCCCTTCCTAGGGATCGTTGATTTTTTGGATACCAGCCCTTCCCAGGGATCGTTGATTTTTGGATACCAGCCCTTCCCAGGGATCGTTGATTTTTTGGATACCAGCCCTTCCCAGGGATCGTTGATTTTTGGATACCAGCCCTTCCCAGGGATCGTTGATTATTGGATACCAGCCCTTCCCAGGGATCGTTGATTTTTTGGATACCAGCCTTTCCCAGGGATCGTTGATTTTTTGGATACCAGCCCTTCCCAGGGATCGTTGATTATTTGGATACCAGCCCTTCCCAGGGATCGTTGATTTTTTGGATACCAGCCCTTCCTAGGGATCGTTGATTTTTGGATACCAGCCCTTCCCAGGGATCGTTGATTTTTGGATACTAGCCCTTCCCAGGGATCGTTGATTTTTGGATACCAGCCCTTCCCAGGGATCGTTGATTTTTGGATACCAGCCCTTCCCAGGGATCGTTGATTTGATTTAAGTGATTTCTTGAAGTGGGATGTGTGATCGGCTTCTGTCCTGGATCTCCCACCAACATCGTCCACGTACCATGCCGTAAAAGCCATCACGATCTGATCATTTGTGAGGTTGAAAGCAACGTGCTTGTACTTTCCCCTGAATATTTTCATTTTGATCGTACATGTATGCATGCAAAAGATGTTATGCACGATCCGGCAGATATGTTACGGACAGATGCATGTGCACAACATATGTTTTGGATAGAAATGACCCCTGTTCAGTCAAATGATACGATTCGACAGTCGTCGTTGCCTGCCAACATTTGATTGGATCCCGCCTCGTCGTGACGTGTAGTTTCTAGACTTCAACATTGGTTTGGTACTCTGCCTGCTCTTGGTCGTCTTCATTTCATCGAGTTGAGGCAGTCTGTTTCGCTCTCTGTAATGATCGACAGCTATGTTGGGCCCCTTAGCCTTTTGATCATTTCTGCTGGTCGATATGCTGTTGTCCCGCATTATATCATCCTTGTATATGCTCATGCACGTGGATCATTTGGATGTCGAGGCAGTGATAGTCAGGATTGGGGAGATGCCCAATGATGAGGAGTTCTGTGCAGCCTCAGCTTCCTTCCATTTCACGATTCTTAACTGCCCCTGCCTTGGTGCGCGTCGCTACCAAGAATTTCTATCGAGAACTCGCGATGTTGATCATGCTGAGTTATCCACAACTCTGCAAGATCCTGCACATCAGATGACTAGCAAATGCCAAAACTTGAAGACTCGGGCCGTTAGTGTTAGTTCAACACAAAGATATTATAATCTCGACAAAAATGCAGTTAAAGCACATGAAATTGAATATCTATTGATCGCACAATCTAGCAAGTTGTGAACCGTGAATGTACTAGATTGGAAAGTTTTTTTTTTTTCAATCCCACGTGAGTTGATGATTTTCTACTTGACGAGTTATGAAATCGTAAGAACAGCTTCAAGCATTCATGGTCATTGTACGTGAGTAAGGTCGAATTCAAAAGAACTACCTTCCCTCGTCAAAGGTATCCTGTCTCCATTCTCAACAACATTCTTAGCAGGATTGACGTCATATGACAAATGTACTGTGCGTTGCAGCATTCAGTAGGGGTTTCTTTTCCATGACTTCTTGTTTAAGGTTGAGAGTTTTTCGTATTATCTTTTCTCCTTATTAGCCCACTTCACTTGTCTCTTTTTCTTAGGCTATTCAAAGTTACCCATTTAACGAGTTTTGGACCAATGACTCCCAAACCAGCTGGATTTGGGGCATTAGGTATACAGACACCCCTTCGGGTTTAATTACTCGAGTAACAAAGGCCACGGTTCGAGACAAGCTGGTGGTCTGCCCCATTCATTCTTTACTTGACCTTGTGCAAGATTCATTTTCTTAGGCTTGAGTTACCCATGTAGCGAGTGTTAGGCCGGTGACTCCCAAGTCAGACGGCTTTAGGGCACCAGATGCAGAGACACCCTTTAGGCTTAATTACTCGAGCAGCTCATGCCACGATTCGAATCTGCTCGGGCCTCCTCTACTGTAATGCTCGTTTTCTTAGGCTCTGAGTTACCCATGTAACGAGTGTTGGGCCAGCGACTCCCAAACCAGATGGCTTTAGGGCACCAGGTATAGAGACACCCCTCAGGCTTAATTACTCGAATAACCCAGGCCACGATTCGAGACATTAGCTTGATAATCATTTACCGTCTGACTTCTTGATATTAGCTTGATAATTATTGACTGTCTGACTACGTGTTAATTGCCATCAACGTCATCATGGTTTTATACCCCACAACTGAAAGTTGTGCAATGCAAAGTGAAGACTGGCATATGAGGTCGATTATGTCGCAAACGTTGCTTTGAATTAAGGCTTTGTACCCAATCAAGAGGTTGAACAGCCTTCTTCGTCTAAACATACTCACAATCATGCTCCACGGATGCTTGTCAGAATTAATCCGATTCCTATCAAGTCAAATAAAATCCCCTTTCACGCGGGTCACCGTATCCCGGGAAAACTATGCTTGACAAATGCCAGATGATCGTAGCATTTGATGATGATGGTGCATGTTGACGAGATTGTTGCATGGGTGCCAATTTGCACGCCATCACTTCCTGGGTAGTTGACAAATGCCCCAGCGTTAAGTTGTTTTTCTTGTGATCTCCCTCGTACTGGTTACATCGGCATCTCACTGGGCTGACAAAAGATCCGGTCCCTTGACCTGTTGAAAGGTTTGGGGGATTTTTGATCCAGTGTTAAGTTGCTTCTTTTTTTTTTTTTTTTTTTTTGCCCCTACTCCAGGTACTTCGTGATCGTTTGGGGGTTCTGATGTTTGATGGCGATGGTTTGGTCTAAGTCGGGTTTGGGATTATCTTCGACCCATCCCTCGATCTCGTCAGGCGTATCGTCGATATCTGTCTCGTTTTGCTCAATCGCCATCAGATCGAAATCTAGCTTTATACCAAAATCGTGATCCTCCTTCAAATTTGGCCATATTGCTTGTCGGGCTAGAATGCCTCAAATTGGGGTACTGCCATAAAACGAAAAATGCTTGTCATATATATAACACATTTCAGCACATGATCTTCCTTTTGGATAACATGACAAAATAACATGAGAGTGCATGGATTTGAAATAAAACTCAGAATTTTAAAACCCATTGATCTTCTACTGGTCGGGATTCACTGCCATACTTCTGGATTTACCCCCTTCCCCATCATGTTTAGGTAGAGGATTCAACATTTGGTGACCCTGGCTGTTCCACCACGATTTCCCCACTATCAATCAAGTCCTGAATTTTGTGCTTCAGTGTCCAACATTCCTGCGTATCATGACCAGGGGAACCTGAGTGATAGGCGCATCGCTTGTTTGGGTCAAATATTCTTCCATTCGGGTCACTTGGGGGTGCCAAATCGACTATTTTCCTCTGGGCTATCAATACGGCCAACACCTGCTCAAGAGGATCCCCGAGTGGGGTGAATACTCGATTTTTCGAGGTCTCGAATCTTCTTCGCCCATCCGCCCTCTGATCAGTGAAGTTAGGCTGTCGGGACGGCCCCACTCTCTGTACCTGTACTGGAGGATTGTTTTTTGCCTTTCTAGATGATCCCTGCAGGATAAGGGAAACATCTTCTTCCTTTTTGTTTTGGACCCTACGGAAAGTGCTGCCATAGTTTCCGCTTCGGATTTGTTCCGCAGCCGTTTCCAAGGCCGTGAAATCCCGAATCTTGCCAGACTTCAACCCCATGTCCACCATTTCCCCGTGTTTTATCATCTCGGTAAAAGGTCGTCCAATCCCCGATATCACTCGCTCATAATAGGGTGCCTCCTGGATATCCACAAAGGTCATTACCATCTCTGTCTCGCTCATTGGGGGATTCACTTGGCCAGCCATACCCCTCCACCGCTGTGCATAGTCCCTGAAAGATTCTTTCGGTTGTTTCTTGACCTTTGTCATTTGATACCTGTCAGGGGCCATCTGTGCCTGGAAGCTATACTGTGTTAAGAAGGTATGGGCCAACTCTTCCCAATTATGGATCCGGGCATTGTTAAGACGGGCATACCAGATTCTCGCTTCTCCCGTCAAACTCTTCTGGAAAAGTTGCATCCTTAGACCCTCATCCTCGGCGTAAGATCCAAGCTCCCCGATGTAGATTTTCAAATGTGTGTAAGGATCCCCTTTCTCATTGTATTTTTCAAATTCGGGGATTTTAAATTTCTCCGAGTATCTGGCTCCGGGGAAGACACAAAGATCCGAGTAGTTCACCCTGCCTAGGGACCCTATGCCCTTCATAGATTGGATAGTTTCCTCCATTTGTTTCATTTTCTTCCGCAGGTCATCCGTATCTCCCTCTTCCGGGATAGTAATCACTGTTTTGTTAGGTACGGGAATGGCCTTTGGGACGACTGGCTCGCCCTTAGGTTGGGGTGGATCCTCCTTAGGTGGATCCTGTCTAGGCAGCAATTGTTCTCTTAGCATCACGGCCATTTCTAACATCTGCCTTTTAAAGTCATCAAATTCCTCCCTAGATATGGAACCAGGATTGGTAGGTGGGAGATCAGCCATTTCAGATGTAGAGTCTTGGGCCTTTTTAGACTGCGAACGGGTTTGAGGAGCAATCCTATAGAAACAATGGTTCGAAGCTTAGTCCAGGGGGATGAAAAATGTGGATGAATGCTAAAGCTGTAACTTTCGTGTTTTGGGTTTTTTAATCTTTCCCTGTAAAACAGAAAGTTAGTAGTCTTTTAATGCAAAAAGCAAATGCTGTACATGACGTATTATGCTTCCCCAATTGTTCCCTGCAAAACACAGAGGTTAGTAATTTCTCTTAACAGCAAGGGAGGCATATATGGATGGGATCATGACATTTTATACGTGTGAACGTAAAAGGGCATGAAGAGACTTTTCCTGCGTTGGGTTAACCTGAGGCTGACCTATCCTAGGGTTACTCTCACGGGCTTTTCGGCATGAAGGTCCCCAAATCTTCGCAATCTACTCGTCTGAGCCCTTTCGATTGGAGCGGATTTGGGTGGTGCGTTTCCTGAGCCATCTCCGGGGAGCAGCCCCTTCGAGTCCAGTAATAAGCAACCGACAGGTTCGCCTCAGGAGGAGGTACTCTCTCAACATACATTCACATTCATCGTCCTCACCGTATGCAAATGATTAAAAGTAAAGCAATTCCATTCAATCATTCATTTATTGGGCAAAACACACATTCCCACATCAAAAGTAAAATCAAAATATCGCACATACACACATTTTATGAATTTTAAAAGGATATGATAGCATCAAGATTCGAAAGCGGCTTAAGCCCTCTAATATCCCCAGCAGAGTCGCCAGCTGTCAACGTCGGGTTCTCGCCTGCTTTCCTTCGCGATATCGTCCTTTTCCGATTTTTTAGCCCTTCGATTAAATGATTTTTTGGAAAAGGTCGGCATTGATGTCGACGGGGTTTTGAAAGATCGTTTTTTATGATGAGCCAATTAACCAGAGTCGCCAGTTGGTATATTTGAAATGGATGTACCAACTCATCCGAGTTTCGTTTTCGTAAATCGCTGGCTCATATGTGACTCCGAATTAATTGGTCTGCGAACCGAGATTCATAGAGTTCGGGGGCTTGCTTAAGCGAGGGGAAGGTGTTAGGCACCCCCCGACTTCCGTGAAACACGGTTACCGCAATCTTGATGCATTCCTATCCTTTAATTCTCGAATGTGTGTGTGTGTGTGTGTGTGTGCCCATGTGAATGTTGTGGTGAGTTTGTATGAAAGAATCATTTGGATTTTTAGGGAAAGTCGTGCTTTAATTTGAGAATGCTTCGGAATATCTTTTCGGCATACACGAGAAAGCTTTATGAGAAAAGATTTGATTTTAATTGTCAAAAACTATGAGATTTTCATTAGGTGTCGTTTTGGCAAAAAATAAGAGTTTTCCAAACCTTCGTCAAAATAGGAATCGAGATCTATACGTTGCCTTCATAAAATGATGGGCAATTTCTAGGATATCTTTAACCCTATGCACAACGGTTTAATAAAACATTTCGTTCATTCATAAAAGCCATTTTTGGTGATGTTTGAAAATGATTTTCTTTGGCCTTCTCGTTTAATAGGAATCGACATTCATTAGCATTTCTAATTCTTATCCTCGTGATGCTAATATCCTACTTTGATTGATTTTAGAAAAATCTTTATTGTTTTGGCTTTGAAATCTTTTGTTTGGTGTTACAAATCAAATTAAACATCAAAACGCGTAGGGGGATATTCATGGGCATGTAAGCCATCAAAATACCCCGAACGCCAACAATCACATATTTCACTATTACGGGGCCTTAAACCCGATTCTCGCCTTGGCGTCGTTTTAAGGCCCGACAATTACATCTTACAATAAAGGATAATCGATCCTATTACATCCACCAAAATTGTCCATCATCGGATTTGGACCACGGGGTCGCATTCCTAGGCTCACATCCACAATTTCTACACACTCATAAAATGGATATTACAAGAATTAAACAAGCTAAAATCATCAAATGGATATTATCGGGTCATTAGGAAGAATTTCGTTCCATTGGGAACCCTCACTAATAATCCTCAATCCTTGTATCCTCAATAATATACAAAGAAAACTACATATAATACAACCCAAATGACCAAAAGCTTAACAAAATGATATAACGAAAATGCTATAAAAGAGGGTTTTTCACCTTGCAAATGTTACCACAATTCGTACAAACTCGTATATTGAATGAAGTAGAAAATATATATGCTACAATCTAATCAAAAGAGTATAATTTCTCTCTTTTTTCTCTCTTTTCTCTCCTTTCCCGAGCTATCTTTGTTGCTGTTTTTCTCTTCCTTTTCTTCCCAAAAACTGCTGCTGTCCACCCCCTGGATGAAATGAAGAAACTGAGCTGAAATAGGCTGGCCTAGGGCAGCCGCAGATTGATCTGCGACTTGGCCGCAGATTGATCTGCGGCTGGCTGGCCCACCAGCCACTCAGCTTGGTTTCAAGTTCCGTGTTTCGAGTTCCGTGTTTTCAAAAGGCGCACCCATTGGCCGCAGATCAATCCGCGGCTGGCTGGCTTGACTTTCTCGATTTTCGTGTTACGTCTCAATTCTCGTGTCGTGACGTCGGTTTTTGCCGACATGTTCGTATTTTGCAGTCCAAGAATTACTGGGAGACGTGCCACATCATTCGGGAATGCTCAAATCGGACAGCCTTGTTGTCACGTCGGTTTCGGTTGTAAATCGTCGCGGTGGCGTCGAGTGTTCGTACTTGTCCATCTTTTGCTCTCGCAGGCCGGTTCATTTGACGGATTTGCCCTCCTGTCAGGGTTAGTATACGAAGTGCAAAATTTGGGTGTCTACATACATGTTAACAAATATTTGTTGAAATTAGATTACGACTAATGTGATAGTATATGTGATAAGATAAAATAAATTAAAGTGAAACATTTATTAATTCTTACATATCTCATGTATACACATATACGTCGCAATCATAATTTTGATAAAAATTTTAGCAATATACAGCGTGACTTTTTTTACCTATTCTTTACAAAGTGAAGGAAGTAAAGCAAGCACTTACCTACCTTTTTTCTAATTTTTGTAGAAACAATAAAATATAATTATCTAAAATAGATTTTGATAATAGCTCCAATTAGGGGTAGGCTTTTTTTATCCCAAAAAATAAATTTAACAAAACCTAACACATTGTTTTATTTATAGACTTAACATGTTTGTTTTTTTAACTTTAGAATGGGCAAAGTACTTCCTCCGTTTTACAAAAAATATTTTATTTGCTAAAAAAATTGTTTCACAAATTTATTTATTTTTAATGGTAGTATAAAATGTAATTATATTTTCAAGTGTAAATTATTATAATTTTATTACTATGTCATCATACTAATTTAACACTTCAATCGATACCAACATATAACAAGACAAAAATCGAATCGTTTTCGTTGGTCTCGAGTCGACTCAGTTATTTAAAAAATATATTTCTTTTGTGGCTCACCTGCTTAAGGGTTTTTTTTTGTGTGTGTGTCATAAATTCATTTCTAATAACTTCTCAAATTCATTATATCTTTTTTTTTGTAATTCAAATTTCAATATATCTATTTAATTCCTCTTTATTCTATTTTCGACTAAACAGACTGTATTTAAGATGCATACACATACTTTTTTTTTCAATGTAATCAAACTAATTCATTTAAATGAGTCGAGTGCATGAATTTTTTAGATTTGTTAATTCAAAAAATTAATACATGTAAACTTGTACTTTGTACAAATTATCAAGTCTGTGTTATATGTAAAGACAAACATTGAAAACAAAGAATATATGTAAAGACAAACATTGAAAAAAAGAATATATTTATAGAGTTTTTAAATTTTATAGATAGAATTTTTTTTTTTATGAAAAGGAGGGAGTATGATAGATAATACCAGCCATTATTTTTTTTGAAAAACCTGCCGTGAGTCTGTCCAACTGTCCCCCACGACAATTCAAAAATGTCCATAGCTTGTTGCCTATGCAACCTTACGGAGTACCCCACCATGTGAGCACCGACACCGCCAGCTACATGCCATCTCATCCCAAGTTTAACTTCTCTACATTCATCATTTTCATTGTTTAATTTACAATAAAGCTACATGCAACTATGCAAGACAAGAATCATTTGGAAAGTATGAATGTAATTTTTTTTTAATATAAAATATATTTTTTTAATGTAAATTTTTTTTAAAAAAAATTGACTAATCAAATATATAGTCACAGATATAATAACTCTTTGTCATGTAAAAAGTTATTTAAAAAAGAGTTACATTCGCATTTTCTTTCATCATATTTTTTTTTTGCTAAGTTCTTTCATCATATTTACATGATATGTTATTTTTATTTTATCTAATCTAATCAGCAGTTTTAGACGAATTTATAAGATAATTAATATTTTTATACGTAAAGTTTGATATTTTCACAAAAATTTCTCTTACACATGAGTCACGAGTAGATGTGTCAATCGTGTCGTGTTAGGCGAATTTGTGTAGTGTTGAAATTCGTGTATACACGTTTTTATAACACGAACCCGTTTATGAATCGTGTTCGTATTGTGTCGAAAATTGTTGCATCCTAGACTCATGAGTGTGTAACCTTTTTACTATTTATATGAGAGGAAAAATGTGAATTTATGATGTTTACTTATATAAATATCAATTCTCATTTCTAATTGTACAGTGTTAAACGAAATCATGTCAACTTCTTATTGGTGGTAGTATAAAATAAAATAGTATTTTTAAATTTAACAACACAATTTTATAATCATATCACTATTATCAAACTAAATACTCATTATATTTTAGAATAAACATGAATAAAAATATATTTTCAAAGTTTACAAAATTTATAAATAACTATTTTTTGAAACAATGGGTACTAACATCATATATATATATATATATATATATATATATATATATATAGGAATTGATCCATAGTTAGTGCTGATTATGGATTATTTTTCAACCAACTCATCTCTTGTCGTTTGTAACGCCCTCAAAATTCGAGCGATCGTCGCCCGAACAAGGGTCCGACGTTATCTCATACTTCTATCGTAACTTAACCAATGATCCCATAATCATATTGGTTGAATTAGTCTATTACAGACTATAAAATTATAAATTTCTTTTATCTTCATCCCTAGATCTTAACTTGATCTCGATTTCATTCTTTCTACAAGTATCAACTTGTAGTTCATTCGTATATATGAATAACACCATATATATCGGTCAAATTTTTTAAGTTTAAGATTCAGACATTCTATAATTTTACATATCCAAGTTTTACAATATTAATAACAAAGATTATTCTTGTCAACAGAGGGGTGCATTTCGGTAATGTTAGCATCTTATCAACGCTCATTAGTGTAACCTCAGTGCTTACATGACTCCCAATATCATTCAATACCCTCACGTAGATATATGTCTTTATAGCGTTATCTCTTCATATCGATATTTCCTATTTATTTGACATTCACAATATTAATAACACACTTGTACTTGGAACAGAGGAACCTTGCGATGAATTTGGTTTCTTCATCGGTGCTAGATCTCTGTTCTTGTGACACCCCCAAATTCGGGTCTCCAACTACCCGAATTCGGTCATCACGATCCAATACAACATTCACCTCTAACAACATACATTTACTAAAATGCGGAATATAACAAACATATGTTGTTCATTAGAAAGGTGTTACTAGTCTCAAGATACAATAACCTTAATACATAATACCAAAACATACCCTAAATAATAATCAGGGTTTAAATTACATTAATAGCAATTACGCTAAACATAAACTAAAGCCAGCTACGTGAAGTCTATCACTTCATCTTTTCTTTACTCTTGCCTTTTCCTGATGTCTCGGGTTTAGCTGTAATGAAAGTCATGATATAGCAAGGGTGAGCAACTAGTTGCTGTAATGACCCCAAAATTCATACAATTCCAACTCTCGACTTCGGTCGTTAACAATACATCTATATTCTAACTTTACATCATTAATCAATAATAAACTTAATAAAATACAGAATAAATGAAAACTTTTCAGTTTTCTTTCTTTGCTTTCCCTGAATCATAACCTTTAATCATTTACATATTCTAGAATCATATTTACTTAATGATTCGCTTCTTCAGAGATATAATAAAAATTAAACTTCTTGATCCAATATCCTTTATACATCGGATAAAAATTAAATTTACAACTCAATACAAATTTAACAACTCTACATCTGATACATTTAATACATTCTCAAATACATCACTCAGAATCTTAATCATGGTTCAAAAACATAATTTAAGCTAAAACAATTAATCTGCATGCATTTCATCTAAATCATGCCGTTCAAGTAGCACTTAACTTTACCTTGTATCTTTAACCTGCAAAAATGGTTATTTGCAAGGATGAGCTCTACAGCTCAGCAAAATCTAACAGTTTTACAACATGCATCACATAGCACATAGATAACATGCTCATCATCTAAATCATGATCATCTGACTATACATGTCATGCATAATGATCAACTCGTAACAATTAGAGATTAAGTTCCATAACTCAATCAGTATTCTTTACTCAACGAACGTAGTCATATTTTGACTTTGTCGTTTCATACTTGCAACATAAATAAAATACATCATGCTTTATATATCATATGATTAAAACAATTAATCAATTAATTCACATAACAAATAGGAACTGAAAGACTTGCCTGGTTTGTAGTTTATCAATTACCATAACCAGCTTAAATATTTCTGCACTTCACGCAACCTACACGATATATATAATCATGCACATCACTTATTAGCCACGTAGCAACACTTTAGAACTAATCTACTCTACATTTCATAATCCTTCATTTTTATTCTCTATACAATTCTCAACTTAGAAATTAAATTCTCCTTATAAACCTTCATTTTATTGCATCTCACCTTAATCGACACTTAATATTTAATTAAGTCTTAAACTCTTCTTTACATTAGACGTATAATGTTTATTAACACTACTTAAGCTAATTTTTGGCTTGCTACAACACTTCATGATTCACTCACATCCAATCTCATTTTAATATTCTAATTGTCATCTGAAAATAAATGGGTGTATTCTAACGTTCATCACAACATCTAAGCATTCGTTAAATACATTAATCCAAACTTTGAACATGCATATGGTAACATAGCATAGCCACAAAGAAAAAGAATTTTTTTTTTTAATTCCTGTTCCACCGCCGGGGCGGTGGGTTTCTAGTTCACTTTTGTCGCCGGGGCGACGATACGCCGGGGGGGCGGTGAACTCAGTTCATTTCTACCGCCGGGGCGGTAGACTCGACTGATCGTTCCTGCAGTTTGCGATTCAGTGCAATTCCAGACCAAAATTTCTCAATTTCTTCATTTTAACAACAATTTAGACATACCTAAATATTATAATCTCTACAGAATCAATACCCAACATGTTTATAACAATTCTAACATCTTAAACAACCAATTTAAAGGCTTAAAATCACAATTCATTCTAGTTTTTATAAACTTTTACAATTTAGCGTAATCGATCACTACGGATTCGTTTCTCAACCAATTTGGTCTATTCAACTTCCGTTGTTTTCGTTTTTAAACGCATAACAATAATCCATCATCAATTTACAATTTATTACTCAAATTCCTAGCCAATTTTGACTCCAAAACAAGCCAAAACATATATATTATACCAAAACTCAAATTTCCTATTTCTCAACAAGTTTTCATGGATTTAATTCAACCAAAAACATATAATAATCAGTTTATCACAATTCAACAACATATATAACTAATTTCTCAACAAATTAATCATCAAAACCCTCTACAGTGAATTAATATTAAGAGGCTAGATTATTATCTCTTGATTCCTTCTTAGTTAGATGATGAAGAAGAGACTTGTTCCTCCTTGATTTCTAGATTCCTTTCCAATTTTACAGAGAATTTCTTCTCTTACTCTCTCTCAATTCCCTCTTCCTCTCCTCTGTATATGTTTTTTTTAGTCTTCACAAAATAAACTGACCAACTACGTGATTCTGAGTTGGGAGTTTCAACAGTTAAGAAAACCAAAGGCCACAAGGCCTTATTTGGCAAACTCAAAACAAAATAATCCATTTTTACCAACCAAGGGTCACAAGGCCCTGTTTGGTTTAACTAAAATTAATCCTTTCCATTTATTTTAATAACCCATTATACTATATAGTTTAATCGTCACACCTTCAATTTAATTAAACTTATTATATTAATAAGTCTAATTAAACTTACTAACAAAATTTATAATGTCAAATTAGACAATTATAAATTATAATTTTATTTAATAAATCATTATTCCTCTAATTTAATTATTTAATTAAATTATAGTATTATCACCACATTAGCGTACCAAAATACGCACCAACACTTCACACACAAATATACTCACATCAATTCACCATTTTAATTAAGTGAATTACTCACATTATTTATAAAACTTAATTCATAATAATTTTCATTTTTCACAAGACATAACAATCGAATTATATTATTTCATAATACAATTTTAACTTAATTTAATTAACTAATATTTCCCAACTAATTTCCTTCTCATGAAAATTTCATTTAATCTTTTCAATGGTTTAATTAACTATTAAACCTCGTTTCCCAAATACACAAGTGTATAATTCTCTTCACATCAAATCACATATTTCACAACACATATCACATATATACATATATTCAAACCAAAAACATCTCGTAACAAGAATTTTATTTATTAAATTCTTATCTAATCATTTCTGAAAATCCGGGTTGTCACATCCTTCCCTCCTTATAAGGATTCTGTCCTCGGAATCAACGAAACCTCCCCTACTCGGTTTTCACTAAATCTCTTTCACAATTATCGTTGAATAACTTCAACGCATTATCTTATTGTAGGTTTTATTTCATCGCCTGCACTTAAACTTGAAACACTTCGAGTATTATATATTCTTTAATCTTTTAA
Organism: Aralia elata; assembly: GCA_034770075.1. Taxonomy (NCBI): domain Eukaryota; kingdom Viridiplantae; phylum Streptophyta; class Magnoliopsida; order Apiales; family Araliaceae; genus Aralia; species Aralia elata. Next base: position 1,078,699 of record JAVJAP010000049.1, read on the forward strand.
CGCATTCACTTCCTTTCTCCAAGGATCATTGCATATCACACTCGTTGTAATCATAAAATATCTTGATTTAGCATCGCATGAATACTCGGGATATCACATTCACCCCTTCTTCTAAGAATTTCGTCCTCGAAATTTTGATTTACTAATATTCATTCCTTCCAGCTATCAAAATAGACTTCACGTTAATCTCTGCATATTCATTTGGTTCTATAACCCAATTTTCTCCAAGGATCTTCTAAGATCATTACATTCTTCTCATCGTCCTCTTCTAAAAATTTCTCATCATTACTCATCATCAACTAAATTTTATCTCTTCCTTTTTCTGGAATTTTCTTTCCACTTCTACCTTTCAAAAGAATAAGAATCTTCCACAATTGTTCAATAATTGGGAAGCGGTATAAATAATTCAGGAATTTTAAAGATTCATTCAAAAAAACTTTCAATATCATGCTGAGTAGTCGTAAAGACTTGAACCGTGTCCTACGTTAACAGATATTTCTACTGTAACCTTTAACAGTCAAAAGACTGTGGACCATCTCTTCTCGTACTCCAGGTGATCAGCCCTTCGTACTATGTATTGTGCACATATATATTAATGCTATTGCGTATCCCCCATTACAGGGTTGGTTCACCTCAGACTTAATATAAATTTCGCACCAGAATAAACTGGTTTGGCATAAAATCTCAAAGAATTCTTGAACTTTATAAACACCTTTCAATAGTTGTCTAGCTGAATCAATTAGCATAGACCTTGAACAACAATTCGAATATTAGTCAAAACACTTTTAGCCAACTCAATTGGCAAATCTTTTCATAACTTAACAGAAAAATAAAAATTCTTTTATGACGTCATGATACCGTACCGTCTTAATAGTACGTTGAGGATGCCGTCATTTTAGGACTTTGTCATACTACATCATACCATAGTGGGCTATCCTTCGATCACATCCAACACTAGGTTCAATTGCATTGATGACTCCATCGTTCAAAATACATTTTGATAATTTCAAATTATTTTTTTTATCTAGCTGAAACAATTAGCATAGACATACGAATAATAGCACATTTTAAAACTTATTAGTTCAAACATTGACCCAATATATTTTTGAGAATTCAAAATTGCGAGTATCAGCACGATGATAATAAATTTCGAAAGTCTAGCATAGCTAGAAGATTTGGAATCTCTATTTTCTCCATCAACTTCAATCTTTTACTTCATTGCCTCATTACTCAATCATTCTATCATTCTTCAATATCATCAATGCTCTCTATACCATAACTTTTCTATACCTAATACAGTTCATCAAACTTACCACACTTTGGAAGTTCAGGAACTTACCACAATCATATGGATTTAGGAACTTATCCTAGTCAGACCAAAATCGTCCATTCGCTGAGGGGTTCCACCATACAATTATGAGTCACGAACTTACCATAAGTATGAGTTTTAAGAACCGAACCTAATCTTAAATATTCTCTAACTATCAAATATAAATATGAGAAAAGAACCACCTTCTCGTCATATATATATATCGATAGTGCGAAACCAATATTTCAATGATTATCAATATAGGAAGCTAAGTGGTTGTCGAACCAACTCAACCACTAATCAATATAGGAAGCTGAGCGGTTGTTAAACCATGGACAAATCCCGTCCCATACCAGGACTTGTTCAACTCAACCACTATATTAATATAGGAAGCTAAGTAGTTTTCAAACCAAGCACAAATTCCCGTCCCATACCAGGAATCGTACAACTCAGCCACTAACATGAGTCCTCAATTGAAATCCCACCTAATTTCATCTTACTCTTAACTTAACTCTTTGCTTGATACGAATTTCTCGTATTTCATCATCCATAACTCCCCGTGAGTTTACCTCGTACCATTTCATAGTACCATCTCTTTATAGCGTCATGCTACAACTATTCAATCATTTAAGATCTTCTGACATTTTATAACTTTTGCAGATCACGTCGTGATCTCATTCTTTCATCAACTCTTCTTACAATTCTTTCTTATCTCATGATCGTCTCATCCTACGATCTTCTTTATTCTTCTCTTTAATCACGTTATCTTATGATTAATCAACTCAGGTGTTCCCTGTTCTTTTAGCTCTTCAGGTTCTTCCTTGAACCTAATCATTTTCATAATCTTATCTCACATGAATTCTCTAAACTCTATATGAGTTCATCCTTATCATTATATCATTCTCACCTTATAGACACCGTCTATTTATTATCGTCATCTTTATTACTGGAGTCAAGTAACTCGTGATTCTCATCTTATTTAACTCTTCAAGATTCTTCTTTGAATCTTCGTGTTCATATATATATATATCAATTCTTCTTTTAAGAATTTCTAACTTCATTCATATCATTCACTATTTTATTCGAGTTTACTTCGCGTCATTCGCATCTTCTTCTTGTAACGTTTCTAGGTCTTAACTCATCTCATGCATCTATCTAATAAAAAAAACACGTCTTAATTATACGCATCTATACTTCTATACTCGGTACACCTCGAGTCTCTAACAGTGTTCAGTATAGCACCTGAGTGGTTTCCCACAAACAACCAACAAGCTAGTCCCCGTCTCGTCTACACTGTTTTGTATAGCGAGTTAGATCGGTCGCTAGTTCGTATCAACCTCCGCTCTCTAAAGGAATTGTTTAGCCCAGATACCATACATCAACCATTAAAGAATACGATTGTACCACAATCATACTTAACTTACTATTCTTTAAACTCTATCATCTTCACCTCTCTTCTCTAAGGTTATAACCTAAGGTACTCGTACCTAAGGTTTCTAACCTATCAGCTCTAATACCAACTGTAACGACCCCAAAATTCATACAATTCCAACTCTCGACTTCGGTCGTTAACAATACATCTATATTCTAACTTTACATCATTAATCAATAATAAACTTAATAAAATACAGAATAAATGAAAACTTTTCAGTTTTCTTTCTTTGCTTTCCCTGAATCATAACCTTTAATCATTTACATATTCTAGAATCATATTTACTTAATGATTCGCTTCTTCAGAGATATAATAAAAATTAAACTTCTTGATCCAATATCCTTTATACATCGGATAAAAATTAAATTTACAACTCAATACAAATTTAACAACTCTACATCTGATACATTTAATACATTCTCAAATACATCACTCAGAATCTTAATCATGGTTCAAAAACATAATTTAAGCTAAAACAATTAATCTGCATGCATTTCATCTAAATCATGCCGTTCAAGTAGCACTTAACTTTACCTTGTATCTTTAACCTGCAAAAATGGTTATTTGCAAGGATGAGCTCTACAGCTCAGCAAAATCTAACAGTTTACATGCATCACATAGCACATAGATAACATGCTCATCATCTAAATCATGATCATCTGACTATACATGTCATGCATAATGATCAACTCGTAACAATTAGAGATTAAGTTCCATAACTCAATCAGTATTCTTTACTCAACGAACGTAGTCATATTTTGACTTTGTCGTTTCATACTTGCAACATAAATAAAATACATCATGCTTTATATATCATATGATTAAAACAATTAATCAATTAATTCACATAACAAATAGGAACTGAAAGACTTGCCTGGTTTGTAGTTTATCAATTACCATAACCAGCTTAAATATTTCTGCACTTCACGCAACCTACACGATATATATAATCATGCACATCACTTATTAGCCACGTAGCAACACTTTAGAACTAATCTACTCTACATTTCATAATCCTTCATTTTTATTCTCTATACAATTCTCAACTTAGAAATTAAATTCTCCTTATAAACCTTCATTTTATTGCATCTCACCTTAATCGACACTTAATATTTAATTAAGTCTTAAACTCTTCTTTACATTAGACGTATAATGTTTATTAACACTACTTAAGCTAATTTTTGGCTTGCTACAACACTTCATGATTCACTCACATCCAATCTCATTTTAATATTCTAATTGTCATCTGAAAATAAATGGGTGTATTCTAACGTTCATCACAACATCTAAGCATTCGTTAAATACATTAATCCAAACTTTGAACATGCATATGGTAACATAGCATAGCCACAAAGAAAAAGAATTTTTTTTTTTAATTCCTGTTCCACCGCCGGGGCGGTGGTTTCTAGTTCACTTTTGTCGCCGGGGCGACGATACCGCCGGGGCGGTGAACTCAGTTCATTTCTACCGCCGGGGCGGTAGACTCGACTGATCGTTCCTGCAGTTTGCGATTCAGTGCAATTCCAGACCAAAATTTCTCAATTTCTTCATTTTAACAACAATTTAGACATACCTAAATATTATAATCTCTACAGAATCAATACCCAACATGTTTATAACAATTCTAACATCTTAAACATCTTAAACAACCAATTTAAAGGCTTAAAGTCACAATTCATTCTAGTTTTTAAAAACTTTTACAATTTAGCGTAATCGATCACTACGGATTCGTTTCTCAACCAATTTGGTCCGTTCAACTTCCGTTGTTTTCGTTTTTAAATGCATAACAATAATCCATCATCAATTTACAATTTATTACTCAAATTCCTAGCCAATTTTGACTCCAAAACAAGCCAAAACATACATATTATACCAAAACTCAAATTTCCTATTTTTCAACAAGTTTTCATGGATTTAATTCAACTAAAAACATATAATAATCAGTTTATCACAATTCAACAACATATATAACTAATTTCTCAACAAATTAATCATCAAAACCCTCTACAGTGAATTAATATTAAGAGGCTAGATTATTACCTCTTGATTCCTTCTTAGTTAGATGATGAAGAAGAGACTTGTTCCTCCTTGATTTCTAGATTCCTTTTCAATTTTACAGAGAATTTCTTCTCTTGCTCTCTCTCAATTCCCTCTTCCTCTCCTCTGTATATGTTTTTTTAGTCTTCACAAAATAAACTGACCAACTACGTGATTCTGAGTTGGGAGTTTCAACGGTTAAGAAAACCAAAGGCCACAAGGCATTGTTTGGCAAACTCAAAACAAAATAATCCATTTTTACCAACCAAGGGTCACAAGCCCCTGTTTGGTTTAACTAAAATTAATCCTTTCCATTTATTTTAATAACCCATTATACTATATAGTTTAATCGTCACACCTTCAATTTAATTAAACTTATTATATTAATAAGTCTAATTAAACTTACTAACAAAACTTATAATGTCAAATTAGACAATTATAAATTATAATTTCATTTAATAAATTATTATTCCTCTAATTTAATTATTTAATTAAATTATAGTATTATCACCACATTAGAGTACCAAAATACGCACCAACACTTCACACACAAATATACTCACATCAATTCACCATTTTAATTAAGTGAATTACTCACATTATTTATAAAACTTAATTCATAATAATTTTTATTTTTCACAAGACATAACAATCGAATTATATTATTTCATAATACAATTTTAACTTAATTTAATTAACTAATATTTCCCAACTAATTTCCTTCTCATGGAAATTTCATTTAATCTTTTCAATGGTTTAATTAACTATTAAACCTCGTTTCCCAAATACAGAAGTGTATAATTCTCTTCACATCAAATCACATATTTCACAACACATATCACATATATACATATATTCAAACCAAAAACATCTCGTAACAAGAATTTTATTTATTAAATTCTTATCTAATTATTTCTGAAAATCCGGGTTGTCACAGTTGCTCAGCAAGTTTAAAATACAACAATAAGTGATATATCATGATGAAGGGAATATAGAAAGAGAATTCAATAATATAAATATCAGAAGCAAGAACAATTATTGCTTTTAGGACAATTGATAGTCAAGTAGACTCTGAACAATAACTTCCAAATGAGTCAATAGCTGGTTGACCCTTTGGTTACTGGCTACAGAATAAGTACTTGAGGATATCAGCCTCGCGTACACTATGTATATGCATAACATTTAACTCTGTTGTTTGTACCTTATATTAGATACCTGGGTACTCCCCTATAATAAAAATGGGTGTTCATTTCAGTCTAAGAATCCATACCATTGATTGATTCGGATAGCTTTTATAAATTCTCATATACTTGCCTGACCGAACAAAGGTCCAGACTCAATCTTAAATAGTTCGTGAATTACAGAACTTTAATAATGTACGAATCCAAGACTGTACGAATTCAAATGCACCGAGTGCGAATGTCAATAATATCGATGCGGATTAATTGTAAATTGATTAAACCACTTAAGCATTCTTGGAAATAAAATTTTATGCTACCAAACAATAGTAGCCTGCTCGAAAATAATTGAGTTAAGAAACTGGCATAATATATCACATCCTGCTCGAATGTAAATTGAGTAGGGTTAAAGGAAACTTGCAATAAATGTGAACATTCAATAATAAGTCTTAGATGTGGAATAATCAACAATAATTATCCACCAATATGCTTGAAAAATAATAACTCAAGTTGAGTTAGGGAACTTGCCTGTTTTGGTCAGCTACGACAAATTTTAGCTTTAACTAATTGGCCTTGAACGACCTATCATTTGATAAAGTCGATTCATCAATTAACATAGCATAGTCATATATCGGTACACCCTCTTATGCTATTTATTTAGCAGATAAACAATTCACATAGCATATAAGTCAATAGACCATCCTCAATCCCATGAGATACTTAATTAATCTGTAGACCGAGAAATTATTTACTAACAATATTTTTCTAAAGTGATAACACTCTCTAACAGTCACTTATAACTGTTTAATTTATTTACATTACTTTATTAACTCTATTGACATTTAATTACTATTTAACACTAGCTAAACAGAAATTAATTACTGGCACTTAGTTATTACTTAAAAATAAATAACAGCTAATCAGGATTACTTATTATTTGAATACTCAAATTATTACCCTTATTTGTCTCTAAGTATGGGTTAATGATCCTTATTTATTATTTATAAAAATAAAGATAAATTTATTAGTGTATCACTAACTAATAGTGACTAATAATAAATAAGTTGTTTAATTTTATTTGCACTTAGCTACTATTCACTTTTAAGGGTATTTAAGTAATTATTACCCCTTATCTCTCATTTCTTATTTAACATTAGTTAAATAATTAATGTATTAATTCTACACATACTTAATTATTATTTAATATTAATTAAATAATCATTAAGTATTTATTATCTTTATTTATCGATAATTAATAATTAATTAATTTATTTACTTTACTCATACCTAATTATTATTTAATATTAATTAAATAATAATTAAATATTTATTATCTTTATTTATTATTTATTGATAAATAATAAATAAGTATTTTGTTAACTTTATTCATACTTAATTATTTTTATTAAATATTCATTATCTTTATTTATTATTCATTGATAAATAATAAATAATTATTTTATTAACTTCATTCATACTTAATTATTATTTAATATTAACTAAATAATAATTAAATATTTATTTTCTTTATTATTATTTATTAAATATGTATTATCTTTATTTATTATTTATTGATAAATAATAAATAATTATTTTATTAACTTCATTCATACTTAATTATTATTTAATATTAACTAAATAATAATTAAATATTTATTTTCTTTATTATTATTTATTAAATATGTATTATCTTTATTTATTATTTATTGATAAATAATAAATAATTATTATTTATTGCAGAGTTACTGCCCTATAATGTATGCCCTCCCCTATTTCCAGGCTTGCAAAGACACACACTATCACGTTCAACCCTCACAGTCGGGCTCATAACACAAGCTGCAATCGACTACAATACGCATACAACATTTAGCCCAAACATTATCACAACAAAAAAAAAACAAGGTTTGTTCTTATAACCCATGTTGCTGACAGATACTTAATACAACAAAGAAAGAAACCAAAATCTGATTTAGGCATTTCAGCAAACATACATTGGGCATCCTAAAATTCAACATTGGCCAATTCTCAGTACCGATTAATGCTGCCTAAACCTCTTAGGGTTCTACAATATACAGATTCCCAACAAGAATAACGCAATACAATCCAATACAATGTATATCACAACCAAACACGGAAGAGAAAGAAAATGAAAATGAAACTAACAAACTGCCACAGCTCGGTATACCTCAGTGTTGGGTCGGCACGAAGGTGGCTACTAGCTGCTGTTCTTCTCCTCCTCCCGAAATAGGAAATGAAGCCGGCGGACATTCACGGCAAATTTTCCTTCGAACTTTTTCTTTTCTTCGCTGATTTCTCTCTCTCTAACTTGGCTCACGAAAATCGACAGCTCCGGTTAGGGTTTTGGACTCCAATTTATAGGAAAGTACTTACCCAATATGTTTGGGCAATACCCTATTTGATCGCACCATTGACCAATGTAACGAATGCAATTTTGAGAATTAATAAAAATATTTATTGAGTTGTATAAATATTTTTGTTAATTTATTGAGTTAATAGATGATTTATTGAGCTATTGTGAAATAAGTTTATGTTGAGTTAATTGTTACTTGAATATGATTTGTGATGATTATTCTAATTTAATTATTAATTAAATTAGATGATGAAAAGAATTATTTGAATAAATGATTTATGTTAATAAATAATTTATTTGAATAATATAATTTATTTGGTGTTTTTGTTAAATAAAATTATTATTTGAGTTAGTAATATTTAATTGAATTTATTTAATAATAATAAGTTCAATTAAATTAAATGTGTGACATTTAAAACTATATGTTATAATGTTTTATTAAAATAAATGAAAGGAGTTTTAATTTAGTTTTTCCAAACTAGGCCTTATGACCTTTGGTTGGAAAAATGAGTTATTTTAATTGTGTTTTATCAAACAAGACATAAGAATAATAGGTTGTTTTATTAGTGTTTACCAAACAAAGCCTTATGGCTTTTGAAAATCCTAACTGATGATTCAATTTAAGGATTTTACGTTATTATTATTTAAAACAACAGTTTTTATTTTTTTTATTTTAAAATCATCAGTTTATATTTTTAAGTTATATCAGTTTTCATTTTTGTAAAAGAACGTCAGTTGAAAGAAAGAAAAGAAAAGAGAAGAACAAAGAGAAAAGAGAAAGAAGAACTACAGAGAAAAGAGAGAGTTCTGTGAAATTTGAGAAAGAAGAGAGCTTGTGAATTTTGAAAAAAGGAGATTGAAGGTAGAAGTTCAAGCAAGGAGAGTGTTAATCAAGCTTTTCTTTTAATCAAATAGAAGGTATAATACCCTTCTCTGTATATCAATATTTGGTTCTCTGTAAAAATATTCATTGGCTTAATATGTGATTTTTTTTTATTATAATTGATAGCTATGTGAAATAGATGATTACGTGATGATTATATGATGATTAAAACTCTATTTGAAGGTTTTAATTCATGAAAATATATTTTAGAATTTAATTTTAGTTTTTACAGAGCTTTATTTCATGTATGGCATAGTTGTATGAAAATTGATGATTCCATTTGGTTATTAATTGATTAATTAATAATTGTTTATGATTGTATGATGAAAAACATGAATAATCCAAGAAGAATGGTTTTAATTGGTTGAAAAATGAATTTACAGAGTTTGATTTCATGAAAATGGTCAAAGCATGAATAAATTGTTTAACAGTGAATTTTTGGTTTTAAATTAGTTGATTATGTGTTTTATAATAGTTAAATTAGTTAGAAACATGTTGGGTATTTATTTTCTAACATATTTGATGTCTGGGTATATCTAGTTTGTGTACTGGATGATAGAATTCGGAAAATTTGGCCAAATTTGGCCTAAGTTTTCACTGTTCACGAACTGTAGGAGACGACTGCCGGGTGTCTCGCCCCAGCGAGAAAAATGAGCTAGTAATCTTCACCCCGGCGAAGTCTCGCCCCGGCGAGAAATTTTGTTAAGGATAGGCTCGCCTCGGCGAGGTCTCGCCCCGGCGAGATATTTGTTCAGTAAATTCTCGCCTCGGCGAGGGAGCAGTACTGAAATTATTTTTAATTTTTATTTTCTTTGTGCTTTTATTATGATGCTATAAACAAGTTTAAAACTTATATTAATGTATTAAGTGACTAAAGAATTACCAAGATGGTTGTTAAACTAGTACTTGTTGACTATGTTATGCTAAGTGAAATGTTATAATAAAAAAAAAGATAAGAGCAAGCTTAAAGTGTATATTATTTTGTAACTAATTATGTTACCATTTTATAATTAAATGTATAGGTTGTTTAAGGATCGTGAGATATTTAATTTGTAATCTACGCTTGAGGCAAGTTCCTTATCTCAACTTATTACTTTATGTTGAGCAAGTTTTCCTTCCTTAAGCTTGAGAATTATTTATAGCAAGTTGTTGTTCTCTTTTAACTTGTTAATTTATTCAAGACAAGTTTATTTATATTGAGTAAGCTTATTGACCTTAGCTTATTGATATCCACGCAAGATTATTATCATGATTATATACTCAAGCTTTATTCCAATCATTGTTATTATTCAAACTTCGAGTATAGTTTCTATTGAACAAACTCTATTGAATTAGACTAGCAAACCCTTATTGATTCAGCTAGTCCTTAGTTGATGAGCGTTTCAAAGACTTAGAATGTTTTCTATACTTGTTCCAAGCCAATTTCCTTTTTGGTATGGATTCAGACGATAAACTGAGATGAACAACCCTAATATAGGGGATTACTTACGCGACAGCGTTAAAATGTTTGTGCACAATACATTGTACAAAGGGCTGATCCCCCTGAGTACGAGATGTTGGTCCATAGTCTATATGACTGTTAAAGGTTACAGTAGAAATACTTGTCAACCTAAGACATAGTTCGAGGTCTTGTGACCCTCAGATATAATTTCTAAATCTTGAATTCTGAATTCTATATTTTTTTCGGAATCAAGCATTCTAACGAGCTTTTAAACTTTAATCATTTATTGGCTGAGAATCAGAAAACTATTATTCCTCAGTTAAAATCATTTCATTTAGATATTATTGTTATCGTACTTGTGAGCAATTGTTTGCTCACTCTTGCACTAATCATTGCAGCTAAGGCTGAGAAGCCGGACGAGCCGTCCACGAGCAAAGGCAAGGGCAAGATGCATAAATAGCTAAAGACCTGTTATTTATTTGATGATCGATTGTATCAAGACTTATTTAAATTATGTTTTATTCCGCATTTGATGTATTAAGGTTAAGATAACCTGGGATTTGAATATTTAATAGTTTGGTGATGTAACCCATTTTGGGAAGATATTTATTTAAGTTTATTTAATTGTTATTTTATTAGGTAGTTAGTTTTGAATGAATGAGATAGTGAACACCAAATCTGTGGGAATTAAGTACCTGGATTTGGGGGTGTCACAACCAACGGTAGGAAGGAGTGGGGGTCAGCTGTTCAGTCACCGACCATTGAGCCACGTGTTCCATCGGTCGAATCACCGGTCGTCTTAAACCCCTTGGTCCGAACGGTCGTGCTCGGTCGCCCACCTCGAACCCTTGATTAGCCGCCGGTCGACGAGCTTCTCCTTCAGTCCCAACGACCGGTCATCGCCGACGTCGGCACTTGACAACCCTGGCCGATCTCTTCATGCCATCACCCGTCCCATTTGATTGATTGAGGGCTAGGTCTAGGACCCCTATGGCTCGGCTTAACCCCTATTTCTTCTTCTCGTTTCTGTCTGATTTGAGGGTTTAAGTCCTTTGCTCAGTTATCCCCAATTAACCCACTGATTGCCCCAATTCAATTAGGGATAAATCCAACCCGACTGGAAAGAGGGGATGGGCTCAGCCCAATTGATTTAGTTTGACCCAGTCCACTCGGTTGGCCTAACAGAAAAATAAAATAAAAAGAGAAAAATGGGTCCAACCAACTAAGAGGGAAATGGGCAAGTCAAAAAAAGAAGTGACCCAATTAAATTAATAACATTATGTTTCTAGTATTTAAATTAAATAACTAATTCAATTAATTAATTATTTAAAATATTTGTTTTAACAATAATTCCTCATTCGAATTATTTGATCCGATAATAGTAAAATGAAATTATTTATTTAATTTTTCCTAATTTTCTTGCCAACCAATTCTTAGGGTTAAATCACTAATTTATTCGATCTATCAATGAATCCCTTTAATGCAAGAAAATTATTAGATCATATGGTTATATAATTTAATAATAATACCCCACATAGATCTAATTAAGCCCGTAAAATTAAATAAAATAAATTTCACATATCAAAATAATTTGGTAACAAGGTTTAAAATTCTTGGATATTACAGTTCTTACAGTACTCACAATGTTATTCAATATCCTCATTCAGATTTATAGTTCTTTATCAACATTGTATTAATGTTTTACTATCTATCTGAAGTTCAGAGTATCGGCATAACATGATCAGTCCATATTACCAATACCCTCATTCAGATTTATAGTTCTTTAACAATTCTAAGTTATATCAAAGTAAAGACATAACAACATTTGATGATAATAATAATATCATTTAATAATATTCGGTTACATTACTTGCTTGTTCGTATTACAACAGTCATTATGACTTCATACAAATACAAGTAAATAAAACATAAAACCTAGTTTACACTTCTTCTTTACATCAATGATCTTCTTATCATTCTCTCTTAACTGTAAATAAATGTTTGTTCGCAAGAATGAGCACTACGGCTCAACAAGTCTAACTAATAACACATAAACAGTTTATACTTTCATATAAACTTTAACATGCCTTGACATATCACATTTATCAATTTGATATTACAAATAACTTTTCATTCAATAGTTTATATCACGTTGTCACACAAAGCGTATAAACCACATATATATAACTTATAAAAATAACACATAAGAGTGAGAATACTTGCCTCATATATCTTTTACAGTTAATATAACGTCTAAACATTTGTCGTAAATCCTCTTGTAGCTAGCTTTACTTCCAATCGCGCAGTGCTTCGATACTTCGAAAGTAATTTTGATCTCACAATACTCTCAGAATATAAATATAGAGTACTTTTGCTCTTGAATTGCTTGAAAACTAATGCAAATAATGAAGGATGGAGGTTGCTATTTATAGGCTTTGCAAAGTCGGGGTAAAAATAGTCTTTTAGGCCTTAAAATATCTAAAGCATATTCTTGACATATTCACTCAAAATATCTTCCAAGCTCGTCAATGAAAATATCTTCCAAGCTCGTCAATGAAAATATCTACCAAGCTCAACAATGCAGCTTGCAATTGAAAATATCTTCTAAGCTCGACAAATGCAACTTGTAATCGTAAGCACGACAAAGCAGCTTGTCACCATGAGCACGACAAAACAGCTTGTCATTACGGATATATCCCCAAGCTTGTCGGTGAAAAATTTCTAAGCACGACGTTTTTTTTGCGTTTTTCCCGAAAAATATTTTCAGATATAATTCATCGTTATACTATGAAATCACATAATACATAATTTTAGGTCACTAAATTAACCTCTAACCATATCTGATCGTATTTATAAGCATTATAAATATTCGGGGTATTACATTCACCCCTACTTAAAAGAATTTTGTCCTCGAAATTAACTTTAGAAATAACTTTAGTCAATTAATATCATATTTATATGTTCTATAAATATTCAGGATATTACATTCTCTCCTCCTTATAAGAATTTCGTCCTCAAAATTACAGTATAATCATCTCTATTCTTTTCTCACTTAATATGAATTTTACTTCATATAACTTAACCCATTAAGAGTTTATAACGCCCCCCCGAATTCGGGCGTTGGCCGCCCGAACAAAGGTTCATTCTTATCTCATTCTATGCATTTTCTAAATTCATATTTACCCACATTAACTCCCTAATGTTTAGATTAAGTCAAGAATATTTACTTATCAATACTCTATCTTTTCTTATTTTAGAGGATCACTTTAATTAGTACTGCGGGTCTATAAGACCTTGAACTTTTTCATATTCTATAGGTACTATATAACCCACAAACGTTTGACAATCACAAGGACTGAAAAACTCTTAACTCTTGTCCATAACATTTCTATCATAATAATAACTGAGTGGTTACTTAAACCAAAACTTTTCTTTCAATACTCGTCAAAATCATATTGTTCGACATCAGGGCAACCCATCAGAATCATAGTGTCCGATCTCATGACAATCCATCGGAATCATAGTGTCCGATCTCGGGCTTAACTTTGAGACCCATTGAAATCATATGTTCGATCTCCGGCTCAAATTTTGGACATATATCGCCCAATACTTACGTCGAAATCATGTGCCCGACCTGAAGTATTTCCCTTTATCAGGGTTGTTTATTTCAGTTACTATTACGACCAATCATAATATTGTTCATAAAACTTGACATGCAACCTTATTGTTTCCCTAACAATAACTATCAGATATATGAAAAAAGAATCACCTTCTCAGCATATAAAAAATATTGTGACACAAGATTTTAATCTATTATCATGGTAGTAAATCGAGTATTTCCTCCACCTAAGAACTAATGAATCAGTTCTCCGTCTCATCCTATCCCCAATGATATCATTTAGTGTGTATCCCGTTTTGAAAACACTGGTCATGAATCATTCGCACCAACAGTGTAGTTAGATCAGTTCTCTAATGCATATTAAACTCCTGCCCATTCAAGAGAGTCTTTCAACTCAGCTAACAACATAAGTTTTCAATTGAAATCCCTACTAATTTCTTAACTATCTTATGAATTTCTTTAATCCATATTACTAACATTTATCTATGAGTTTACTCATCTACTTACTCAGGTTTTATGCAAAAAAATAATATAATTTAAACATAATTCCAAACACATAACTTTAATTAGATAACACTTGATTTATTTCAACGTTACTCTTTAATCAGTATATTTCTTTCGCATAATATTTTTATGCATTAAAATTTAATAAGATTTATTCGTATATTTTACTTATCTACGGACTCTTCACAAGTCCATTAATTATTAATCCATCAGATTATACTCTAAGGTACTCGTTACCTCGAAACTATAACCTATTGCTTTAATATCAAAATGTAATGCCCCCAAAATTCGAGCGATCGCCGTCTGAACAAGGGTCCGACGTTATCTCATACTTCTATCATAACTTAACCAATGATCCCATAATCATATTGGTTGAATTAGTCTATTACAGACTATAAAACAATAAATTTCTTTTATCTTCATCTCTAAATCTTAACTTGATCTCGATCTCATTCTTTTTACAAGTATCAACTTATAGTTCATTCGTATATATGAATAACACCATATATATCGGTCAAATTTTTTAAGCTTAAGATTCAAACATTCTATAATTTTACATATCCAAGTTTTATAGTATTAATAACAAAGATTGTTCTTGGCAACAGAGGGGCGCATTCTGGTAATTTTGGCATCTTACCGGCGCTCATTAGTGTAACCTCAATGCTTATAGAACTCCCAATATCATTCAATACCCTCACATAGATATATATCTTTATAGCGATATGTATTCATATTGATATTTCCTATTTATCTAACATTCACAATATTAATAACACACTTGTACTTGGAATAGAGGAACCTTGCGATGAATTTGGTTTCTTCATCGGTGCTAGATCTCAGTTCTTACAACACTCACAATGTTATTCAATATCCTCATTCAGATTTATAGTTTTTTTATCAACATTGTATTAATGTTTTACCATCTATCTGAAGTTCAGAGTATCGACATAACATGATCAGTCCATATTACCAATACCCTTATTCAGATTTATAGTTCTTTAACAATTCTAAGTTATATCATAGTAAAAACATAACAACATTTGATGATAATAATAATATCATTTCATAATATTCGATTACATGGCTTGCTTGTTCGTATTACAACAGTCATTATGACTTCATACAAATACAAGTAAATAAAATATGAAACCTAGTCTACGCTTCTTCTTTATATTAATGATCTTCTTATCATTCTCTCTTAACTGCAAATAAATGTTTGTTCACAAAAATGAGCACTACGGCTCAACAAGTTTAACTAATAACACATAAACAATTTATACTTTCATATAAACTTTAACATGCCTTGACATATCACATATATCAATTTGATATTACAAATAACTTTTCATTCAACAGTTTATATCACGTTGTCACACAAAGAGTATAAACCACATATATATAACTTATAAAAATAACACATAAGAGTTAGAATACTTGCCTCGTATATCTTTTATAGTTAATATAACGTCTAAACGTTCGTCGTAAATCCTCTTGTAGTTGCTATCTTTATTTCCAATCGCGTAGTGCTTCGATACTTCGAAAGTAATTTTTATCTCACAATATCTCTCAAAATATAAATATAGAGTACTTTTGCTCTTAAATTGCTTGAAAACTAATGCAAATAATGAAGGATGGAGGTTGCTATTTATAGGCTTTGCAAAGTCGGGGTAAAAATAGTCTTTTAGGCCTTAAAATATCTAAAGCATATTCTTGGCATATTCTTGATATATTCCCTCAAAATATCTTCCAAGCTTGTCAATGAAAATATTTTCCAAGCTCGTCAATGAAAATATCTATCAAGCTCGACAATGCAACTTGCAACTAAAATATCTTCTAAACTCGACAATGCAGGTTGTCGCCGTAAGCACGACAAAACATCTTGTCATTACGGATATATCCCCAAGCTCGTCGGTGAAAAATTTCTAAGCACGACATTTTTTTGTGTTTTCTCCGAAAAATATTTTCGGATATAATTCATCGTTATACCATGAAATCACATAATATATAATTTCAGGTCACTAAATTAACCTCTAACCATATCCGATCGTATTTATAAGCCTTATAAATATTCGGGGTATTACATCGTTCATCTCACATTGCAATGACTGATATTAAAGTGAAAGGATTAGTATCTGCTAATTAGTATTCGCAAAAAATTCTTGTAGATAACTTTTTACATTAAAAGTCATACCACTCATTCTCTCTTCTAACTCAACTTTTTCTCTTTTTTTAAATTAAATTCTAAAATTGTATAACTTTTTTTTTTGTTACAAATCTAAAATTATCAATTTATATATCGTTGGAAAGTTCTCGTTAAGATTTTCAAAACAAGATCAATTGTTGATATATGTTTTTTTAATTAAAATGACCAAAATTGAGTTTAAAATTTTGTATTTTGAAATACACTATTATAGACTTTACTTATAACTTTTGATATTTTAACTACATTAAAATATATCAACAATATATTTTGTTTTGAAGATCTTAACGAGAGCTTTTCAACGATATATAGATATGACAATTTTGAATTTGTAACAAAAAAATTATTGAATTTTAGAATTTGATTGAAGAAAAAAAATTAGGATAGGAGAGAATGAGTTATCTAACTTTCTGATTTTTTTAACATACAAAACTATCTCCAAATTTTTTTTGCGGATACTAATTAGTATCTGCAAGAAGTTCCTGCGGATAATAATGAGGACTTTCTAATCCGAGTCATTTAATATTACAACGAACGTTCAAAATGAGTTGACTGAGACATGACCAATTGCCAACCATGACTATGGATTATGTCCATATATATATATATATAGTTATTCGTTTAAGATTTCAAAACTAATACTAATATATTTTACTAATTATGTTTAAATAAATCAACTCAGAGAATATTTTATTAAATGTAATTTAACAACCGCTTCATTTATTTTCTCATAGCAAGCAAATTTTAAAAGAAAATTATATAAAGAGTTTTTTTAAACGGACATGAAAATTAAATATGAAAATTGGACATTAGTGTATTTGAATTTTATTTATTTATATTTTTACCCACTATTGAGGATCAAAATATAAATAAGTAAAATTTAAATACACTAATGTATAATTTTCATGTCCAATTTTAATGTTCTCGTAGAATTTTTATTATAGGAATACCCCATCACTTGTACTAAGCTACAATCCATCACGCGTGGCCACCATTAAAGAACACAGTAACCGATGCACCGCCCACACAGACTAACATTTCCCCCTTCCCCTCTTTCCTCCCTTATTACTCGCACCCACTTCACTTTGCTATCTTTGACTCTTCATCCCTTCACTCCATCCCTTACTTTCTCTCTCTAACTCTGGTAATAATGGCGAAAATGGTGTTGATCTTAGCTCTGTGCGTTCTCTTGCCGGCGCTCGTTAGCGCAACCCGACCCATGGCCAACCCCTTCGTCATAGAGGGTAAAGTCTACTGCGACACTTGCCGGGTCGGGTTCGAGACCTCCGCCTCCACCTACATTCACGGTATGCCCCATATTATCTATTCATTTCTGTATACTAGCTCTGTCCCAAACTGAGTGTCCCAGTTTTTTTTCCATAAATTGTTTCAAATTTATGTTTATGTAAAATGGTTGAATCCACTTTTAATTAATGTTTAAATTGGACTGTATAATTTAAGATGTGACACTTATTTTTGGACGGAGCAGTGTATTGTTGCTGGGTAAAGTGTATGTTTAATTGCATAATTATGGATCTCTATGCTTGATATTATAATTTTTTATGTGGACCGACCAAGATTGTGGTAGATCTGAACTAGGACTATGATTTTTATTATTTTTTTTAAATATTTTTATTTTGTGATGTATATAATGTGGATCTTGGAGGTGTCAGTTGTCACTTTAAATTAGTATATGTAGGTCTGTGTTATTTTAATGTTGTGTTATGGTAATTAGTCTTTCTAGTATTACAATGAAAATATCTTATTGTGATGGGATAAGATAAAGTTGATTAGATCTATAAGCAGACACAAATAAGTTTTGATGCTAATTTTTGAAAATATTTTTTATTAATGATATATCGGGATTTGCATTTTATGTGTTGTCTTTCATTAGAGTTTTAATAAAGTAATACTACATGGGAGTAATTTATGCAAAGGATGTTTAAATAAAGTAATACTACATGGGAGTAATTGTATGTGCTGGTATGTAGGTTATTTAATAATTGTCAGTTAACTAACATTATTAAGCGATAGACCATATCTAGTCCTGCCAAAAGTCATGTGATCCTATCTGCTTGTGTCGGCTCATCCCTCTCATGACTGTCTATATTAATTTTAAGCATATACTCCATCTGTTCCTAATGTGCAAAACTACAAATACATTTTTTTATATTCCGTTTCAATATTAGAGAAACATTTATATTTAAGGACTTTAATATGTAAGATATCCTTATTTTGCCATTACTTTTTTACTATCATTTCTATCTTTACACCACCATTACTAAATTTAAATTTTTAGCTTATATTAAGGGTACATTTAGAAACATAAAATTATTCTTAAAATTTGTTTTTGAAATTTCTCTAATTTTGGAACTGAAGGGAGTTTATTACAAACTTTAGGCTGAACTAGATATATTCTTTCTGGCACTCCACAAGCAGAGCCTGCCATGTAGTTGGTTACATGGACATGGGGTGAAAGGGGTTGAAACTTGAAAACCTTGAATCTTTGGATTTAACATGAGTAAGCTTTATATTAAATAATACACAGTGAGGAACACGGGTTTAATCTTTTTCCAGTTTCTTCATTCAAGAAGCAAATTCATTCTTGGTTCAAGCAAACCTCTTTTATTGTTGAATTCAAGTGTTAGTTGTCTCTTTCACGATTAAACCTAAAGGACCTGAGCATCCAAATTTTTGAGGGTCAGGCATTGCTGACTACAACCTATTCAAAAGAGTCTTGGGCCTATATGTTTTCACCTTCTATAAGACTGAGTTCTTACCAGATATTTTCTCTGTCAACTCTTTAGAACCTATAAATGCAGAAATATCTGCACATATAGGCGTAAACAATTGTTTATTGACTCGTCAAAAAAGGTAATAGCATGGTTGCCAAGAACACTGATCAACTGAGTATGCGGCACAAAATCGGGTACGAGAAACACAACCTATGGTAGGCTGTACAAGGCATCTAAGCTCTCGTACCACGATTTGTAATGATAGTAATTGGTACGTAGAACGCATGGCAATAAGAATTCCGTGATAACCCTGTCATTTGAGAATAAAGAAACTATATCACAGTAGTCATAAGCAATGCATATAAATATGACTTGCTTTGTACACAATTTTTTTTTTTTTTTTTGTTAACCGTGGGTTTCCCGGACGCATCCGGACTAATCCCGCCGAACCCGGGTCAGTCTTTTCATACGGGCTTGCGCCTGCGTCCCCGTGGCCACAACGGAACATTTTTAGTGCCCCTCCAAATGTTGTTAGTGGGAGTCGATCTTGAGTCGTCCGAGTTTACGGTTCGTTCCCAGGGCGGTTTGCACCACTGCGCCACTTGTTGTGGTTCTTTTTACACATTTTTCTTGAATGATACGGCAAAAGGCTCTTGGCTTATCTGTCTTATTGTCAGGTGTTCAATATACCATAACAGGGAGAACTGCTGGCTTTTGTCATGTACTTTGAATGATCTGTTTTTATCAATTATGGTAGTCCCAAATTGAAGTAGATTGCAAGAACCCATTTTAATTCCCGAATCAGTATGCTGGTTGATTTATATTCTCAACATTACCTTGGTCAAACAATGAAGTTATCCGAATTGTGTAATTGATTCTAGTTCTTTAACTACGGCCCGTTGTTTCATGTTCTATAGGTGCCAAGGCCAGAGTAGAATGCAAAGACAGAAATACTCAGAAAGTACTCTACAGTGTCGAGGGATTAACAGACCGAACCGGCACATACAGGATTACAGTAAAAGAAGACCACGAGGACCAGCTCTGTGATGCCGTGCTTGTTAGCAGCCCCCTGAATGATTGTGCGTCTGCAGACCCTGGGCGCGATCGTTCTCGCGTGATTCTCACCCGCTACAATGGGATGACTTCCGATAACCGTTTTGCAAACGCATTGGGTTTCATGAAGGATCAAGCCATGTCTGGATGCAGCATGGTTCTCCAGCAATACCAAGAATTGGAAGATTAGATTCTAGCAAATCCTCTAATGACTCTGAATGATTAGACATTCTTGTTTCCCAATGTTATATATCTTATTTATTAATTTTGTGGTAATGTTTGTATGAAGATTTAGAATAACTATGTTGAAGCTATTCTTTTATCGTTGAACTTTTTGCAGAATTTTACTAAATGCAGTATTTTACTGAGCTTAAAAATCATATTAACTTTGAATATTTTGTGGATGTTGAGAAGTAACTCTGGGGGTGAAGCAAGTGGAGCTGAAGCCTTTGTTTGAGAGGTCTTTTATGGAAGAGAAAAAGAGAAATAAAAAATTATAAAAGAAAAAAAGAGGAGAAAATTAAAGGAGGAGAAGAATATTCTCCCTCCAATTTAAGAAAAAAATTGAGTAATTTTCATTCTTCTTGTTCGTAAGTTGTAAAAGACACAGAAAATAGAAAAAGTAACTATTAATATGTTGAAGTGGAGTTTTGTTTATTTTGTTTGGGTGCAGAGTGATTGATAAGTTCCACATCAAAAATAAAAATATGCAAGTTGAGGACATTTAATACTCTCAAATGGACAGCTTCAAAAAATGAGTTTCAAATGGACAGACCTAATGTCCTAAATTTTTGATAAGGTTCACATAAGTATAGTTGGTTCTTTGTTGTTCCCAACAAGATAGACTATTGTGCCACTAGACTCTAAATTACTACAAATGTATCTAATGTGTCAAAAAATTCAAAAGCAAGCTGTATACAACATATATGTATTAAAAAATATATATAAAAAAATGGGAATTTAACCAAAAAAATTTAAAAATGGGAGGGTAAACAATAGCAAGTACTCATTTTCGATCGACAAATGATATATATATTGCGAATATTTACGTCGATAGTTAAATAGTAAAAGAAGTTATCATGTGCCAGCTGCATACAACAAGGTTGAAAAGAAGTTTAAGCCGAAGTTTGGTTCTTATGGGGTTTAAAATGAGAGGCCCAAAGCGTAAGCCTCCATGGGCTGACTGACCCAGTCTTTTTCCTTTTTAGTTGAGGTTTTTTTTAACAAAAAAATAAGAGAGAAAAGAGAAAAAAGAAAAAAGAAATAAAATTTGGAAAAAAATTGTCTTATGTTGCCTAGGCAATGGGTATTAATCAAGCATCAATTGGCAACGGATTATCCTCATCTAGTTGTTGTACTGCACATTATGTTTTGGTCTGAGAAATAGAAGGCCCATTGCATTAACAAGCCAAGTAATGTCAAGAACAAGCCAGAATAGTAACTAGCATTATCACCCGGAGTGTAATCTTATAGGCCCATTTGTTATTGACCTAAACTGAAAGGTCCATAAGATTTTTATGAGTAGGCTAGTCAATATACGGCCTTGGGCCGCATTTGCTAATTATGAAATCAAAAAACCTTTGTTAATACAACTCAACAAGTTGAAAGCAAATCTATATCTATATAATAATATATAAAAATAGTAACTGATCTCTTCACAAAATAGAATACTCTCATAGTTTCTAATATTTTTAAACTTCTTCAATCAATAAAAAGTAAATAAATCTAATAAAATATATGTTCATTTTTTAAACTTCTTCTCAAACAAAATCTTTTTTTTATATATATAATTAAAATTAAACAATATACTAAACAAATCCAATATACATAAATCTAATAAACTTATTCAACTTTTAATAAATTAAAAGTATCTAATAAATAAATACATACATACATACATACATACATACATACATACATACATACATATATATATATATATATATATATATATATATATAGAGTCCGGATCCAGTCCGGGATCCCGGACTTTGCTAAAATCCGGACTTTTTTTTTTGCTTTTTTTTTAAAACAACTAAAAAAAATAAATAAATAATTATGGAACTGAAATTTTTACATAATACAATGTTTTGGGCGTGATTTGGATATATATAACAAAACATGTATGTACAGTCTGCGCAGATTGTACATACATGTTTTGTTATATGTATCCAAATCACGCCCAAAACATTGTATTATGTAAAAATTTCAGTTCTATAATTATTTTTTTTAGTTGTTTTAAAAAAAAAAGCAAAAAAAAAAAAAAAAAAAAAAAAACTGTCGCGTTTTTGTTAAAATCCGGGCTCCCTGTCTCTATCCACATTATATATATATATATATATATATATATATATATCTTTTTATTTTAAAACTTCTTCTAAAACTGAATCTCTTTTTGTTTTAAATTAAAATTTGATTACTACTTATATAATACAATTTAAAAGGATTTAAAAAGGTAACAAATTTCTCATTTTTTAATTTTATAATCTTATTTTTTATTTTAAAAATTAAAAAACAACAATTCCAACACAACTAAAAAACTAAAAGTCTAAAACACGTTGCAAACTCCTTCCCCAATTTTATCCTAATCCAATTCGGCCAATTAAAAAGTCCCATTTTAATTTTAGAAAACCCAAATTTTAATTTATTTTTCAACACAAAGAAGCAAGAATTCCAACACAAGTCAAACACTAAAATAAGCCTATTCCTCCAATTCTATCCCCATCCTGCCCGAAGACACCAAAAATTTGCACGAATTTATCTAACTATGCCATGAGGGTAAAAACGTCAATCCACAAAGAGCTTAGGGTGGTCAAAGCGAAGATTATAAAGCCAAGGACAATTACTTGGAGGTCACATATGGACCTTTGGGTACTAAAGTGCAAAAAGGAAGACAAGGGATTAACCAGTGTGTTCATTTTTCTCCCTTATCCCAGATCCAAAAATTATCAAATTTGGTGTTATTGCATAAGTCTCGAAAAGAGCTTTTCAGATTAAGGTGCCACACCTTCTAATTCTTCGCAGTTTGAAAGTTATAAATGTTTCAGCGCATGACACGAAAATGGACTGCGTGCGGCCCACCAGCTAGGCTGCCGTAGGTGTACCTGTGGCAGGCCTAGCTGGCCTATATAAGGGCCTTGTTGCTTCATTTGCACGAAAAAGGGAGAGAAAAAAGAGACAATAAAAGGTCCTCTTTGGTGCCAAACTTTCCTCCAACGCGAATTCTAACTTCGACGGAACTACAGTTATTTTCGAGGGAATTTCCGTCGAAATTAATATAATTCTGAGGGAATTAGGGCCGACGAAAATTCCGTCGGAAATAATTTATAAAACCTAAATCAGATTTCATTTCCTTCAGCTGCATTGATCATCTCTCTCTCTCTATCGTTCACACTGTCTCTCTCTCATCTCTCATCGCCGTCGACCTTCTACCACCGCCGATGCCGTTGCTGTCTCATATCAGCCGTCGTTGTCCCCGCCGTCGAATCCCAGCCGTTGTCGACAACCTCTAACTCCATTCTATTCCACTGTCCGTTCGCTCCTTTTAGGTAGAATCAAACCTAATTTTCAAGGTATGTATGTTCAATGATTTTCATTTAGCTGCAACATGAGGTTATTCGGTATTATATATTGACTTGGGTGTGAAATTTCATGTCTGAAATTTGGTTAATAGTACACTGTATATGAATTTTGGTATTACAATGTACCGCAAGATGAATTTATTTTATTTTTGGATTGATATTACTAGAATTACTTCAAGTTTTAGTCTGAAATTGGTCAATTTGGTTATGTACTTGGTCTGAAATTGGTCAATTTGGGTCTGAGGGTTTAAAATTTCTATGAAATTGCTCTGAAATTGGGAAATATTGGTCTATAATTTGTCTGAAATTGGTCAATTTGGGAATGAAAGGTCTGAAATTAGTGAATTTGGGATTGATTTTAAACCATCACAGTTATTAATTGACTAAATTGGGACTGATTTTGAGACTATCTTAATAATTTGGGGCTGCCTTACTTATGTTGTATGTATATGAATTTTTTTCATCAATATTATGTCTTTATCTTTCCTACTGCATATAATTAACTTGGTATATTTGCTATTTCTGACGGAATTTCTGTTAGAATTCTTCATTTACCATGTATGTGGGCCCTGCTTTATTTTATTTACGAATTTTAATTAGTTTCCAATATTGAAATATACTAAGTACCATATACTTAGTTTCTTACCCACAATAAAATGAACTAAGTAGCATTTACTTAGTTTTGCACTACTAAATTGCAACAAATTAAAATGATATAATATAATATAATACAAAATAAATAAATTAAATTAAAATAAAATAAAGCAAATTTAATAGAATAATATATAAATAATATGAATTAAAAAATATTAAAATAAATAAGAATTTAATTTAATATAATATAATAAAAAATAAATAAATTAAATTAAAATTAATTATAATATAATATAATATAATTAAAATTAAATTAAATTAAATGAAATAAATAAATTAAAAATAATTAAAGTAATAATTTGTTACATTATATTAACAAAACAAAACAAAACAAAATAAAATAAAATAAATAAATTAAATTAATTTATTTAAATAATCTACTACAAAATAAATAAATAAAAGTAAAGGTAATTTAATTTAATTTAATAACATAAATAAGCAAACAAAATAAATTAAAAAATAACTTAATTTAATATAATTAAATTAAGTTAATTAATATAATATACATTATAATATAAAATAATAAAATATATAAAAAATTAAAATAAAAACAATAAAATAAAATAAAAAATAAAATAAATTAATTTAAATATAAAAACATATAAATATAATTAAATAAAATAATTACTATAACATAAAATAATAAAATATAAAGTATATAAAATAAAATAAAATGAAATAAATTAATTAATTTAAATAATATAATATAATACAAAATAGTAATGTAAAAATAGTATAATATATTCAAATGATAGTACTCATATTAAATTGAGTAGCATTTACTTAGTTTATCATTGGAAAAATAAACTAAGTAGCATTTGCTTAGTTTTTCACAATTGCAATAAACTGTATATATACCTGTGTATGTAGTATATTAATTAGGAGCTTAGAAACCCGTTCGACATTTACTCAATAGGAGTGTATGCCGAATAGTCCCCAGTTTGGGACTGTTGCTGGATGTTATGTCTCTCACTTAGGCCAGTGCCAAATGTCTTGGGTACGTTTTTTCCGAAAAGAGAATTTTTTGCCCAGAGTGTCTATATGTTCTTCGAGTGCATACTTAGACTAAGTTGTCTTGGTCTATTTCGTGTACTTGGAGACCGTGGGGAGGTGTTGCCGAAATTTTCTTGAAACAGAAGAAATGTGCTCAAGGTGTTGGCACTAGTGAGGAGACGCATTCAGGAACGGGATAAAAGCCTAATCCCTATAGAGTGGTCATATTGTCGAATAGAAAATCATGCATGAACTGCATATATACATCAATATTCCCCTTTCTAATTGGGTATTTTCTTCAATTAAAGATGTCAGCCGACCGGAGTTAGATGTACTGTATGATACGGGTTGATGGGAGAGGATTAATTGATGCTTACCGTGATGAGTTCTGCAATTTTATGAACAAAGCAATAGAATATGTTGATGATCCGAACGGAAAGATGAGATGCCCATGTCTTAAGTGTAAAAACATGATTTGGAAGAAAGCCGATGAAGTTAAATTTGACTTGTTTTTATGCGGGTTTGTGGATGAGTATTCAGTATGGATTCATCACGGGGAATCACATGAGTTGGGAGGAGTGGCTGACAGTACTGTAGACCAACTAATTCAACGGGATTTATACGCCGATAACTATAATGCCGTGGAAATGTTGGTCGATGCTTATGGCCCTACCAATATTGACTGGGTTGAAAATGAGCATTCGTCAAGCAGTGCTCAACATGTGCCAAATGATATAGCTGCTGCCTTTACAAGATGCTATCTGAATCGGGGGTTCCACTGTATCCTGAAAATGATAAGCACACCAGGCTATCTACAGTGACGAAACTTTTACACTTCAAGAATGAGCATGACTATAGTGAGCGAGGTTTCAATGATTTGCTTACTATTATTAGCGAGTTCTTATCGGCTGATCATACTCTGTCCGCGAATTACTATGAAGTGAAGAAGATGGTAAAAGGGTTGAATCTGGGGTATGAGAAGATCGATGCTTGTCAGAAGGATTGTATGTTATATTATGGGGAGGACAAAGCTAAGGTGCGGTGTGATATCTGCAACTTGTCTCGGTACAAGATGACAAAACATGGGGGGAAGGATAAATATGTGCCTAAGAAGATCTTACGGTACTTTCCTCTTACGCCCAGACTGTAGTGTCTATTCATGTCGCCGCACATGGCTAAACATATGAGTTGGCATAAAAGAAGGGACGTCGTGCTTGGTCAGTTGACTCACCCTACAGATGGAGATGAATGGTGTAATGTCCAGGAATTTTTTTAAACATTGTATCGAATTTATTTTAATAAATAAAATTCATTTTATATATATTTACGAATTTAGTTGGATCCATGTAGGTATTTTTATTTAATTATATAAATACGTGGTCCAATAATTTTCTTTGCCTTAAAGGGGTTCATTAATAGTTTGAATCAATTAGTGAGTTAACCCTAAGAATTGATTGACAAGAAAATTGGGAAGAAAGTAAATAAATACTTTTATCATTATCGAATTAAATAATTCAAATAAAGAATTATGGTTAAAATAAATATTTTAAATAATTAATCAAGTTGGTTATTTAAATTAGATGCTAATAATATAAATATTAAGTTAGTGTATTGGGCCATCTTCCTCTTTATTTTAAATGGCCCAACATCATTGGGTAGGATTAATTTTCCTTCTAATTCCTTTTGGGCCACATTTCTTTTATTACAATTAACCCAAATTTAATAGGGCTGAGCCCAATTTCTTTTTAGTTCTCTATTGGGCCATTTTCCTAATCAATTCAGCCGGCCTAACCCTATTGGGTTGAGCCCAAATCCCTTCCAGCCCAATTTGAGCCCATTCCTTATCTCTTTTACCAGCCCGGTTATAACACTAGCAAACGGGTCGATCCAATCAATTTGGGGGAACCGGTTATTTGATTTCAATAACCATTAACCGAGCAAGCCTCTCAATATCAGATAATCTAATGAAATCAAACCCAGCCATCTAACCCTCACATCAGTTGCAACCGAGCGATCAATTTGGGGGAAATCATCCGAGCAAAAAGGGGAAACCCTAACACCTCAAATCAATAGTCGAGAAAGAAGCGGTCTAAGCCCTCAATCAATCAACCAGACCCAGCGAGTGACGGGAGAGAGACGCCAGGCGTGCGTCGGCGGCAGCGTGAGCGACCAGCGGTCGGAGCGGGGAAAGGCATCGACGACCGAGCAAGCGCGGCACGGACCAAGGGTCCCAGAAATTCGGCGAAAACGACCGACGAGATACGCGGCTCGAGGGATACCGACGACGTCAGTGGACTTGATAGGTACAATCGGACGACTACCTCCCTCTACCCGACGGTCCTTAATTTGCTAATTGGGGTAATACCCAGCCAAATTGGGTAAATTTTCTTCTATAAATTGAACCCCTCCTGCCCTAGACCAAGCTGCCGAATCCCTTTGTTTGTGAGTCCAAAAAAAAAAAAAAGAGAGATCGTAGAGCTGTGGATGTCCGAATTCGTTGAGTATTTTGGGAGGAGAAGGAGGATTGCAACGCGATCGACAACAAGGTACAACAAGGATTTCTCAAGCCGCTGTGATGGTTCTCTGTATTGGGTTTTGTATAAATTTCTTTCTTGTGTACTTAGATTTGTATTGCCGATTGTGCTGTGTTGGTATTGGTTATATTATACAGTGTATGGTATTGTATGGTTTGATTTGGGAATCTGTTGCGATGAACCTTAAAGGTTCTAGCAGTCAATTTTGTGTTGTATTTAGGCCTAGAATTTTGGGATGCCCAGTAGATGATGGGTATAATTCCTGGATTAATCTTGGTTTTCCTTGTTTTTCTGTTTGGGATGGTACTGAATTCGAAATCAGTATTGTTATAATCTATTTAGAATTTGTTGCCTACTATGTTGGGTAAAAATCTTTGGTTAGTTTGGAATGAAATTGCAGGAGTTGAATATAATTGTGATTGTGGATTTTGGCAGCATAGAACTATTAACTGAGTAGTGTTATACAATAACTGAACTGTTTTGTTCGAATAGGTTGTGTAACTCACTAGGGTTAGCTGTTGATCAAATGTGCAATCTTTGGCTTAACTATTGGTCATT
Organism: Aralia elata; assembly: GCA_034770075.1. Classification (NCBI taxonomy): domain Eukaryota; kingdom Viridiplantae; phylum Streptophyta; class Magnoliopsida; order Apiales; family Araliaceae; genus Aralia; species Aralia elata. The sequence continues at coordinate 1,107,781 of JAVJAP010000049.1, forward strand.
AAAATGAGCAATTAATGCACTTGGGGAATTAACTAGTTATTTTAACTAACTAATAAAATTAATAAATTAATTATTTATTATTTATCAATAAATAATAAATAAAGATAATTAATATGTAATTATTGTTATTGAAAAATAATTATGTATGAATAAAGTTAATTATCAATAAACAATAAACATTTAATTATTATTTAGTATTAGATAATAATTAAGTGTGAATAAAAGTAATAAAGTAATTATTTGTTAATAATAAATAAAGATAATAATATCTAATTAATATTAATAATAATTAGGTATGAATAAAGCTGATAAGGATAACAATTTCTTAATCCATTAATGAAATACTGATTAAGTACGAGGGAGATTAATAAGTTAATTATTTTTGGCCCTTAATAAATAAAGATGATAAATACTTAAGGATTAGTTAATTAATATTAAATAATAACTAAGTGTGTGTAGAATTAATACGTTAAGTAAGGAACAAGATTAATAATCACTCAATTACCCCTAAGGTAAATAGTAATTAAGCGCAATAAAATAAAATAAGTGATCAACTATTATTTAGTTGCTATTAAATCATGATAAATTTATTATTTCATAAATGGTAAATAAGGATTGTTAACCCATATTTAGAGACAGATAAGGGTAATAAATCTGAGAAATCGAAGAATAGTAATCATGATTAGCTACCACTATTTTAATAGCTAAAGGTCATTAATTAATTTCTGTTTAGCTAATGTTAAATAGTAATTAAATGTAGATGGAGAAATGTTACCTGCTAAATAAATGATATAGTAAGGTGTGTCAATATACAACTATGCCATATTAATTGATAAGTCGACTTTATCCAATGATAGGTCACTCAAGATCAATTAATTAAAGCTAAAATTTATCTGTAGCTGAGCAAACAGGCAAATTCATCTTACTCAACTTTTACATTGAGCAAGTCCTTTATATCGAAACTTTAACTGTTGCAAGTTCTTTTCATTCGAGCAGGCTACTATCGTATTGTAGTTTGAAATTTTATTCTAAGAATGCTTAAGTGGTTTAATTAATTTACAGTTATTCCACATCTATAATATTATTGACAATCGCATTCGATGCATTTGAATTCGTACATTTATTAAAGTTCCGAAATTTACGAACTATTCATGATTAAGTCCGAACCCTTGTTCGGTCAGGCAAGTATGTGAAAATTTATAAAAGCTATCTGAACCAATCGATGGTAAGGATTCTTAGACTAAATGGACACCCCTTTTATTATAGGGGAGTACCCCAGGTACCGTATATAAGGTACAAACAACAGAGTTAAATGTTATGCATACACATAGCGTACGCGAGGCTGATCCCCTCAAGTACTTATTCTGTAGCCAGTAACCAGAGGGTCAACTAGCTATTGACTCCTTTGGAAGTTATTGTTCAAAGTCTACTTGACCATCTCTGTTTTAAAAGCAATTAATGTTCTTGCTTCTGATAATTGTTGAATTCTCTTTCTATATTTCCCTTCATCATGATATATCCTTATTGTTGTACTTTAAACTTGCTGAGCAAACTCGTTGCTCACCCTTGCTATATCATGACTCCATTGCAGCTAAACCCGAGACGTCAGGGAAGAACAAAGGGAAGGAAAAGATGAAGTGATAGACTTCATGTAGCTGATTATACCTTAAGTGTAGTAAATTTTTATTAATGTAATTTAAACCCTGACAATTATGTGGGTATGGATTTGTGTTAAGCTTTTAAGGTTATTGTATTCTGGGACTAGTAACACCTTTCTAATGAACAACATATGTTTATTTCTACATTTTAGTCTATGTATGTTGTTGGAGGTGAATGATGTATTGGATCGTGATGACCGGATCCGGGTGTTTGGAGACCCGAATTTGGGGGCGCCACAAATGGAAGAAGTTTGATGATTTTTTTTTCCAGAATTTGCTGATAAAGTTAGGAATGTCAGGCTTGGCATGGCTACTATGGCTTTTGTCCATTTAATAATTTTAGCCAGCTCTACTCTGTTTGGCCAGTGATCATGGTAGCTTACAATCTTCTACGGTCAATGTGCATGAGGGATCCGTATATGTTCTTGACTTTACTCATACCGGGGGATAAGAGTCCTACAAAGGACATAAACGTGTACCTCAGACCGTTGGTTGATGAACTTAAGATGTTGTGGGAGATGAGGGTTCAGACTTATGATAAATCGGTTAAGCAGAATTTTGTGACGAAAGCCGCTCTGTTGTGGAGTATCACTGACTATCCGGCACTTGGGATGATCAGTGGTTGGTCAACTCACGGGAAGCTGTCATGTCTAGTCTATATGGGGGATGTGCAAGGTACATAGCTACTTCATGCGTGAAAAACTAGTTTCTTTGGAACTGCTCGTAGATTCTTGCCTGCTGATCACAGTTATATAAAAATGTCTGCACAGTTCAACAAAAAGATAGAGAAGAAGGGGATTGTTAGTCGATTATCGGGCAACGAGGTCTTGGGCTAGTTGAATGATTTGAAATTTCCACCGCTAGAGAATGAGCACGGTAAGTTGAGAGCAATAGGGTACGGGAAAACTCATAACTGGACACACTCACCTATTTGGTTTGAGTTGTCATATTAGGTCACACTATCAGTCCTCCATTGTATAGATGTCATGCATATAGAAAAGAATGTATTCGAGAACGTGTTTTACACCGTGCTAGATGCGAGTGGTAAAACAAAAGACAATGATAAAAGCACGTAAAGATTTGGAGGAAATGAATATCAGGCGGGAATTGTGGCTCCGTCCTAACAACTTAAAACCAAAAGCTCCTTTTTATCTTACCAAGCAACAGGTTGAAGACATTTGCAAGTGGATAAGTGCATTGCAGCTCCCTGATGGATATGCTTTTAACATATCTCGTTGCAGTAAGGTTCAACAGTTGAAAATTACTGGGTTCAAGAGTCACGATTGCCATGTATTCATGTAGAAGTTGATGCCAATTGCATTTTGCGAGATGCTACCCAGAAAAATTGTTGACGCCTTAACCGAACTTTCAAAATTTTTTCAGGATCTTTACTCAACGGTTATAAGGTACAATGATGTGGATCAGATGGAGAAAAATATAGTGTTGATAATGTGCAAGCTCGAAATGATCTTGCCTTCAGGGTTCTTTGACTCGATAGAGCATGTGCTTATTTATCTACCATATGAACTTAAGCTTAGAGGACCGGTGCAATATCAGTGAATGTATCCTTTTGAGAGGTAATATCATCTAAATTGTGCAATTTTGATGACATTTATACTTAATAGTCTGAATTAATGCCCGTATCTTTCATTGTACCCATAGGTACATGCTGATGGGCTAAATCTATACTAGCAATTTAACGTGCAAGTATACACGGTCAATCAAGTAATAAAATGAAAGTAAAGTTGTTGATTCCACGAGGAATAATCTAATAAACCAATTAATATTCCCAATAACTAACTTTAAATTAACCGAATTCTATTTAAACAAGAAATAAGTGTTTCGTAATCACTAATAGTTAAACTAATAAGAGAAATAAGTATGGATAATATAACAGAAATGAAATTATCAAGATTAAAATTTTCTCCGATGATGTTTCCTATTCTTCCAGTCCCTATTTAACCAATCAAACGTTACAGATTGCTAACAAATAATTCATAAGTATTTATCTAACTTATTTCAAGATTAGATAAGTGCCATCATTCTTAACTAGAACACTATATTTTTATGTGAATAATTAACAATGATGCAATAGATACCAATTCTTAACAAGTTCATGCGACACTTGGGTATATTTCTATCCCTTATGTAAATTGAATAATAATTCTTAACATGAATTAATCCAATACATGTATCATATTCCACACCTAGTCTAGAATCAACGTTTCCATCTCATCTAGATCAACAGATTAATTGTTGGCCAAATATAATAAACAATCTTGCAAACATCTGATAGAAGTTAAATAGTCAATAAATTAATAAAAACCAATCATCGGGTTCCATTGCAATCTTGAAAATAGAATTTAGTTCATGAATAAAGAAACGAACAACATCTCATCAATAAAAGTCATTATAAACACAAGAGTTTAAAAGAAAGATAAAGAAAAGAATCTGATGGACAACTCCCACTATAGTTCTTCAGATCTTGATCTTCAATCCTCTTTTCCCTTCCCTTAGATGGAATTGATTGAGAGGTATTTTCTTCCTTTGTACGTAAATTATATCCTTCGTTCTCTCCCTCCTCTTTTCTCTGTTTGCCTCGCTTCATATATAAAAGATACATGAAAGACCTAATTTTGCCGCACACATGCGCGCGAAAAAACACTCCTGGCGCCGCGACCCACACAACCAGGCGCTGCGACCCCAAACACGCGCTGCGACTCACCAAAGTGAGCGCCGCGACTCTTAATCCCTGTATAGTTTTCTTCCTTGCTCGCCCAATTGCTTCAAATATTGCGATTTTTTTACCACTTAACTCCTTTATTCCTACAAAATGAACAAAAGCCATAAATTGAGTACAAACTCTATAAAATGACATAAAATACTTAAAAACACACAAATTATTAAGCCTAAAAGTACCCAAATAATAGGTATAAAATATACTTATCAAATACTCCCAAACTTAAATATTTGCTTGTCCTCAAGCAAAAACTTAAATCAAACTACAACTAACTTTCCCAACATAAGTATTAAAACACTGTTACTCGATACTTGGCCTCAAGACAATCTTGTTCTACACACTCTTAATTCAATGCATACAACTATGAAAATTAACCCAATTGATGGTTACACAGCAACTTGCAAATCTTTACAAATGCACATAAACCCCTAAGCTTATAATAGATAGAATTTAGAAGAATTCACGCAATCAACATTCCATAGAAATCTTAGATCCTCCTTCAAATCCTTTTAGGCACATCAATTTCCACTAATCAAAGTAACGCATAAGTTCAGCGAAATATTAAAATGTCAAGCTTAGTAAGATTATTTTCTATGCTTATTCTACACAATAATCACAAATATATGTTTTTTTTTCATTTTTTTTAATTTCCCGACGAGTGCATTTTTTGCTCCTTCTCATCCTCCCATATATCTGATTGAGTGCGTTTTACGCTCCATCTCAACCATACATTTCCTTCAACAATAAACAACTAATCTTACCTCCAAACTAAGCTCGCTTCTCCCCTAAACTTATGACATGCCCCGTTTTAGTTCAACCAATCATTCAATCAAGTATTCTCTGGTCTCAACAAGATTACCATGGACACATGATTGCATACATTTCTTCCAAATTTATAAATTCTTTCACAATTTTCTACATATTCAACTTATGGGATCCACACATCATTGTGTAAGGACTACAATCGAGTATAACCACAAACGAATTAAAAATCAAATTGCATGCATCACATTCAAGATGTGACGCCCCCAAATCTCTACACTCCCCTGTAGCAGATCTGATGCTCACGTGGAACTATACAACTATAAATATTCAATAAAATATGACTTCTATCTATCCAAGGTTCACAGTATCCCATAACAGATAATAATTCTCGTCAGAACGTTATCCGTGTTTGGATACCCTCACTTGGATGTACAGATTCATATCTTGTGGATATTTCTTTCATATCGATATTCCCTATCTATCTGACATTCACAATATTAATGATAAGATTGTCCATATAGGACTCTCAACATCATTTAGATAGCCTCATTCAGATGTATAGTTCGTATCGACACTATATTTAACTTAGTACAACTATTCTAAAAATTTAAAGATCAGAGTATAACGCCTTCTTTAATATAAAGGATCATAATATATTACATATCATTTGGTTCGGTTACATCATTCGTTATACTAAGTTATTACAACAACAAGTCCGTAAAAAGGCTTAAAATATTCAACAACAAAAATAAAATTTAATAATCATGGCTTTTCCCCTTTTTGGTCCCAGACGTGCAAGGGATATCATTTAAAGCTGCAAAAGAAGATATGCGCAAGAATGAGCTACAAATGCTCAGCAAGTTCATTTGAATATGTAAACACCATGTGTTTGATTTGAAAGATGTCAATGATGTATACTGAGGGTTCTGTACATGAACCATATATTTCATTTAGTTCTATCAGTCTTTAATGACTTAGAACCATTTGAGTTTTGGATATCTGGTAGGTGATCAGCCTCACCAATATCCTAGGAGTATGCATATCATCCTACCATTTTATGTTGATATATTATCAACTATTCGTCACCTTATATTAAGGGAATTTCGTCACCTTATTTTAAGGAAAATTTTCCGGTTCACCTTACATCAAGGTGTTCCATTTCTCAGTATCAGATGTCGTACCAAACAATTTGGCTTGACACAACAATTTAAGCTCGAACAAGCAATATATGAATAATAATTCATTTCTTAAGTTATGCTGAACAAGAAGCAATAACTTCACAATAATTGATAGCAAGATGTATAATACTTGCTTAAATATAACAAAGTTGGGAGACTTGCTTAATATAAATTGAGAAAGGTTAGGACACTTGCCTTAGCGTAGCTCACTATAATTTAGTACAATCGGTCAACGCACGTAGTCTACGTATACCAATAATAAGCGTTAGCACGTATATAAACATGTATTACGCTAATCTAAACAAGTTTCATTAAGGTTCGACGTTGATTCGGTATCTCGGTCGCATCCTTAATGGCTAAACACATAGATTGTTCGATAAAACTTCATTTGGAAGTCGAATTATTAGTCTAAATAATTTAATTATTATTTCTAACATTTTTAGAAGCTTGGTATTATTTTTAAATAATTTTCAGAAGCTTGGAAGTATTTTTAAATAATTTTACAAGCTTAGGAATATTTTTAAATGATTTAATTATCATTTAGAATAATTTTAAAACATTTAATATGTTATTTAAATAATTTATTTATCATTTAGAATATTTTTAGATATTTAAAATATTATTTAAATGATTTATTTATCATTTATAATATTTTTAGAAAGATAGAATATTATTTAAATGATTTATTTTATCATTAATAATATTCTTAGACTTTATTTTATCATTAAAATAATTTATTTATTACTTATAATAATTTTCAAAACTTAATTTAATATTTAAATGATTTAATTATCATTTAAAGTAATTTTTAAATACTTAATATATTATTTAAATGATTTATTTATCATTAATAATATTTAAATATTTGATATTTTATTTAATTATTATATATAATAATTTTACTTACCTTAATATCATTTTTAAATAATTAATATAATTATTTAATAATTTAATATCATTTTTAAATAATTAAAACAATTATTAAATGATTTATCATAATTATTATTTATTATTTAATTAAATTAAATAATAATTCAGAATATATAAAAATATTAAAAATAAATTTTTATAATTTAAAAATGAATTTTCGTATTTATTTATTAATTATTAATAATTATTTAATATTTATTTATTATTTTATAATTTATTTAATTAATTTATTTTATTTTTATTAAATATCCGTCGCTAAAGGGCTTTAGCGACGGTCTGCATGCATTTAAAGGTTTCTGGGTTTGGGGATGAATTTCGTCGCTAAAGGTGTTTTTCATGAAGAACACTTGGTCAACGCGTTGCAGCCTACTTTGATCTCAAATTTCTCTTTGATGTTTTAATGGTTGTGTTTGATTCTTGTTGCTGGTTATAGCCTATATGGTAGAGAGTAACGACATGTGTTGTTTGAGATCAAACAACATCATTTGATGCCATCTAAATTTGGTCAAACTAGCAGGGACCACCTTCAAGGGAATTCTGGGTTACCCAGAAATGAAAATCCGAACGGTCAAGGCACTTTTGACCGATCATATCTTTCATCCTAGTTATTTGTTTTCTATGCCACACGTCGGGCTTTAAAGATAACATGGCAGGCTACACATACATGCATAGAAACAGATCAAACAACTACTCCAAGACGATCAAAAGACCTGACAATCTTGCCTGTCAGACTGTTCTTGACTGCCAAGAACAGTTTGAGTTTTTGGCTTGATTTTCATATCTAAATGTTATGTAAACATGTTTTAACCGCCCAGATCACTAAATAACATATTAACAAGTATTCCTAAACATCTAAAACACAAAAAATTTGCAGGCTTGAAGATCAAACATAAATTAGGGTTTTGTGCACCTTTTTCTTTAAAATTTGATTTCTGATCTTGGCTACTGATCTTGTGATTGCAGAGGCTTGTTATGGCTGGTAATATAGGTGTTTAGGGTTTGTAAATTCGTAGGTTAAATGACCAGCTTGATGTTCTGTGACACCCCCAAATCCGGATTTCCTAACCTCGAATTCGGTGTTCACGATACTCAACAACAAACATACTTTCTAACTAATGCGGAATAATAATCATAACATGTCTATCGAAATCGTGATAATCATCTTACAATAATGGTCCCAATGTTCTTTAACCTTAACTTAAAACATACCCTTAACACAATAGGGTTCACATAACTAAATAACAATTCAAGATAAACTATTATATAAGCCCTATCAGGCACTATTCTTGCACCTTCTCCTTTCCTTTGTTCCCTCTTGACGTTTCTGCCTTAGCTGAAATAAAGATCATGATATAGCAAGGGTAAGCAACTAGTTTGCTTAGCAAGTTTATACACAAGGGAGATATATCATGAATAGAAAGAAGTTTTGCTTTCAATGTTCAACAACAGGATAAAATAGTGAAGAAACGTGAATTAATAGTCAACGCTTGAATATTCGAATAATTGAAATTCAATTACTGAGTGGTTTGAAATAACCAGGGACATTTGCCAAGGTTCTCAGCACTTAGACTGGACCTCTTAAAAAGTTTTGGTAATCAAGGGGATCAGCCTTTCATACCCCGTGATTTATGCATAAACACTTAATAACCGACATTGATATCATGCCTTAAATCAAATTTATCCTTTGCTCAGCCAAGAGTTCTTACATGACAATATAATAAGAACAGCTTTTAAAATACCTTTGATTTAACAAATTAGACATGCTTGATCTAGCTGATACAAATAGCATAGATCTATCTTATAAATAATTCATGCCTGAAAGAACTTCAATTGAATATACAGTTCAATAATAATAGGGCACGAAAATAATTGCACAAGGTGCGAGTCTCAATAACCAGTATAGATGTGAATAATCAAACAATAATTATTCACTAACATGCTTCGAAAATAATAACTCGAGTTTGAGTTAGGGAACTTGCCTGTCTGCTCAGCTACAAACAATTCTAGCTTTAACTAATTGTCCTTGAAGAACCTAACATTGATAATGTTGATCTATCAATTAGTACTGCGTAGTTGTATATCGATACGCTTACTTATGCTATCTATTTAACAATTAAGCCAATAACATTGCACACATAAGCAAATAGACTATCGTAAATCCTATAAGACACTTAATTAATCCTTAGGTTGTTGGTTTAATTAATTAACAATGTTTCCCTTAAGTGATAAACACTTATTAAACCCTTAAACAATTAATAATAATTGTTCAATTAATTAACATTACTTTTTCTTAAGTAATATTCATTTATTAAACCCTTAAACAATTAATTATAATTGTTTAATTAACGAGTTATTTAAACTCTCTCTATTTTATTAACTCCATCTTCATTTAATTACTATTAAATAGTAATTAATTAATTATCTTTAGTTATTATTAATAGTATTTAATAACTAATTATATTCATTTATTATTTAATTATTAATTAAATAATAATTAAGTTATGAATTTTAATTGTCTTTAATTATTATTTAAGATTAAATAATAATTAATTAAGTTTATTTATTATTTAAAGTAAATCAAATAATAAATAATTAATTAGTAAGTAAGTATGAATTATCTTTAGTTATTATCTAATAGTAAATAATAACTAATTAGATTTATTTATTATTTAATTTAATCAAATAATAATTAATCAGTGAGTAATAATTATCTTTAGTTATTATTTAATAATAGATAATAACCAATTAAGTTTATTTATTATTTAAGTTAATCAAATAATAAATAATTAATTTATAATTTTTTAATTATCCTTAATCATTATTTAATAATAATTAATTTATTATATATGAAAAATATAATAGCACATCCAGAAATTTAATTTTATATGACTATTATTTTATTATTATTATTTTATAAAAATAATAATAATAATAAGGGTTTTAAGTATTTAATATTTATAAAAACAAGTCTCGATGGCAATTTGGTAAATAAGACGAAATTCGGACGGAGGGGCACAACCGTAATTTCTCCCGCCTGATCGCCCCCCGCCCGCGCATTGCGCGTGAGCCTTCCCTGCCTGGCCAAAACGACGCCGTGTGAGCGCCAGGCGCTTAACCTTTAACCCTAGCCAAAACGACGCCGTTTGGCGCTACTACTTGACAGACTGGCGCGCCATGCGCGGCCAGTCCATTTTTTTTTTTTTTTTTCAGGCGCGCGCCATGCGCGGCTGGTCTTGACCCACTCATGCGGAAGCCTTCCAGGGAGTTTTCAAAGCCACCCAAAAGGTTCTAATACCATCAAGCAAGTTTTATACTCCAAATAAATTCCAAAAAAAAATATTCATGACTACAAAATATTTCTAGTATTACAAAAAAATATTTATGACTTAAATCAATATTTTTCATCAATAAATTTTGTACTCCAATAAATCATTGTACACATGTTTTAGCCCATCCAACCACTAAAACTTGCTACCAATCTTTTTAAACTCCAACATATTACTAATAAAACATACTCAATCGTTATTTATCACCACCTAGGTTTTAAAATCATGAGTTAAGCATTCTTTTAGAAAATATAGATCTAACAAAATAAAACGTAGATCTAGTAAAATAAAACATAGATCTAGCAAAATAAAACATAGATCTAGCAAAATAAAACCTAGATCTATAAATATTTCATTTTCTTCCACAACCTCCAACCAATAAGCCATAGAAACCCCAACACAAATAAATGACTACCACTAATATATGTTAGCCATTTAATATCAACAAGAAAACTAGGGTTTAAGAGAATGAAGATGTATACCTAGAGTTAGTGGCTATCCTCCTCTTCCTTCCAAGTATGATCCGAAAAAGAATATGAACTAGCTAGGTCTCCTTCACTCCTTGGTGACTCAATATATTTTCTTTTGCTCTCAAATGCTTTCCAATGCTCTCAATGCTCTCAACTCTCTTAGGAGATGAATAATAAGGGAGCCAACCCCTATTATCTTTGGTGAGGGCCCTATTTATAGGAAAAATAAAGACCATGGGCAACATAGTCATTAACCATGACTAGGCAAGGGCAATTCGGTCAATTCGTCAATAATAGGAAGTTTCCTAGCAACTTCCTCAAGGGTAATTTAGTCATTTTCCAACCTCCTCCAAGGTTAAAATAGTCTTTTCTCAAAATCTTAATTATCCATTAGTTATTAGCCATTTTCCATTGGTTATTAAACATTGGTTATTATCTTGCCATCATTACATTGGTTTAAACACAATGGTTATTATCCCGCCATCATTTCATTGGTTATTAACCACTGGGATATACAGTGGTTATTGCCCCTTCATGATTACCTTGGTTATTAACCACTCTTGGCCATTTTAGTCATTACACACAAATTCCTACACTTGACTCACCTATGGTTATTTCTTAACCATAATTATATCATACCTGCCAACACAAGTATAGACACATTCTATACATCTCCCACCAATTAACCCAAGTTGGTTTAAATAGTACACAACGTTTAACTCATTGAATTAAATTAGATTTAATTAATAAGGACGTTCAAAATTCACGGGCATTACATCCCTCCCCCCTTATAAAAATTCCGTCCTCGGAATTGCAAAAATAGGGTTACTCAAATAAGAACGGATAATTCGCCTTCATTTTCTCTTCGAGTTCCCACGTAGCTTCTTTCGACTGCGTGATTCCTCCAGAGAACTTTGACGGAATGTATGGTCTTGTTTCTCAGCTTCTGTTCCTTCCTATCGAGAATTTGGACAGGAACCTCCTCGTACGATAAGTCCTTCTCGGACTTGAATTGGCTCATAGGAAATAACATGCTTGTAGTCTGGCTTATATGGACGTAACACTGATACATGAAACACGTTGTGAATGTGCTCAAGCTCAGGGGGTAATGCTACCTCGTACGCCACTTCGCCTATTCTCCTTAATATTTCAAAAGGTCCTATGAACCTAGGGCTCAACTTGCCCTTCTTCCCAAAGCGGATCTTCCCTTTCCAGGGAGATACCTTCAAAAATATATAGCTGCCAACTTCAAAGTCTCGCTTCTGACGATGTAAGTCGACATACTTCTTCTGACGATCCTGGGCTGCTACTAACCGCTGCCTTATTACTTTTAATGATTTCCAACTGTTTGTTGTACCAATTCTGGTCCCAACAATCTTCGTTCACCAACTTCATCCCAACACAACGGCGTTCGACACTTCCTCCCATATAACGCTTCGTACGGTGGCATACCGATGCTAGCGTGATAACTGTTGTTGTAAGCGAACTCTACCAATGGCAAGTGATCGTCCCAGTTGCCTCCTAAGTCCATCACAACTGCCCGGAGCATATCTTCTAGGGTTTGAATTGTTCGCTCGCTCTGACCATCGGTCTGAGGATGATACGCCGTACTCATTCTCAATTGTGTCCCCATCCTTTCCTGTAGACTTCTCCAAAAATTTGACGTGAAGCGCGGATCTCTGTCAGACACAATAGATACCGGCACTCCGTGTCGCGATACTATCTCCTTCACGTAAAGTTTCGCCAACTGTTCCAATTTGTACCTGATCTTGATTGGTAGAAAGTGGGCAGACTTGGTCAAACGATCTACGATCACCCAGATGGCGTCTAGACCCTTTTGTGTTGTCGGGAGTCCTACCACAAAATCCATAGTGATGTGCTCCCACTTCCACTCAGGAATCTCTAAGGGTTGCAACAATCCGCTCGGCCGTTGGTGCTCCGCCTTGACCCTCTGACAAGTTAAACACCGGCTGACGAATTCCGCAACTTCCCCTTTCAAATGCGGCCACCAATAATGTTGACGAAGATCTTGATACATCTTGGTGCTACCTGGATGTACCGAAAATCTTGTATTATGGGCCTCCTGCAATATTTCTTCCCTTAAGTCTGGTACATAGGGTATCCAGATCCTTCCCTCGAATCTCAGCAGACCCGTGCTGTCAACCTTGAACTTCAACGTTTTTCCTTCCGATAGTTGCTTCTTAATGCCAATGCATTCTTCATCAAATTCTTGAGCCTCCTTTATCTTATCCAGTAGAGTCGGACCCACTGTCACGGTGAACAATTTTTCGTCCGTCTCCATTGGATACTTAACCTCCAGTTCCAGGCGTCCAAAGTCCTTTATCAGCTCTGCCTGAGTTTGTAAGCCTCATCAACTTCTCTCTGCCTTTCCTACTCAAGGCATCTGCCACTACATTTGCTTTGCCCGGATGGTACAAAATCTCACAATCGTAATCCTTGATTAATTCTAACCATCGGCGCTGCCTCATATTCAGCTCCTTCTGAGTGAAGATATATTTCAGACTTTTGTGATCTGTATATATCTCGCACTTCTCTCCATATAGGTAGTGCCTCCAAATCTTCAAGGCGAACACTACTGCTGCTAATTCCAGATCATGAGTCGGGTATCCCTTCTCATAGTCCTTCAGCTGGCGTGAAGCGTACGCAATGACCCTGCCGTGCTGCATTAGTACACAACCAAGGCCCTTGTGTGACGCATCACTGTATACTACAAAACCCCCAGTGTCGTCCGGTAATGCCAACACTGGTGCTTGGCTAAGCCTCTTCTTCAGCTCCATGAAACTCTCCTCACACTTCTCCGTCCAAACGAACTTTACCGTTTTCCTGGTTAGATTGGTCAGCGGTGATGCTATCTTCGAAAAATCTTGGATGAATCTCCGATAGTATCCTGCTAACCCTAGGAAACTTCTGATCTCCGTTGGTGTCTTCGGCTGCTCCCAGTTGATAATGGCTTCCACCTTTGCTGGGTCTACCGAAACACCATTACTGTCAATGACGTGTCCAAGAAACTGCACCCTCTGCAACCAAAATTCACACTTTGAAAACTTTGCGTACAGTTTCTCCCTTCTTAATGCCTCCAAAGCAATCCTTAGATGTTCCGCATGTTCCTCCTCCGTCACTGAATACACCAAGATGTCATCGATGAATACTACCACGAACTTGTCCAAATATTGCTTGAACACTCTGTTCATCATATCCATGAATGCCGCTGATGCATTTGTCAGTCCAAATGACATAACCAGGAACTCGAAATGTCCATAACGAGTTCTGAATGCCGTCTTCGGGATATCTTCCTGCCTCACCCTTAGTTGATGATATCCCGTCCTTAAATCAATCTTCGAAAAGTATTTCGGCTCCCTTGAGTTGATCAAACAGATCGTCTATCCTGGGCAGCGGATACCTATTCTTAATCGTAACTTTGTTCAACTCACGGTAGTCCAATACAAAGCCTCATCGAGCCATCCTTTTTCTTTACGAAACAGAACTGGCGCTCCCCAGGGTGACACGCTTGGTCTGATATAACCCCTGTCTAACAGTTCCTGCAGTTGAACCATCAGTTCTTTCATCTCTACTGGTGCCATTCGGTAAGGCGCCTTAGATATCGGTGCCGTTCCAGGTACCAAGTCGATTGCAAATTCTATCTCCCTATCCGATGGCAGTCCCGGAAGTTCATCTGGGAAGACATCAGCGAATTCCCTTACAACGGGTATCTGACTCAGTTCACCCTCGACCCGTCGAGTATCTACCACGTGAGCCAAATAACCTATACAACCCTTCTTAAGCAATCTCTTCGCTTGCATCATCGTCAGACAACAAGATTGCCTCGGCGATTTACTACCGTAGAACACCACCTTCGACTTACCTGGAGTCTGTAGGTGTATGCACTTTTTCTTACAGTCAATGACCGCTCCGTGGCTTGCTAACCAGTCCATCCCAAGGATTACATCGAATTCTCCAAGACGAATCGGCAACAAGTCCACGTTAAGCTTAAACCCTCTCAACGTCAGCACAACAATTCTTATAAATGTAGTTTACGGGGATAATCTCTTTGTTCGCTACTTCTACATTCATCGGGTGTTCTAACAGTTTCACTAGGTAAGTTAAGTCTTTGAGCAAATTCATCAGAAACAAAAGAACATGAAGCTCCCGAATCAAATAGCACATAGGCATTTATGTTGTTGATTGGAATAATACCTGACACCACCTCTCTGGATGCCACAGCATCTTGTACTGTCATGTTGAAGGTCCTCGCTGTTGGCTTATTTGGCTGGGTTGGTCCTCCACTGGTTGCCCTCGAGTTGTTGCCCCTATTGCCGTTTCCGCCTTCCATGCTTCTCTTCTAGGGACATTCCTTGCTCCGATGTCCTATCTCTCCACAAGTGAAGCAACCTCCTTTCTTCGCCTTAGGACAATTGGGCGAGATATGCCCTTCTTGTCCACAGGTATAACAGACCATCTTCCCCTTCATACACTCTCCCGAGTGACCCTTTCCGCAATTCCCACATACCGGCCTTTTCTGTTGCGTGCTCCCTTGCTGTATTTCAGAATTGCTACCCCCCACTGCTCCACTGACGCTTCCTGCTGTTGCTGCCACCACTGCTAACATTCATATTTCCTCCTTCTACCTTCTTCTTGTTCCTTTCCCGATTATATCTTGAAACCGCTTCACTTCCACCTTTAGCAATGAGAGCTTTCTCCAGCAAGGTTGAGAACGATGTAATTTGTAAAACCGCTACCTTACTGTAGATCCACGGCTTTAATCCATTCTCGAATCTCCTGGCCTTCCTCACCTCAGTGTCCACCTGATGTGGGGCGAATCTAGCCAATTCATTGAATTTAGCAGCGTACTCTGACACTGACAAGTTTTCCTGCTTTAACTCTAAAAACTTGATCTCTATTTTTGCCTGCGTACTCTCAGGAAAGTAATTCTCGAAAAACAACGTCTTGAAAGCTTCCCACGCCACGACTCCAGTTCCAGCTTTGTTCTGATTGGCTTCCCACCAGAAGTTAGCCTCACCTTTCATTAAGTAAGTAGCAAAAAACTGTCTTCTGCTCCTCAGCGACTCTAGCGATGACAAAGGCCTTTTCAATCTCCTTTATCCATGACTGGGCCTCTATCGGGTTCGCTGTTCCTCTAAACTCCGGAGGCCCTACTGCCTTGAAGTCTTTAAAATTGGCTAAGTGGTTGCCTGTCTGGTTTCCTGTAGTAGTGGTTTGATTTCGCAAGGCTTCTGCCATCATGTTCACAAAATCTTGCATTGGGTTTGGTGGGAGTTTCCTCTACATTGTTAACTGACTCTTCGATCCCATGATTTCGTAGGATTCGTTCTGGGCGGCATTATCTGTTTAAGCAAACCCTAACACGTTACTCGGGCTTTCTTAAAACATAAGTATTCAGCATGTATATAATAATCACATGACTCTTGTGTGGGAGTTTTAGATTACCCATCCTCGGAAATTCTGCTTTCCCGATTAGTGATATAAGTTACTAAGATACCGATTCAGTCTCACTGAATTAACATAATCATTGCATAAATGGTATATCAAGTAAAATTCTCAAGCACATACCATAATAATGCATCTATATTCATATACCGACTTAAGCGTCTTACACGTTTATCACAGGCATATTGTCATAATTGCTACCATCCCATTTAATATAACAAAAGGTGGGATTCACTTAAACCATTATTTCCTACCTACATAGTTGGGAAGTACATCCTACCTACGAACTACCTCGCACCTTGCTGAGGTTAATACAATTTCTAGTAAACAAAATGGTAGTACCAATAACACTGATCAAGGCATAACCACCCACTTCCAACTATCCTCTAGGGGACACAAGGTGAATGCAACTCACGCTTGCTCTCGCTACTGGAGGGCAGATTCATCCATCTAGCGTCGAACTGCATCCAGACAATGTCTAAGGCTCGCTCCAATTCAACTATCTTCGCATCCTTAGCCTTTACCTCATCCTTCAATTGTCCAAACTGCAGCTCCCTTAGCAGCAGCCTCCCTCGCAACTCGGCTAACTCAGCCTGGGCCTGGTAAGCAGTGTCCTTGTACTGCTGTTCAGAAATCTGGTGGATGTGGTTCTGCGCCTCTAATTGTTTAGCCCTAACCTCTAGCTCGGCGTTCCTCGCCAGCAAACCTCCTATCACATCAGGCTCTATGGGCTCCTGGTTCACTGGACAGCTATCTTGACTCTCGTCCGACATCCTACAAACACCACACAAATAAATCAACATCAGTACCACAATAAAATATATTCATTGATGAAATGAAATGATATTTTATTCGGTACGACTAGAACTCTATGAATCTCCCCGACCCATCACCTACGTACTCTATGTGAGTTTTCTACTAAGGTTATATCCTAGGTTTCTTGTTCCTAACGTTTATAACCTACAGCTCTGATACCAACCTGTGACACCCCCAAATCCGGATTTCCTAACCTCGAATTCGGTGTTCACGATACTCAACAACAAACATACTTTCTAACTAATGCGGAATAATAATCATAACATGTCTATCGAAATCGTGATAATCATCTTACAATAATGGTCCCAATGTTCTTTAACCTTAACTTAAAACATACCCTTAACACAATAGGGTTCACATAACTAAATAACAATTCAAGATAAACTATTATATAACCCCTATCAGGCACTATTCTTGCACCTTCTCCTTTCCTTTGTTCCCTCTTGACGTTTCTGCCTTAGCTGAAATAAAGATCATGATATAGCAAGGGTAAGCAACTAGTTTGCTTAGCAAGTTTATACACAAGGGAGATATATCATGAATAGAAAGAAGTTTTACTTTCAATGTTCAACAACAGGATAAAATAGTGAAGAAACGTGAATTAATAGTCAACGCTTGAATATTCGAATAATTGAAATTCAATTACTGAGTGGTTTGAAATAACCAGGGACATTTGCCAAGGTTCTCAGCACTTAGACTGGACCTCTTAAAAAGTTTTGGTAATCAAGGGGATCAGCCTTTCATACCCCGTGATTTATGCATAAACACTTAATAACCGACATTGATATCATGCCTTAAATCAAATTTATCCTTTGCTCAGCCAAGAGTTCTTACATGACAATATAATAAGAACAGCTTTTAAAATACCTTTGATTTAACAAATTAGACATGCTTGATCTAGCTGATACAAATAGCATAGATCTATCTTATAAATAATTCATGCCTGAAAGAACTTCAATTGAATATACAGTTCAATAATAATAGGGCACGAAAATAATTGCACAAGGTGCGAGTCTCAATAACCAGTATAGATGTGAATAATCAACAATAATTATTCACTAACATGCTTCGAAAATAATAACTCGAGTTTGAGTTAGGGAACTTGCCTGTCTGCTCAGCTACAACAATTCTAGCTTTAACTAATTGTCCTTGAAGAACCTAACATTGATAATGTTGATCTATCAATTAGTACTGCGTAGTTGTATATCGATACGCTTACTTATGCTATCTATTTAACAATTAAGCCAATAACATTGCACACATAAGCAAATAGACTATCGTAAATCCTATAAGACACTTAATTAATCCTTAGGTTGTTGGTTTAATTAATTAACAATGTTTCCCTTAAGTGATAAACACTTTATTAAACCCTTAAACAATTAATAATAATTGTTCAATTAATTAACATTACTTTTTCTTAAGTAATATTCATTTATTAAACCCTTAAACAATTAATTATAATTGTTTAATTAACGAGTTATTTAAACTCTCTCTATTTTATTAACTCCATCTTCATTTAATTACTATTAAATAGTAATTAATTAATTATCTTTAGTTATTATTAATAGTATTTAATAACTAATTATATTCATTTATTATTTAATTATTAATTAAATAATAATTAAGTTATGAATTTTAATTGTCTTTAATTATTATTTAAGATTAAATAATAATTAATTAAGTTTATTTATTATTTAAAGTAAATCAAATAATAAATAATTAATTAGTAAGTAAGTATGAATTATCTTTAGTTATTATCTAATAGTAAATAATAACTAATTAGATTTATTTATTATTTAATTTAATCAAATAATAATTAATCAGTGAGTAATAATTATCTTTAGTTATTATTTAATAATAGATAATAACCAATTAAGTTTATTTATTATTTAAGTTAATCAAATAATAAATAATTAATTTATAATTTTTTTAATTATCCTTAATCATTATTTAATAATAATTAATTTATTATATATGAAAAATATAATAGCACATCCAGAAATTTAAATTTTATATGACTATTATTTTATTATTATTATTTTATAAAAATAATAATAATAATAAGGGTTTTAAGTATTTAATATTTATAAAAACAAGTCTCGATGGCAATTTGGTAAATAAGACGAAATTCGGACGGAGGGGCACAACCGTAATTTCTCCCGCCTGATCGCCCGCCCGCGCATTGCGCGTGAGCCTTCCCTGCCTGGCCAAAACGACGCCGTGTGAGCGCCAGGCGCTTAACCTTTAACCCTAGCCAAAACGACGCCGTTTGGCGCTACTACTTGACAGACTGGCGCGCCATGCGCGGCCAGTCCATTTTTTTTTTTTTTTTCAGGCGCGCGCCATGCGCGGCTGGTCTTGACCCACTCATGCGGAAGCCTTCCAGGGAGTTTTCAAAGCCACCCAAAAGGTTCTAATACCATCAAGCAAGTTTTATACTCCAAATAAATTCCAAAAAAAAATATTCATGACTACAAAATATTTCTAGTATTACCAAAAAAAAAATATTTATGACTTAAATCAATATTTTTCATCAATAAATTTTGTACTCCAATAAATCATTGTACACATGTTTTAGCCCATCCAACCACTAAAACTTGCTACCAATCTTTTTAAACTCCAACATATTACTAATAAAACATACTCAATCGTTATTTATCACCACCTAGGTTTTAAAATCATGAGTTAAGCATTCTTTTAGAAAATATAGATCTAACAAAATAAAACGTAGATCTAGTAAAATAAAACATAGATCTAGCAAAATAAAACATAGATCTAGCAAAATAAAACCTAGATCTATAAATATTTCATTTCTTCCACAACCTCCAACCAATAAGCCATAGAAACCCCAACACAAATAAATGACTACCACTAATATATGTTAGCCATTTAATATCAACAAGAAAACTAGGGTTTAAGAGAATGAAGATGTATACCTAGAGTTAGTGGCTATCCTCCTCTTCCTTCCAAGTATGATCCGAAAAAGAATATGAACTAGCTAGGTCTCCTTCACTCCTTGGTGACTCAATATATTTTCTTTTGCTCTCAAATGCTTTCCAATGCTCTCAATGCTCTCAACTCTCTTAGGAGATGAATAATAAGGGAGCCAACCCCTATTATCTTTGGTGAGGGCCCTATTTATAGGAAAAATAAAGACCATGGGCAACATAGTCATTAACCATGACTAGGCAAGGGCAATTCGGTCAATTCGTCAATAATAGGAAGTTTCCTAGCAACTTCCTCAAGGGTAATTTAGTCATTTTCCAACCTCCTCCAAGGTTAAAATAGTCTTTTCTCAAAATCTTAATTATCCATTAGTTATTAGCCATTTTCCATTGGTTATTAAACATTGGTTATTATCTTGCCATCATTACATTGGTTAAACACAATGGTTATTATCCCGCCATCATTTCATTGGTTATTAACCACTGGGATATACAGTGGTTATTGCCCCTTCATGATTACCTTGGTTATTAACCACTCTTGGCCATTTTAGTCATTACACACAAATTCCTACACTTGACTCACCTATGGTTATTTCTTAACCATAATTATATCATACCTGCCAACACAAGTATAGACACATTCTATACATCTCCCACCAATTAACCCAAGTTGGTTTAAATAGAACACAACGTTAACTCATTGAATTAAATTAGATTTAATTAATAAGGACGTTCAAAATTCACGGGCATTACATGTTCTATTTATAGCAACTTCCAATTTAGGGTTTTTAGGTCATTTCTCACATTCTTGCCTCCAAAAATATCTAACTCCTTAACTTGTTCTGCTCAAATATGATCCTAGCTTATCATGCTTGTGCTGGAGTGTGTCAAGCACAAGCTTGCACACTCCTAGCTTAATTTTTATTGGCTAGGAATTTATTTTTCACTTATTTACTTACTAATTAAATCTAGATTTTTGTTAATCATGATTAGGATGTTAATTTAAGTTTAGTAATACCTTAATTAATGTTATATATCATAATTAAGGTTTTACATTTCATAAATTAGGGTTATTGAACCAAATTAGGGTTTTAGGGTTCTGAATTAGGGTTTAGGGTTTTCAATCCTATAATTAGGGTTTTAATCTTTCGTTTAGGGTTTAATTTAACCTCAGTAATTCATAATTAATATCATGATTCATTATTTAGAATCTAAGTATATCAATTAAAATTCTTATACAATAATTAGGGTTTCGATTAAACAATTCGAATAAATTTTATCAATTAGGGTTTTGAAATTTAGGGTTTCTATTTCCGTTTAACATTCTAACCCTAATTAACTTATTTCTAGAATTTTGTCAATTAATATAATATCATATTAATGTCGAAGCACGACAAAGCACTTCGTCAATTCCAAGCACGACACAACAGCTTACAAAAATAATTTGTCGAAACGCTTCTCGGTGGATTCGCCAGAAGCACGACAAATCATTTTGTCCGATTAAGCACGACACAACTGCTTGGCGAAAAATTTTTATTTGACCCAATTGTTTAATAATATACATAACCATATAATACAAAGTCATATCATGAAATTTTATTTATTAAACACATAGTTTATATTTATAAATCTTATTAGGGTTCGGAATATTATATTCACCCCCACTAATAAGAATTTCGTCCTCGAAATTTACAGTGCAGTCTATGAAAATAAATGTGGGTAGTTATCTCGCATTTTACTCTCGAGCTCCCACGTAGCTTCCTCGATATTCTGATTTCTTCAGATAACCTTAACCGAAGGTATCTTTTTATTTCGCAAATTTTGTTCTTTCCTATCCACAATTTTAATAGGAACTTCCTCATACGATAAATCCTTCTCGATTTGAATGGGCTCATAATCGATAACGTGTTTATAATCAGGTTTGTACGGTCGTAATACGGACACATGAAACACGTTATGAATATGTTCTAGTTCAGGAGGTAGGGCTACCTCATAGGCTACCTCACCTATCCTCCTCAATATTTGAAATGGCTCAATAAATCTCGGACTCAACTTGCCTTTCTTACCGAAACGTATTTTTCCCTTCCACGGAGATACTTTTAAGAACACGGGACTACCGACTTCGAAATCTTGTAACTTCCTGTGTTGATCAGCATATTTCTTCTGTCGATCTTGTGACGCTTGTAATCTTCCCCGTATAATTCGAACTACCTTCGTGGTTTGTTGCACTATTTCGGGTCCTAGCATTTGCTGTTTCCCCAACTTCGTCCCAATATAAAGGCGTTCTACATTTTCTTCCATACAAGGCTTCAAAAGGTGGCATTCCTATGCTGGCATGGTAACTATTATTATAGGCAAATACTACTAAAGGTAATTGATCTTGCCAACTTTCCTTGAAATCCATGTTGCGAGTTTGCAACATGTCCTCTAGTGTTTAAATCGTTCTCTCACTCTCACCGTTTGTTTGTAGTGACAAATTGTGCTTAGTCTCAACTAGGTTCCTAAGTGTTTCTGGAAACTTGTCTAAAAGTTCGGAGTAAATTAGGGATTTTGGTCTGATACTATATAAACAGGGACTCCATGTCTAAAAATAATTTCATTGATGTACATTTCGGCTAACTGGTCTAGACTGAAGTTGATTTTGATGATTAAGAAAATGAGCTAACTTGGTAAGACGATCTACAATTTCCCAAATGGCATTATGACCTTTCGGTGTATTTGGAAGACCTATTACGAAGTCCATGGTAATATGCTCCCATTTCCACTCAGGAATTTCTAAGGGTTGTAATAATCCACTTGGTTTCTGATGTTCAGCTTTAACCCTTTGACACGTTAAACATTTACTTACCCACTCCGCTATCTCTCTTTTCATGTTAGACCACCAAAAATGTGGAATTAAATCCTTGTACATTTTTATACTACCTGGATGTACGACGAACTTAAAACTATGGACTTCATTCAATATTTCATCTTTTTAATTCTTGTATTGAGGGTACCTGAATTCTATCCACGTACCTCAGAATCTCTTCCTTTTCTATTCTGAATTTGTTATTCTTTTTATAAGTTATTTCGGTCTTATACTTCTGACACTCTTCATCTACCTCTTGTAGTTCTTTGACTCTATCTAATAAAGTCGAACTATTCTCTATGACGACTAACTTATGTGTAGAGTTAACTGGAATTATTATTTCGATCTCAAGTTTATTAAACTCTTTTATCAGTACCTCGTTATTAGTTATCACATTTAACTTCTCTTAGTTCTTCCGACTTAACGTGTCTGCAACGACGTTGGCTTTCCCTATTAGATCTCACAGTCAAAATCTTCTATCAACTCTAGCCATCTCTTCTGCCTCATGTTTAACTCCTTCTGAGTGAAAATATATACGTTAGACTCTTGTGATCTGTGTATATCTCACATTTCTCCCCGTACAATTAATGCCTCCAAATTTTCAAGGCAATTACTACAGCGACTGACTCAAGATCATGCGTAAGATACCTCTTCTCATAATCTTTGAGTTGTCGTGACACATACACACTCACCTTCCCATGTTGCATCAACACACATCCTGTGTGATGCATTACTATAAACAACGAGACCTCCTGTATCATCTGGTAAAAATAACACTGGTGTCATACTTAACCGCTTCTTCAACTCTTGGAAGCTTTCTTCACATTTGTCTATCTAGACGTACTTTACCGTCTTTCGAGTCAAATTGGTTAGCGGGGTCGCTATCTTTGAAAAATCTTGTATAAAACGCCGATAATACCCTGCTAAACCGAGAAAACTTCTTACTTCTGTTGGAGTTGTTGGTTGTTCTCAATTCACAACTGCTTCTATCTTGGATGGATCTACCGCTATTCCATTCTTGTCAATTTCATGACCTAAGAACTGGACTCGTTCCAACCAGAATTCACACTTGGAAAACTTTGCATAAAGTTGTTCCTTGCGTAATATCTCCAATATGCTTCTTAAGTGTTCAGCATGCTCCTCTTTTGTTCTCGAGTATACTAAAATATCATCGATGAACACTACGAAAAATTTGTCTATGCATGGTTTAAACACTCTGTTCATTAAGTCCGTGAATGCTGCCGGCGCATTTGTTAATCCAAAAGACATCATAAGAAACTCATAATGTCCGTAGTGTGTCCTAAACGCTGTCTTCGGCACATCTTCTTTTCTTACCTTTAAGTGATGATAACCTGATCGTAGGTCAATCTTCAAAAAGTATTCGGCCCATTTCAACTGATCAAACAAATCATCAATTCGTGGTAAAAGATATTTGTTCTTTATTATTAACTTCTTTAATTCTCTATAATCAATACACAACCTTAATGTTCCATCCTTCTTCTTTACAAACAACACCGGTGCTCCCCAAGGTGAAACACTGGGTTGTATGTACTTTTTGTCTAAGAGTTCTTGTAACTGCACAAGTAACTCCTTCAACTCTACAGGTGCCATTCTGTACGGTGCCTTGGAAACTGGTGCCGTACCCGGCGCTAGATCAATAACAAATTCGATCTCCCTGTCCGGAGGTAAACCGGGTAAGTCATCTGGAAATACATCCAGAAATTCTCTAACTACAGGTATTTGTTCTAGCTTTACTCCTTCTTTTCGAGTATCTACTATATATGCCAAATAGCCTGTACAACCCTTCCTAAGCAATCTCTCTGCCTGCATTACTGTCAGATAGTGAGATCGTTTAGGTGAACAACCACCTTTGAACACTACCTTCGACTTCGACACAGTCAATAGGTTTACACGCTTCCGATGGCAGTCAATCATTGTATTATGATTAACCAACCAATCCCTGCCTAAGATTATATCGAATTCCCCTAGCTGTATAG
This sequence comes from Aralia elata, assembly GCA_034770075.1. Classification (NCBI taxonomy): domain Eukaryota; kingdom Viridiplantae; phylum Streptophyta; class Magnoliopsida; order Apiales; family Araliaceae; genus Aralia; species Aralia elata. The sequence continues at coordinate 1,132,920 of JAVJAP010000049.1, forward strand.
GAGTGAGGTTCACAAGAAACTTATGTCCCTTAAATTCTATGTTATAATTTCTATATATGGTTTTACCGGGAATTATCTCTTTATTTGCAATTTTTACGTTTACAAGGTATATCTAAATTTATTAACTGTTGGGTTTACTTCTCTATTTTCTGCCTCTACTAATGTCTATGGTCTTCTTTCAAGCGGCGTTAAGTTATATAAGTAAGAAAACTAGTATAATTACAAGTATGTAATGCACATAATGTTCAAACATAATTTGTATATTCATACAGAAGGTTTACATATTCGGCTAGTAGTTTATATAAGTACTACTAGCATTCCCAAACTAGTTTCGCAAAACTTGGGTAAAGTAGTTTAGATATTACTATTTACATACACACTTTGGTGACCAGATTTATCTAAAGCTTAATCTTACGATATTCATCACACAACATACTGGATACCACCCACCTATTGATGTCATATCCAGTCTTTCCATTCTCTACGGGATAATCCGCTACTCGCTTATCCAGATCCACAAGTGTTTCACGAAATTCTTTATTAGTCATATCAAGCCTTGCTTGGATTTGATATCTTTCTCTTTCCTTTCTTGACAACAGTGTCTGAAGTCGGATATTCAATCGTCCTTCATTCTCCAACCTTTCTTCCACATATGTTACCCTATTGTTCAAGGTATGTATTTCTATCTGGGCTTGTTCTAGTAGGTTTTCCTCCTCTGGGTTTCCTTCTTCTAATTCTTATATCCCTCCATATTATTGGTTATTCCTCATCTTCTCCTTCGTTTATAATCTGAACCTCTGTAGCGTCCTCATTAGGTTCTGTCGCTTCGGCGTCATGGAATTCCAAGTTATTTTGAACTTCTTGTCCTTCAGGATCACTGCCCTGCTCAAGCTCTATCACCTGTGAACCTATCTCCCTTGAACTATCTTCCCAATCTGGGTCTGCCATCCTACAAAAGAATTTTACTTGTTTAGCATTATGATGGAGCAAGTTTACACAAAATATAAGGCTTTTAAGGTTATCTTATGTGTATTAAGTATTTTACGGACTCAAAGATTATATCCTAAGGTATTTCCCAACTACCTTAGAGCTATAATCTACAGCTCTGATACCATCTTGTGATGCCCCCAAATCTCTACATTCCCCTGTAGCAGATCTGGTGCTCACGTGGAACTATACAACTATAAATATTCAATAAAATATGACTTCTATCTATCCAAGGTTCACAGTATCCCATAACAGATAATAAAGTCGAACTATTCTCTATGACGACTAACTTATGTGTAGAGTTAACTGGAATTATTATTTAGATCTCAAGTTTATTAAACTCTTTTATCAGTACCTCGTTATTAGTTATCACATTTAACATCTCTTGGTTCTTCCGACTTAACGTGTCTGCTACGACGTTGGCTTTCCCTATTAGATCTCACAGTCAAAATCTTCTATCAACTTTAGCCATCTCTTCTGCCTCATGTTTAACTCCTTCTGAGTGAAAATATATACGTTAGACTCTTGTGATCTGTGTATATCTCACATTTCTCCCCGTACAATTAATGCCTCCAAATTTTCAAGGCAATTACTACAGCGACTGACTCAAGATCATGCGTAAGATACCTCTTCTCATAATCTTTGAGTTGTCGTGACGCATACACACTCACCTTCCCATGTTGCATCAACACATATCCTGTGTGATGCATCACTATAAACAACGAGACCTCCTGTATCATCTGGTAAAAATAACACTGGTGTCATACTTAACCGCTTCTTCAACTCTTGGAAGCTTTCTTCACATTTGTCTATCTAGACGTACTTTACCGTCTTTCGAGTCAAATTGGTTAGCGGGGTCGCTATCTTTGAAAAATCTTGTATAAAACGCCGATAATACCCTGCTAAACCGAGAAAACTTCTTACTTCTGTTGGAGTTGTTGGTTGTTCTCAATTCACAACCGCTTCTATCTTGGATGGATCTACCGCTATTCCATTCTTGTCAATTACATGACCTAAGAACTGGACTCGTTCCAACCAGAATTCACACTTGGAAAACTTTGCATAAAGTTGTTCCTTGCGTAATATCTCCAATATGCTTCTTAAGTGTTCAGCATGCTCCTCTTTTGTTCTCGAGTATACTAAAATATCATCGATGAACACTACGAAAAATTTGTCTATGCATGGTTTAAACACTCTGTTCATTAAGTCCATGAATGCTGCCGGCGCATTTGTTAATCCAAAAGACATCATAAGAAACTCATAATGTCCGTAGTGTGTCCTAAACGCTGTCTTCGGCACATCTTCTTTTCTTACCTTTAAGTGATGATAACCTGATCGTAGGTCAATCTTCAAAAAGTATTCGACCCCTTTCAACTGATCAAACAAATCATCAATTCGTGGTAAAAGATATTTGTTCTTTATTATTAACTTCTTTAATTCTCTATAATCAATACACAACCTTAATGTTCCATCCTTCTTCTTTACAAACAACACCGGTGCTCCCCAAGGTGAAACACTGGGTTGTATGTACTTTTTGTCTAAGAGTTCTTGTAACTGCACAAGTAACTCCTTCAACTCTACAGGTGCCATTCTGTACGGTGCCTTGGAAACTGGTGCCGTACCCGGCGCTAGATCAATAACAAATTCGATCTCCCTGTCCGGAGGTAAACCGAGTAAGTCATCTGGAAATACATCCGGAAATTCTCTAACTACAGGTATTTGTTCTAGCTTTACTCCTTCTTTTCGAGTATCTACTATATATGCCAAATAGCCTGTACAACCCTTCCTAAGCAATCTCTCTGCCTGCATTACTGTCAGATAGTGAGATCGTTTAGGTGAACAACCACCTTTGAACACTACCTTCGACTTCGACACAGTCAATAGGTTTACACGCTTCCGATGGCAGTCAATCATTGTATTATGATTAACCAACCAATCCCTGCCTAAGATTATATCGAATTCCCCTAGCTGTATAGGAGTGAGGTTCACAAGAAACTTATGTCCCTTAATTTCTATGTTATAATTTCTATATATGGTTTTACCGGGAATTATCTCTTTATTTGCAATTTTTACGTTTACAAAGTATATCTAAATTTATTAACTGTTGGGTTTACTTCTCTATTTTCTGCATCTACTAATGTCTATGGTCTTCTTTCAAGCGGCGTTAAGTTATATAAGTAAGAAAACTAGTATAATTACAAGTATGTAATGCACATAATGTTCAAACATAATTTGTATATTCATACAGAAGGTTTACATATTCGGCTAGTAGTTTATATAAGTACTACTAGCATTCCCAAACTAGTTTCGCAAAACTTGGGTAAAGTAGTTTAGATATTACTATTTACATACACACTTTGGTGACCAGATTTATCTAAAACTTAATCTTACGATATTCATCACACAACATACTGGATACCACCCACCTATTGATGTCATATCCAGTCTTTCCATTCTCTACGGGATAATCCGCTACTCGCTTATCCAGATCCACAAGTGTTTCACGAAATTCTTTATTAGTCATATCAAGCCTTGCTTGGATTTGATATCTTTCTCTTTCCTTTCTTGACAAACAGTGTCTGAAGTCGGATATTCAAATCGTCCTTCATTCTCCAACCTTTCTTCCACATATGTTACCCTATTGTTCAAGGTATGTATTTCTATCTGGGCTTGTTCTAGTAGGTTTTCCTCCTCTGGGTTTCCTTCTTCTAATTCTTATATCCCTCCATATTATTGGTTATTCCTCATCTTCTCCTTCGTCTATAATCTGAACCTCTGTAGCGTCCTCATTAGGTTCTGTCGCTTCGGCGTCATGGAATTCCAAGTTATTTTGAACTTCTTGTCCTTCAGGATCACTGCCCTGCTCAAGCTCTATCACCTGTGAACCTATCTCCCTTGAACTATCTTCCCAATCTGGGTCTGCCATCCTACAAAAGAATTTTACTTGTTTAGCATTATGATGGAGCAAGTTTACACAAAATATAAGGCTTTTAAGGTTATCTTATGTGTATTAAGTATTTTACGGACTCAAAGATTATATCCTAAGGTATTTCCCAACTACCTTAGAGCTATAATCTATAGCTCTGATACCATCTTGTGATGCCCCCAAATCTCTACATTCCCCTGTAGCAGATCTGGTGCTCACGTGGAACTATACAACTATAAATATTCAATAAAATATGACTTCTATCTATCCAAGGTTCACAGTATCCCATAACAGATAATAAAGTCGAACTATTCTCTATGACGACTAACTTATGTGTAGAGTTAACTGGAATTATTATTTCGATCTCAAGTTTATTAAACTCTTTTATCAGTACCTCGTTATTAGTTATCACATTTAACTTCTCTTGGTTCTTCCGACTTAACGTGTCTGCTACGACGTTGGCTTTCCCTATTAGATCTCACGGTCAAAATCTTCTATCAACTCTAGCCATCTCTTCTGCCTCATGTTTAACTCCTTCTGAGTGAAAATATATACGTTAGACTCTTGTGATCTGTGTATATCTCACATTTCTCCCCGTACAATTAATGCCTCCAAATTTTCAAGGCAATTACTACAGCGACTGACTCAAGATCATGCGTAAGATACCTCTTCTCATAATCTTTGAGTTGTCGTGACGCATACACACTCACCTTCCCATGTTGCATCAACACATATCCTGTGTGATGCATCACTATAAACAACGAGACCTCCTGTATCATCTGGTAAAAATAACACTTGTGTCATACTTAACCGCTTCTTCAACTCTTGGAAGCTTTCTTCACATTTGTCTATCTAGACGTACTTTACCGTCTTTCGAGTCAAATTGGTTAGCGGGGTCGCTATCTTTGAAAAATCTTGTATAAAACGCCGATAATACCCTGCTAAATCGAGAAAACTTCTTACTTCTGTTGGAGTTGTTGGTTTTTTCTCAATTCACAACCGCTTCTATCTTGGATGGATCTACCGCTATTCCATTCTTGTCAATTACATGACCTAAGAACTGGACTCGTTCCAACCAGAATTCACACTTGGAAAACTTTGCATAAAGTTGTTCCTTGCGTAATATCTCCAATATGCTTCTTAAGTGTTCAGCATGCTCCTCTTTTGTTCTCGAGTATACTAAAATATCATCGATGAACACTACGAAAAATTTGTCTATGCATGGTTTAAACACTCTGTTCATTAAGTCCATGAATGCTGCCGGCGCATTTGTTAATCCAAAAGACATCATAAGAAACTCATAATGTCCGTAGTGTGTCCTAAACGCTGTCTTCGGCACATCTTCTTTTCTTACCTTTAAGTGATGATAACCTGATCGTAGGTCAATCTTCAAAAAGTATTCGGCCCCTTTCAACTGATCAAACAAATCATCAATTCGTGGTAAAAGATATTTGTTCTTTATTATTAACTTCTTTAATTCTCTATAATCAATACACAACCTTAATGTTCCATCCTTCTTCTTTACAAACAACACCGGTGCTCCCCAAGGTGAAACACTGGGTTGTATGTACTTTTTGTCTAAGAGTTCTTGTAACTGCACAAGTAACTCCTTCAACTCTACAGGTGCCATTCTGTACGGTGCCTTGGAAACTGGTGCCGTACCCGGCGCTAGATCAATAACAAATTCGATCTCCCTGTCCGGAGGTAAACCGGGTAAGTCATCTGGAAATACATCCGGAAATTCTCTAACTACAGGTATTTGTTCTAGCTTTACTCCTTCTTTTCGAGTATCTACTATATATGCCAAATAGCCTGTACAACCCTTCCTAAGCAATCTCTCTGCCTGCATTACTGTCAGATAGTGAGATCGTTTAGGTGAACAACCACCTTTGAACACTACCTTCGACTTCGACACAGTCAATAGGTTTACACGCTTCCGATGGCAGTCAATCATTGTATTATGATTAACCAACCAATCCCTGCATAAGATTATATCGAATTCCCCTAGCTGTATAGGAGTGAGGTTCACAAGAAACTTATGTCCCTTAATTTCTATGTTATAATTTCTATATATGGTTTTACCGGGAATTATCTCTTTATTTGCAATTTTTACGTTTTACAAGGTATATCTAAATTTATTAACTGTTGGGTTTACTTCTCTATTTTCTGCCTCTACTAATGTCTATGGTCTTCTTTCAAGCGGCGTTAAGTTATATAAGTAAGAAAACTAGTATAATTACAAGTATGTAATGCACATAATGTTCAAACATAATTTGTATATTCATACAGAAGGTTTACATATTCGGCTAGTAGTTTATATAAGTACTACTAGCATTCTCAAACTAGTTTCGCAAAACTTGGGTAAAGTAGTTTAGATATTACTATTTACATACACACTTTGGTGACCAGATTTATCTAAAGCTTAATCTTACGATATTCATCACACAACATACTGGATACCACCCACCTATTGATGTCGTATCCAGTCTTTCCATTCTCTACGGGATAATCCGCTACTCGCTTATCCAGATCCACAAGTGTTTCACGAAATTCTTTATTAGTCATATCAACCCTTGCTTGGATTTGATATATTTCTCTTTCCTTTCTTGACAACAGTGTCTGAAGTCGGATATTCAATCGTCCTTCATTCTCCAACCTTTCTTCCACATATGTTACCCTATTGTTCAAGGTATGTATTTCTATCTGGGCTTGTTCTAGTAGGTTTTCCTCCTCTGGGTTTCCTTCTTCTAATTCTTCTACAGATTGATTTTGAACTTCTGATATATCCCTCCATATTATTGGTTCTTCCTCATCTTCTCCTTCGTCTATAATCTGAACCTCTGTAGCGTCCTCATTAGGTTCTGTCGCTTCGGCGTCATGGAATTCCAAGTTATTTTAAACTTCTTGTCCTTCAGGATCACTGCCCTGCTCAAGCTCTATCACCTGTGAACCTATCTCCCTTGAACTATCTTCCCAATCTGGGTCTGCCATCCAACAAAAGAATTTTACTTGTTTAGCATTATGATGAAGCAAGTTTACACAAAATATAAGGCTTTTAAGGTTATCTTATGTGTATTAAGTATTTTACGGACTCAAAGATTATATCTTAAGTTATTTCCCAACTACCTTAGAGCTATAATCTACAGCTCTGATACCATCTTGTGACGCCCCCAAATCTCTACATTCCCCTGTAGCAGATCTGGTGCTCACGTGGAACTATACAACTATAAATATTCAATAAAATATGACTTCTATCTATCCAAGGTTCACAGTATCGCATAACAGATAATAAAGTCGAACTATTCTCTATGACGACTAACTTATGTGTAGAGTTAACTGGAATTATTATTTCGATCTCAAGTTTATTAAACTCTTTTATCAGTACCTCGTTATTAGTTATCACATTTAACTTCTCTTGGTTCTTCCGACTTAACGTGTCTGCTACGACGTTGGCTTTCCCTATTAGATCTCACGGTCAAAATCTTCTATCAACTCTAGCCATCTCTTCTGCCTCATGTTTAACTCCTTCTGAGTGAAAATATATACGTTAGACTCTTGTGATCTGTGTATATCTCACATTTCTCCCCGTACAATTAATGCCTCTAAATTTTCAAGGCAATTACTACAGCGACTGACTCAAGATCATGCGTAAGATACCTCTTCTCATAATCTTTGAGTTGTCGTGACGCATACACACTCACCTTCCCATGTTGCATCAACACACATCCTGTGTGATGCATCACTATAAACAACGAGACCTCCTATATCATCTGGTAAAAATAACACTGGTGTCATACTTAACCGCTTCTTCAACTCTTGGAAGCTTTCTTCACATTTGTCTATCTAGACGTACTTTACCGTCTTTCGAGTCAAATTGGTTAGCGGGGTCGCTATCTTTGAAAAATCTTGTATAAAACGCCGATAATACCCTGCTAAACCGAGAAAACTTCTTACTTCTGTTGGAGTTGTTGGTTGTTCTCAATTCACAACCGCTTCTATCTTGGATGGATCTACCGCTATTCCATTCTTGTCAATTACATGACCTAAGAACTGGACTCGTTCCAACCAGAATTCACACTTGGAAAACTTTGCATAAAGTTGTTCCTTGCGTAATATCTCCAATATGCTTCTTAAGTGTTCAGCATGCTCCTTGTAATGCCCGTGAATTTTGAACGTCCTTATTAATTAAATTGAATTTAATTCAATGAGTTAACGTTGTGTTCTATTTAAACCAACTTGGGTTAATTGGTGGGAGATGTATAAGATGTGTCTATACCCGTGTTGGCAGGTATGATATAACTATGGTTAAGAGATAACCATAGGTGAGTCAAGTGTAGGAATTGGTGGGTAATGACTAAAATGGCCAAGAGTGGTTAATAACCAAGGTAATTATGTAAGGGCAATAACCATTGTATATCCAAGTGGTTAATAACCAATGAAATGATGGCGGGATAATAACCATTGTGTTTAACCAATGTAATGATGGCAAGATAATAACCAATGTCTAATAACCAATGAAGAATGGGTAATAACTAATGGATAATTAAGATTTTGCGAAAAGACTATTTTAACCTTGAAAGAGGTTGGGAAAGGACTAAAATACCCTTGAGGAAGTTGCTAGGAAACTTCCTACTATTGATGAATTGACCAAATTGCCCAAATTGCCCTTGCCTAGTCATGATTAATGACTATTTTGCCCATGGTCTCTACTTTCCTATAAATAGGACCCCTCACCAAAGTTAACAAGGGTTGGCTCACTTATTATTCACCAAGTAGAGAGTTTTGTGAGCTTGAGAGAGTTTTTGAAAGAGAGAAGCAAGAGCAAGTCTTGTGAGAGGAAGAAGAAGACCTTGAAGTGTTTACGCCATCTCCATTCGCATAGCCATTAAAGCTAGGTATAAACTCCATTCCTTCAAACCCTAGTTTCTTGTTGCTAGTATTATATTATGATTTCTACACACTATTTTGTTGGAAACTTTTATGTGTGTTGATTGGGGTTGGTGGTATAAAGGGAGTATTCATGGATCTAAGTTTTTATTTTTGTTAGATCTACATTTTTCTAAAAGATTGTTTAACTCATGATTTTAAAACCAAGGTATGGATCTTCATTTCTTTTAAAACCCTAGTTGTGTGTGGGATTAATTTTTGATTGTTGTTTGATGATTAGGAAAGGGATGAGGTGTGTATAGATCTATGTTTTATTTTGCTAGATCTATGTTTTATTTTGTTAGATCTATATATATATATATTTTTTAAAGAATGCTTAACTCATGATTTTAAAACCTAGGTGATGACAAATAATGGTTTAGTATGTTTTATTAATAATATGTTGAAGTTTAAAAATATTTGTAGCAAGTTTTAGTGGTTTGATGGGCTAAAACATGTGTACAATGATTTATTGGAGTACAAAATTTATTGATAAAAAAATATTGAGTTAAGTCATAAATATTTTGTTTTAATGTTAGAAATATTTTTCTTAGTCATGGGTAATTTTTGAGAATTTATTTGGAGTATAAAACTTGTTTAATGGTGATTAGAATCCATTTGGTGAGAAAAGAAAAAAAAAGAAAAAAAAAAAAAAGAAAAGAAAGCAAAGCAACCAACTGCCTGGAAGCCAAAACCGGAACCAGTCTGGCCGTGCATGGCGCGCCAGGGGTGCAACCCTGGCCGCGCATGGCGCGACAGGCTTAAGTTGGTTAACAGGCGCACACCAAACGACGCCGTTTAGGCCGGGCAAGGAAGGCACGCGCGCAATGCGCGGGAGGCACCGACGGGAAAATTACAGAATTGCCCCTCCGTCCGGATTTTTGCCTTATTTACTGATTTGCCATCCAGATTTATATTAATTAATTTAAATACTTTAAATAATATTATTAAATTTTGTAAAATTAGTAAATGCACAAAAAAATTAAGTTTGCGCTTTTAATCTTGTGTTTTCTGAATATATTATATTAATTAACTATTGTTTAATTGTTATTAAATAATGATTAAGGATAATTAAGAATTGTAAATTAATTATTTATTATTTAATTAACCTTAAGAAATAAATAAATCTAATTAGTTATTATTTATTATTAAATAATACCTAAAGATAATTCATATTTACTAATTAATTATTTATTATTTGATTAACTTTAAATAATAAATAAACCTAATTAGTTATTATTTATTATTAAATAATAACTAAAGATAATTATTACTCACTAATTAATTATTTATTATTTGATTAACTTTAAATAATAAATAAACCTAATTAGTATTATTTATTATTAAATAATAACTAAAGATAATTATTAATCACTAATTAATTATTTATTATTTGATTAACCTTAAATAATAAATAAACCTAATTAGTTATTATTTAGTATTAAATAATAACTAAAGATAATTCCTATTTACTAATTAATTATTTATTATTTGATTAACTTTAAATAATAAATAAACCTAATTAGTTATTATTTATTATTAAATAATAACTAAAGATAATTAGTACTCACTTATTAATTATTTATTATCTGATTAACATTAAATAATAAATAAACTTAATTAATTATTATTTAATCTTAAATAATAATTAAAGACAATTAAAAATTTATAATTCGATTATTATTTAATTAATAATTAAATAATAAATGAATATAATTAGTTATTAATTACTATTAATAATAACTAAAGATAATTAATTAATTACTATTTAATAGTAATTAAATGAAGATAGAGTTAATAAAATATAGAGAGTTTAATAACCCATTAATTAAACAATCATAACAAATTGTTTAAGGGTTTAATAAATGAATATTACTTAAGAAAGAGTAATGTTAATTAATTTAACAATTATAATAAATTGCTTAAAGGTTAATAAGTGATTATCACTTAAGGGAAACATGGTTAATTAATTAAACCATCAACCTAAGGATCAATTAAGTGTCTTATAGGATTTACGATAGTTTATGTGTGCTATGTGTTTTGCTTAATTGTTAAATAAATAGCATAAGTAAGCGTATCGATATACAACTACGCAGTACTAATTGATAGCTCAACATTATCAATGTTAGGTTCTTCAAGGCCAATTAGTTAAAGCTAGAATTATTTGTAGCTGAGCAAACAGGCAAGTTCCTAACCCTAAACTTCTTACATTATTGCAAGTTCCCTAACTCAATCTCGAGTTATTATTTTCGAAGCATGTTAGTGAATAATTATTGTCGATTATTCACATCTATACTGATTATTGAGATTCGCACATTGTGCAATTGAATTCCTATCCTATTATGATTGAACTGTAAATTTAATTAAAGTTCTTTCAAGTATGAATTGTTTATGAGATCGATCTATGCTATTTGTATCAGCTAGATCCAGCATGTCTAAATTGGTTAAGACAATGGTATTTTTAAAAGCTGTTCTTATTAAATTGTTGTGGTAAGAACTCTTGGCTGAGAAAAGGATAAACTTGTTTAAGGCATGATATCAATGCTGGTTATTAAGTGTTTATGCATAAATCACGGGGTATGAGAGGCTGATCCCCTCGATTACCAAAACTTTTTAAGAGGTCCAGCTTACATGCTGAGAACCTTGGAAAACGTCCTTGGTTATTTCAAACCACTCAGTAATTGTCATTCAATTATTCGGATATTCAACTGTTGTTTACTAATTCATGTTCCTTCACACCCTTATACTGTTGTTGAACATTGAAAGCAAAATTTCCTTCCATCATGATATATCTCTTGTGTATATACTTGCTAAGCAAATTAGTTGCTTACCCTTGCTATATCATGATCTTTATTTCAGCTAAGGCAGAAACGTCTAGAGGAGACAAAGGAAAAGGGAAGGTGCAGGAATAGATGCCCGATAGTGCCTATGTACTAGTTATTATTGAATGTTGTTTGATTAGGTGAACCTTTTGTTGTATTAAGGGTACGTTTTATGTTAAGGTTAAAGAACCTTGGGACCAGAATTGTAAGACTTTATTTCCATTCGATAAACAATGTATGTTTATTATTCCGCATTTAGTTAGATAGTATGTTTGTCGTCGATTATCGTGAGCACCGAATTCGAGGTTTGGAAACCTGGATTTGGGGGTGTCACACTCCTCTTTTGTTCTCGAGTATACTAAAATATCATCGATGAACACTACGACAAATTTGTCTATGCATGGTTTAAACACTCTGTTCATTAAGTCCATGAATGCTGCCGGCACATTTGTTAATCCAAAAGACATCATAAGAAACTCATAATGTCCGTAGTGTGTCCTAAACGCTGTCTTCGGCACATCTTCTTTTCTTACCTTTAAGTGATGATAACCTGATCGTAGGTCAATCTTCAAAAAGTATTCGGCCCCTTTCAACTGATCAAACAAATCATCAATTCGTGGTAAAAGATATTTGTTCTTTATTATTAACTTCTTTAATTCTCTATAATCAATACACAACCTTAATGTTCCATCCTTCTTCTTTACAAACAACATCGGTGCTCCCCAAGGTGAAACACTGGGTTGTATGTACTTTTTGTCTAAGAGTTCTTGTAACTGCACAAGTAACTCCTTTAACTCTACAGGTGCCATTCTGTACGGTGCCTTGGAAACTGGTGCCGTACCCGGCGCTAGATCAATAACAAATTCGATCTCCCTGTCCGGAGGTAAACCGGGTAAGTCATCTGGAAATACATCCGGAAATTCTCTAACTACAGGTATTTGTTCTAGCTTTACTCCTTCTTTTCGAGTATCTACTATATATGCCAAATAGCCTGTACAACCCTTCCTAAGCAATCTCTCTGCCTGCATTACTGTCAGATAGTGAGATCGTTTAGGTGAACAACCACCTTTGAACACTACCTTCGACTTCGACACAGTCAATAGGTTTACACGCTTCCGATGGCAGTCAATCATTGTATTATGATTAACCAACCAATCCCTGCATAAGATTATATCGAATTCCCCTAGCTGTATAGGAGTGAGGTTCACAAGAAACTTATGTCCCTTAATTTCTATGTTATAATTTCTATATATGGTTTTACCGGGAATTATCTCTTTATTTGCAATTTTTACGTTTACAAGGTATATCTAAATTTATTAACTGTTTGGTTTACTTCTCTATTTTCTGCCTCTACTAATGTCTATGGTCTTCTTTCAAGCGGCGTTTAAGTTATATAAGTAAGAAAACTAGTATAATTACAAGTATGTAATGCAACATAATGTTCAAACATAATTTGTATATTCATACAGAAGGTTTACATATTCGGCTAGTAGTTTATATAAGTACTACTAGCATTCCCAAACTAGTTTCGCAAAACTTGGGTAAAGTAGTTTAGATATTACTATTTACATACACACTTTGGTGACCAGATTTATCTAAAGCTTAATCTTACGATATTCATCACACAACATACTGGATACCACCCACCTATTGATGTCGTATCCAGTCTTTCCATTCTCTACGGGATAATCCGCTACTCGCTTATCCAGATCCACAAGTGTTTCACGAAATTCTTTATTAGTCATATCAAGCCTTGCTTGGATTTGATATCTTTCTCTTTCCTTTCTTGACAACAGTGTCTGAAGTCGGATATTCAATCGTCCTTCATTCTCCAACCTTTCTTCCACATATGTTACCCTGTTGTTCAAGGTATGTATTTCTATCTGGGCTTGTTCTTGTAGGTTTTCCTCCTCTGGTTTCCTTCTTCTAATTCTTATATCCCTCCATATTATTGGTTCTTCCTCATCTTCTCCTTCGTCTATAATCTGAACCTCTGTAGCGTCCTCATTAGGTTCTGTCGCTTCGGCGTCATGGAATTCCAAGTTATTTTGAACTTCTTGTCCTTCAGGATCACTGCCCTGCTCAAGCTCTATCACCTGTGAACCTATCTCCCTTGAACTATCTTCCCAATCTGGGTCTGCCATCCTACAAAAGAATTTTACTTGTTTAGCATTATGATGAAGCAAGTTTACACAAAATATAAGGCTTTTAAGGTTATCTTATGTGTATTAAGTATTTTACGGACTCAAAGATTATATCCTAAGGTATTTCCCAACTGCCTTAGAGCTATAATCTACAGCTCTGATACCATCTTGTGACGCCCCCAAATCTCTACATTCCCCTGTAGCAGATCTGGTGCTCACGTGGAACTATACAACTATAAATATTCAATAAAATATGACTTCTATCTATCCAAGGTTCACATTATCCCATAACAGATAATAAAGTCGAACTATTCTCTATGACGACTAACTTATGTGTAGAGTTAACTGGAATTATTATTTCGATCTCAAGTTTATTAAACTCTTTTATCAGTACCTCGTTATTAGTTATCACATTTAACTTCTCTTGGTTCTTCCGACTTAACGTGTCTGCTACGATGTTGGCTTTTCCTATTAGATCTCACAGTCAAAATCTTCTATCAACTCTAGCCATCTCTTCTGCCTCATATTTAACTCCTTCTGAGTGAAAATATATACGTTAGACTCTTGTGATCTGTGTATATCTCACATTTCTCCCCGTACAATTAATGCCTCCAAATTTTCTAGGCAATTACTACAACGACTGACTCAAGATCATGCGTAAGATACCTCTTCTCATAATCTTTGAGTTGTCGTGACGCATACACACTCACCTTCCCATGTTGCATCAACACATATCCTGTGTGATGCATCACTATAAACAACGAGACCTCTTGTATCATCTGGTAAAAATAACACTGGTGTCATACTTAACCGCTTCTTCAACTCTTGGAAGCTTTCTTCACATTTGTCTATCTAGACGTACTTTACCGTCTTTCGAGTCAAATTGGTTAGCGGGGTCGCTATCTTTGAAAAATCTTGTATAAAACGCCGATAATACCCTGCTAAACCGAGAAAACTTCTTACTTCTGTTGGAGTTGTTGGTTGTTCTCAATTCACAACCGCTTCTATCTTGGATGGATCTACCGCTATTCCATTCTTGTCAATTACATGACCTAAGAACTGGACTCGTTCCAACCAGAATTCACACTTGGAAAACTTTGCATAAAGTTTTTCCTTGCGTAATATCTCCAATATGCTTCTTAAGTGTTAAGCATGCTCCTCTTTTGTTATCGAGTATACTAAAATATTATCGATGAACACTACGACAAATTTGTCTATGCATGGTTTAAACACTCTGTTCATTAAGTCCATGAATGCTGCCGGCGCATTTGTTAATCCAAAAGACATCATAAGAAACTCATAATGTCCGTAGTGTGTCCTAAACGCTGTCTTCGGCACATCTTCTTTTCTTACCTTTAAGTGATGATAACCTGATCGTAGGTCAATCTTCAAAAAGTATTCGGCCCCTTTCAACTGATCAAACAAATCATCAATTCGTGGTAAAAGATATTTGTTCTTTATTATTAACTTCTTTAATTCTCTATAATCAATACACAACCTTAATGTTCCATCCTTCTTCTTTACAAACAACACCGGTGCTCCCCAAGTTGAAACACTGGGTTGTATGTACTTTTTGTCTAAGAGTTCTTGTAACTGCACAAGTAACTCCTTCAACTCTACAGGTGCCATTCTGTACGGTGCCTTGGAAACTGGTGCCGTACCCGGCGCTAGATCAATAACAAATTCGATCTCCCTGTCCGGAGGTAAACCGGGTAAGTCATCTGGAAATACATCCGGAAATTCTCTAACTACAGGTATTTGTTCTAGCTTTACTCCTTCTTTTCGAGTATCTACTATATATGCCAAATAGCCTGTACAACCCTTCCTAAACAATCTCTCTGCCTGCATTACTGTCAGATAGTGAGATCGTTTAGGTGAACAACCACCTTTGAACACTACCTTCGACTTCGACACAGTCAATAGGTTTACACGCTTCCGATGGCAGTCAATCATTGTATTATGATTAACCAACCAATCCCTGCATAAGATTATATCGAATTCCCCTAGCTGTATAGGAGTGAGGTTCACAAGAAACTTATGTCCCTTAATTTCTATGTTATAATTTCTATATATGGTTTTACCGGGAATTATCTCTTTATTTGCAATTTTTACGTTTAGAAGGTATATCTAAATTTATTAACTGTTGGGTTTACTTCTCTATTTTCTGCCTCTACTAATGTCTATGGTCTTCTTTCAAGCGGCGTTAAGTTATATAAGTAAGAAAACTAGTATAATTACAAGTATGTAATGCACATAATGTTCAAACATAATTTGTATATTCATACAGAAGGTTTACATATTCGGCTAGTAGTTTATATAAGTACTACTAGCATTCCCAAACTAGTTTCGCAAAACTTGGGTAAAGTAGTTTAGATATTACTATTTACATACACACTTTGGTGACCAGATTTATCTAAAGCTTAATCTTACGATATTCATCACACAACATACTGGATACCACCCACCTATTGATGTCGTATCCAGTCTTTCCATTCTCTACGGGATAATTCGCTACTCGCTTATCCAGATCCACAAGTGTTTCACGAAATTCTTTATTAGTCATATATCAAGCCTTGCTTGGATTTGATATCTTTCTCTTTCCTTTCTTGACAACAGTGTCTGAAGTCGGATTTTCAATCGTCCTTCATTCTCCAACCTTTCTTCCACATATGTTACCCTATTGTTCAAGGTATGTATTTCTATCTGGGCTTGTTCTAGTAGGTTTTCCTCCTCTGGGTTTCCTTCTTCTAATTCTTCTACAGATTGATTTTGAACTTCTGATATATCCCTCCATATTATTGGTTCTTCCTCATCTTCTCCTTCGTCTATAATCTGAACCTCTGTAGCGTCCTCATTAGGTTCTGTCGCTTCGGCGTCATGGAATTCCAAGTTATTTTGAACTTCTTGTCCTTCAGGATCACTGCCCTGCTCAAGCTCTATCACCTGTGAACCTATCTCCCTTGAACTATCTTCCCAATCTGGGTCTGCCATCCTACAAAAGAATTTTACTTGTTTAGCATTATGATGAAGCAAGTTTACACAAAATATAAGGCTTTTAAGGTTATCTTATGTGTATTAAGTATTTTACGGACTCAAAGATTATATCCTAAGGTATTTCCCAACTGCCTTAGAGCTATAATCTACAGCTCTGATACCATCTTGTGACGCCCCCAAATCTCTACATTCCCCTGTAGCAGATCTGGTGCTCACGTGGAACTATACAACTATAAATATTCAATAAAATATGACTTCTATCTATCCAAGGTTCACAGTATCGCATAACAGATAATAAAGTCGAACTATTCTCTATGACGACTAACTTATGTGTAGAGTTAACTGGAATTATTATTTCGATCTCAAGTTTATTAAACTCTTTTATCAGTACCTCGTTATTAGTTATCACATTTAACTTCTCTTGGTTCTTCCGACTTAACGTGTCTGCTGCGACGTTGGCTTTCCCTATTAGATCTCACAGTCAAAATCTTCTATCAACTCTAGCCATCTCTTCTGCCTCATGTTTAACTCCTTCTGAGTGAAAATATATACGTTAGACTCTTGTGATCTGTGTATATCTCACATTTCTCCCCGTACAATTAATGCCTCCAAATTTTCAAGGCAATTACTACAGCGACTGACTCAAGATCATGCGTAAGATACCTCTTCTCATAATCTTTGAGTTGTCGTGACGCATACACACTCACCTTCCCATGTTGCATCAACACATATCCTGTGTGATGCATCACTATAAACAACGAGACCTCTTGTATCATCTGGTAAAAATAACACTGGTGTCATACTTAACCTTTTCTTCAACTCTTGGAAGCTTTCTTCACATTTGTCTATCTAGACGTACTTTACCGTCTTTCGAGTCAAATTGGTTAGCGGGGTCGCTATCTTTGAAAAATCTTGTATAAAACGCCGATAATACCCTGCTAAACCGAGAAAACTTCTTACTTCTGTTGGAGTTGTTGGTTGTTCTCAATTCACAACCGCTTCTATCTTGGATGGATCTACCGCTATTCCATTCTTGTCAATTACATGACCTAAGAACTGGACTCGTTCCAACCAGAATTCACACTTGGAAAACTTTGCATAAAGTTGTTCCTTGCGTAATATCTCCAATATGCTTCTTAAGTGTTCAGTATGCTCCTCTTTTATTCTCGAGTATACTAAAATATCATCGATGAACACTACGACAAATTTGTCTAAGCATGGTTTAAACACTCTGTTCATTAAGTCCATGAATGCTGCCGGCGCATTTGTTAATCCAAAAGACATCATAAGAAACTCATAATGTCCGTAGTGTGTCCTAAACGCTGTCTTCGGCACATCTTCTTTTCTTACCTTTAAGTGATGATAACCTGATCGTAGGTCAATCTTCAAAAAGTATTCGGCCCCTTTCAACTGATCAAACAAATCATCAATTCGTGGTAAAAGATATTTGTTCTTTATTATTAACTTCTTTAATTCTCTATAATCAATACACAACCTTAATGTTCCATCCTTCTTCTTTACAAACAACACCGGTGCTCCCCAAGGTGAAACACTGGGTTGTATGTACTTTTTGTCTAAGAGTTCTTGTAATTACACAAGTAACTCCTTCAATTCTACAGGTGCCATTCTGTACGGTGCCTTGGAAACTGGTGCCGTACCCGGCGCTAGATCAATAACAAATTCGATCTCCCTGTCCGGAGGTGGTAAGTCATCTGGAAATACATCCGGAAATTCTCTAACTACAGGTATTTGTTCTAGCTTTACTCCTTCTTTTCAAGTATCTACTATATATGCCAAATAGCCTGTACAACCCTTCCTAAGCAATCTCTCTGCCTGCATTACTGTCAGATAGTGAGATCGTTTAGGTGAACAACCACCTTTGAACACTACCTTCGACTTCGACACAGTCAATAGGTTTACACGCTTCCGATGGCAGTCAATCATTGTATTATGATTAACCAACCAATCCCTGCATAAGATTATATCGAATTCCCCTAGCTGTATAGGAGTGAGGTTCACAAGAAACTTATGTCCCTTAATTTCTATGTTATAATTTCTATATATGGTTTTACCGGGAATTATCTCTTTATTTGCAATTTTTACGTTTACAAGGTATATCTAAATTTATTAACTGTTGGGTTTACTTCTCTATTTTCTGCCTCTACTAATGTCTATGGTCTTCTTTCAAGCGGCGTTAAGTTATATAAGTAAGAAAACTAGTATAATTACAAGTATGTAATGCACATAATGTTCAAACATAATTTGTATATTCATACAGAAGGTTTACATATTCGGCTAGTAGTTTATATAAGTACTACTAGCATTCCCAAACTAGTTTCGCAAAACTTGGGTAAAGTAGTTTAGATATTACTATTTACATACACACTTTGGTGACCAGATTTATCTAAAGCTTAATCTTACGGTATTCATCACACAACATGCTGGATACCACCCACCTATTGATGTCGTATCCAGTCTTTCCATTCTCTACGGGATAATCCGCTACTCGCTTATCCAGATCCACAAGTGTTTCACGAAATTCTTTATTAGTCATATATCAAGCCTTGCTTGGATTTGATATCTTTCTCTTTCCTTTCTTGACAACAGTGTCTGAAGTCGGATTTTCAATCGTCCTTCATTCTCCAACCTTTCTTCCACATATGTTACCCTATTGTTCAAGGTATGTATTTCTATCTGGGCTTGTTCTAGTAGGTTTTCCTCCTCTGGGTTTCCTTCTTCTAATTCTTCTACAGATTGATTTTGAACTTCTGATATATCCCTCCATATTATTGGTTCTTCCTCATCTTCTCCTTCGTCTATAATCTGAACCTCTGTAGCGTCCTCATTAGGTTCTGTCGCTTCGGCGTCATGGAATTCCAAGTTATTTTGAACTTCTTGTCCTTCAGGATCACTGCCCTGCTCAAGCTCTATCACCTGTGAACCTATCTCCCTTGAACTATCTTCCCAATCTGGGTCTGCCATCCTACAAAAGAATTTTACTTGTTTAGCATTATGATGAAGCAAGTTTACACAAAATATA
This sequence comes from Aralia elata, assembly GCA_034770075.1. Taxonomy (NCBI): domain Eukaryota; kingdom Viridiplantae; phylum Streptophyta; class Magnoliopsida; order Apiales; family Araliaceae; genus Aralia; species Aralia elata. Next base: position 1,152,759 of record JAVJAP010000049.1, read on the forward strand.
AGGCTTTTAAGGTTATCTTATGTGTATTAAGTATTTTACGGACCCAAAGATTATATCCTAAGGTATTTCCCAACTACCTTAGAGCTATAATCTACAGCTCTGATACCATCTTGTGACGCCCCCAAATCTCTACACTCCCCTGTAGCAGATCTGGTGCTCACGTGGAACTATACAACTATAAATATTCAATAAAATATGACTTCTATCTATCCAGGGTTCACAGTATCCCATAACAGATAATAATTCTCGTCAGAACGTTATCCGTGTTTGGATACCCTCACTTGGATGTACAGATTCATATCTTGTGGATATCTCTTTCATATCGATATTCCCTATCTATCTGACATTCACAGTATTAATGATAAGATTGTCCATATAGGACTCTCAACATCATTTAGATAGCCTCATTCAGATGTATAGTTCGTATCGACACTGTATTTAACTTAGTACAACTATTCTAAAGAATTTAAAGATCAGAGTATAACGCCTTCTTTAATATAAAGGATCATAATATATTACATATCATTTGGTTCGGTTACATCATTCGTTATACTAAGTTATTACAACAACAAGTCTGTAAAAAGGCTTAAAATATTCAACAACAGAAATAAAATTTAATAATCATGGCTTTTCCCCTTTTTGGTCCCAGACGTGCAAGGGATATCATTTAAAGCTGCAAAAGAAGATATGCGCAAGAATGAGCTACAAATGCTCAGCAAGTTCATTTGAATATGTAAACACCATGTGTTTGATTTGAAAGATGTCAATGATGTATACTGAGGGTTCTGTACATGAATCATATATTTCATTTAGTTCTATCAGTCTTTAATGACTTAGAACCATTTGAGTTTTGGATATCTGGTAGGTGATCAGCCTCACCAATATCCTAGGAGTATGCATATCATCCTACCATTTTATGTTGATATATTATCAACTGTTCGTCACCTTATATTAAGGGAATTTCGTCACCTTATTTTAAGGGAAATTTTCCGGTTCACCTTACATCAAGGTGTTCCATTTCTCAGTATCAGATGTCGTACCAAACAATTTGGCTTGACACATCAATTTAAGCTCGAACAAGCAATATATGAATAATAATTCATTTCTTAAGTTATGCTGAACAAGAAGCAATAACTTCACAATAATTGATAGCAAGATGTATAATACTTGCTTAAATATAACAAAGTTGGGAGACTTGCTTAATATAAATTGAGAAAGGTTAGGACACTTGCCTTAGCGTAGCTCACTATAATTTAGTACAATCGGTCAACGCACGTAGTCTACGTATACCAATAATAAGCGTTAGCACGTATATAAACATGTATTACGCTAATCTAAACAAGTTTCATTAAGGTTCGACGTTGATTCGGTATCTCGGTCGCATCCTTAATGGCTAAACACATAGATTGTTTCGATAAAACTTCATTTGGAAGTCGAATTATTAGTCTAAATAATTTAATTATTATTTCTAACATTTTTAGAAGCTTGGTATTATTTTTAAAATAATTTTCAGAAGCTTGGAAGTATTTTTAAATAATTTTACAAGCTTAGGAATATTTTTAAATGATTTAATTATCATTTAGAATAATTTTAAAACATTTAATATGTTCTTTCAATAATTTATTTATCATTTAGAATATTTTTAGATATTTAAAATATTATTTAAATGATTTATTTATCATTTATAATATTTTTAGAAAGATAGAATATTATTTAAATGATTTATTTTATCATTAATAATATTCTTAGACTTTATTTTATCATTAAAATAATTTATTTATTACTTATAATAATTTTCAAAACTTAATTTAATATTTAAATGATTTAATTATCATTTAAAGTAATTTTTAAATACTTAATATATTATTTAAATGATTTATTTATCATTAATAATATTTAATTATTTAATATTTTATTTAATTATTATATATAATAATTTTACTTACCTTAATATCATTTTTAAATAATTAATATAATTATTTAATAATTTAATATCATTTTTAAATAATTAAAACAATTATTAAATGATTTATCATAATTATTATTTATTATTTAATTAAATTAAATAATAATTCAGAATATATAAAAAATATTAAAAATAAATTTTTATAATTTAAAAATGAATTTTCGTATTTATTTATTAATTATTAATAATTATCTAATATTTATTTATTATTTTATAATTTATTTAATTAATTTATTTTATTTTTATTAAATATCCGTCGCTAAAGGGCTTTAGCGACGGTCTGCACGCATTTAAAGGTTTCTGGGTTTGGGAATGAATTTCGTCGCTAAAGGTGTGCTTCATGAAGAACACTTGGTCAACGCGTTGCAGCCTACTTTGATCTCAAATTTCTCTTTGATGTTTTAATGGTTGTGTTTGATTCTTGTTGCTGGTTATAGCCTATATGGTAGAGAGTAACGACATGTGTTGTTTGAGATCAAACAACATCATTTGATGCCATCTAAATTTGGTCAAACTAGCAGGGACCAACTGTTCTTATGAATTTCTGGGTTACCCAGAAATTCATAAGTCAGTTGCGGTCAAGGTACTTTGACTGCAATTTCTGGCTAGATTAGTTAATGTTAGTGTATTTTTATGTTACCAGATTGTACTCTACATAGCATAGAACAAGTCTAAACAAATAAATCACATAACACATATCATATAGACCGATTCTGGGTTGCATGAAAGTCTGACAAACCTTGTCAGACACCTTCAAGGGAATTCTGGGTTACCCAAAAATGAAAATCCGAACGGTCAAGGCACTTTTGACCGATCATATCTTTCATCCTAGTTATTTGTTTGCTATGCCACACGTCGGGCTTTAAAGATAACATGGCAGGCTACACATACATGCATAGAAACAGATCAAACAACTACTCCAAGACGATCAAAAGACCTGACAATCTTGCCTGTCAGACTGTTCTTGACTGCCAAGAACAGTTTGAGTTTTTGGCTTGATTTTCATATCTAAATGTTATGTAAACATGTTTTAACCGCCCAGATCACTAAATAACATATTAACAAGTATTCCTAAACATCTAAAACACAAAAATTTTGCAGGCTTGAAGATCAAACATAAATTAGGGTTTTGTGCACCTTTTTCTTTAAAATTTGATTTTTGATCTTGGCTACTGATCTTGTGATTGCAGAGGCTTGTTATGGCTGGTAATATAGGTGTTTAGGGTTTGTAAATTCGTAGGTTAAATGACCAGCTTGATGTTCTATTTATAGTAACTTCTAATTTAGGGTTTTTAGGTCATTTCTCACATTCTTGCCTCCACAAATATCTAACTCCTTAACTTGTGCTGCTCAAATCTGATCCTAGCTTATCATGCTTGTGCTGGAGTGTGTCAAGCACAAGCTTGCACACTCCTAGCTTAATTTTTATTGGCTAGGAATTTATTTTTCACTTATTTACTTACTAATTAAATCTAGATTTTTGTTAATCATGATTAGGATGTTAATTTAAGTTTAGTAATACCTTAATTAATGTTATATATCATAATTAAGGTTTTACATTTCATAAATTAGGGTTATTGAACCAAATTAGGGTTTTAGGGTTCTGAATTAGGGTTTAGGGTTTTCAATCCTATAATTAGGGTTTTAATCTTTCGTTTAGGGTTTAATTTAACCTCAGTAATTCATAATTAATATCATGATTCATTATTTAGAATCTAAGTATATCAATTAAAATTCTTATACAATAATTAGGGTTTCGATTAAACAATTCGAATAAATTTTATCAATTAGGGTTTTGAAATTTAGGGTTTCTATTTCCGTTTAACATTCTAACACTAATTAACTTATTTCTAGAATTTTGTCAATTAATATAATATCATATTAATGTCGAAGCACGACAAAGCACTTCGTCAATTCCAAGCACGACACAGCAGCTTACAAAAATAATTTGCCGAAACGCTTCTCGGTGGATTCGCCGGAAGCACGACAAATCATTTTGTCCGATTAAGCATGACACAGCTACTTGGCGAAATTTTTTTATTTGACCCAATTGTTTAATAATATACATAACCATATAATACAAAGTCATATCATGAAATTTCATTTATTAAACACATAGTTTATATTTATAAATCTTATTAGGGTTCGGAATATTACATTCACCCCCACTAATAAGAATTTCGTCCTCGAAATTTACAGTGCAGTCTATGAAAATAAATGTGGGTAGTTATCTCGCATTTTACTCTCGAGCTCCCACGTAGCTTCCTCGATATTCTGATTTCTTCAGATAACCTTAACCGAAGGTATCTTTTTATTTCGCAAATTTTGTTCTTTCCTATCCACAATTTTAATAGGAACTTCCTCATACGATAAATCCTTCTCGATTTGAATGGGCTCATAATCGATAACGTGTTTATAATCAGGTTTGTACGGTCGTAATACAGACACATGAAACACGTTATGAATATGTTCTAGTTTAGGAGGTAGGGCTACCTCATAGGCTACCTCACCTATCCTCCTCAATATTTGAAATGGCTCAATAAATCTCGGACTCAACTTGCCTTTCTTACCGAAACGTATTTTTCCCTTCCACGGAGATACTTTTAAGAACACGTGATTACCGACTTCGAAATCTTGTAACTTCCTGTGTTGATCAGCATATTTCTTCTGTCGATCTTGTGACGCTTGTAATCTTCCCCGTATAATTCGAACTACCTTCGTGGTTTGTTGCACTATTTCGGGTCCTAGCATTTGCTGTTTCCCCAACTTCGTCCCAATATAAAGGCGTTCTACATTTTCTTCCATACAAGGCTTCAAAAGGTGGCATTCCTATGCTGGCATGGTAACTATTATTATAGGCAAATACTACTAAAGGTAATTGATCTTGCCAACTTTCCTTGAAATCCATGTTGCGAGTTTGCAACATGTCCTCTAGTGTTTAAATCGTTCTCTCACTCTCACCGTTTGTTTGTAGTGACAAATTGTGCTTAGTCTCAACTAGGTTCCTAAGTGTTTCTGGAAACTTGTCTAAAAGTTCGGAGTAAATTAGGGATTTTGGTCTGATACTATATAAACAGGGACTCCATGTCTAAAAATAATTTCATTGATGTACATTTCGGCTAACTGGTCTAGACTGAAGTTGATTTTGATGATTAAGAAAATGAGCTAACTTGGTAAGACGATCTACAATTTCCCAAATGGCATTATGACCTTTCGGTGTATTTGGAAGACCTATTACGAAGTCCATGGTAATATGCTCCCATTTCCACTCAGGAATTTCTAAGGGTTGTAATAATCCACTTGGTTCCTTTCGAGTGTGCCAATGATAATTCATAAAAAATTGATGCCTCCCTACTGACGAACTTTTCTGTATCATACTCATCACCATCGAAAACCTTGACTGGAGAATAACTGCCATTATCTTGCTTTTGACGTTTCCCTGCCATTATAAATATAGCCTGAACTGAAAACTTCTTGCTTCACAAGTCTATTTCTGCTCTCAATAGGGTGCTATAAATATCTGATGTTGCAATTGTATGTGACCCTAGATTTATAGCTGAACTGAGAAATTAGAAGTTGTCTTGCAAAAGGAAAGAATGAAATAGAATCACAATTGAATTAAGCTATGCTGGATTTCCTTTCCAAATTAGAAGACATATCGCGCGCTGGATTTCGCTCAGGCATCGCGACGCTCAATATAAGAGTCGCGGCTCATGACTGATGGCCGCTGCGCGCAACCCCTGTTCAGTTGCTCCATTTTTCCTTCGCGGTTCTCCTTGCTTATTCCATTGCTTAGAGTTATAATCTTACAAAAATTATGAAAAATTACTTAGACTAATATATATATATATATATATATATATATATATTGTAATAAACTAATAAAAGAATAAATTACTTATAACATAAAAATTATTGAGTTGCCTCCCAATTAGCGCTTAATTTATAGTCTCAGCCCGACTACTTTCCTTCGTTAATCTGGATCAGCTAAGGAAATAGAGATCCTTTGCTGATCGATATCTCCTCCGTAGTAGTGTTTAAGGCGCTGTCCGTTAACCATAAATGATCTATCAGATTGGAATGGTGCTACTTCTACTGCTCCATGTGGAAATACTTTCTGGATGATAAATGGTCCCGACCATCTAGATTTCAGCTTTCTTGGAAATAGTCTAAGCCGTGAATTGAATAAAAGAACTGCTTGCCCTGGCTCGAACTTCCTCTCAATTATTTTCTTGTCATGCCAACGTTTGATCTTTTCTTTATAGAGCTTTGCATTCTCGTAAGCATGAAGACGAAATTCATCCATCTCATTTAACTGTAACAATCTCTTTTCTCCTGTTGCATGTAAATCAAAATTTAATATTTTATGGCCCAATATGCTTTATGCTCTAACTCCACTGGTAGATGGCATGCCTTTTCGAATACCAATCGGTATGGTGACATCTCGATTGGAGTTCTATATGCTGTCCTATACGCCCATAAGGCATCATCAAGTTTCAAAGACCAATCTTTCCTGTTTGGATTAACAATCTTTTCCAAGATCCTTTTTACATCTCTATTTGAAATCTCGGCTTACCCGTTCGTTTGTGAATGATAAGACGTAGCCACCTTGTGAGATACCCCATACCGAGTAAGAAGAGCGGTAAACGGTTTATTACAGAAATGCGTACCTTTGTCGCTGATAATTGCCTGTGGTGTACCAAATCTTGTAAAGATATTTTTTCGGAGAAAGTTCAGCACAACCTTTGCATCATTTGTTGGCAACACAGTAGCTTCAACCCATTTAGACACATAATCCACAACTAATAATATGTATTGCTTGTTTAGAGATACTAAAAATGGGCCCATAAAATCAATTCCCCACAGATCAAATATTTCTACCTCGAGTATGGTGTTCATTGGCATTTCGTGGCGCTTAGAGATATTTCCAGCATGCTGACAACTGTCACACTTTTCCACAAAACTATGTGCATCCTTGAAGAGAGTGGGCCAGTAAAAGCCTGATTGAAGTATCTTTGCAGCATTTCGTTCGCCCCCATAGTGCCCTCCATAAACTGACGAGTGGCACTTGTGCAAAATGTCTTCATTTTCTTCTCGTGGAATACATCTTCTCAACATTTGATCTGGGCATTCTTTAAATAGGTAGGGTTCATCCCATATATAGTTTTTTACATCATGTAAAAACTTCTTGCGTTGCTGATAACTCAAATTTGGGGGAAGCACATGGCTAACGATGTAATTAACATAGTCTGCATACCATGGTATTTCATTTGTTACTGCAAACAAGTGTTCATCAGGAAAGGACTCATTAATCTCAGTATCTTCCCCACTTTGAGATTCCAGATGTTTAAGTCTAGAAAGATGATCTGCAACTTGATTTTCTGTACCTTTTCTTTCTCAAATCTCTAGATCGAACTTTTGAAGCAAGAGAACCCACCTTATCAACCGTGGTTTAACATCTTTCTTTGCGACCAAATATTTGATAGCTGCATGATCAGTGAACAAAATTACTTTTGTTCCCACTATGTAAGCTCTGAACTTATCAAATGCATACACAATTGCCAGTAACTCATTTTTCGTGGTTGTATAATTTAATTGTGCACCTGTCAATGTTTTACTTGCATAATAGATGGATTGAAACATCTTCTCTTTTCTTTGTCCCAATACTGCGCCAATTGCGTAGTCACTGGCGTCACACATTAATTCAAATGGTTTAGTCCAATCCGGTGCAACAATCACTAGGGTGGAAATTAACTTCTGCTTTAACAACTCGAATGCTTCAAGACAGTCTTTATCAAAGTTAAAATGAACATCTTTCTCCAAAAGATTACACAATGTTTTAAATTTTTTGGAGAAATCCTTGATAAAGCGTCGATAAAATCCCGCATGCCCAAGAAAGCTTCTTATTCCCTTAATAGATGTTGGTGGTGGGAGGTTTTCTATAGTCTCAATCTTTGCCCTGTCTACCTCAAGTCCTTTAGTTGAAACTTTGTGGCACAAAATTATTCCTTCTCTCACCATAAAATGGCATTTCTCCCAATTGAGCACCAAATTTGTCTTCACACATCGCTTCAAAGCCAATGTCAAATTGTCTAGGCAAAAATCAAAACTATCTCCAAAAACAGAGAAGTCATCGATGAACACCTCTAAGTTTCGTTCAATTAAGCCAGAAAAAATAGCCGTCATACATCTTTGAAGTGTGGCTAGTGCATTGCAGAGACCAAAAGACATCTTTCTGAACGCAAAAGTTCCATATGGGCATGTAAAAGTGGTCTTCTCTTGATCTTCTGGAGCAATAGCAATTTGGTTGTATCCTGAATATCCATCTAGAAGGCAATAAAATTAGTGTCTAGCCAATCTATCTAACATCTGATCAATGAACGACAAGGGAAAATGATCTTTGCGAGTTGCCTTGTTCAACCTTCTATAATCAATACAAACTCGCCAGCCGGTCACTGTTCTTGTAGGAATGAGTTTATTGTTCTCATTTGTGACTACTGTCATTCCTCCTTTCTTTGGTACACAATGAACCAGACTTACCCACGAATTATCAGATATTGGATAAATAATGCCATCGTCTAACTATTTAATAATCTCCTTTTTCACCACCTCCTTTATAATAGGATTCAGTCGACGTTGTTGCTCGATAACTGGCTTCGCTTCATCCTCCATTAAAATTTTGTGCATACAAAATGAGGGGCTGATTCCCTTGATATCTACTAATGTCCAACCAATTGCTGACTTGTATTCGCGCAATACTCGCAAAAGCTTTTCTTCCTGAAATTGATTAAGTGAAGCAGATATAATAACAGGCAGAGTGCTAGAATCCCCTAAATACACATACCATAAATGCTTAGGTAAAGCCTTTAATTCCAATTTAGGTGGTTCCTCCAAAGATGGTTTTGCACGTGATGAAGAGTCTCTTGAATTATTCAAAGCTTCATACTGTTGAATGTAACTAACAAACCCTGGAGCTGAATCTAATATCTCCAAGTATTCTTGAGACTCCCAAGATTCTGAAACTGTCGGGCTTACCAATGCTGATTCAAGTGAGCCTGGAAGATATGTTTCTAAGAATACCTCATTCACTGCTTCTGTGATTAGATCAACTCGAAAACATTTCTTCCTCTTCTTTCGAAAACTTCATAGACTTTAAAACACTAAATGTAACCCTTTGATCTTGAACCCGCATGGTCAACTCACCTTTCTGCGCATTAATCAACGTTCTTCCTGTTGCTAAGAAGGGCCTTCCAAGTATAATTGGTATTTCCTTGTTTTCCTCGAAATCCAGAATTATAAAATCTGCCAAAAAGATGAACTTATCAACCTTCACTAAAATATCTTCAACAATACCTCTTGGATATGTCACAGATCTATCTGCAAGCTGTAAAGTTATGTTTGTCGGCCTTGGTGCCTTCAGTCCTAATTGAGTGTAAACAGAAAGTGGCATCAAATTGATGCTGGCTCCCAAATCACATAATGCTCTCCCTGAAAATTGATTACCGATTGTACATAGGATAGTGAAACTCCCTGGATCCTTTAGCTTTGGTGGTAACTTTTTCTGTAAGATTGCACTGCATTCTTCAGTCAATGCCACAATTTCAAAATCACCTAATCTCCTTTTCTTGGATAAAATGTCTTTCATGAATTTTGCGTAGCTTGGCATTTGCTCCAAAGCTTCTGCAAATGGTATGTTGATGTGGAGCTTTTTGAATACCTCAAGAAACTTTGCAAACTGATTATCCACTTTTTGCTTTTGCAATCTCTGCGGAAAAGGGACTGGAGGCACAAATTGCACTTGTTTTCTTGTGGATTATCTTCCTTCGTTTCTTGCTTCTTTTCCTCGTTGACTTCACCCACTGCTAATTCTTCATCCATACATACATCATCAATTACATTCTTGCTATCCGTCCTTAGTAATTGTTTACCACTTCGTAAAACAACATTATAATTTTCATCATGGTTGTGCACTTCCTTCATTGCATTACTTAAAAATTTCTGAATTTGGCTATTGATGTTGGTAGCAAAATGTTCAAATAATTTTTCCATTTTAGTAATTCTTGCATTATTTTCCACCTGATATTTTGACAATAAATCCTCCATCATTACCTTCTGTTCTTGCTGAGAAGCCTGTTGCTCTTGATCTTGCTTCTTCTTCTGAATATGATCCTCGACATTGAGATTTTGATTACTTTGATAATTGGATCCTTCAACAACCTGCACTGACTCGACCTTAATTGCGCATTGACTCCTTGCATGATTTCTTGCACAAATATCACATACCAACGTATCCCTTTGCATAGATTGATATCCACCATAATCCAATTTCCTTACTAAAGCCGCCACTTGCTCTACCAGTATTGAAATTACATCTTTCTGATTTACTGCCATAGTTCCAATTCGCGTATTTCTTGTTGCTGACCATTGATAATTATTGTTTGTCATGATCTCCAACAATTCATATGCCTCATCACAATATTTCTCTATTAAAGACCCACCTGCGGCTGCATCAATATTAGATCGCATTGTAACATTCAAACCTTTGTAAAAAGTCTGAATCTGCAACTACATAGGAATGCCATGATGTAGACATTTCCTGAGTAATTCCTTAAACCTCTCCTAAGCTTCATACAGAGATTCTGAGTCTTCTTGAGCAAATGCTGTGATATCTGACCTCAATCTTGCGATTTTAGCTTGCGAAAAAAACAACCAAAAATTTCTGTACAAGATCACTCAATGTAGATATCGAGCCTGCTGGTAGCGAATGTAACTAACTTTTCGCCTTATCACGAAGTGTGAAAGGGAAAAGTTGCAATCTAAGTGCATCCTCAGAAACTCCTTCATATTTACATGTATCACAGATTTCAAAAAAATTGATCAAATGCTCATTCAAATCATCATTAGGGTAACCTCCAAATTATACCGAACTTTGAATCATCTGTATCATGCTTGGTTGAATTTCAAAACTACTAGCTTGTATTGCAGGTCTTCTAATACTGGACTGAACATCCATTACCAACGGTGTAGCATACTCCTGCAATATTTTCTGTTCTTCTGCAGCCATATTCTCTAAGTCTTGCATTTTGAAACTGTTGGGAATTAATATGCGATTGTTACACTCATTATCATAGGGGGAGAATGCTATAAGATCTGCATATGATTACCACTATTTATTATACATGATTTGATTGATGACAAAATGATAAGAAGAACATTCATATTGTTAAAGTCTTGTAAAGTCCTTAATGAAATATATGTACAAGGACTTAGAAGATCAAATGTGTTAGGTTGATCTAAGCTGAATGAATAACTGTCTGATCAAAGCATGCTTGTAATATTAGGCTTTATAAAGTCCTTAATTGAATATAATGTACAAGGACTTAGAATATAATAGAAGAAGATCAAACTTGTTAGGTTGATCTTATACACTGAAATGACATATGTACAAACAAGGGCTACACTGATTGTAGAGCATTGCACTGACTAAGTGAAGGATCGTAGAGCAGTCAGTCAACATCGCAGAGCCAAGTATGTCATCACAGGGTCTGCCAGGAAAATGTAAAACCTCGGCAGGACGTAGAGTTGCCTCGGTAGGACGTAGAGTCACCTCGGCAGGACGAAGAGTTGCCTCGGCATTGCAGTGCTAAATTCCAAGATCGTAGAGTCTGCCAGACAAGCATAGTAACAAGGATCGGCAGATCATAGAGCTCACTCGGCAGCATTTACCGGGCATCGTAGAGTAGCGCATGTCAACGCAGAGCATGCAAGACAATTGTAGAGTGTAGCTTGGTAGAACAAAGAGCTTACTCAGGTTCATAGATTGCACACTACGAAGAGAAGATCACCGTGCTAACATGGGTTCGTAGAGTCAGTCTAAAGTTAGCCACTCTACGACTCCTATGATCAATCTGTAATCAAGTAACAACGTAGAGTAGTCGCTGCTGAAGCACCCAAAGTTAAAGTGGCAATCTTCAAGACTACCAAACAAGCTGAGCATGAGCTATCAGACATGTAAAGATCTCTGAGCACAACAAAAACATCAAGCCATAACAGAGATCAAAGGATTTGTCAAGTAATCACTTTACGATCCATCAAGACTCTAGACCTGTATTAAAGACAAAGGTCGTAGAGCGGGAAAGTTCAGCAAGATCTAGTGATCGTAGAGCTGAGTCTAAGATAATAGAAGCACTCAAGCAAAAGCGAAAAAGATCATAGAGCAACACTCTATGACAAAAGGAAGAATGTCTGAAGATTAAGTAGAGCAGTCCTCTACATCAAAGGTGCCACAACAAACAAGAAGATCATAGAGCAGTCCTCTATGACACAACAACAGAGTCAACACCTAAAGAACAATAAAGCAATCCTCTATGATGAGCACACTATAACAATGGCTCAACAAAGATCCTAAATGCTATGCTCTGGAACAAAAAGCTAAATGGATACCACATAACATAAGGAAAGACAGACTGTAGTATAGAAAGAAGTACATTAAAGGGTAATACAAGTACAGTTAGCCACTCTACGAACTGCAAGAAAGCACAAGGCCACAACTGAGGTTAGCAGTAAACTCTACGATCAAAAGCAACAGTCTTCAGTTAGAAGCAAGCAGCTCACTCTACGATTAAAGATTCAGGCTACACCTAAGATGATCGTAGAGCAAGAAAGAGAGTGCCATCTGGATTAAAAATATTAGGGCACTCAGGGTTGCTATTCCAAGATGAGCGGCGAAATAAATAAAGGAGTATAATAAGTAACCAATTTGAGTGGAGCTCAAACAGTCATATCTGCAGCAGTCAACAAACAGCGCATGTGACTCCACTATCTTAGTACCAGCTAATGGATGCTGACTCAGCCATCACTTGCAGACTTAGGGAAGTAAAATACTCAGTGGTACAAAAAAAACAAGTCTGCAGGAAGTTAGTCTCCAACAGAAAGAAGTGCAACGGGAAGATATCAACGGGAAGAAAATGGAGAACTACAAAAGAGAAAATAACACTCGAATGTAAAGTGTATGTTGGAATGCAGTAAGCAAGAGAGCAAGAACAACAACTGTACAATCAGCTAGAAGCTTCACTGCAACAAAGAGGTATGCCAAAGGGCTGGCATATGAGCTAAGAGTCAAATGACCAAGAAGCCAAGATCTAGAGTAATCAAATCCAGATTGGACGACTCTATGATCAAGCAAGGAACACTATATGCTGAATAAAAAAAGAAGTGACTTGGATAAGTCAACCAGTATTCAATGGAAGTGATCATCTGCATCTGTTATGTACCAGAGGAAGGAAGGGCTTCAGCGATCATCATCAGCAGCATCCAGAAGAAGATCACAAATAGCTGTCAAGTACCTAAAGATGAAGGGGTTCAAAGTTCATCTTGGCAGCACAACCTAACAACCAATCAACACACCAAAGAGGGTAGGGCGTCCTTGTCTTAAGTGACTAAACAAAGTTAAGTCTGCTGGAATTGCTGAGTACCAGAGGGTACAAGAGATTCTAAGTCTGTTGGGCTTAGTCTACATGTTCCAAGGCTGCTGGCCTTGAAGGGTTCTTTGTGAACTAGGTTTCTAAGTCTGCTGGACTTGAAGAGGGTCATATAATCCTTGTCCGAGGGACTAAAATCAACTTAATGTCTGCGGGACTCAAGAGGGGTCAGAGAATCCGTGTCTGCGGGACTTGAGGAGGGTCATAGATCCTTGCCTTTTGTGGCTAAAAACAACTCTTATCTGCTGGACTTGAGGAGGGCATAGAGTCCTTGTCTTTGTGACTAAAATAATTAGTGGATTCCTACTTGTTTAAGTAGAAGAGTGGAGTAGGAGTTATTCAGTCTCCAAACCACTTAAAATCTCCTGTGTTATTTACTTTCTGTCATTTATCTTATGCTCAATAAATTGCTATAACTGTTATCAACCATACTATAGACTTGTAACTTGAACTAAGGTTTTGGTTGAATCTATGAAGGGGTTATTAATGATTATTCTGCTGTGCATGAATTGATTCTATACTTCATAACTGTTATACTTTCAAAAACAAAAAGAAAAAGTTTCAATGGATCTATTCAACCCCCCTTCTAGATCCACATTGTGTCCCCTGGAACCAATAGAAACAATATCGAGAGTGCCTGCAAAAGATTAAAATTTTGTGTTTAAATTAGAATCAGATTAATAGTAATTGATATTGGAAATAAAGAAATTAATTACTAGAATTATTCCCCGGCAACAGCGCCAAAAACTTGATGGGCTAAATCTATACTAGCAATTTTACGTGTAAGTATACACGGTCAATCAAGTAATAAAGTGAAAGTAGAGTTGTCGATCCCACGAGGAATAATCTAATAAACTAATTAATATTCCCAATAACTAACTTTAAATTAACCGAATTATATTTAAACAAGAAATAAGTGTTTCGTAATCACTAATAGTTAAACTAATAAGAGAAATAAGTATGAATAATATAACAGAAATGAAATTATCAAGATTACAATTTCCCCCGATGATGTTTCCTATTCTTCCACTCCCTATTTAACCAATCAAACGTTACAGATTGCTAACCAAAAATTCATAACTATTTATCTAACTTATTCCAAGATTAGATAAGTGTCATCATTCTTAACTAGAACATTATATTTCTATGTGAATAATTAACAATGATGCAATAGATACCAATTCTTAACAAGTTCATGCGACACTTGGGTATATTTCTATCCCATATGTAAATTGAATAATAATTCTTAACATGAAATAATCCAACACATGTATCATATTCCACATCTAGTCTAGAATCAATGTTTCCATCTCATCTAGATCAATAGATTAATTGTTGGCCAAACAACTATTGAGTGAAAACCAAAATATAATAAACAATCTTGCAAACATCTGATAGAAGTTAAATAGTCAATAGATTAATAAAAACTAATCATCGGGTTCCATTGCAATCTTGAAAATGGAATTTAGTTCATGAATAAAGAAATGAACAACATCTCATCAATAAAATTCATTATAAACACAAGAGTTTAAAAGAAAGATAAAGAAAAGAATCTGATGGACAGCTCCCTTAGATGGAATTGATTGAGAGGTATTTTCTTCCTTTTTACGTAAATTATATCCTCCGTTCTCTTCTTTCTCCTTTCTCTGTTTGCCTCGCTTCATATATAAAAGATACAGGAAAGACCTAATTTCGCCGCACACACGCACCACACGCATGCGAAAAAATGCTCTGGGCGCCGCGACCCACACAACCAGGTGCCGCGGCCCCAAGTACGCGTCGCGGCTCACCAAAGTGAGCGCCGCGGCTCTTAATCCTTGTATGGTTTTCTTCCTTGCTCGCCCAATTGCTTCAAATATTGTGATTTGTTTACCACTTAACTCCTTTATTCTTACAAAATGAACAAAAGCCATAAATTGAGTACAAACTCTATAAAATGACATAAAATACTTAAAAACACACAAATTATTAAGCGTAAAAATACCCAAATAATAGGTATAAAACCTACTTATCACATACGTTGATTAAAGCAGAAAGTGAAAACAAAGCTCGTGTATAGGGTTCTATTGCTGAATGTTATACGGAGGAAGAAGTTGTTAACTTCTGCTCCTTGTACTTTGACGATATAGTCTCAACGAAACACAAACATTTAAGTCAGAATGAGGTCGTCGGGCTCTAATCTCGTGTTGATGAGTTAACTGTATTCACTTATCCGGCTAAAGTATTTAGCTTAGAGACGATGACTTACCTAACCGACAAAGATTTGAAGATTGTATCTATATACGTGCTTCTAAATATGCCCGAAGTATCGGCATACATCAAGTATGTATAATTTTTGTCGAATCTGTAATATTTCAAAGCGTAATATTGTAAATTAAACACTGCTATTATTATTTCAGTTCATTCGAAGACGAAGCGTATGCTTCTAACCCGGGACTAACTACAGCACAGTTGGAAGCATTCACTAGTGAAATTTTTTAACAGTAGTTTAAGAGAAGGGTTGAAGAAGAAAACGCTTCTAAGAATTTTAGAGATTTTATTTCAGGTCCGTACAAACTTATCAGTTCATATCCCGGCTGCATCGTTAATGGGTACAGATTTAAGGTTGACGAGTTGAATGCCCTGACATTAGTTAATTCTCGCGTTGTCATGTTGGGAAGTTGTTACCAAAACTGCGAGTCCAATTACTATGGACAATTAGAGGACGTGGTTGTGCTCAATTATCCCGAAGGTAAAAAGGTTGTTACATTTTAAGTGTTACTGGTTTGATAATGAAAAGGGTGTTAAAGTTGATCGTAATAGAATCATCACAGTAGATATAAAGTCAAAGCTACAGTCTGATGATATATTCGTATTAGCTAGCTAAGCGACTCAAGTGTACTACGCCCTTAATGAAGTAAATTCTAGAAGACCCTGGTATACAGTTATCACAACGAAAACTAGGGCATTTGATGGTATTGATTTGTCTGGAACGGATGACCCGTTGCAAGAACAAGTTAGCAATCCCAACCATGTATTGTTAGATGATGAAGATATGTTGGCAGAAGATGTCGTTAATGTACCCGATGATGAAAAAGCCAAAGATGACGTTGTTGTCACTAACTATGTCGTTGTACAAGATGATTATAACGACGAAGAAATTGATACGGAAAAGGAAGAGACTGAATCTGAGGATGAAATTGATTTTGATTCTGACGAGTTTGACGACGTACTAAGTCTAAACTTATTGTTGTTTTTAAATAATTTACTAATAAAAATGGTATTTATGGCTGATAAATTAAATAGAAATTAATTATTTAAAAACATTATTTAATTGATTTTGTTTCTAATTACAGTAGTATAGTTATGGCTAAACATAGCGGTAGAGGTCGCCGCGATGGTGGCCGTGCAAGATCTGGCGACGGGTCCCAGGGTGGGACGTCGTATCAGCTAGTAAGTTTCCATTGTTTTGGAGATTAATTGTTTAACGCATATGAAAATACTATATTTAAATAATTTCATCACTTAAACTTTTAGATACTGGTCGTCGACGTCAGCGAGGGACTAACCTCGGATTATTTGGGCGTCTGTCGACAGTTCCACACACTGTCCATGTAGATGTCGACTCGGCGCAGTAAGTGTCTGATATAATATAACTCACGCAATTAAATTACTTTATATGATTGCATGATTAAAGTAGCACATATATTGTCTGCCTATTTTGTATTGTACTATCATGGACCCTGTCGCTAAGCATACGATACGTGTCATTTGCTCGACACAACTGCCTATTGGTTGTATGTGATACACTTAGTACGCGCAGTATGATGCCAGATTTATGGAGACTGTGCTACGAGAGTTTCACGTAAGTCAAGTTACATAATTTAAATTAAAAACCATCCTAGGTATTTACACATTTATCAATTAAATTCTAATATGTTAACATTCTTTGTATAGATTTATTATAGATATGAGGAGGCTATCTCACAGGAAGCCGCCGACAATGTTATTATTGCACATATCACAAAGAACTATGTCGACTGGCTGTACGAGATGAGATAGCGGGTCGCCTGGGCAGTTGTCGAGCAGCCCGGGACTACCATACGCAATCATCAGCCCGATATAGTCTCTGATGCAGCATGGGAGGTGATGTGTACGCACTGGGATGATGATGACTTCAAGAAAAAGTCTGAGCAGGCAAAAAAGAATCGTGGCCAGCTCCAAGTCACACACAGTACCGGTTTACGGTCATTTGAGGAGGTGAAGCGGGTAAGTATCTCAATTTAGTTCTTTAGTTACTCGATTGTCATTACCATACTTAATAAATGTTATTTGAGTGTATTTATTAGGCCATGCGCTTGGGCTGACCTCCTACCATGCTAGAGTTTTGGGATAGAGCCCAAACGCCTAAGGAGTCTAGCATGTCTCATGCAACATTAGCTATATGGGTAAGACTAATATCAATTAATTTTTAGTAATTATTAATATTAGGTAGTTAATAAAATTATTTAATTAACTCACATATACAAATTAAGTTATAGGACCAATTTCTGAATCTTCAGGACTAGTGTATAGCTGAGTTGCGGGATGCTAGGGGGGTTTCTGAGCCGTTAGATTCCAGCATCCCTCCACCCGAGATTTAATTATCTCGGGATGAGGAGCTGAGAATATGGGTCACGTCTCAGGATCCCCTTAGTAGCAGTACCAGTAGGTATCGAGTGCTGGGCCTGCCGAGGATACCGGCGTATACACTACCTGGAGGTAGTATTATTTCTGATAAATTAAGATAAATTAATTGCAAATATTATTAGTAATGTTATATTTATTTTCGTAGGCTTTAGCCAGCGCTAGCATCCGAGATCACCTGTTGGACCATCTCATACAGGCGCTGGCTTGGACGACGAGTTTTTCCAGAGGGTCATGGTGGCGGTGTCGGAGATGTTTTGTACGAATCCAGTTATCCGTCGTCAGGAGCTGCCCAGCCGAGCTCTCCTTCACCAGCTAGCTCAGGATATTGCAGCAGGGGCTACCGTCGAGAGTACGGGTATCCCGCATGAGCAGTTCGTCGTGATACGTGACGAGGTGCTCCGGTTAATGGTTACCTTACTCTCAGAGGCTTTTGGCCCGATAGGGAGTCAGCCCTCACCTACTCAGGTATTATATTTATTTTAAGTTAATTAATCTACATGTTATTTAATTTTCATATTGTCTCTTTAATTCTCTCATACGGACTAATGCGTTATATTTTCAGGGTGGCGATTCTGATATCGCTGATGATGGCGAGCACGGGGATGATGATGATGAGGATTTCCAAACACCAGAGCAGCTTCGTCGACCCCTGCCCGATGATTCCCTTACTGGTAGTGGTAGTACTAGATTAGGTTGATAGTGTATAACATGTATCTACTTAGATGTTTTGTAAAACATTGTATAGTTTAATGAGTTTATGTAAATACATGTAGTTTAGTTTGATTCTTTGTAAATCAATGTAATTTACTTTAGTTTTGTAAATATTTCGGTGCCATATCATTGTTCTTTGTAGTTTATAAGTTATATCATTGTTATTTAGCGTTATATGTTTGAAGAAAAGAAATAGGTTGTATTATGGTGGCGATTATGATATATGTTATTATTGGATGTAGTTATTGGTATATTATTGTATGTATTGTTGGGATAAAGTAGGTTACATGTATAAAAATGGGGTTTAAAAACCTGTAAACTGTAAAAACAAAAAATTATTTAAAAAGTCATAAATAATATTTATAATTTATTTTTAAAACACTAATTCTGACGGAATATTCCTTATATCCGACGAAACTTCCGTCGGGATTAAGCCTCGCCCCGAGCTACCAAAAGGTCCCACGCGTCCACCCTAATTTCTAACAGAATTTGTCCGTCGAGGGTATTCCGTCGAAATAAGCCTACGCCCCTCGGACATAATTCCGTCCAAACTATGTATTTTCGACGGAAGTTTCGACGGACTTATGCTCGACGCCTCTAATTTCGACCGAAACTCCGATGGAATATTCCGTCGAAAATATGCTTATTCCGACGAAATAAGCCTATTTCTGAAAATAGCCATTTTTTTGTAGTGAGAGAAAATATGTTTTTTAGAGTAAAATAAAAAGAAAAATAGCAAAAGTAAGAGGAAATTCTCTTAAATTAGATCTAGATTTATAATTTTTCATCAAATCTTCCATTAAAGTATCTTCAAGGAATCTCTAAGAAGCTTAAATAGGAAGAAACCCCATTCCCAAGGTCCATTACTCATCTCTACACTCACTTTGTCTGGGGGAATTTATAGATAATGTTACGAGCTTGGAGTAGGTTTGAGAACGGACTCATTTTGATAAAGGATGACGAAGTTATAGCATTGCAAAGCAATTGTGTTAACGGAAATCAACTTGAAAATAAAAAAAATCAAGTTGGACAGAGGCGAACTCGCCGGGGTGAGCTCATTTGGCTGGGGTAATTCACCGGGGCAAGTTCGGCAGAGAGGAACTCGCTGGGGCGAGTTCACTATTTTCCAGTTTTGTGATTTTTGATATCCTGTACTAAATTGGGCATAACTTTTTCGTACGAACTCCGATTTAGGTAATTCAAAATGATCCGAAAAGCTGAGGAGTAGACCTACAACTTTCATTTAATAGAATTGAGAGTTAAGGTCGGGATTAATTTCGAAATTTAGACTCTTTAAGGCTGTTGTGTAATCAGGGTCAAGGCATGATGGTTCTTCGAAACGCCATGATGCCAAGTCATGTTTAGCTAATATTTTCAAGTTCTAAACATTGGGCTTTGGAAATATGGTCTAGAGTTAATGTAAACCATGAGTGACAATTAGACGTAGCTAATTGGTATGTCTATGTGCACTGAATATGTAGGAATTTCATAGGACGATTAACGTCAAGGTTATTAAAGAACGCAAAAGACAAGTGTTCTAACCTTGTGCTATAATTTATGTGCAAGTATAATGTTGTTTAAGAATATATTCGTATATATGTTATGATTACGCAAACCGCATCTATTATTGAGAAAATCCAAACTTGTACAAATCTTTTATAATTGTATAAGTTGTTCAAGCTTTGCTATAATGTATACTTTTAAGTTCTAATATACCTGAACTATTTCAGAAGATAGTCTAGACCATTTGTTTCGGCTAGACGCATGTTATACATTTTATTGATTCAAATATAAATCTTTGAAATGTTATTGAGATTAAGTAAAGCTGTCTAACTGAGTTGTTTTGGTTTGGACTCAAGTCCGAGAATGAACCTCCCTTATTTGGGAAAATTTTGTCGGACATTCCGACCGCGCCGAAAGGCGGTGATGATAAACGCAAAATGTCATTTTAAGTACGTAGTGTTGATCAACGTAGGGCATAAAGGGCTGATCACCCACCGTGCCCGTAAGTCATGACGGTTTACAGTTGAATTACTGTTAGACCTTTTAAAAAAAAAATGAACCAAAGTTCTTGGTCTTTCGACCATTCAGTATGATAGTCAATATGTTGTTTCAAAATATTTTACTATTTAAAATGATTCAAATGATTTCACAACTATTTTTTAGTTGTTAAAATGTACGTTAATGAAAATATTTAATTCTTGATTATGTTTTTATTATTAATTGTTATTACTTGCTGGACAATCAAATGCTCACCCTTGCTTATAATTAAATATTTTCAACAAAGCCTGAACGTGTAGAAGGTTCTAGTAAGGATAAGGAAAAAGGAAAGATGAACGAGTGAAAGATGAAACTGTTATATGTAATAGTTAGGCGTATTGTAAATAATATTTTGAATGATATTATGTATGAACATTTTAAGGGTCTTAGAACTTGGGTTTGTAAGAATATGTCTGTAATAAGTAGTAGTTACATTCATGTTGTAAAAAATATATAGATGAATGGTTGTGGAATGGTTAGTACCGTGATGCACCGAATACAGGTTTAAAGGTACCCAGATTTGGGGGTGTCACAGTAATGGGGTGCACTCAATAGCTACTGCCGCTCCACAACGTGTTGGCCGTAAAAGTAGTATATACACAAGCCAATCATATTTGATATGATGTAGCATATACTTTGTAATCTTATTCATTTATTAATAAAAGAATTAATTTATTAAAGACATTTTACTTTATCTACATGATGCTGTTATTTAATATGTGATCAACCCATAGTTTTAAGCAATGTTTTTAGAATCATGATGATGATCATGCTAATGAGATATAAATTCTTAGAAAGCTTAAAACTAAAATCGTTCCTAATCATTGGATTACTAAAAGGGGATTAGTGAATCCGGATATATTAGTACATACTTGCTCTTAGGAAGAGGATGATTGATCTCATAATCATTTATGTGGAGACACTAAAGCAAGTATGTAGGTGCTTATTGGAGAATAAGTTCACTGCACGTGACTCGCTAAACGAATACCTAATGGATTTTTACTTGTTTGTCAATAGGAATTTCTTTAGTGATAGTAGTACAAGTGATCTTTGGACTTGAGATCATCATAGTATCCTTGTATGATAAGTTATACTTTGACATGTCCTTTAAGACCTTTAGGGTATATTAAAGGGTATGCTTGGGTATAATAAGTTGTACATAGAGATAGGTGAATGATCAACAAAGAATCTACCACATCTAGTAAAAAATGTGAATGTCCTATGCGATTCGATAAAATGACAACTCAGTAGTCCTTGGTCAAGGCACAATGAAATTAGAAAAGAGTTTCTAATTTGCATTATTTAGAGTCTTATTATTATTATTATTATTATTATTATTATTATTATTATTATTATTATTATTATTATTTATTTCCTAAAAGGGTTTCAGAATTAATTAATAGAAGTACTCTCATAAATTCCTAATAGGATTAGGAGTTTAATTAATCAAAAGAGTTTAATTAGAATAGAAATCCTAATCTTAAATAGTTTAGGAGGGTTCCCTATATCTATAAATAAGAGGAGTCTTATCATAGGTTAAGGTTACACACTCTTGCATTAGAATTGTGGAGAGTACTTACAATTTTTATAGAGATAGAAACTAGGGTTTTGTCAACACCCATCTTCTTGAACAAGTATTATTCCTTGGTGGATCACCTCTAGAGGCCAAACACTTGGGTGACTAACGTTGATCAAAGAAAGGAATTTAATCGGTGGAATTCAAGGAGAACGCGAAGGAATTGGAGTTGAACTTGTACTTGTACTTGAGGAAGCTAGAATTCTACAAGAGTATAATTTTTATTCTCCATCTCTTTCGTTTAATTAATAATTGTGCATAAAGAAAGATCATGATGATGGTTTGTATAAAATTTTAAAATTTGATTTTATCGCGTTTTCGCTTTATATATGTAATTTGATTGCATGTTCGCGTTATATACAAACCTAACAGTCCGTTGCTCATTTGACTTCTCATATCTCCGTTGAGGCCCGCGCCTGTTGCGAGCTTTCTCAGGATATATTCCTCTCTCAACAACTCGGCATTTGCACCCACTAATTTCATTTACTTGTACCCCTGTTCTACAAAAAGAGTCCTATTAACAAAATTTCAAAATATGAAGGATGTTTTTTTATTCCATATTTAAAATTTTAAGCAGTGGTGGCATGATAATTCAGCATTATGTCATTTTATACTATATCATTTAAAAAAGGAACTCTTTTTTCTTTTGGGGGGAATTGGATTCTTGTTCAGAGTATAAAATTGGGTTTTTCTTATGTTTGCTATGCTGATAATGTTCTTTAGACCTTTTTCAAATTCAATTTGGAGTTTTTATTTTGAAAAGTTCTGATTATGTAATGACATTTCAGGTACCAATAAATCTTCCATTTCTCGTGTTTTCAGTGTCGTTAGAGTTACATATTATAGTAATGTCATAACTGCATAATCTCGATATTGTATGTATGTTTTGAAGTGAAGGTGTTTCATAGGATCATAAGTATCTACAGACTCCAGTTCAAATGTAGTTGAATTGGGTGTCGGGTTTTGTTGGAAAAAAACTTAAGGTTGATTTGTTATCTAATTTCAAATACTAGATCAAAAGTTGGTAAGTTTGAAACCCACTACTCGTAGGACACATACACTCACACACAGAGCACGCACATTGTCACATTTTGGTAGTTGATTTTGATTATTCTTGGTTATGTATGTAAGTAGTGATGTGGGTATTTCATATTTTGATTATTGAAACTTTTGGTACAAATTTTGTTGATTCCTAACTGTTTACTTGGTTTATTGTTAATTTTTTTTAATTCTTCATTCATTCATCTTAGTGATTGCCGGCATGTCATTTGTTATTTACTTTTAATGTTGAAGCAATTACCTGTGTAGTTCTCTAATTGATGACCTATTTGGGTAGGAACCTGCTGCATGTCTCATTAAATAAAAACAATTCAAGTTAAAATTAATGAAAAGGCGAGGCCGTGTTTAATTTGTTAGCATTTTCTTAGTTTTTGCTGCCATTCTTGAAAAGTTTGAAATTAACAGCTCATGGGGAAAAAGTGATTTTTTTTCATCTTTTTTTTTTGCTACCTTAACACACACACAGACACTCCTTGCTACCACCAAGGATTGAAACCTCGACCTCATGGAAACTATGAGACGAGTCATACCATTGGGCCAAAGGCCTTTGGTGATTTATTTATTTATTTATTTGAATGAACATTTACATTACCTTTTGAGTATAGAATTTACAACATCCTCTAGTAAAGAGTGTCCACTTAAAGTATTATCATTATGCAAGGAAAAATAGATAACTGCGTCTAAACATGTACTAAAGTATTTCCTGAAAAAAGTATCAAGTATATTAATTAGAGACAAAAGGATACTTGGTCAAAATAAGGCAATTGGTTGTTGTTAAGTTAATCAACATTTTACAAAGAATGTAATCATCTTTTCCTCCGCTTTTATGTCAATGTCCTATTTCCTTTCTCATCTCTTCCTCTTTTACAGAATGTTATGTTATCTTTAGTACTCTGGTTTGACTTTTAGTTATTTATTAGTTTCCAGAGGCACAAAAGATATCTAGAAGAGGGGTTGAATAGATACTTTGAAACTTTTTCACACTTCTTTTGAAAAGACTTGATTAATAAACAAGTTAATTAAGCACATCGGAATATACGATTGATTATAATCCCCTTTAAAGATAAACCAGTTATAGCAGATATGGTGAGGCAGTGATATAACAGTTATAGCAGTTTATGGAGTGCAGAGAAAGAGATAATGAAGAACATAAGGCTTTAAGTGGTTCGGAGCACACAAGACTCCTACTCCACTGTTCTACTCCTTGAGTAGCAAATCCACTAAGGATATCTTTATAACTTGAATCACTAAGATTCCTTTAAGGCCAGCAGCCTCGGAACTTCAGTACACTAAGTACTCTTCAAAGCCAGCATCCTTGGAACTCTGTAGACTAAGACCCGCAGCCTTAGAATCTCTTATATCCTTTGGTACTCAGCAAGTCCAGCAGACTTGACTTTGGTTGGTCACCTGTTGACCCTTTCACTTGATTAAGAGTGTTTGTTTTGTTGCTACTGAGTTGCTTGAAGCATATGGTCTGATGAACTCAGTAGCGAAGCAAGATGTTTGTTTTTGATCGTAGAGTGGCACTTTGACAGATTTGATTTCTTTTCGTCGTACTTGCTTAGTCGGTTTCTTCAATCTATTTGCCTTATATCAATGCCTTTGAATCCTTCCATTGAGTATGAGACCGTTGCATCTGATATTTCCGTTGAGACCTGTTGCTGAACTTAAGAATAGTTTATTCCTTGTTATGCGCGGTAGTGGGGTGAGTGAGCATCCATTATCTTGCTCTAAGATGATGGAAATGATAGTTCTCTGAATATCTGCAAACCATAGCTATTTGTCCCCCACTGACTTTGATTCTTCGTTCAGTTCAATTTAGTATTCAGCAACTATCTTGGGCAGGTCATTCTACTGATCAATCAATATGGGCAACGTAGAATATCAAATTCAGTTCTTGGTTGCTTGTCTGAATGAGGGTCGTAGAGTATTTGGCTGATTGTACGATCTTTCGATGAGGCTTAATTCTTACAGATGTTTATGGTGATCTTTCATGTTGCGTTTGGATCACTTAGAGATAGTGTCAATTTCTGTTCCTTTGTCTCTTTGAGAACTATCGTCTTGCTAATGCAGATGTGACTCTACGATAGATCTTGCCTAATGCCAGGATTAACTCTACGATCTTCCTAGTCACTCTGTATTTGTTTAGCCGAGTCTCACTCTACGTTAGCCTTGTGCAACTCTACGATTCCGAGAGTGAGCTTTGTGACTTACCGAACCTCACTCTACGTTAGCCTTGTCCAACTCTACGATTCTGAGAGTGAGCTTTGTGACTGACCGAACCTCACTCTACGTTAGCCTTGTCCAACTCTACGATTTCGAGAGAGAGCTTTGTAGTCGGCCAAGCCTCACTCTACGTTAGCCTGGCAGACTCTGCGCGCCTTCAAACTATTTGAACTCCAAGTTGGCTGACTGCTCTACGATCCTTTATTGGATGATGATTTGTGTAGGACTCAACGATCAGTCTAGCCTTTGCTTTTTACATATACCAATTCAGCTCATAAGATCAACCTAACAAGTTTGATCTTTTCTATCTAAGTCCTTGTACATCAAATCTTTGTAAGGACTTTACAATTCAGCTACTGAAACACGTATACATTAATATCACAACATCAAATTAAAACCTGTGATTCCTAACAATCTCCCCCTATTTGATGTTGACATAACCAGTAGTTTTTAATCATCTCATCAATTCTAATGCAATTGCTTATAAAGATAAACGTGTCTTATAGTACAGTGAGCAACTGTATTTCTAGATAAAATCATGAATTTTATCGAAGAACATATAAATGTTACAATAAATGATAGTTACATCAATAAAGAAAAAGAAGAAGAGAAAGAAGAAGAGAAACAAAATGTTTTTCAGACCTTAGTTCCTACCTCTTCCTCTTGTTACTCTCTTTTTGATTCTTGGAGGATTCGCTCGCTCATAAGCCACTCTTTGTCTATGCCTTTCCCTACCTTCTTCAGTCACGCGTTGGAATTCCTCAACCTGCTCTTGACGGAGTCTGGATGATGTCCTATGACTTCCTTCTTCACCATAGTGATGAGTCCCATACAAATGGCGATTCAAGAGAGCAAGATCTCCTGATGGTATGCGTACTCCGGTGGTGGTTACATCAGGTTTCCTTCTAAGGACTTCACTCCTTATTGGAATTACATTGACTGGCTCTGGCTCATCATTAGGATTGGATGGTCTCCTTCTCTGTTCCTCCCCATTGAAAGTAGTATGTACACAAGCCAATCATATTTGATATGATGTAGCATATATTTTGTAATCTTATTCGGTTATTAAAGGCATTTTATATTATCTACATAGTGCTGTTATATTAAATGTGATAAACCCATAGTTTTGCGCAATGCTTTTAGAATCATGATGGTGATCATGCTAATGAGATCTAAATTCTAGATAGCTCACAAACTAAAATCGTTCCTAATCGTTGGATTACTAAAAAGGGGATTAGTGAATCCGGATAGATTAGTACATACATTGCTTGCTCTTAAGAAGAGAGGATGATTGATCTCATAATCATTTGTGTGGAGACACTAAAGCAAGTATGTAGGTGCTTATTGGAGAATAAGTTCACTGAACGTGGCTCGCTAAGGAATACCTAATGGAGATTTACTCGCCTGTCAATAGGAATTCCTCTAGTGATAGTAGTATAAGTGATCCTTGGACTTGAGATCATCATAGTATCTTGTGTATGATGAGTTATACTTTGACATGTCCCTTAAGACCTTTAGGGTATAACAAAGGGTATGATTGGGTATAATAAGTTATACATGGAGATAGGTGAATGATCAACAAAGAATCTACCACGTCTAGTAAAAGATGTGAATGTCCTATGTGATTCGATAAATGACAACTCAGTAGTCCTTGGCCAAGGCAAAATGAAATTAGAAAAGAGTTTCTAATTTGCATTATATAGAGTTGTGCATTTGAGAATCGAAATACATATAATTAAATAAAATAAGACTTGACAGTAATTTCATGTCTTATATTTAATTGGGACATTGTATGGTAGAAGGATTGAATTGTACGGTAACTATGCACTGAAAGGTTCTTTTATGATTAATGTTGAAATCTATATTATCTGGAAAGTCGTTGATCGCTAAGGGGGTTTACCCTTATTGTAGAATAAATATTATTTATTTAAATAAATTAAATAGTTTAATTTATTTATTTAAATAAGATTAGAATTGTTCTAATTGATTTATTCACAACCGGTTTAATATGGAGAACCTAAAGGGTCAGACCGCAAAAAAAAAATATTTATTTAAGAAGTAAATGGCATAATTGTAATAATAAGTTAAGTGTATTTAATTTAGTCTATGGAGATAGAATAAATTAAATAGCTTAATATTTATTATTTAATATTTTAGAAATATTAAATATAAATTAATAAGAGGAGTCTTATTATTATTATTACTATTACTATTATTTAATTCCTAATAGGGATTGTGAATTAATTAATAGAAGTACTCTCACATGAATTCCTAATTGGATTAGGAGTTTAATTTAATTAAAGGAGTTTAATTAGAATAGAACCCTAATCCTAAATAGTTTAGGGAAGAGTTTTCCTACATCTATAAATAAGAGAAGTCTTATCATAGATTAGGGTTACACACTCTTGCATAAGAATTGTGGAGAGTACTTACAATTTCTATAAAGATAGAAACTAGGGTTTTGCCAACACCCATCTTCTTGAACAAGTATTATTCCTTGGTGGATCACCTCTAGAGGCCAAACACTTGGGTGGCTAACGTTGATCAAAGGAAGGAATTTAATCGGTGGAATTCAAGGAGAACGCGAAGGAATTGGAGGTGAACTTGTACCTGAGGAAGCTAGAATTCTACAAGGGTATAATTCTTATTCTCCATCTATTTCGTTTAATTAATAATTGTGCATAAAGAAAGATCATGGTGATGGTTTGTATAAAATTTTAAAATCTGATTTTATCGCGCTTCCGCTTTATTTATGTAATTTGATTGCATGTTCGCGTTATACAAACCTAACACCCACTTCTGCTTGATTCTCCCCTATTCCCCTTATGACCATTCTCCCCCTTTATGTCAGCATCCAGGGTTCGAACATTTTGAGAGACTTGCTGCATACCGTGCACCATTTCTTGCATTTGCGAACGAGACTGAAGAATGTCATTCCTGTTTTCTTGGACCATTTCTTCAATTTGTATTCTCTGGTGATGGATCATGGCCAAGGTTGCATCTGTGCGCTTCATTTACTGAAGGGGGGCTTCCTTGAAATGATGAATAGAGTCTCGAAGCTCAAGGATGCGGTCATTTGTGGCTTTGTTTGATTGCTCAACCACTTGTTGTAGTAATATGACTGTGGCTTTGTGTTTGGCAATTTCTTCATGATAAAGCTGGTCCCTTTTGTCGATGCCTGCCATCAATTTTTTGAGTAACTCCCTCAGTCGTTTGGTCAGTACAGTACCCAAACTATGAGAGTGATTATTTGTAGCATTAATAACATTGTCAAGTTTCCGATGGAGGGCTAGAGAATTTGCTTCAAGATTCTCCTCCATGTTTGTCGCCATGTGGGCTGTGAGATCGGCCATTTAATCCTTAGTGGGTAGTTGGTTGACTCGATCAAGAATTTGTTTTATCTCAGTGGAAGGTCCTTTTTTATTGCTTCTTTGAAGATTGGATAGGGCAGTAAAAATGTCAAATAATTCATTATTTGAGGAAGATGGAATATCAGACTGAGTGAGTGGGGCAGATATTTGTTGTGTGGGAAGGGATACTTGATCAATCGTAGAGTCAGGGTATTCTTCGTTTGTGGACTCTATGTTTGTGGACTCTACGTTTTGGGTTAGGAGTTTGGGCTGTGTGTCAGTCACAGAGTTTAGGGACTCTATGACAGGAGGTGGTTGTTCAGTTTGTCCATCAGTTATAGAATGTTGAGACCCTGTGACTGGAAGTTGGTTCCTTAGGTCAGGAATGACCTCAATCCATCTGGGCAATTCATCAAATAGATAGAAGATTGATGATGGAGAGTGATTCAGCTTGAAGGATGAAAGAATATAATATACCTTTTGCTCGTTAACTTGGAATGAACTGTTACTAAGCAGCTTCTGAGCAAAGGTGCCAATTCTTGGAAATTCTTGGGCAAGCACTGAGATTGCTGGGTAAGTCTTGAAGGCCCAGAACATGTGGTCCCAAGAATTTAGGATTAGAGCCTGGTGGAAGGACATCCTTGGTAGGTAGGTAAATAAGCAGTAATAATTTAGGTGTCTTTCTTCATTTCTGCCTTCAGCAATGATTTCTAGACTTTCATCTTCACTCTCATCACTTGTTCCATCACTGATATCTACTGAAAGTAGTATACACACAAGCCAATCATATTTGATATGATGTAGCATATACTTTGTAATCTTATTCGGTTATTAAAGGCATTTTACTTTATCTACATTGTGCTATTATATTAAATATGATAAACCCATAGTTTTGAGCAATACTTTTAGAATCATGATGGTGATCATGCTAATGAGATCTAAATTATAGATAGCTCACAAACTAAAATCGTTCTCGTTGGATTACTAAAAAGGAGATTAGTGAATCCGGATAGATTAGTACATACGTTGCTTGCTCTTATGAAAAGGATGATTGATCTCATAATCATTTGTGTGGAGACATTAAAGCAAGTATGTAGGTGCTTATTAGAGAATAAGTTCATTGAACGTGGCTCGCTAAGGAATACCTAATAGAGTTTTACTCGCCTGTCAATAAGAATTCCTCTAGTGATAGTAGTACAAGTGATCCTTGGACTTGAGATCATCATAGTATCTTGTGTATGATGAGTTACACTTTGACATGTCCCTTAAGACCTTTAGGGTATATCAAAGGGTATGATTGGGTATAATAAGTTGTACATGGAGATAGGTGAATGTTCAACAAAGAATCTACCACTTCTAGTAAAAGGAGTGAATGTCCTATGTGATTCGATAAATGACGACTCAGAAGTCTTTGGCCAAAGCAGAATGAAATTAGAAAGGAGTTTTTAATTTGCATTAATCACAGTTGTGCATTTGAGAATCGAAATACATATAATTAAATAAAATAAGACTTGACAATAATTCCATGTCTTATATTTAATTGGGACATTGTATGGTAGAAGGATTGAATTGTACGGTAACTATTCACTGAAAAGTTCTTTTGTGATTAATGTTGAAATCTATATTATCTGGAAAGTCGTTGTTCGCTAAGGGGCTTACTCTTATTGTAGAATAAATATTATTTATTTAAATGAATTAAATAGTTTAATTTATTTATTTAAATAAGATTAGAATTGTTCTAATTGATTTATTCACAACCGGTTTAATATGGAGAACCTAAAGGGTCACACCGCAAAAGAAAAATATTTATTTAAAAAGTAAATGACATAATTGTAATAATAAGTTAAGTGTATTTAATTTAGTCTATGGAGATAGAATAAATTAAATAGTTTAATATTTATTATTTAATATTTTAGAAATATTAAATATAAATTAATAAGAGGAGTCTTATTATTATTATTACTATTACTATTATTTAATTCCTAATAGGGATTGTGAATTAATTAATCGAAGTACTCTCACATGAATTCCTAATTGGATTAGGAGTTTAATTAATTAAAGGAGTTTAATTAGAATAAAAAAACTGATCCTAAATAGTTTAGGAGGGTTCCCTGTATCTATAAATAAGAGGAGTCTTATTATGATTTGGGGTTAGACAGTTACACACTCTTCCATAAGATTTGGAGAGAGAGAGTACTTACAATTTCTATAGAGATAGAAACTAGGGTTTTGCCAACACCCATCTTCTTAAACAACTATTATTCCTTGGTGGATCACCTTTAGAGGCCAAACACTTGGGTGGCTAACGCTGATCAAAGGAAGGAATTTAATCGGTGGAATTTAAGGAGAACGCGAAGGATTTGGAGGTGAACTCGTACCTGTGGAAGCATGGTTCTACAAGGGTATAATTCTATATCTCTATCTCTTTCGTTTAATTGATAATTAATCACAAGGATGATCATGGTTATGGTTTGTATGAAAAATTTTAAAATCCGTTTTATTGCGCTTCCGCACTATTTATGTAATTTGATTGCATCTTCGCGCTATATACAAACATAACAGTGGTATCAGAGCCTAATCTTGTGCTAATTATCGATTTTGATGATTCCATGTGTGTATGGTATGCGATTGGATCGAAATTTTTGAGCAAAATCTGTTTTTCTGAATCTGCTACGCGGCGCAGCTGCGCCATTTCTAGTTCATTCTGGGCGCAGCTGCGCCGGACAGCAGAATCCGAAAAAATAATTTTCCTTCAATTAAAATAAATGGTTTATTTAATTCATATAAGTTTAGAATAAAGGAGTTTATTCACATATGGAATAGGATTTCATGTTTCCTAGAATAAAGGAGTTTATTCATATATGGGGATTCCATGTTTCCTTAAAAATAAAGATGTTTATTTTGATAAGGAATATGATTTAACATATTTTATTTTTCCAAGCAATTTTAAGTTAAAATAAAGGAGTTTATTTTGAACTTGAAATTGGTTTCCATGTTAATTAAAATAAAGGAGTTTATTTTGATTTGAAATTTGATTAAAAATAAAGAAGTTTATTTTTATTCAAAATTGGATAAAATAAAATAAATAAGTTTATTATGATTTAAATTTTGATTAAAATAAAGGAGTTTATTTTTGTTTCAAAATTGGATTTCTAGTAAACTTTTAATTGCTCATTAAATGATATCAATGCATATATGGAATGATTTTATTATTCATGAGATGAATGTTATTTATTGATACATATGAAGATATGTATGATAATAAATAGGGATTGATTATGGACTACTGACCAATGTGTGATTGGATTTATTTTAGTGGATGCTTGAATGAATGAGTTTTTATAAATGGGGTCTGCGTACCTCGTCTTCTCTAGTTTTTCTTGATGTAAATTATATCTTCCTCCTATGTACCTCCCCTTGACTGCTGATCAAGGTTTCTATTTATTGTAAATAGTTTATGTAATAAGTTTAGTAAGAATTACTTGAAGAATTGGAGACAAAGGTGCAAGGAGCGCTTGGAGACCCGTTTGTAATGGAGCCCGGGTTTAAATGTAATAGTTATATTTAAATTTTGTTCTCGCACCCTAGGTTTGACCTTTTGGTTCACTTGGTGGCTCTAGTGAACCAAACTAGAATAAAAGCCCATAATCAATCCAGGTAGAATATAGTATTCTATATATGCATGCTTACTATGTATATATTATATATTATACAA
The DNA here is from genome assembly GCA_034770075.1 of Aralia elata. Classification (NCBI taxonomy): domain Eukaryota; kingdom Viridiplantae; phylum Streptophyta; class Magnoliopsida; order Apiales; family Araliaceae; genus Aralia; species Aralia elata. Next base: position 1,185,550 of record JAVJAP010000049.1, read on the forward strand.
CATGCCTCGCATGCTAAATAATATGACGCGTATTATATATATATATATATATATATATATATATATATATATATATATGCATGCATGCTAAACAAGATGAGACAAATAATAACAAACCTCTTAAAGAAATTATATTAAGTCCTAAGCGTTCAAAGATATTTGGAATATCGAACGTCGCCTTCTAGCATGGTAAAGCGATAGAGTATTAAACATTTAATATGAGTTTGTTGTGTCACACAAGGCAAGTATTAAATATTTAATCTGTTGCTTTATCACATTTGATGCTTATAAATAGACTGAACGATGCTATTTTGTTGTGTCACATAAGGACAGTGTTTTTCTTTCGAATATATGGAAGTTCTAGGTTGGACTTAACTTGAATAATTTTGATTCGGATGTGTCACACTTGATCAAAATAATCTAAGAGGCAAAATACAAGGAGTTACATAGTGATGTAATTGACAATAGTTGTCTACCTATTTATTTATATATCGTTTGTTGTGTCACACAAGGCTATATACATTTGAAATGGGATCCTTATTCTCACTAGCAAACCTTTAATTAGATTTGCCGAACTATATATATTGAGGGTAATATAGTTTGATGAAAAAGTGAGAGATACCAATTTAAAATTAAGACCTAATTTATTTTGGTAATTAATTAAATGAATGTATGCTAAAATATTGTTAAATTATAAATTCATTTAACAGAATTTTACAATGTCTAATTAACTATCACTGCGTAGAATATTAGATGCTAATTAACTGGACCAAATTAAAAGGACTGATTAAAGAATTTGAGAATAGTTCTCAAGGCTGAAAAGCTATCTTATGTCCTTAATATGCCTATCCCTGCAATGGTTACAGACAATGCCTCAAAGGAAGAGATTGCTACTTTTAGAAAGTGGCAAGATTGTGACAAAAGAAAATTTTGTAACTTATTTTAAATATTTATTGAATTCAATAAATATTTTTCGATGATTTGATTGTTGAGTTAATTGATTAATTGATGAAATTGTGGTAGATTAATTTAATTATACGTGTTACATTAATTATATTAATGTAGAAAATTTTTATATTTAAAGTATGTGTTTAATTGAATTTATTTGATTAAATACATTATTTAAATGAGTATAATGTTATTTCTAATTAATTTAATTATTAATTAGAGATTTAGTAAATTGTCATTATTAATAAATGAGAATTTTATTTATATGACTATGTGATTTAATGTAGAATTATTCTATTTTATTTATTGATTTTAGTAAGATTATTTAGTTGATTAAAGTGTGACATGATACTATATAATACGCTATTTATTAAAATAAACCAAAAGAAGAGTTTATAAGGACTTACCAAACGAAGCCTTAGAGGGGGTTGGAGTCAGTTAACCCATGATGGGATTAACTGACACCCATTCATCAGACTAAATTCAATTCACGTATTTTTTTATTATTATTCCCTAAGTCTAATCAGAGAAATATAGAGAGAAAAAGAGAAAAATTTGTGAGGAATTAGAAAATTGAGAAGGATCCCATTCAATTCTTGCATAGTTTAAGCATCTAATTGAAGGTAATTCTTCTAATTTAAGTTTTAATTTATATTTTTGAAGTTCTTCTATGAATGTCTGTTTTGAGTTCTCTGTATTCTCTGTAAACTAAATTTTTGTGGCTAAATTTTATAAATTAATGATTAGATGTTTGAAAGCATGCATAAATGTGTTTTATATGATTTAAATATGATTTAGAGTAATTTAATCCGTGAAATTTCGTTTATATGAGAATTCAGAAAGTTACAGAGTAGTACAGTGTACAAACATGGTTTGAATGTATGAAATTAATACTTGTTTTGCATGTTAATTGGTTAAATTGATAACTTATTTTGTTTATGCATGTATAAATGAAGAAAACAAGATTTAAACGGTTCAATTTGGTTGTATAACGAACCTGTTATGTGTGATTTTATGAAAATTATAGAAACCTTGATAAACTGATAAGAAACCTCAAATTTGATTCTTAGATTCATGATTTATGTGATTTAAGTTGTTAGAATTATGATAGAAGGCTTGGGTAACAATTATAGATGAATTATAGTGTCTGGGTATATTTAATTTGACGAGTAGAATAACAAGATTGGAAATTTTGGCCTGTTTCTGCGTTCTTCGTGAACTGCAGAAACTGGAATTCGTGATTCTCGCCCCGACGAGAATTTTGTTAAGGAAATTCTCGCCCCGGCGGGAGCTCGCCCCGACGAGAATTTTGTGAAGAAATTCCTCGCCCCGGTGGGAGCTAGCCCCGGCGAGAATTTTGTGAAGGGATTCCTCGCGCCGACGAAGAATTAAAAAAAAGAGTAAAAAGACGAGAGTAAAAATTTTCTTATTTCTTTGAGATCATGTTATGATATCGTAGACATACCTAAAACTTAGGCTAATGTATAAAATAAATACTGAAATACTGTAATGGGTGGTAAGCATAAACCCATTGATTGTTCGATGTCAACTGAGCTATCAAAATAGAAATTTTGGATGAGAATGAATCCTAATGTGTTTATAATATTGTAACTAATTATTGTTACTGTTTTATAAATATAATGTATAGGTTGATTAGAGAAACGTGAGTCTTAAATTTATAGTCTACGCACGAGGCAAGTATCTTATCTTTACTTTTACATTTACGCAAGTTTTCTACCTTGATTTCAATCACGTAAGTTCCTGAACTTAATTCTCTTACCACATATGTTTCATGATGCTACTATTTACTCAAGCAAATTATTATTTATATTCCATTTAATTTCATGGATTCAATGAGACGTTTTAAATCCCTCTTTGTAATGCTTCAGTTATATAGAACGTATTCAATCGTACCTTTTGTGAGATTTAGTTTTGATTCTCGAATTATACCTTTTGAACCTTGATTGACTAGCGAACCCTTATTGATTCGACTAGTCCATAGTTGATGAGCGTTCTAAATTCTAGAAACGTTATTGAAGTAAATCCAAACCAAACTTCCTTTGGTGCGGACTCCGATGTTAAACTGAGATGAACAACCCTTATACAGGGGATTTTATTTACGCATTAGCGTTAAGATGTTGTGCACATACATGGTACAAAGGGCTGATCCCCCTGAGTACGAGAAGCAAGGTTCATATAGTCTTACGACTGTTAAAGGTTTAAAGTAGAAATACTTGATAACCTGGGACATAGTTCGTGGTCTTAAGACCCTCAGACGTTCTTTTGAATCTTGTCTTACATTCTTGACTCAAAAGCTAAATCTTTGATTATTCAATATCCATTAATTATTTCACATGTTATTATTACTGTTGTTGTTATACTTGCTGGGCAATCATTGCTCACCCTTGCATAATAACATTGCAGCTAAGGTTGAAAGAACTGATGAGCCATCTACTAGTAAGGGCAAAGGAAAAGCAAACAAGTGATGAAGACTTGTTGTACTTATTTTAATGATGTTATGTAATAAACTTAATTTATGTTTCCGCACTGATGTTATGTTAAGGTTAGATGACTTGGGATTTATTTATGAATGATGTTGTAACCCTTAATGGGAGATTTCTATTTTTATTAATAGTATTTCCATTATGAATGAATGGGTAGTTAGATGTGATGTGATGTATATGGATAGTGAACACCAAATCCTGAGGAAACGGAGTACTCGGATTTGGGGGTGTCACAAAGATGATGCAAAGTTGACTCAATGCATCATGCTCGCATCCATGAGTAACGAGCTTCAGCGTCAGCATGAAACTATGGATGCTCCTACTATACTCCTGCACCTTCAAGGTGTTGAAGGGTGAGGAAAGTAGGACTATTAGATATCAGATATCTAAGGAGCTTTTCCGATCTAGAATGACCGATGGCACTACAATACAGACATATGTCCTAAAATGATCAATCTGATTGAACAATTGGGATAACTGGGTTTAATTGGATGGAGAGTTGATCCAAGATTTGATCTTGCAATCACTTTCAGACTCTTTCTTACAATTTGTTGTGAATTTCTATGTGAACAAGCTATATATATCAGCCTGCCTGAGTTGCTTAAACACGTTGAAAAATATAAAGAGTCACTTTTCAACCAAGAAAGACTAAGTCTTACTGGTAGATGATTCTTCCAGGAAGCGGAAGAGGGTCAAAGGATCTTCTTAAAAGAAGAACAATTCAGAGAAGGTATAAGGAAAGGCAATAACTAAGGACACTAAGAACAAGATTGATGCAGATAGCAAAGGAGTTTGCTTCCACTACAATAAGCCTGGATACTAGAAAGGAAACTGTAAGGAGAATCTTATAGAGGCTAACCAGAAGAAGCTTAGTGAAGCTTCGGTTACAAATACAGGTTTGTTCATGATTAAAAAATAAATCTTTCTGTAAGTCAAGATTCTACTTGGGTATTGGATACCGGCTGTAGTTCTCACGTATGCAATCCGATGCAGAGAACAAGCAGAAGTAGAAAGTTAAACAAAGAGTAAGCAATCTTACGTGTGGAGAATGGAGCAATGGTTGCTACATTAGCCGTAGGAACTTATAGTTTAGCGTTGCCTACGGGCAAGTCTATTAAGTTAATAAGTTGTTATTATGTTTCAATTTTCTTTAGAAACATTATTACTTCTGTTGTTGGACAAGGAAGGTTCTGGTATTATATTTAAAAACAATTGTTGTTCTATTTATAATGATAATGTTTTGTTTGAAACTGGAAGATCACTTGATGGACTTTGTATACTTGACTTACATGAAAAATATTTTGCAAATTGAATAACTAGTAAAAGAAAAGGAGATAATCATTCAAAGAGTTGAATATGTATATTTGATGAAATACAAGTTTGAATCATTTGAAAGGTTCAAAGAATTCAGAAGTGAAACATATTGACAAAGTATTAAGATTCTTTGATCAGATCGAGGAAGGAATACTTGTGCAATGAGTTTCTAGATCATCTCAAAATGGTATTTTCTCATAATGGACACCTCCTGATACGCAATAATTGATTGGTGTATCTAAAAGGAGAAATTGTACCTTGTTGGACATGGTGCGGTCCATAGTTATTTTTCCGACATTCTAGTATCCATCTGGGGTTATGCCCTAGAAACGGCTGCATATCTACAAAAATCCGAGCCCAAGACTCCATAAAGGTTATGGATAGGGAGGATTCCTACTCTTAAGTATGTTACGATAATGGGTTGTCCAATTTATGTGAAAAGGTTTCAAAGATAAGTTTGGGACAAAATCTGACAAGTGCAGACTTGTGGGATTCTAAAGAAAGTTTAAGGTATTATTACTATAATCCTACATGCTGCCTTCTTAGATAAAGGTGTTTATCATTGAAAGAGCTAGTGGGAGGGTAATATATCTTGAAGGAGTTCAAGAACTACAAAGCACTTTAAGTCGAACCGAGGAACCTGTAGATAGACCTATTGTACCACAACCGAATCGTAAATCTGGAAGAGTACCGAAGATACCTGGGAGGTATGGATTCATCATAGAGGATGATGATGAGGTACGCATCATAGAGGATGATGATCTAGTTTTATACGATGAGGCTATGAGTAGTAGACACTCAGAAAAATAGTAGATGACCATAAAATCCGAAATGGACTCCATGTATGAGAACCAAGTATAAACTCTGGTTAATCCACAAAAGGGCATAGTGCCTAGAGTGTGAATATGGGTCTTTAAGAGAAAGACTAGGGCAAATGGCAAGGTGGAGAGACCAGACCTGTTTAAAAGGTTTTTTAAGTCAAGGAGTTGGCTGTGATAAAACCTTATTACCGGGTAATGCTCAAGTCCATTTGGATTTTGCTTGTGATTCTAGCTTATTACGAAATCTGGCAAAATGGATGTGGAGACGCCCTTCCTCAATGAAGACTTGAGGAGAATGTATGTATGATACAGCCAGAGAAATTTGTTTCAAAGGTTGAAGCAAATCGTGTTTTAAGCTACAATGATCCATTGATGGATTGAAGCAAGCTTCTCAAAGATGGAACATTCGTTTTGATGAGACAATCAAAAGAGTTTGATTTTATCAAAAACGAGAATGAACCTAGTGTGTACAGAAGGGTCAGTGGGAGCACTGTGACATTCCTAGTATTATATGTTGATATACTACTGATAAGGAATAACACACTAATGCTACAATCAGTAAAGATAAAATTATCTAAACATTCCTCCATGAATGACTTGGGAGGAGCATCCTATAAATTGGGGATATAAATCTATATAGATAGATTTAAAAGGATGTTCGGCTTGACCCAAGGAACGTATATTCATTTGATGCTAAAGGCGTTTAGTATGGCAAACTCCAAGAGAGGTCTCATGATGATGAGCTATGGACTAAAGGCGTTTAGTATGGCAAACTCCAAGAGAGGTCTCATGATGATGAGCCATGGAGTGTATCTCTCTAAAATTTTCTCCAATTAAAGGAGAGATCGCATGAGTTACTATCATGTATACAGTGAATATACAAGGCTTGATGTTGATCAGTCATATTCTGGAGAAGATCACTATAAGACAGTGAAAAATATCTTTAAAAACCTAACCGGTATTGAGGATGTGATCATGATACATGGTGGATGTGAATTAAAACTAGAGGGCTAAACAGACTCAAGTTTTTTAGACTGACCAAAACGATAACAAATCCACTTTAAGGTAAATCGTTACCTTGAAAGGTGGTGCAGTGAATTGGAAAAGTTTCAAACAGCAAAGAGTTGCTGGTTTAGTGACAAAGACAAAGTATATAGCTATAAATGAAGCTGCAAGTTTGATTGTTTGGATGAAAAGTTCATTACAGAACTAGGAATAGTTCTTAAGTCTCATCTTGGATTCAAACAAGTGTTGCGGCACTTTCATTTGATTAGTGGAATCATTGAAAGAGAAAAAGTCACTATAGAGATAGTGGACTCTCGAGAACAACATTCCATATCCATCTACTGAAGCTTTATCCAAACAGCAGGATGATCGTCACTTTGAAAAGAAGGGTATTAGATACCATGGCGATTGGCTTTAGTGCAAGTGGGAGATTGAAAGCAGTATGCACACAAGCCAATCATATTTGATATGATATAGCATATACTTTGTAAATCTTATTCGGTTATTAAAGGCATTTTACTTTATCTACATTGTGCTGTTATATTAAATGTGATAAACCCATAGTTTTGAGCAATGCTTTTAGAATCATGATGGTGATCATGCTAATGAGATCTAAATTCTAGATAGCTCACAAACTAAAATCGTTCCTAATCGTTGGATTACTAAAAAGGGGATTAGTGAATCCGGATAGATTAGTACATACGTTGCTTGCTCTTATGAAGAGGATGATTGATCTCATAATCATTTATGTGGAGACATTAAAGCAAGTATATAGGTGCTTATTAGAGAATAAGTTCACTGAACGTGACTCGCTAAGGAATACCTAATGGAGTTTTACTCGCTTGTCAATAGGAATTCCTCTAGTGATAGTAGTACAAGTGATCCTTGGACTTGAGATCATCATAGTATCTTGTGTATGATGAGTTATACTTTGACATGTCCCTTAAGACCTTTAGGGTATATCAAAGGGTATGATTAGATATAATAAGTTGTACATGAAGATAGGTGAATGGTCAACAAAGAATCTACCACTTCTAGTAAAAGGAGTGAATGTCCTATGTGATTCGATAAATGACGACTCAGAAGTCTTTGGCCAAAGCAGAATGAAATTAGAAAGGAGTTTCTAATTTGCATTAATCAGAGTTGTGCATTTGAGAATCGAAATACATATAATTAAATAAAATAAGACTTAACAATAATTCCATGTCTTATATTTAATTGGGACATTGTATGGTAGAAGGATTGAATTGTACGGTAACTATTCACTGAAAGGTTCTTTTGTGATTAATGTTGAAATCTATATTATCTGGAAAGTCGTTGATCGCTAAGGGGGCTTACCCTTATTGTAGAATAAATATTATTTATTTAAATAAATTAAATAGTTTAATTTATTTATTTAAATAAGATTAGAATTGTTCTAATTGATTTATTCACAACCGGTTTAATATGGAGAACCTAAAGGGTCACACCGCAAAAGGAAAATATTTATTTAAGAAGTAAATGACATAATTGTAATAATAAGTTAAGTTTATTTAATTTAATCTATGGAGATAGAATAAATTAAATAGCTTAATATTTATTATTTAATATTTTGAAAATAGTAAATATAAATGAATAAGAGGAGTCGTATTATTATTATTACTACTATTATTATTTAGTTCCTAAATGGGTTTGAAAATTAATTAATAAAAGTTCTCTAATAATTTCTTAATTGGATTAGGAGTTTAATTAATTAAAGGAGTTTAATTAGAATAAAAAAACTAATCCTAAATAGTTTAGGTGGGTTCCCTATATCTATAAATAAGAGGAGTCTTATTATGATTTGGGGTTAGACAGTTACACACTCTTCCATAAGATTTGGAGAGAGAGAGAGAGTAATTGCAATTTCTATAGAGATAGAAACTAGGGTTTTGCCAACACGCATCTTCTTAAACAACTATTATTCCTTGGTGGATCACCTCTAGAGGCCAAACACTTGGTTGGCTAACATTGATCAAAGGAAGGAATTTAATCGGTGGAATTCAAGGAGAACGCGAAGGATTTGGACGTGAACTCGTACTTGTGGAAGCATGGTTCTACGAGAGTATAATTCTATATCTCTATCTGTTTCGTTTAATTGATAATTAATCACAAGGATGATCATGGTGATGGTTTGTATGAAAAATTTTAAAATCTATTTTATTGCGCTTCCACACTATTTATGTAATTTGATTGTATGTCCGCGCTATATACAAACCTAACAGTGGTATCAGACCCTCAGTAGGAACCTCTTCCCTTTCTGATACAATTAGGGTTCTTTTCATACTATCAGCTGCAGATTGATCAGAGGACATTAGCATTCTTTCTTCGTCCTTAATCCACATCATTGTTTCTCTGAGCTCCTTTTGGGCTACAATCATCAGCCTCCTCTTCATTTTCTTTCGCTTGGGTTCAGTGACCTTCTCAGCCATCTTTTCACGTTCTTCTTGATGCTCTGGTGTGCCAACCATCCTGGCTCCCTGCTTTTCAGTGACATCTTCAATGTTAGACTGACCAGCCTCATTAGCAGCATCTTTAGCTTTTGACTCTACGATCGTAGAGTTGGGGTCTTCAACGATCGTAGGGAGGCTTTTCTTTGAGCTGCATTTTCCCTTCTTATGATACACCTTAAGGGTGGGTGTATTTTCATCAGATACTTCTCCTTTCTGCTTCTGCATCATTTTCTTCACTGGTGATGGTTCAGTGGGTAGAGCAGGAGTTTTTTGCTCTTGGGAAGTCTCATTTGTTGATCCTTGAGATTCCTCCTCCATTTGGGACACCTCTTTACCTTTCTCTTCCCTTTGTTCTTCCTGCTCAGGGCTGGTTGTTCTTGATTTACCTCTTCAGTATCTTCAATGACTGACAAGTTTCTTATTAGGGGCTTATTTGTTCCACTTGTTCGTCCACTGGATTCAGACTGAATTATTCTCAAGTTTTCAACTGGATTTCTCTTCCAGTTTACAAACAGCTTCTTTGTGATCTTCTTGTTGCGGTTGAGGGTTTCACCTTCATCATCCTCAATTTTATTACCAAGTGCTGATTCCAGAAGGATGCTTATGAATCTACCGTAGAATATTTTCCCGCTGCCCTTGGATTTTTATGCACTTTGAACTCGGTTGCCAATCCATTCCATTAACAAGGCCCCGAAGTTGATGTCGATTTTGAAGATGATGGCCGTCATGATTTTCAGTTGAAGTTCACTGACTGAATCATGAGCTGTATCTTTACAAAGGATACACTTTCCCATAATGTCAGGAAAAATTTATACTTTTGGGGAAACTCTTTCTTCTTCAACCCTCTTAACTTAGGATTGTCCTTGTGATGCATTCGCTTCAGCCCTTCTTCTCTATCGATGCAGCTTAGAGAGGTGAGGCCTTCAGTGTTGAGGCCTAGGGCTAGATTTACTTCTGACGAACTGAGTTGAATGGATGTGCCCTTCACCTTGGTGGATAAAATACCATCAACATAGACTCTATTGTCGTAGAACTCTTTTACCAATTTTAATTAAATTCTTGTTTTGGTCTCAAGAGCCTCCTATAGTCTAGCACGTTTTAGGATAGAAATGATCTTTTGATACTGCCTCTCAGCGTTGGAGAAATCGTCAAAATCTAGTTCGTTTCCCGAAACGACTGGAGATGGTGCCATTGTTGATTCCTGAAATAGAAGCGAAGGTATCTGAGTGTATGTCTGTATTTTGAACAATTAGGGTTTTGGCGAGAGGGAGAGACGATTGAAATTTTGAAATCAGCAAGCGTAAAGAGTGTTAACTGTTACGAATTAAATTTAAAAACTTCCCTCTTAATGATCTGAGTAGGACACGTGTTTCGTTTTGAGTGAGGCATGTCTTCTATTTTGTGGGATAAGACCTTCTTGCCCTTGGCTCCCCCTGAGCTTTATAATTCCACCTTGAGTTATTTTGACTCTACGAACGCTTGCCCACTCTACGAACGGTTCCTGTCCCACTCTACAAATAGGCTATACTCTACGACTTCTTTTGTATTTGGCTTTCACTTTGCAGAGTTAGTCGGTTCCAACAAAAAGTATTATGAATGTAAGTTCAGCATTCCTAGTTCACTTATCAGCATGTTAAACCTTGACTCATCCAATGGTTTTGTAAATACATCAGCAAGCTGATTTTCAGTTGGAATATAGCTTAATGAAATGTTGCCATTTTGCACATGATCTCTAATGAAATGAGATCTTATATCTATGTGCTTGGTTCTTAAGTGCATGGCAGGATTATAAGTTATAGCAATAGCACTGGAATTATCACAATGTATAGGAATAGATTTAAACTCAAACCCATAGTCAGCTAGCTGATTTTTCATCCAAAGGATTTGTGCACAACAACTGCCAGCTGCAATGTATTCAGCCTCTGTTGTTGAGGTTGATACTGAGTTTTGCTTTTTGCTAAACCAATAGACAAGTCTACTTCTAAGTAATTAACATGTTCCACTTGTGCTCTTTCTATCGATTTTATAACCTGCATAATTAGGATCTGAGTATCCTGTTAGATCAAAGGGTGACTCCTTATGATACCAAAGTCTCAAGCTAGGAGTGCCCTTCAGATACCTGAAAATCCTTTTTACAACCATTAAATGTGATTCCTTGGGATTGGCTTGAAATCTAGCACAAATACAAGTGGCAAACATGATATCTGGTCTACTAGCTGTTAAGTATAGGAGAGAGCCTATCATACATCTGTATTGAGTAATATCAATACTTTTACCTTTCTCATCTTTGTCAAGCTTGGTTGCAGGTGCCATGGGAGTTTTCATGATGGTGGCTGAATCCATGCCATACTTCTTTAATAAGTCTTTAATGTATTTGTGACAACCCGGATCTTTAGAAATTATTAAACAAGAATTTAATAAATAAAATTCTTATTATGAGACGTTTTAAGTTTGAGTATGTGTATATGTGTGTTTCATATTGTGAAATATGTGGTTCGGTGTGAAGGAAATTATATATTCATGTATTTGGAAAAAAATAGTTTAATAGTTAATTAAACCATTGAAAAGATTAAATGAAATTGTCATGAAAAAGAAATTAATTGAATAATATTAGTTAATTTAATTAAGTTAAAATTATATTGGGAAATAATATAAATTGATTGTTATGTCTTGTGGACAATGGAAATTATTGTGAATTAAGTTTTATAAATAATGTGAGTGATTCACTTAATTAAAATAGTGAATTGATGTGAATATATTTGTGTGTGAAATGTTGGTGTGTATTTTAGTACGCTAATGTGATGTGAATATTATAATTTAATTAAATAATTAAATTAGAGGATTAATGTTTTATTGAATAAAATGATTTATTTAATAAAATTATAGTTTGGCTAAATTGAATTATAATTTGGTCAGTAAGGTTTTAATTGAAATTATTAATAAGTTTAATTAGATTTATTAATATAATACGTTTAATTAAAATTTAATAGGTGTGACAAAATATCATCTGGTAAGAAGGATTATTAAAATAAAGAGAAAAAAAGATTTTTGAGTTGATGCCAAACATGGCTTTGTGGCCTTTGGTTTTCTTAACTGATGAAACCTCCCAACAAAATTACGTTCTTTTCATCAGTTAGTTTCATAAGGCTAAAAACAAAGAACAGAGGAGAGGAAGAGAGAAATTGAGAAGAAAATTCTGAAAATCAAAGAAGAAGGAGAGGAAGCAAGCAATTTTTATCATGTATCTAGATAATCTAAGCAAGAATCAAAGGTAAAAACCTAGTTTTAAGTTATTAATTTTCTATTTCTTGAATTTTCTTTAAAATGGATTTTGGTTGATGATTTGATGATATGTTGTTTGTATATGTTTATGAACGTGTTTAATTAGTTATATAGTGTTTATATACAATTTTGGAGTTATCAATCCATGAAAAACATGTTTAAAATAAAGAATTTAGTTTTTAGTTGAATATGTATATTTTAGCTTACTTTGGAGTCAAAATTGATTGTCAATGCGTACATGAAATTGTAAATTGATAATGGATTATTGTTATGCGTTGAAAAACGAAAACAACGGGAGTTGAACAGACCAATTTGATTGAATAACGAATCCGTAGTGATCGATTGTGCTAAAGTTGTAAAAGTTTGTAAAACTAGCATGAATATTGATTTTTGAGGCTTGAAATTGGTTGTTAAAGTTGTTTAAGATGTTAGAATCGTCCTAGAAGGTTTGGGTAATGATCATATATGAATTATAGTGATTGGGTAATTTTGATTTGTTGATTAAATGAAGAAATTGGGTGATTTTGGCTTTGGAACTGCTCAGTTCGCGAAGTCAGAATCTGGAACAGATGAGCGGCGCCGCAGCGCCAGTTGGCAGTTCAAATCTGGCGCCACAGCGCCGGCCTTACCCGAAAAACTGAAAATCCGACCCAGCGCCGCAGCGCCGAGTCCCAGTACAAAACTGGCGCCACATCGCCGGTAGGTCATTTCGCCCAGTAATGAAATTTTAATTGTTCAATTCTAGGAATGCCTATGTAACCTTAATAAATGATTATAATGAAATGAAAAACATGTTATTAGACTTAATAACACATTGTATTAACGCTATTGGTGATTAAAATGTTGGGATTTAGCAAGTTATAAGAGTTAAGCATAAAAGGAAAATGTAACGAGCAAAAGATTAACTTATAAACATTATATATCTAATGTGATGTAAAGAAAAAGTTTAAGACTTAACTAAATGTTAAGTGTCGATTAAAGTGAAACGCAATAAAATGAAAGGTTTATGAGGAGGACTTAATTTCTAAGTTGAGAATTGTATAGAGAATAAAATGAAGGATTATAAAATGTAAAGTAGAGTTAATACTAAGTGTTGCTATGTGACTAATAAATGTTGTGCATGATTATATATCGTGTAGGATATGTAAAGTGCATATAAGTATAAGCTGATTATGGTAATTGGTAATCTATGAACCAGATAAGTCTTTCAGTTCTTATTTGTTATGTGAACTAGATGATTAACCGTTTTAAATCTATGATGTAAAAGCATGATGTATTTTATATGTGGTATGAATGAAACGATAAAGTCAATTTATGACTATGTTCATTGAGTAAGAATGTTGATTGAATTATGGAACTCAATTTTTACTTGGTAAGTGATGTACAATATGTATGATATGTTTAGCCAGATGTTTATGATGTATATGATGAGCATGTTATCTATGTGTTATGTGATGTATGCAAACTGTTAGATTTTGCTGAGCTGTTGAGCTCATTCTTGCAAATAACCACTTTTACAGGTTAAGGATACAAGGTAATGTTATGTGCTGTTTGAATGACATGAATTAGATGTAATGTATGAAGATCAAATGTTTAGTTTAAACTTATGTTTTTGAACCATGATTAAGGTTTTGGATGATGTATTTAATGATGTATTTGAAAGTAGTATGCACACAAGCCAATCATATTTGATATGATGTAGCATATACTTTGTAATCTTATTCATTTATTAATAAAAGAATTGATCTTCTTAAAAGGCATTTTATATTATCTACATAGTGCTGTTATATTAAATGTGATAAACCCATAGTTTTGCGCAATGCTTTTAGAATCATGATGGTGATCATGCTAATGAGATCTAAATTCTAGATAGCTCACAAACTAAAATCGTTCCTAATTGTTGGATTACTAAAAAGGGGATTAGTGAATCCGGATAGATTAGTACATACGTTGCTTGCTCTTAGGAATAGGATGATTGATCTTATAATCATTTGTGTGGAGACACTAAAGCAAGTATGTAGGTGCTTATTGGAGAATAAGTTCACTAAACGTGGCTCGCTAAGGAATACCTAATGGAGTTTTAGTCGCCTGTCAATAGGAATTCCTCTAGTGATAGTAGTACAAGTGATCCTTGGACTTGAGATCATCATAGTATCTTGTGTATGATGAGATATATTTTAACATGTCCCTTAATACCTTTAGGGTATATCAAAGGGTATGATTGGGTATAATAAGTTATACATGGAGATAGGTGAATGATCAACAAAGAATCTACCTCGTCTAGTAAAAGATGTGAATGTCCTATGTGATTCGATAAATGACAACTCAGTAGTCCTTGGCCAAGGCAGAATGAAATTAGAAAGGAGTTTCTAATTTACATTATTTAGAGTTGTGCATTTGGGAATCGAAATACATATAATTAAATAAAATAAGACTTGACAGTAAATCCATGTCTTATATTTAATTGGGACATTGTATGGTAGAAGGATTGAATTGTACGGTAACTATTCACTGAAAGGTTCTTTTGTGATTAATGTTGAAATCTATATTATTTGGAAAGTCGTTGATCGCTAAGGGGGCTTACCTTTATTGTAGAATAAATATTATTTATTTAAATGAATTAAATAGTTTAATTTATTTATTTAAATAAAATTAGAATTGTTCTAATTGATTTATTCACAACCGGTTTAATATGGAGAACCTAAAGGGTCACACCGCAAAAGGAAAATATTTATTTAAGAAGTAAATGACATAATTGTAATAATAAGTTAAGTTTATTTAATTTAATCTATGGAGATAGAATAAATTAAATAGCTTAATATTTATTATTTAATATTTTAGAAATATTAAATATAAATTAATAAGAGGAGTATTATTATTATTATTACTATTACTATTATTTAATTCCTAATAGAGATTGGGAATTAATTAATAAAAGTACTCTCCTATGAATTCCTAATTGAATTAGGAGCATAATTAATTAAAAGAGTTTAATTATAATAGAAACCCTAATCCTAAATAGTTTAGGGAAGGGTTATTCCTACATCTATAAATAAGAGGTGTCTTATCATAGATTGGGGTTACACACTCCTGCATTAGATTGTGGAGAGTACTTGCAATTTCTATAGAGATAGAAACTAGGGTTTTGCCTATACCCAACTTCTTGAATACCTATTCTTCCTTGGTGGATCACCTCTAGAGACCAAACACTTGGGTGGATAACGTTGATCAAAGGAAGGAATCTCATCGGTGGAATTCGAGGAGAACACGAAGGACTAGGAGTTAAACTTGTACTCGAGGAAGCTTTGATCTACAAGGGTATAATTCTTATTCTTTTTCTTTCGTTTAATTGATAATTGAACACAAGGATAGATCATGGTAATGGTTTGTATGAAAATTTTAAAATCCGTTTTATCACGCTTCCGCTTTATTTATGTAATTTGATTGCATGTTCGCGTTAAATAAAAACCTAACAGTATTAAATGTAACAGATGTTAAGTTGTAAAATTTGTATTGACTTGTAATTTAATTTCATTTGAGGTATAAAAGGTTATTGAATCTAGAAGTAGTTTTATTTTATTATAACTCTGATGAAGCGAATTATAAAGTAAATATGATTTTAGAATATGGAAATGATTAAAGGTTATGATTCAGGGAAAAGCAAAGAAAGAAAACATGAAAGTTTAAAATTATTCCGCATTGTATTAAGTTTAACATTGAATAATGTTGTAAAGTCAGAATGAAGATGTATTGTTAACGACCGATGTCTAGAGTTGGATTGCTGTAAATTTTGGGGTCGTTACAGTATTTGGCATGGTTGATGAATATGCCTTTATCAGTTTTCTTCACTTGAAGTCCACGGAAGAAGTTCAGTTCTCCCATCATGCTCATTTCGAATTTGCTCTACATTAGCTTGGCAAACCTTTCACATAACTCTTCATCAGTAGAACCAAAAATAATATCATCCACATAGATTTAAACTAGAAGTGATTTATCCTTGTGTTTCCTCATGAATAAAGTAGTGTGTACTCATGGACTGTGAAACGTTTAAATTCTTCGTTCATGAACTGTTTAAGGAAATAGTCTACGCTATTTGTTTCGGCTAGACATGTACAGGTTATTATTTTAAAAGCTATCTAAACCAATTGTTGGTATGAATTCTTGGACTGAGAGAGTAACCCTTATTTAGGGGACTTTAATGTGTCGGTTATTCGATGCAGTCAGAGTTAAATGTTATGCATATACATAGGGTACGAGAGGCTGATCCCCTCGAGTACTACTGACGGGCCAGGCGTTTAAAAGGGTTAGTTGAATGACTAATCCTTTGGCCAAAAGTTCATGGTGTATTGGACCACTCAACAGTAAATAATCAATATTCATTTCTTCATTTGAACTTTGATTATATTGTCAGCTATTTCTTCAATGTTCTTAAATTGTTGAACTATGTGATTATTATTCTCATTCATTCATGATATATCCTCTTTATTCATTTTAAACTTGCTGAGCAAAGTAGTTGCTCACCCTTACTATATCATGAACCTATTGCAATTAAGCCGGGGAGTTCCAAAGCGGACAACGGCAAAAGAAAGCTTACGGAGTAGTTATATGTACTATCTCGTTATGTAATCGTGGAATCGTTTTGTATTATTATTGTATTCTGCGATGTATTCTATTTAAGGTTATAGACCTTGGGACTATAGTAAACCTTTTGTAATGAACAATATATGTTTATTTATTTCACATTAGTTAATTTATGTTGTTTAGAGGTGTATGGATGTACTTTATCGTGAGCACCAAATTCGAGATATTGGTACTTGAATTTGGGGGTGTCACAGATACTAATTTAAATAAAGACCTAATTTATTTTGGTAATTAATTAAGAAATGAATGTAGGCTAAAATGTTTTTAAATTACAAATTCATTTATAGAATTTTACAATGTCTAATTTACTATCACTGCGAAGCATATTAGATGCTAATTAACTGGACCAAATAACATGGACTAGTTAAGGAATCTGAGAATAGTTCTCAAGGCTGAAAAGCTATCTTATATCCTTAATATGCCTATTCCTGCAATGGTTGCAGACAATGCCTTTGAGGAAGAGATTGTTACTTTTAAAAAGTGGCAAGATGATGCACAGTTGGCTCAATGCATCAGGCTCACATCCATGAGTAACGAACTTCAGCGTCAACATGAAATTATGGATGCTCCTACTGTACTCCGGCACCTTCAAGGAGTTGAATGGTGAGGAAAGTAGGACTGCTAGATATTAGATATCTAAGGAGCTCTTCCAATCTAGAATAACTGATGGCACTACAGTATAGACAAATATCCTCAAAAATGATCAATCTGATTGAACAATTGGGATAACTGGGTTTAGTAATGGATGGAGAGATGATCCATGATTTGATCTTGCAATCACTTTCGGACTCTTTCTCACAATTTGTTGTGAATTTCCACACGAATAAGCTATATGTCAGCCTGCATGAGTTGCTTAAACATGTTGAAAACTATAGAGAGTCACTTTCCAACCAAGAAAGACCAAGTCTTACTGGTAGATAATTCTTTCAGGAAGCGGAAGAGGGCCAAAGGATCTTCTTAAAAGAAGAACAATTCAAAGAAGGTATAAGGAAAGGCAATAACTAAGGACACTAAGAACAAAACTGATGCAGATAGCAAAGGAGTTTGCTTCCACTGCAATAAGCCTGGACACTGGAAAGGAAACTGTAAGGAGCATCTTGCAGAGGCTAACCAGAAGAAGCTTAGTGAAGCTTCGGTTACAGATATAAGTTTGTTCATAATTGAAATAAATATTTCTATAAGTCAAGGTTCTACTTGGGTATTAGATACTGGCTATAGTTCTCAGGTATGCAATCCAATGCAGAGAACAAGCAAAAGTAGAAAGTTAAACAAAGAGTAAGATAATGTTTTTTTTCAAACTGGAAGATCACTTGATGGACTTTGTAAACTTGACTTACATGAAAAATAATTTTGCAAATTGAACAAACTAGTAAAAAAAAAAGGAGATGATCATTCAAAGAGTTGAATATGTGTATTTGATGAAATATAAGTCTGAATCATTTGAAAGGTTCAAAGAATTCAGAAGTGAAACAAATTGACAAAGTATCAAGATTCTTTGATCAGATCGAGGAAGGAATACTTGTGCAACAAGTTTTTAGATCATTTCAAAATGGTATTTTCTCATAATGGACGCTTCATGATACGCAATAATTGATTAGTGTATCTAAAAGGAGAAATCGTACCTTGTTGGACATGGTGCAGTCCATAGTGATTTTTACCGACATTCCAGTATCCATCTGGGGTTATGCCCTAGAAACGGCTGCATATCTACAAAACAAGGTAACCTCAAAATCTGGCCTTAAGACTCCATAAAAGTTATGGATAGGGAGGATTCCTAATCTTAAGTATGTTAAGAGAAGGGGTTGTCCAACTTATGTGAAAAGGTTTCAAAAGGATAAGCTTGGGACAAAAATCTAACAAGTGCAGAGTTGTGAGATATCCTAAAGAAAGTTTAGGGTATTATTACTATAATCCTACACGCTGCCTTCTTGGATAAAGGTGTTTATCATTGAAGTTGCTAGTGGGAGGGTAATAGATCTTGAAGGAGTTCAAGAACCACAAAGCACTTTAAGTCAAACCGAGGGACCTATAGATAGACCTATTGTACCACAACCGAATCGTAAATCTGGAAGAGTACCGAAGATACCTAGGAGGTATGGATTCATCATAGAGGATGATGATGAGGTACGCATCATAGATGATGATGATCCAGTTATATATGATGAGGCTATGAGTAGTAGACACTCAGAGAAATGGCAAATGGCCATAAAATCGGAAATAGACTCCATGTATGAGAACTAAGTATAGACTCTGGTTACTCCACCGAAAGGCATAGTGCCTAAAGGGTGTATATGGGTGTAATATCATGAATATTTATAGAACTTATAAATATGATATTAAATGACTGAAGTTAGCTGTAAAGATGATTTCGAGGACGAAATTCTTTGACATAGGGGTGAATGTAATACCCTGAATATTTATGAGGCTTACAAATACGATTGTATATGATTAGAGGTTAATTTAGTGACCTAAAGCTAGGTATCGAGAAGTTTAAAACCTTAAACCCTAATGAGATTCGAATTTTGTAATATATGTGCTTAATAAAGATCGAAATGATATTTCGAAGCAGGTGTTTTGTGATTATATTATGTAAACGATAAATTTGGTCAAATAAAATTTTTTGGTCAAGCTGCTTAGTCGTTCTTACATTGACAAAATGATTTATCGTGCTTTCCACGATTTCACCAAAAATCATCTTGACAAATTATTTTTAGTAAGCTACTGTGTCGTGCTTAAACTGATATAGTGCTTTGTCGTGCTTACGCTGACAAGCTGCTTTGTCGTGCTTATGTTTTATCGTGCTTACACCTGGCACACGCTAGTTACTAAAGTGTAATTAACCTAGGTACCAAAGTGTAATAAGTCGAGCCCCTAACGTGCAATTAGTGAAACTTGGTTTTTCTATAAATAGCAAGCTCAGTTCATTCATTCCTTACTATTTTTCAAGAGCAGTTCAAGAGCAAAAACACTCTATATTTATATTTTGAGAGATATTGTGAGATAAAAATTACTTTCTAAGCATCGAAGCGCTGCGCGATTGGAAGTAAAGCTACCAACTACAAGAGGTATTACTCTAGTGGTTATTATTTTTATTTTTCTTTATATATATTTAGTAAAAATATACTTTTATAAGCAGTTATAATGCCCAAATTATTTTAAGTATATAGTACAAAAGTCATATTTACAAGCAGTTATAATGTCCGATTTATTTCTCTTATATATTAGAAAATATACTTTTATAAGCAGTTACTATGTCCGAATTTCTTCAACTATTTAGTAAAAATATTCATTCTGTAAGCAGTTATAATGCTGAAATTTTCTCAAATATAATAGTCGAATATTCATTTTATAAACAGTTATAATGCTGAAATTATCTCAAATATAATAGCCAAATATTCATTTTATAAGCAACTATAATGCCCGAATTATTTCAACCATAGTAACCGAATATTTATTTTTCAAGCAGTTATAATGCTCAATTTATTTTAAATATAATTGAAAAATATTCATTCTATAAGCAGTTATAATGCTAAAATTATTTCATATATTGTAGAAGAAGTCTTATTTATATGCGGTTATGATACCCGAAATAAAACTTAAAAGATTTAATCGTTAAACGCTTATTTGTCTATAGAAACTTATAATCATATAGGATTTACAACGAACGTTTAGACCGTTATATTAACTGTGAAAGATATACGAGGCAAGTCTTCTAACCTTGTCACATTTAAGCAAGTCTATTACATCTTGCTATCAATTATTGTGAAGTTATTGCTTCTTGTTCAGCATAACTTAAGAAATGAATCATTATTCATATATTGTTTATTCGAGCTTAAATTGTTGTGTCAAACCAAATTGTTTTGGTACGACATCTTATACTGAGAAATTGAACACCTTGATGTAAGGTGAACTGAAACACCTTGATATAAGGTGCCGGTAAATGTTGATTATATATCGACACAAAATTGTAGGATGATATGCATACTCCTAGGATATTGGTTAGGCTGATCCCCTACCAGATATCCGAAATCAAGCGGTTCTAAGTCATTGAAGACTGATGGAACTAATTGAAATATATGGTTCATGTACAGGACCCTCAGTTATACATCATTGACATCTTTCAAATCAAACACATTGTGTTTACGTTTTCAAATGAACTTGCTGAGCATCTGTAGCTCATTCTTGCATATATTTTTTTTGTAGATTTAAATGATAATCCCAGCACTTCTGGGGCAGACAAAGGAAAATGACATGTTAATTAGTTTTAGTTACTATTTTGAATAATTCAAGTCTTTTATAAGGCTTTGTTGTAATAACTTAGTACTAAGAACGATGTAACCGAACTTAATGATATGAAATATATTATCATCCTTTATTATATTGAATGCATTATACGCTGATCTTTAAATTGTTTAGAATAGTTGTACTAAGTTAATACAGTATCTATATGAACTATACATCTGAATGAGGGTATTTGAATGATATTGAGAGTTCTATAAACTCTGGGGTTACACTTAATGAGCGTCGGTAAGGTGCCATCTTTATCGGAATGCGCCCCTCAGTTCTAGGGACAATCTTATCATTAATACTGTGAATGCCAGATAGATAGGAACTATCGATATGAAAGAGATATACATCAGATATAAATTTATATATCCAAGTGAGGGTATCCAAACACAGTTAACGTTTTGACGAGAACTATTATCTGTTATGGGATACTATGAACCTTGGATAGATAGAAGTTATATATTATGGAATATCTAATAGGTGGTTAACTAGTTAAGCTTGAACACCGGATCTGTTACAGAGGTATAAAGATTTAAGTTGAAGATATAAAAGTCATTTAAACTATGTTAGATTAACATTATTGGCAATATCTAGAAAGTTCTGACGAGGAAAGGGGTTAGGTCATTTAATTGCGCGCCATTTTAACGGAAAGCCCCCTCTTTCCTGGGAACTATCTGGTTGCTAATACTGCAAGTCTCGGATAGAGAAATGGAGATTTATTTTTAAGTCTTTTAGGACTTATGTATAATAAGAACAAGTAACTTGGGAAAGTTGTGACAATGAACAAATGATATTTTATAATATTATCACTTTTCCGCACTTTACTCTGATTATTAGAAGTCAAAATTTCTATAGCATTATGTAAAGGTTGTACACATGAGCACGAAGTCCGACCTGGCTAAAAGAAGCAAGCACGTGGATTTTCGGGGCTTCACAATGGGTCTTTAAGAGAAAGATTGGGGCTAATGGCAAGGTGGAGGCCTATAAGACCAAACCTGTTTAAAAGGTTTCAAATAAAGTCAAGGAGTTGACTGTGATAAAACCTTATTACCGGGTAATGCTCAAGTCCATTTGGATTTTGCTTGTGATTGTAGCTTATTACGAAATCTGGCAAAATTGATGTGGAGACGTCCTTCCTCAATGAAGACTTGAGGAGAATGTATGTATGATATAGCCAGAGGAATTTGTTTCAAAGGTTGAAGCAAATCGTGTTTTAAGGTACGATGATCCATTTATGGATTGAAGTAAGCTTCTCAAAGATGGAACATTCGTTTTGATGAGACAATCAAAAGAGTTTGATTTTACTAAAACGAGAATGAACCTAGTGTGTACAAAAGGGTCAGTGGGAGCACTGTGACATTCCTAGTATTACATGTTGATATACTACTGATAAGGAATAACACACCAATGATACAATTAGTAAAGATAAAATTGTCTAAACATTCCTCTATGAATAACTTGGGAGGAACATCCTATAAATTAGGGATATAAATCTAAATAGATAGATTTAAAAGGATGCTCGGCTTGACCCAATGAACGTATATTCATTCGATGCTAAAGGTGTTTAGCATGGCAAACTCAAGAGAGATCTCATGACGATGAGTTATGGATTGTATCTCTTTAAATTGTCCTCAATAAAAAGGATATCGCATGAGTTACTATCATGAATGTAATGAATATACAAGGTCTGATGTTGATCAGTTATATTAAGGAGAAGATCACTGTAAGACAGTGATAAACATTTTTAAGTACTTAACTGGTATTGAAGATGTGATCATGATTCATGGCGGGTCTGAATTAAAACTAGAGGGTTAAACAGACTCAAGTTTTTTCAGACTGACCAAGACGATAACAAATCCACTTTAGGGTAAATCGTTACCATGAATAGTGGTGCAGTGAAATTGGAAAGGTTCCAAACAGCAAAGAGTTGCTGATTTAGTAACAAAGACAAAGTATATAGCTGTAAGTGAAGCTGCAAGTTGATTGTTTGGATGAAAAGTTCATCACAAAACTAGGAATAGTTCCTAAGTCTCATATTGGATTCAAACATGTGTTGCGGTACTTTCATTTGATTAGTAGAATCATTGAAAGAGGAGAAGTTACTATAGAGATAGTGGACTCTTAAGAACAACATTGCATATCCATTTACTGAAGCTTTATCCAAACAGCAGGATGATCGTCACTTAGAGAAGAAGGGTATAAGATACCATGGCGATTGACTTTAGTGCAAGTGGGAGATTGAAAGTAGTATGCACGCAAGCCAATCATATTTGATATGATGTAGCATATACTTTGTAATCTTATTTATTTATTAATAAAAGAATTACTTTTCTTAAAAGGCATTTTACATTATCTACATAGTGCTATTATATTAAATGTGATAAACCCATAGTTTTGAGCAATGCTTTTAGAATCATGATGGTGATCATGATAATGAGATCTAAATTCTAGATAACTCACAAACTAAGATCGTTCATAATCGTTGGATTACTAAAAAGGGGATTAGTGAATCCAGATAGATTAGTACATACGTTGCTTGCTCTTAGGAAGAGAATGGTTGATCTCATAATCATTTGTGTGAAGACACTAAAGCAAGTATGTAGGTGCTTATTAGAGAATAAGTACACTGAACGTGACTCGCAAAGGAATACCTAATGGAGTCTTACTCGCCTGTCAATAGGAATTTCTATAGTGATAATAGTACAAGTGATCCTTGGACTTGAGATCATCATAGTATCTTGTGTATGATGAGTTATACTTTGACATGCTCTTTAAGACCTTTAGGGTATATCAAAGGGTATGATTGGGTATAATAATTTATACATGGAGATAGCTGAATGATCAACAAAAAATCTACCACGTCTAGTAAAAAATGTGAATGTCCTATGTGATTCGATAAATGACAACTCAGTAGTCCTTGGCCAAGGCAGAATGAAATTAGAAAGGAGTTTCTAATTTGCATTATTTAGAGTTGTGCATTTGGGAATCGAAATACATATAATTAAATAAAGTAAGACTTGACAGTAATTCCATGTCTTATATTTAATTGGGACATTGTATGGTAGAAGGATTGAATTGTACGGTAACTATGCACTAAAAGGTTCGTTTGTGATTAATGTTGAAATCTATATTATCTGGAAAGTCGTTGATCGCTAAGGGGGCTTACCCTTATTGTAGAATAAATATTATTTATTTAAATGAATTAAATAGTTTAATTTATTTATTTAAATATAATTAGAATTGTTCTAATTGATTTATTCACAACCGGTTTAATATGGAGAACTTAAAGGGTCACACCGCAAAAGAAAAATATTTATTTAAGAAGTAAATGACATAATTATAATAATAAATTAAGTGTATTTAATTTAGTCTATGGAGATAGAATAAATTAAATAGCTTAATATTTATTATTTAATATTTTAGAAATATTAAATATAAATTAATAAGAGGAGTCTTATTATTATTATTATTATTATTATTATTACTATTACTATTATCTAATTCCTAATAGGGATTGGGAATGAATTAATAGAAGTACTCTCTCATGAATTCCTAATTGGATTAGGAGCATAATTAATTAAAAGAGTTTAATTATAATAGAAACCATAATCCTAAATAGTTTAGGGAAGAGTTATTCCTATATCTATAAATAAGAGGAGTCTTATCATAGATTAGGGTAACCCACTCTTGCATTAGATTATGGAGAGTACTTGCAATTTCTATAGAGATAGAAACTAGGGTTTTGCCAGCACCCAACTTCTTGAATACCTATTCTTCCTTGGTGGATCACCTTTAGAGGCCAAACACTTGGGTGGCTAACGTTGATCAAAGGAAGGAATCTCATCGGTGGAATTCGAGGAGAACGCGTAGGAATTGGAGGTGAACTTGTACCCGAGGAAGCACGATTCTACGAGGGTATAATTTCTTAATCTCTATCTCTTTCGTTAATTGATAATTGAACACAAGGAAAGATCATGGTGATGGTTTATATGAAACATTTTAAAATCTGTTTTATCACGCTTCCGCCCTATTTATGTAATGATATTGCATGCTTACGTTATATACAAACCTAACATCTGAGTGGTGCTTTTCCTGAGCCTCACGGGGGAACGCCCCCTTAAGTCTAGTAATCAACAACCGACGAGTTCGCCTCCTAGAGGAGGAATCACACAACATACATTCGCATACATTCATCGTGCCTCACTGCATGCATATGATGACAATTGTGCGAAGCACGTAAATAAAGCATTTAAAAATATAAGGCATTCATCACATGCACATTCAAATCATTCACACGACATACAGATAAGAGGAAAACAACAAGACTGCACGCGGCTTTAGCCCTTTACTGGTCAACGAAACCAGAGATTCTCCCCAACAGAGTCGCCATCTGTCGACACCGGGACAAATTTTCCTAATTCGTTTTACCCTTTTTTAGATTTCGATTTACTTATTTCGCTTGAAGGGTGATTTTAAGGGAAAAAGCTGACATTAATACTAACAGGGTTTTGAAAGGTTAATTTTAAGGAAGGGTCAATTAGACAAAGTCGTCAGTTAGTAAATATTTAAATGGATGTACCTACTCATCCGAATTTTGAGATTTTCGTAATCGTTAGGCCCTCAATGCGACTCCGTAAAATTGGTCTTGAAACCGAGATTCATATGAGTTTGGGAGCTTTCTTAAGCGAGGGGAAGGTGTTAGGCACCCCCCGACTTTCGTGACAACACGGTTACCGCATCTTTAGTATTTTCGTAAGTGTGAAATATGTGTGTGTGTGTGTGTGTGTGATTTTGGAAAAAATCTGCCTAGCTTTGAGTTGAAATCATCAGAAGTAGGTTATTTTAAAAGGATCTTAGAACCTCTTTGAGCCTATGCGTGAGGGATTTGATTTAAGAGAAAGGTTCATTTTAGCTTTAATTTTGATAAAAATCTTTTTGAGTTGACGTTTTGGAAAGCATGGTTTTCAAATCCTTTGCCAAATAGGAATCGAGATTCTTTGTTAATTTCAATTTTAACTTAAAGTGGTCTTGCTAACCCAAGCAATTTGAGTTTTAAAAGATCTTTATCGCTTTTGATTTGGAAATCTTTTTATGATGATAAATGGAAAAATCAACCATCAAAATAGGGTCGAGGACACCCGTGGGCATGAAAGCCATCTCGATGACCCCAAACACCGTCCATCACAATTTTTACTATCACGAGGCCTTAAACCCTATTTTCTTAGGATGAAACCTTCGATATCATTTTAAGGCCCAAGATTACATGTACAAAGGATCGCATTATAATTTTTTCAATCGGAAAACGTCCATTGTGGGAATTACCGCAAGAGGCATTAGACGCGAGGTCTAAGGCCTTGACTCCATTCCTAGGCTCACATATTTAAAATCTAAACAGGATGATATATATATATATATATTTATATATATATATATATATATATATATAAGTAACGACAATAATCTCTTGGAAAGGGCTCCCGAAGACCATAATCCTTTAATTTAACGATCGAAACCAACAAATCGAGGGACAACTATGCATCATTGGTATTTAGCCAAAAGGATCCCAGGTTTATAGAGATGAGATCCATAGACTTAGATTCCTATAAATCCTTTGATGACATAAATGAGATTTTATCGAGAATATATATATTGTAACGATTGTAAATATTTCGGATCCTTGTAATTAGGATTTCTGATTATTATGGAATAAAATGAGATTTTATAAATGATATTGTGTTATATGTAATTAAAGGTCGATTATTAACCTAAAAAATGTGATAGGTGATTATGTATATGTGTTGCATTTTCATAGACGAAATAAAAATTTTCCGAGAAAAACGCTAAAATACTATTCATAAAACGCCAAAATTGTCTTTTTCGTTTTTCAAATTTTCGAATCATGGGATAGTGTTTATTTGGGGACGGGAGATTTAATCTCCAATAAAACTGATGAAAGAAATTTCATGATTTTTGCATGCGAAACGAGTTAGGAAACCTAACTAGAAGGAAATCGGGTAACCGAACGAGTTCAAAAATGTAAACTCTAATCAATTTTATGAAAGGGTAAAATGGACATTTTACTAACTAAAATAGTTAAAATGGCTAACTAGAAAGAAATTAGAAATCGAAACTAAGCTTCGAAGTAACCAAACTAAGTTGAGCCTAGGGTTCAAAATGGCTTGGCTAAGGTTGAGCCAAGGGTTGGTGATGGCTTAGCTTAGGTTGAACCAATGCTCA
The DNA here is from genome assembly GCA_034770075.1 of Aralia elata. Taxonomy (NCBI): domain Eukaryota; kingdom Viridiplantae; phylum Streptophyta; class Magnoliopsida; order Apiales; family Araliaceae; genus Aralia; species Aralia elata. Next base: position 1,213,060 of record JAVJAP010000049.1, read on the forward strand.
AGCTTTAAGGTCAAAACCTAAAGACTTGGAGCTAAGGTAAGGTTTTGCTAGGTGTCACTTGTTAGATTATTTCCGTGTGGTGAAATGAACTTGGAAAAAGCAAGGTGGGACAAAGGGAGGAGGGAGTGACCGGCCATATGGGTTATGGGGGACCATAGGGGGTGAGTCATTTGCCATTTATAGTAAGTCTTAGCCTAATAAGTAAGGCATTAAATGCCTTGTCCCCTTCCACCAAAACAAGCTAGCCAAACAAGGCCTTAGCTCATGATTAGGTTCCTAACCTTGCATGAGTTAACTTAACTAGATAGGATGGTTAGGTTAGTTGGTGGAGAATTAATTAATCTAATCCACCAACACTTAGCCATTCTCTTTATTTCCATTCCAAAAATCTAGAGAGAAAAGAGAGAAAAGCAAGAACAAGAGAAAGAAAGAAAGAGAGAAATCAAAAGAAAGTGTGAGATATCATACAAGAAGGAGGATTAAGGCCATTAACTTTGATCATCTAGCAAGAAGAAGGAAGGATAACCAAGGGTTAAGAACAAGCAGAGCAAGAAGAGGTAAATGTTAGGTTTGTATAATGCGAACATGCAATCAAATTAGATAAATAAAGCGAAAGCACGATAAAATCAGATTTTAAAATTTTATACAAACCATCACCATGATCTTTCTTTATGCACAATTATTAATTAAACGAAAGAGATGGAGAATAAGAATTATACCCTTGTAGAATTCTAACTTCTTCAGGTACAAGTTCACCTCCAATTCCTTTGTGTTCTCCTTGAATTCCACCGATTCTTCCTTTGATCAACGTTAGCCATCTAACTATTTGGCCTCTAGAGGTGATCCACAAAGGAATAATACTTGTTCAAGAAGATGGGTGTTGGCAAAACCCTAGTTTCTATCTCTATAGAAATTGTAAGTACTCTCCACAATTCTTATGGAAGAGTGTGTAACCCTAATCTATGATAAGACTTCTCTTATTTATAGATGTAGGAAAACCCTTCCCTAAACTATTTAGGATTAGGGTTTCTATTCTAATTAAACTCTTTTAATTAAATTAAACTCCTAATCTAATTAGGAATTCATAAGAGAGTACTTCTATTAATTAATTCTTAATCCCTATTAGTAATTAAATAATAATTGTAATGTCCGAGAATTTTTAAAACATTGTATCGAATTTATTTTAATAAATAAATTCATTCTATTAAATTTTTCGAATTTAATTAGATCCATGTGAGTATTATTATTATTTAATTATATAAATACGTGGTCCAATAATTTTCTGTGCATTAAAGGGACTCATTAATAGTTTAATTAAATTAGTGAGTTGACCCTAAGATTTGATTTGCCAGGAATTTGGGAAAATAATAAATAAAGATATTTTATTAAAGGATTCGGGGCAAGAATTATGGGTAAAACAAACATTTAACTAATTAATTTGATTAACTATTCAATTAAAATAATAAAACCATAATGTTATTTTGATTGAACTGGCCCATTTCTTTCCTTTTATTTTATTTCATTTCCGGATTGGGCCAAATCCCTTTCCTGATTGAGTCAAATGAGTGGGCTAGTCAAGGTAATTAAATTGGGTCATTTTTATTGGATTGGCCCAAATTTCCATCTTGTTAAGCTGAGTCCATAACTATTGTGTTTCTAATTGGGTCGACCCCAATTTCTTCATTTCGGTTGGGCCCAACCCAAGTGGACTGAATTGGTCACTAAACCAATTGGGCTGAGCCCAATCCTCTCTTCAGTCGGGTTGTCTAGCCACGGGTTGTATCCATTCCCCTCAAATTGGGTTAACTGGTAAACGCATATGGGGAGGGGTTCATACCGACAAAGAAATCAAATTGGGGGAAATCCTATCAGCCTAATCTCTCAAGTAGCAATCCCTAGCCCCTCAAATCCACAGCCAAGCGAAAGACGGGAGGGAACGTCCGACCCCAGACTTCAATCAACCGAGCGAGACAAGCCAATCGAGCTGGACGGCATGCGAGGAAGGATCCGGCGGCATCACGGATTGGCCAGACAAGCGAAAGACGGGAGGGACGTCGACCGATGGTTACTCGAGGGTTTGAGGGAGCAACCGAGCAGAAGAAATCAAACGGACCAAAGGTCACAGGTTTTCGGCGAAGTGACCGGCGAGGCACACGGCTCAAAGGCCAGCCGGTGAGTCGCCGTCGCTGTCCCCTTCCTACCAACGGTCCTTAACCGGCCATTTAGGTAATACCCAAACCAATTTGGGTCAAATTTCTTCTATAAATTGGACCCCCATCCCCTAAACCATAGCTGTCGAACCCTTTGATTGTGAGTCCTAAATCAGGGTTTGAAACTTAGACAAAAATTAGGGTTTCAAATTAGAGGAAGAGGAAATTCAGAGAAGAAAGGGAGCAGGGAAGACTAGCCGTGAATGTCCACTGGCTGGGTTGTGTACTGTGGGAGAAGGAGGAGGACAGCGGCGCGATCAAACACAAGGTATAGAAAATAGGCTATTAAGCTACTGTTATGGTCTTGTTTGATTTAGGTTACACTGTATAAGTATTGTAACTGCTTGGGTTTGAGAACTCAGAACATTGTAGAATAGTTTTGGGTCTAAAACCTAGTATTGTATGGTATTAATCTTGTTGGTATTGATTTGGAGAAAAACAAAACTGATATTGTGTTGTTTAGTATTGGGTTGCACTTTTTTTTTCTTTTCCTCTGAATTATTTGTTGTGCTTGACTGGGAATTTTTGTGTAAAATAAGGACCATAAGATTCTGGCAACGTGATGGAGCACTGAATTTAGACCAGTGACTAAATAAGGCTGTGATTTATTTGGTATCTAGATTGTTCTGTGACATGTATAACTACAAACTCAAACCTTGGTTTTCTTTTTGGTCTTGTTGGGCTGTATCGAACTATTCTGGGAATGGGGATCGGTGGATGAATCAATTGGGAATTTTCCCAGCGTGTCGGTATAATGCCTAAAGTGGACCTTGTTCCTGTTTGGGAGGGTTACTGAATTTGAAGTCAAGATTTTGGTAAAGATAAATAAAATTTGTTGCCTACTGTGTTGGTTAATCAGTTTTGGTTAGTTGAAAATACTTTGCAGAAAGCTTGGTACATTACTAGTGGCTGATTAATACAGCAATTAAACTAGCTACCATTGATTCAATTATTGACTAATTAACCTAAGTTAATAATGCATTTGCAAACTAATTGGTATTACGTTAATAAATAAAATTAATAAAGTAATTAATTATTTTCAATAAATAATAAATATTTAATTATTATTTAATTAATATTAAATAATTATCAAGTATGAATAAAGTTAATAAAATAGTTATTTACTATTTATAAATAATAAATAAGGATAATAAATATTTAATTATTGTTTTAATTAAGTATGAACAAGTAATATAATTTAATTATTATTTAATGATAATAATAAATAAGTATGAATGAAGTTACGAAATAATAAGGATGGTAATTACTTAATCATTAAGGAAATAATGATTAAGTATGAGGGGAATTATTAAGTTAATTAATAATTTTGGTCCTTAATAAATAATTACTAAATTACCCCTAAGGAAAATAGTGATTAACAAATAAAAGAGTAAATAAGAGATCAACCATAAATTAGTTGTTAATAAATCATGCTAACAATAAATAAAGGTTGCTAACCCATAGTTAGAGGCAAGTAAGGGTAATAGTCGGAGTATTCAAAGTATGCATGATTAGTTATCAATTAAAGGTCATTGAATTAATTTCTGGTTAGCTAATGATTAAACGTATTTAGTGATCTGTTTATCTGCTAAATAAATAGCATAAGTGAGTATAATTATGAAATGCTAATGGATAAACCAACCCTACCAATTGATAGCTTATCCAAGATCAATTAAGTAAAGCTAGAATTTATCTGTAGCTGAGCAAACAGGCAAGTTCCTAACCCTAAACTTCTTACATTATTGCAAGTTCCCTAACTCCCTTCTTTCAGTATATTGAATGAAAGTTCTTCCTTCCTCAACTTTTACATTGAGCAAATTTCTAACCCTTATGCATTATTTTTAACTTGTGCAAAAGGTATATATTGCAAGTTATTCTTTAAGCTTGAATCTTATCTCCAAGCATGCCTTAAGTGGTCTAATTACTTTTAAAATTATTCCACATCTATGTATTCATTGGCATTCGCACTTGTGCATTTGAATTCGTATAATTATTTAAGTTCTGAAATTCACGAACTATTCATGATTAAGTCTGAACCCTTGTCTCGGTCAGGCACGTATATAAGAATTTATAAAAGCTATCCGAACCAATCATTGGCAAGGATTCTTAGACTGTATGAACACCCCTTTATTATAGGGGAGTACCCCATGTACCGTAAATAAGGTACAAATAGCAGAGTTAAATGTTATGCATATACATAGCGTATGCGAGGCTGATCCCCTCAAGTACTTATTCTGTAGCCAGTAACCAAAGGGTCAACTAGTTATTGACTCCTTTGGAAGTTATTGTTCGAGGTCTATTCGACTATCAATTGTTCTAAAAGCATTCATTGTTATTGCTTCTGATAATGCTATTGTTGAAATCCCTTTCTATATTCCTTTCATCATGATATATCCTTATTATTGTATTTTAAACTTGCTGAGCAAACTCGTTGCTCATTCTTGCTATATCATGATTTTATTGCAGCCAAACCCGAGACGTCAGGGAAAAACAAAGGGAAAGAAAAGATGAAGTGATAAACTTCATGTAGCAGACTTAAACATTATGTGCAGTTAATCATTGTTAATGTAATAGTAAACCTTGCTTGTTACTTAGGGTATGGATTCATGAATGTACTAAGGTTATTGTATTCTGGGACTAGTAACACCTTGTAATGAACAACGTATGTTTATTATATTCCGCATTTTAGTTACCATATGTTGTTAGAGGTGAATGTTTGTATTGGATCGTGATGACCGGATCCGGGTATTTGGAGACCCGAATTTGGGGGCGTCACAGGTTGGTATCAGAGCCGTAGGTTATAAACTTTAGGATCGCGAAACCTAGGTTATAACCTTCATACTAAACTCGTATCGAGTATTAGGAGATTAATCGAGGAGATTTATTATATGTGGTTTTGATGAATTGGGGAATTCATCGAGTCGAGTAGTACCCAATGAAATATAATTTCATTTCTTCAATGAATATATTTTATTGTTGTACTAATGTTAGTTTTCGTGTGTTTGTAGGATGGCTGTCGTAGGGGAGACCAGTGGAGCCCGAGAGGAGGAGGTATTTATAGATCTTCCAGTGGTTGCTGAGCAGCTGGTGGGATATGCTCCTACTGCCCCAGGGGTACCGCTGGAGGAGTCTGAGCCGGAAGAGGACTACCAGAGGGAGCTACCAGAGCCGGTGATAGGTAGAGTTATGAGGTCTGGTAGTCAGGACTCAGATGCTGAGGGGGAAGATCCCGAGGCCGGGGGAGAGGAGCCACCTGCTTACGTGGATGGCATGGGGTCCACTGCCGACGATATTATAGAAGGACTGACCAACAGGACCGAGGAGCTGGAGGATCGGATAGCTCACCTGGAGTAGCAAAATCAGACCCACCAGATCAGAGAGGACCAGTATAGAGACCTGGCCTATCAGCTTGAGCACGACTTGGGAGTGGCGAAGTCACAGCTACAGGGCTACGAGTCCTCAGCGCAGCAGATCGGACCACTGCTACATCAGCTAGTGGCCCGAAATGCTGAGTTGAGAGAGAGGCTGGAGCAGAGGGATCTGCAGATCGCCCACCTGAAGGCGAAGCAGGAGGCCATGAGGTTTGAGGCTGGGCTGGAGGTATCTGCGAGGATGCATGTCAAGGAGACTTGGGCCAGGGAGGCCAGGAGGGTTGATCAGCTGGAGGACCAGTTGGAGGCCAGAGTTGTGAGGATTGAGACCCTAGGATATGCCCTAGACGCAACCTACAGGAGGCCCCGGTCTGAGGCAGGCGAGTCTAGCCGCTCAGTTCGTCGCAGGGTAGGGGATGGAGCATTCTCTAGTCAGCAGGCTCGGATCCGTCACGACATGCAGTAACTTGATATAATGGTTACTTTGTCTTTAGTTCAGTCAGTCCCACCTTTTGTTATATTAGGGACGTATTCATGTTTGATTTGTGAAACTCTATATTGTATTTAGACTTGGGGTAGCAGTTAAACCCCAACTTTTGTGTTTTGAGGGATGGAAGGTTACGATTCCCCACTTTTGTCTTGGGGGAAAGGTTATTGATGGATAGGCACATAGTGGCGCATTTATAGAAGTATGCCACGGGTTTAGTCTTGTAACAAAATAGTGGTATATGAATATAAATGCAGATGTTTCACTTAAATCAAATGTGTTGATAAATATTTTACCTTTGATTGCTTATTTTAATGACATATTGTGTAAAATATAAAACTATAGGTAAAAGTCAGCGGATTTTCCTTATCCAAACATGCCGCCAAGAGGACGACCACGAAACCGACAGGTTGAAGAATCAGAAAGTGAGGTTGGGAACCAATCCAACCCAATGAGGATGTTCGTGGAGATGCTAGCAGAAGCCATGCAATCAAGACCGCCACCTGGAGGGACCCAAGCAGCAGCCGAGCCAGTGCATCATCTGGCAAATTTCAAGGATTTCAAATTGGTTGGACCACCCGAGTTCAAGGGAACTCTTAACCCAATAGAAGCACAGACCTGGATAGAAGAGATAGAGAAGGTCTTCGATGTAGCAAGGGTGGCAGAGGAACAGAAAACAAGTTTTGCTACCTTCATGTTAAAGGGCGAGGCAAACTACTGGTGGAAGGGCAACAGGGGCCGAGTGGAAGGAGGCATTGTCGCATGGGAACGTTTCAAGGAGATGTTCTTGGAAAATTACTTTCCAGAGAGCATGAAGCAAGAGATGGAGATCAAGTTCCTGGAACTAAAACAAGGAAACATGTTTGTGGTTGAGTACGCGGCTAAGTTTAATGAGTTGGCACGGTTTGCAACTCACCAAGTCAGCACCGAGGAAAGGAAAGCTCGTAGGTTTGAGCAAGGGTTGAAACCATGGTTATACCGTTCTGTTGCGGTACTAAAAATCAAGACATTTGTAGAGTTGATGGAGAGGGCAATCATCGCAGAGGGTGGCAGTGAGGCCCTGGCTAAGTATAATCAGGAAAAGAAGAAGGGTCATGAAGGCCAGAAGTCAGGAAGCAGCGGGGGCAGCAATCCCAATAAGCGCAAATGGAATGAAAGCCAATCACTCGGGAGTAATAAACCCGGAGGAAACCAGTCTGGAGGGGAGGCGAAGAAGCCAGGCAAGTGCAGTAATTGTGGCAAGAACCACATGGGAGAATGCATGAAGGGAAAGAATGTTTGTTACCGGTGTGGGCAACCGGGGCACATGGCTCCCCAATGTCAGAATAAGCCAAAGGGGGGATGTTTTTCATGTGGAGCACTCGACCACCAAATGAGGGATTGTCCGAAGAAGAAGGGTGACGCCGGGAGTGGCAACAGGAACAACAACAGCGGGAACAATAACCGGCTGAGCTATGGGGCACCAGCCAGTCAAGCTAACAGGCCGACAGCCCGCACGTTCAACATGACTGTCCAGGATGCAATGGAATCCAAGGACGTGGTGTCAGGTATCATCCCAATCAATGATATAAATGCGTATGTGTTATTTGATTCGGGTGCTACTTGCTCTTTTGTTTCCGAAGAATTTGTTAGTCAGTTGAATTTACCTTGTGAAAAATTAGAACACCCTATGAACGTAGAAGTAGCAAACAAAGAAATTGTCCCTGTAGAAGACATTCATAGGAATTGTTGTGTTGAATTGCGAGGATTTAAGCTCAATGTGAATTTGATACCAATTCGGCTGGGAGAGTTTGATGTAATCCTGGGAATGGATTGGCTATCAACCCACGGAGCAGTTATTGACTGTAAGGAAAAGTGTGTACACCTGAAGACTCCTAATAAGTCGAAGGTGGTATTTTACGGCAGTAAGTCACCAAGACAATCGTGTTGTTTGACTATGATGCAAACCAAGAAGCTTCTTAAGAAAGGTTGTGTATGTTATTTGGCCCATGTGGTTGATACCCGTCAAGTAAGGGATGAGATGAGTCAAATACCGGTCGTGAAAGATTTCACCGATGTCTTTCCCGAAGAGCTTCCGGGACTGCCGTCGGACAGGGAAATCGAGTTCGTTATCGATTTGGCACCGGGAACCGCACCAATATCAAAGCCGCCGTATCGGATGGCACCTGTAGAAATGAAAGAGTTGATGGTGCAACTATAGGAGCTGTTAGATAAAGGTTATATCAGACCGAGCGTGTCCCCGTGGGGAGCGCCAGTTCTGTTTGTAAAGAAGAAAGACGGTTCAATGAGGCTTTGTATCGACTACCGGGAGTTGAACAAAGTTACAATTAAGAATAGGTATCCGCTTCCTAGGATTGACGATCTGTTCGATCAACTCAAGGAAGCGAAGTACTTTTCAAAGATCGACTTAAGAACAGGATACCATCAGCTGAAGGTGAGGCAGGAAGATATCCCGAAGACTGCATTCAGGACTCGTTATGGGCACTTCGAGTTTCTGGTAATGTCTTTTGGATTGACAAATGCACCAGCAGCATTCATGGATATGATGAACAGAGTGTTCAAGCAGTACTTGGACAAGTTCGTAGTCGTATTCATTGATGACATCTTGGTGTATTCAGAGACAGAGGAGGAGCATGCTGAACATTTGAAGATCGTATTATAAGCTCTCAGGAAGGAGAAGTTGTACGCAAAATTTTTGAAGTGTGAATTTTGGTTGCAGAGGGTACAGTTTCTGGGTCATGTCATCGACAAAAATGGTGTTTCAGTGGACCCAGCAAAGGTAGAAGAAGTTATTAACTAGGAACAACCGAAGACACCCACAGAGATTCAGAGTTTCTTGGGATTAACGGGATACTATCGAAGGTTCATACAGGACTTTTCAAAGATAGCATCGCCGTTGACCAATCTCACCAGGAAAACAGTTAAGTTTGTTTGGTCAGAGAAATGTGAGAAAAGTTTCAGGGAGCTGAAAAAGAGACTCAGCCAAGCACCAGTGTTGACCTTACCGGACAACACTGGGGGTTTCGTAGTATATAGCGATGCATCACACAAGGGTCTTGGTTGTGTGTTAATGCAGCACGACAAGGTTGTTGCGTACGCATCACGTCAGCTGAAGGATTATGAGAAGGGTTACCCGACTCACGACCTGGAGTTAGCCGCGGTGGTGTTCGCCTTGAAGATTTGGAGGCACTACCTATACGGGGAGAAGTGCGAGATATATACAGATCACAAAAGTCTGAAATATATCTTCACTCAAAAGGAGCTGAACATGAGGTAGCGCCGATGGTTAGAATTGATCAAGGACTATGACTGTGAAATTCTGTACCATCCAGGCAAAGAGAATGTAGTGGCTAATGCCTTGAGTAGAAAGGGGAAGGTGAAATTGATGCAGCTGACAGCCCAGGAGGAATTGATACGGGACTTTGAACGCCTGGAACTGGAGGTTAAGTATCCGATGGAGACGGACGAAAAATTGTGTACCATAACCGCAGGTCCGACTCTACTGGATAAGGTAAAGGAGGCTCAAGAATTTGACGAGGAATGCATTGACATTAAGAAACAGTTATCGGAGGGAAAAGCCTCGAAGTATAAGGTTGACAGCGTAGGATTGCTGAGATTCGAGGGAAGGATCTGGATACCGTACGTACCAGACCTAAGGGAAGAGATATTGCAGGAGGCCCATAATACGAGATTTTCGGTACATCGGGGTAGCACCAAGATGTATCAAGATCTTCGTCAGCACTATTGGTGGCCGCATTTGAAAGGAGAAGTTGCAGAGTTCGTCAGCCTGTGTTTAACTTGTCAAAGGATCAAGGCTGAGCACCAGCGGCCGAGCGGATTGTTGCAACCCTTAGAGATACCCGAGTGGAAGTGGGAGCACATTACTATGGATTTTGTGGTAGGACTCCCGACAACCCAAAAAGGTCTAGACGCCATCTGGGTAATCGTAGACCGTTTGACCAAGTCTGCCCATTTCCTACCAATTAAGATCAGGTACAAATTAGAACAGCTGGCGAAACTTTACGTGAAGGAAATAGTATCACGACATGGAGTATCGGTATCTATTGTGTCTGACAGAGACCCGCGCTTCACGTCGAATTTCTGGAGAAGTCTACAGGAGAGACTGGGAACACAGTTAAGAATGAGTACGGCATATCATCCCTAGACTGATGGTCAGAGTGAGCGCACAATTCAGACTCTAGAGGATATGCTCCGGGCAGTTGTGATGGACTTAAGTGGCAGCTGGGACGATCACTTACCACTAGTAGAGTTCGCTTACAACAACAGTTGTCACGCTAGCATTGGTATGCCACCGTACGAAGCGCTATATGGAAGGAAGTGTCGAACGCCGTTGTGTTGGGATGAAGTTGGTGAACGGAGATTGTTGGGACCGGAATTGGTACAGCAAACCGTGGAAATCGTTAAAGTAATAAGACAACGGTTAGTAGCAGCCCAGGATCGCCAAAAGAAGTACGCCGACTTACATCGCCAGAAACGAGACTTTGAAGTTGGTAGCTTTGTGTTTCTGAAGGTATCACCCTGGAAAGGGAAGAACCGTTTTGGGAAGAAGGGTAAATTGAGCCCTAGGTTCATAGGACCGTTCGAAGTTTTGAGGCGGATCGGCGAAGTGGCGTACGAGGTAGCCTTACCTCCTGAACTTGAGCACATTCACAACGTGTTCCATGTGTTAGTGTTGCGTCCGTATAAGCCAGATTACAAACATGTTATTTCCTATGAACCAATTCAAGTCGAAAAGGACTTATCGTATGAGGAAATTCCTGTGCAAATACTGGATAGAAAAGAACAGACACTGAGGAATAAAACCATACATTATGTTAAAGTTCTCTGGAGAAATCACGCGGTGGAAGAAGCCACATGGGAACTAGAAGAGAAAATGAGAGCGAATTACCCCCAGTTATTCAAGTAACCTTGGATTGAAATTCCGAGGACGGAATTTTTATAAGGGGGAGAGGATGTAATGTCTGAGAATTTTTAAAACATTGTATCGAATTTATTTTAATAAATAAATTCACTATATTAAAATTTTCGAATTTGATTAGATCCATGTGAGTATTATTATTATTTAATTATATAAATACGTGGTCCAATAATTTTCTGTGCATTAAAGGGACTCATTAATAGTTTAATTAAATTAGTGAGTTGACCCTAAGATTTGATTTGCCAGGAATTTGGGAAAATAATAAATAAAGATATTTTATTAAAGGATTCGGGGCAAGAATTATGGGTAAAACAAACATTTAACTAATTAATTTGATTAACTATTCAATTAAAATAATAAAACCATAATGTTATTTTTATTGAACTGGCCCATTTCTTTCCTTTTATTTTATTTCATTTCCGGATTGGGCCAAATCCCTTTCCTGATTGAGTCAAATGAGTGGGCTAGTCAAGGTAATTAAATTGGGTCATTTTTATTGGATTGGCCCAAATTTCCATCTTGTTAAGCTGAGTCCATAACTATTGTGTTTCTAATTGGGCCGACCCCAATTTCTTCATTTCGGTTGGGCCCAACCCAAGTGGACTGAATTGGTCACTAAACCAATTGGGCTGAGCCCAATCCTCTCTTCAGTCGGGTTGTCTAGGCACGGGTTGTATCCGTTCCCCTAAAATTGGGTTAACTGGTAAACGCATATGGGGAGGGGTTCATACCGACAAAGAAATCAAATTGGGGGAAATCCTATCAGCCTAATATCTCAAGTAGCAATCCCTAGCCCCTCAAATCCACAGCCAAGCGAAAGACAGGAGGGAACGTCCGACCCCAGACTTCAATCAATCGAGCGAGACAAGCTAATCGAGCTGGACGGCACGCGAGGAAGGAGCCGGCGGCGTCACGGATTGGCCAGACAAGCGGAAGACGGGAGGGACGTCGACCGACGGTTACTCGAGGGTTTGAGGGAGCAACCGAGCAGAAGAAATCAAACGGACCAAAGGTCCCAGGTTTTCGGCGAAGTGACCGGCGAGGCACACGGCTCAAAGGCCAGCCGGTGAGTCGCCGTCGCTGTCCCCTTCCTACCAACGGTCCTTAACCGGCCATTTAGGTAATACCCAAACCAATTTGGGTCAAATTTCTTCTATAAATTGGACCCCCATCCCCTAAACCATAGCTGCCGAACCCTTTGATTGTGAGTCCTAAATCAGGGTTTGAAACTTAGACAAAAATTAGGGTTTCAAATTAGAGGAAGAGGAAATTCAGAGAAGAAAGGGAGCTGGGAAGACTAGCCGTGAATGTCCACTGGCTGGGTTGTGTACTGTGGGAGAAGGAGGAGGACAGCGGCACGATCAAACACAAGGTATAGAAAATAGGCTATTAAGCTACTGTTATGGTCTTGTTTGATTTAGGTTACACTGTATAAGTATTGTAACTGCTTGGGTTTGAGAACTCAAAACATTGTAGAATAGTTTTTGGGTCTAAAACCTGGTATTGTATGGTATTAATCTTGTTGGTATTGATTTGGACAAAAACAAAACTGATATTATGTTGTTTAGTATTGGGTTGCACTTTTTTTTTTCTTTTCCTCTGAATTATTTGTTGTGCTTGACTGGGAATTTTTGTGTAAAATAAGGACCATAAGATTCTGGCAACGTGATGGAGCACTGAATTTAGACCAGTGACTAAATAAGGATGTGATTTATTTGGTATCTAGATTGTTCTGTGACATGTATAACTACAAACTCAAACCTTGGTTTTCTTTTTGGTCTTGTTGGGCTGTATCGAACTATTCTGGGAATGGGGATCGGTGGATGAATCAATTGGGAATTTTCCTAGCGTGTCGGTATAATGCCTAAAGTGGACCTTGTTCCTGTTTGGGAGGGTTACTGAATTTGAAGTCAAGATTTTGGTAAAGATAAATAAAATTTGTTGCCTACTGTGTTGGTTAATCAGTTTTGGTTAGTTGAAAATACTTTGCAGAAAGCTTGGTACATTACTAGTGGGTGATTAATACAGCAATTAAACTAGCTACCATTGATTCAATTATTGACTAATTAACCTAAGTTAATAATGCATTTGCAAACTAATTGGTATTACGTTAATAAATAAAATTAATAAATTAATTAATTATTTTCAATAAATAATAAATATTTAATTATTATTTAATTAATATTAAATAATAATCAAGTATGAATAAAGTTAATAAAATAGTTATTTACTATTTATAAATAATAAATAAGGATAATAAATATTTAATTATTGTTTTAATTAAGTATGAACAAGTAATATAATTTAATTATTATTTAATGATAATAATAAATAAGTATGAATGAAGTTACGAAATAATAAGGATGGTAATTACTTAATCATTAAGGAAATAATGATTAAGTATGAGGGGAATTATTAAGTTAATTAATAATTTTGGTCCTTAATAAATAATTACTAAATTACCCCTAAGGAAAATAGTGATTAACAAATAAAAGAGTAAATAAGAGATCAACCATAAATTAGTTGTTAATAAATCATGCTAACTATAAATAAAGGTTGCTAACCCATAGTTAGAGGCAAGTAAGGGTAATAGTCGGAGTATTCAAAGTATGCATGATTAGTTATCAATTAAAGGTCATTGAATTAATTTCTGGTTAGCTAATGATTAAACGTATTTAGTGATCTGTTTATCTGCTAAATAAATAGCATAAGTGAGTATAATTACGAAATGCTAATGGATAAACCAACCCTACCAATTGATAGCTTATCCAAGATCAATTAAGTAAAGCTAGAATTTATCTGTAGCTGAGCAAACAGGCAAGTTCCTAACCCTAAACTTCTTACATTATTGCAAGTTCCCTAACTCCCTTCTTTCAGTATATTGAATGAAAGTTCTTCCTTCCTCAACTTTTACATTGAGCAAATTTCTAACCCTTATGCATTTTTTTTAACTTGTGCAAAAGGTATATATTGCAAGTTATTCTTTAAGCTTGAATCTTATCTCCAAGCATGCCTTAAGTGGTCTAATTACTTTTAAAATTATTCCACATCTATGTATTCATTGGCATTCGCACTTGTGCATTTGAATTCGTATAATTATTTAAGTTCTGAAATTCACGAACTATTCATGATTAAGTCTGAACCCTTGTCTCGGTCAGGCACGTATATAAGAATTTATAAAAGCTATCCGAACCAATCATTGGCAAGGATTCTTAGACTGTATGAACACCCCTTTATTATAGGGGAGTACCCCATGTACCGTAAATAAGGTACAAATAGCAGAGTTAAATGTTATGCATATACATAGCGTATGCGAGGCTGATCCCCTCAAGTACTTATTTTGTAGCCAGTAACCAGAGGGTCAACTAGCTATTGACTCCTTTGGAAGTTATTGTTCGAGGTCTATTCGACTATCAATTGTTCTAAAAGCATCATTGTTATTGCTTCTGATAATGCTATTGTTGAAATCCCTTTCTATATTCCTTTCTTCATGATATATCCTTATTATTGTATTTTAAACTTGCTGAGCAAACTCGTTGCTCATTCTTGCTAAATCATGATTTTATTGCAGCCAAACCCGAGACGTCAGGGAAAAACAAAGGGAAAGAAAAGATGAAGTGATAAACTTCATGTAGCAGACTTAAACATTATGTGCAGTTAATCATTGTTAATGTAATATTAAACCCTGCTTGTTACTTATGGTATGGATTCATGAATGTACTAAGGTTATTGTATTCTGGGACTAGTAACACCTTGTAATGAACAACGTATGTTTATTATATTCCGCATTTTAGTTACCATATGTTGTTAGAGGTGAATGTTTGTATTGGATCGTGATGACCGGATCCGGGTATTTGGAGACCCGAATTTGGGGGCGTCACAATAATAATAGTAATAATAATAATAAGACTCCTCTTATTAATTTATATTTAATATTTCTAAAATATTAAATAATAAATATTAAGCTATTTAATTTATTCTATCTCTATAGATTAAATTAAATAAACTTAACTTATTATTACAATTATGTCATTTACTTCTTAAATAAATATTTTCCTTTTGCGGTGTGACCCTTTAGGTTCTCCATATTAAACCGGATAATATAGATTTCAACATTAATCATAAAAGAACCTTTCAGTGCATAGTTACCGTACAATTCAATCCTTCTACCATACAATGTCCCAATTAAATATAAGATATTGAATTACTGTCAAGTCTTATTTTATTTAATTATATGTATTTCGATTCTCAAATGCACAACTCTAAATAATGCAAATTAGAAACTCTTTTCTAATTTCATTTTGCCTTGGCCAAGGACTACTGAGTTGTCATTTATCGAATCACATAGGACATTCACATCTTTTACTAGACGTGGTAGATTCTTTGTTGATCATTCACCTATCTCTATGTACAACTTATTATATCCAATCATACCCTTTGTTATACCCTAAAGGTCTTAAGGGACATGTCAAAGTATAACTCATCATACACAAGATACTATGATGATCTCAAGTCTAAGGATCACTTGTACTACTATCACTCGAGGAATTCATATTGACAGGCGAATAAAACTCCATTAGGTATTCCTTAGCGAGCCACGTTCAGTGAACTTATTCTCCAATAAACACCTACATACTTGCTTTAGTGTCTCCACACAAATGATTATGAGATCAATCATCCTCTTCTTAAGAGCAAGCAACGTATGTACTAATCTATCCGGATTCACTAATCCCCTTTTTAGTAATCCAACGATTAGGAACGATTTTAGTTTGTGAGCTATCTAGAATTTAGATCTCATTAGCATGATCACCATCATGATTCTAAAAGTATTGCTCAAAACTATGAGTTTATCACATTTAATATAACAGCACTATGTAGATAATATAAAATGCCTTTAATAAGTGATGAGTGTATTTTATACACACAATTTGGGTACTTTTGGCCTTGATAATTTGCAAGTCTTTAGGTATTTTATGTGGTTTTTATGTATTTTTATCTTATTTCTACATAAATTAGTTTTTAGTTATTTTTACATGTTTTATGTTGCTTTGATGCATTTTCATTATGTTTGTAGGAATTGAAATAAAGACCGCTCGGATCGTTGTTTGTATTAACTCAATGTTCGTGCCTGGACGTCTGTGCCCGAATGGTAGTATGATGGAAATTTGTGATTGGCGACGCTCGGTGCTTAATTTGATAACATTTGGTAGTTGGGCGTGCACGGCGTCGGGAAGCGTGCACGGCGTGCGGCGTCCGCCAAGCCACAAGGGCAAGCCCGTGCTTAGATATCCGTGCCCGAATGTTAACACGGTGAAAATTTATGTTTGGCGATGCTCGGGGCTTAATTTGATGACATTTGGAAGTTGGGCGTGCACGGCGTTGGAATGCGTGCACGGCGTGCGGCGTCGACCAAGCCGTGGGCAAGGCGTGCGGCAGACGGGGCGCCAGCGTGCGGCCCAGGCGCTGGGCGCGGGCGCATGGGCGCGGCGTGCGGGCGCGCGCTGGGCGTGCGGGCGTGTTGGCGCGCTGGGCGGGCGGGTGTGTGCGGCGGGCGTTGGGCGCTGGGGGCCAGGCGCTGGGCGCGGGCGCATGGGCGCGGCGTTGCGGGCGGGCGCGCGGCGTTGGCGCGCGCGCGGGGCCTCGGCAGCAGGCGGGGGCGTGCGGGCGTGGGCGTGCGGCCCAGGCGCTGGGCGCGGGCGCGCGCGCTGGCGTGCGGGCGCGCGGCGTGGGCGTGCGGCGTTGGGCCGCGCGCGGGGCCTCGGCAGCGGTCGGGGGCGTGCGGCCAGCGTGCGGCCCAGGCGCTGGGCGCGGGCGCGCGCGCTGGCGTGCGGGCGCGCGGCCGTGGGCGTGCGGAGTTGGGCGTGCGGCCAGCGTGCGGCCCAGGCGCTGGGCGCGGGCGCGCGGGCTGGCGTGCGGGCGCGCCAACGCCGTGCTGAGTGCGATCTGACACAGTTTTAGTGCGATCTGAGCTCCATTTTGTCCGATTTTTGCTAGGGTTTCTTGATGGAGGCTATATATAATCTCTTCTAAGCTTCATATCAGATATCTAGGGATAGGGAGGCTAGACTAAAACATCAAAATAGAGAGCAAAAGTGCTGCAATACAAGGAAAACTCAGCAAAAGCCAAAGAACTAAGAAGGAAAGGCTTGTCAAAGGGAAAGCTAGAAAGGGGGAGGCTACAATATACATCAACCAACAGAGCTCAAGGCTGCAAATCAAGCTAAATCAAGCCAAAAGCCAAGGAACTCAGTCAAGAAGAATTGCAAGGCCAAGGTGGAGAGTTGGAAACCATCAGCAACCAAAGGAACACCAACTCAATAGCTCCAAAAGTGGTTTCATTTCTAGATTTCTATCTTCTTTGTAATTCGAATTTGACAATGTATCAATTGAAAATGATGTTTATTGTAGCTAACATGAACTAACCTTCTATTCTAAGATTGCAATGGAACCCAACACTTAATTTGAATTGAATTCTCTCTCTATTGATTTTAGTTATGCATTTGTGAATTGATTGTCATAACCTTTGCTTCTAGATTAATTGTTTGGCCCGTAATTACCGTGGGAACCTATATGAACTTGACGAACGAATTATAGGTTGAGACCTAGTTATGATAACATGCGAGAGTATAGATTGTTGTGGGTTATTAATCGGATTAAGTGACGTGTGTCTTATTAATTATCTGCAATAATAGGTATCTTGATAGTAGTTGGGATAGATATATACCTAATTACCGCATGCAACCTTTTGAGAATCTAGTCTTAATGACTTCCGAGGTGAAAGTTGGTAATGGAAGGGAGGATTAATTAGATTTGGTGACACGTGTCTATAAATCATTCCTGAAATTAGTCTCTTGATAGTGTATAGGATAGACATATACCTATGCACCGCTTAGGAAGATTCGTGATTGACCATCGACAGAGGCTCTTATGTAGTTTTGATTTCTCGGTTGTCAATTCGTATGCTATAATTGACTGAAAAGAGAGAGTTAGGAGATTTAAATGACGTGTTGGGGGAAATTGTAATCTTAGACCTTTCTATCTTGTTATTTTTACCGCATTTTACTCATTACTTAACTTGTGAACTCAACCAATCAACAAACAATCAAACCTTCATCGTTTAAATTAGATCAAATTGATATACGATTGGAACTTGGTTATTATTTGTCACAATTCCCTGTGGGTTCGACTCTTATCTTATCATATATTACTTGTGGGTCGTGTATACTTGCACGTGTGTGTTATCGATTGCGAAATCGACCAACAATAACCGAATAAGATTACAAAGTATATGCTACATCACATCAAATATGATTGGCTTGTGTGCATACTACTTTCAATCTCCCACTTGCACTAATGTCAATCGTCATGGTATCTAATACCCTTCTTCTCTAAGTGACGAGCATCCTGCCGTTTGGATAAAGCTTCAGTAAATGGATATGCAATGTTGTTCTTGAGAGTCCACTATCTCTATAGTGACTTTTCTTCTTTCAATGATTCCTCTAATCAAATTAAAGTGCTGCAACACATGTTTGAATCCAAGATGAGACTTAGGAACTATTCCTAGTTCTGTGATGAACTTTTCATCTAAACAAACAACTTGCAGCTTCACTTACAGCTATATACTTTGTCTTTGTCACTAAATCAACAACTTTTTTCTATTTTGGAACCTTTCCAATTCACTGCACCACCATTCAAGGTAACAATTTACCCTAAAGTGGATTTATTATCGTCTTGGTTAGTCTAAAAAACTTGAGTCTGTTTAGCCCTCTAGTTTTAATTCAGACCTACCATGAATCATGATCACATCTTCAATACCGGTTAAGTACTTAAGATGTTTATCATTGTCTTATAGTGATCTTCTCCAGAATATGACTGATCAACATCAGGCCTTGTATATTCATTGCATACATGATAGTAACTCATGCGATCTCTCTTTAAATTGGAGACAATTTATAGAGATTCACTCCATGGCTCATCATCATGAGAGCTCTCTTGGAGTTTGCCATGCTAAACGCCTTTAGCATCGAATGAATATACGTTCATTGGGTCAAGCAGAACATCCTTTTAAATCTATCTATATAGATTTATATCCCCAATTTATAGGATGCTCCTCCCAAGTTATTCATGGAGGAATGTTTAGACAATTTTATCTTTACTGATTGTAGCATTGGTGTGTCATTCCTTATCAGTAATATATCAACAATAATACTAGGAATGTCACAGTGCTCCCACTGACCCTTTTGTACACACTAGGTTCATTCTTGTTTTTGATAAAATCAAACTCTTTTGATTGTCTCATCAAAATAAACGTTCCATCTTTGAGAAGCTTGCTTCAATCCATAAATGGATCATTGTAGCTTAAAACACGATTTGCTTCAACCTTTGAAACAAATTCCTCTGGTTGTATCATACATATATTCTCCTCAAGTCTTCATTGAGGAATGACGTCTCCACATCCATTTTACCAGATTTCGTAATAAGTTGCAATCACAAGCAAAATCCAAATGGACTTGAGCATTACTCGGTAATAAGGTTTTATTACAGTCAACTCCTTGACTTTTATTTGAAACCTTTTAAATAGGTATGGTCTTATAGGTCTCCACCTTGCCATTTGCCCTAGTCTTTGTCTTTAAAAACCCATTTACACCCTCTAGATACTATGCCTTTCGGTGGAGTAACCAGAGTCTATACTTGGTTCTCATACATGGAGTTCATTTCGGATTTCATGGCCATCTGTCATTTCTCTAAGTGTCTTTTACTCATAGCCTCAATCGTATATAACTGGATCATCATCTTCTATGATGCGTACCTCATCATCATCCTCTATGATGAATCCATACCTCCTAGGTATCTTCGGTACTCTTCCAGATTTACGATTCGGTTGTAGTACAATAGGTCTATCTACAAGTTCCTCAGTTTGACTTGTAGTACTTTGTGGTTCTTGAACTCCTTCAAGATCTATTACCCTCCCCCTAGCTCCTTCAATGATAAACATCTTTATCCAAGAAGGCAGCGTATAGGATTATAGTAATAATGCCCTAAACTTTCTTTAGGATATCCCACAACTCTGCACTTGTCAAATTTTGTCCCAAACTTATCTTTTGAAACCTTTTCATATAAGTTGGACAACCCCTTATCTTAACATACTTAAGACTAGGAATCCTCCTTATCCATAACTTTTATAGAGTCCTGGGGCCGGATTTTGAGGTTACCTTATTTTGTAGATATGCAGCCGTTTCTAGGGCATAACCCCAGAATGATACTGGAATGTCGGTAAAAATCATTATGGACCGCACCATGTTCTACATGGTACAATTTTCCTTTTTAGATACACCAATCAATTATTGCGTATCATGAAACGTCCATTATGAGAAAAATACCATTTTGAGATGATCTAGAAACTCATTGCATAAGTATTCCTTCCTCGATCTGATAAAAGAATCTTAATACTTTGTCAATTTGTTTCACTTCTGAATTATTTGAACCTTTCAAATGATTCAGACTTATATTTCATCAAATATATATATTCAACTCTTTGAATGATCATCTCCTTTTCTTTTATTAGTTTGTTCAATTTGCAAAATTATTTTTCATGTAAGTCAAGTTTACAAAGTCCATCAAATAATCTTCCAGTTTCAAACAAAACATTATCATTATAAATAGAACAACAATTGTTCTTAAATATAATACCAGAACCTTCCTTGTCCAACAACGGAAGTAATAATGTTTCTTAAGAGAACTGGAACATAATAACAACTTATTAACTTAACAGACTTGCCCGTATGCAACGCTAAACTATAAGTTCCTACGGCTAATGTAGCAACCATTACTCCATTCTCCGCACGTAAGATTACTTACTCTTTGTTTAACTTTCTACTTCTGCTTAGTCTTTGTATTGGATTACATACGTGAGAACTATAGCCGGTATCCAATACCCAAGTAGAACCTTGACTTACAGAAAGATTTATTTTAATGATGAACAAACCTATATCTGTAACCGAAGCTTCACTAAGCTTCTTCTCGTTAGCCTCTACAAGATGCTCCTTACAGTTTCCTTTCTAATGTCCAGGCTTATTGCAGTGGAAGCAAACTCGTTTGCTATCTGCATCAGTTTTGTTCTTAGTGTCCTTAGTTATTGCCTTTCCTTATACCTTCTTTGAATTATTCTTCTTTTAAGAAGATCCTTTGGCCCTCTTCCGCTTCATGGAAGAATCATCTACTAGTAAGACTTAGTCTTTCTTGGTTGGAAAGTGACTCTTTACAGTTTTCAACGTGTTTAAGCAACTCATGCAGGTTGACATATAACTTGTTCACGTGAAAAATTCACAACAAATTGTGAGAAAGAGTCCGAGAGTGATTACAAGATCAAATCTTGGATCAACTCTTCATCCAATACAAAACCCAGTTGTCCCAATTGTTCAATTAGATTAATCATTTTTAGGACATTTGTCTATACTGTAGTGCCATCGGTTATTCTAGATTGGAAGAGCTCCTTAGATATCTAATATCTAGCAGTCCTACTTTCCTCACCATTCAACTCCTTGAAGGTGCAGGAGTACAGTAAGAGCATCCATAGTTTCATGCTGACGGTGAAGCTCGTTACTCATGGATGCGAGCATGATGTATTGAGCCAACTTTGCATCATCTTGCCACTTTCTAAAAGTAGCAATCTCTTCCTCAGAGGCATTGTCTGCAATTATTGCAGGGATATGCATATTAAGGATATAAGATAGCTTTTCAGCCTTGAGAACTATTCTCAGATTCCTTAACCAGTCCGTGTAATTCGGTCCGGTTAATTAGCATCTAATATGCTACGCAGTGATAGTGAATTAGACATTATAAAATTCTGTAAAATGAATTTGTAATTTAACAACATTTTATCATACATTCATTTAATTAATTACCAAAATAAATTAGGTCTATATTTTAAATTGGTATCTCTCACTTTTTCATCAAACTATATTACCCTCAATATATATAGTTCGGCAAATCTAATTAAAGATTTGCTAGTGAGAATAAGGATCCTATTTCAAATATATATAACCTTGTGTGACACAACAAACTATATATAAATAAATAGGTAGACAACTATTGTCAATTACATCACTATGTAATTCCTTGTATTTTGCCTCTTAGATTATTTTGATCAAGTGTGACACATCCCAATCAAAATTATTTAAGTTAAGTCCAACCTAGCACTTCCATATATTCGAAAGAAAAACACTGTCCTTGTGTGACACAACAAAACAGCATCGTTCAGTCTATTTATAAGCATCAAATGTGATAAAGCAACATCTTAAATATTTAATACTTGCCTTGTGTGACACAACAAACTCATATTAAATATTTAATACTCTATCGCTTTACCATGCTAGAAGGCGACGTTCGATATTCCAAATATCTTTGAACGCTTAGGACTTAATATAATTTCTTTGAGGGGTTTGTAATTATTATTTGTCTCATCTTGTTTAGCGCGCATGCACATATATATATATATATATATATATATATATATAAAATACGCGTCATAATATTTTACATGCGAATCATGTTGGATAATATATATAATATAAATATAGTAAGCATGCACATATAGAATACTATATTCTATTCGGATTGATTATGGACTTTTATTCTAGTTTGGTTCACTAGAGCCACCAAGTGAACCAAAAGGTCAAACATAGGGTACAAGAATTAAATTTAAATATAACTATAGCCATACAAAATTCACGGTCGTTACATCCTCCCCTCCTTATAAGAATTCTGTCCCAAGAATTACAACTAAGCAAAAAGATGGGGATAATTCTTCTTCATTTTATCCTCTAACTCCCATGTAGCCTCCTCGACATCGTGATTTTGCCAAACTACCTTCACAGAAGGTATAACTATATTCCTTAATACTTGCTCCTTCCTATCAGTTATCTGAATAGGAATTTCCTCGTACGTGAGATCCTTCTCGATCTGGACGGGCTCATAGGATATAACGTGCTTGTAATCGGGTTTGTATGGTCGTAGCATTGAGACATGGAACACATTATGGATATGCTCCAGCTCGAGAGGTAAAGCTACCTTGTACGCCACTTCGCCTACCCTTCTCAAGACTTCAAACGGTCCTACGAACCTCGGACTCAATTTCCCTTTCTTGCCGAATCGGATCTTCCCCTTCCAGGGAGATACCTTCAAAAACACAAAACTACCACTTTCAAACTCTCGGCTTTGACGGTGCAAATCTGCGTATTTCTTCTGCCCATCTT
Source organism: Aralia elata (assembly GCA_034770075.1). Lineage (NCBI taxonomy): Eukaryota > Viridiplantae > Streptophyta > Magnoliopsida > Apiales > Araliaceae > Aralia > Aralia elata. The sequence continues at coordinate 1,236,321 of JAVJAP010000049.1, forward strand.
GGGCTGCTACCAATCTGGCTCTTATTGTCCCAACAATATCTGCCGTTTGCTGAACTAGTTCTGGTCCCAACAGTCGTCTCTCTCCGACTTCATCCCAACATAACGGTGTTCTGCACTTTCTTTCGTAGAGAGCTTCGTACGGCGGCATACCGATACTTACTTGATAACTGTTATTATAAGCGAATTCCACGAGGGGTAAGTGGTCATCCCAGTTTCCCTTGAAATCCATCACACAAGCTCTAAGCATGTCTTCCAGCGTCTGTATTGTTCGCTCACTCTGTCCGTCAGTTTGAGGATGATAAGCAGTACTTAGCCTCAGCTGTGTTCCCATTCTTTCCTGCAAGCTCTTCCAAAAATTTGACGTGAAGTGCGGATCTCGATCAGAAACGATTGACACCGGCACTCCATGTCTTGAAACAACTACCTTTATATACAACCTTGCTAACTAATTTAAATTGAATCGTATCCTTATCGGTAGAAAGTGGGCTGACTTTGTCAATCGGTCCACAATAACCCAAATTGCATCATAGCCCTTCTGTGTGCTTGGAAGTCCCACTACGAAATCCATCGTAATGTGCTCCCATTTCCATTCTGGTATCTTTAGTGGTTGAAGTAGTCCACTCGGTCTCTGATGCTCTGCCTTAACTCGTTGACAGGTGAGACACTTACTGACGCATTCTGCCACCTCTCGCTTCAAACTTGGCCACCAAAAATGTTGACGAAGATCCCTATACATTTTTGTGCTTCCTGGGTGAACAGAATAAGGTGAGTTATGTGCCTCGTGCAAGATTGCCTCTCTTAGTTCGCTCACGGTTGGCACCCACACGCGTTCTTCACATCGCAAGATACCATCTTTATCCAATCTGAACTTTTCTCCATCATTTTCTGCTATTCTTTCCTTTACATTCTCACATTCCTCATCATTTCTTTGTGCCTCTACTTTTTCTAGTAATGTCGGACGAGCTTCTATTACGAATAAACGCTCCGCTGCCATTCCCGGACTTTTCACTTCTATCTCTAATCGCGTCATTTCCTTCACTAGCTCCTCATGTGTTGTCAGCTTGAACAAGTTCTCCCTTCCTTTTCTGCTCAACGCATCTGCTACCATGTTTGCCTTCCCCGGGTGATAAAGAATCTCGCAGTCGTAATCCTTGATTAATTCCAACCACCTCCTTTGTCGCATATTGAGCTCTTTCTGGGTGAAGATATACTTCAGACTTTTGTGGTCCGTATATATCTCACATTTTCTCCCCATAAAATTAGTGCCTCTAAATCTTCAGGGCAAAAACTACCGCGGCTAACTCCAAGTCGTGGGTAAGGTATCGCTTTTCATAGTCCTTCAATTGACGTGATGCATACGCAATGACCTTGCCATGCTGCATTAGAAAACAACCAAGACCTCGGTGTGACGCATCACTATACACTACAAAACCTCCTGTATCATCCGGTAGGGATAATGTGACGCCCCCAAATTCGGGTCTCCAAATACCCGGATCCGGTCATCACGATCCAATACAAACATTCACCTCTAACAACATATGGTAACTAAAATGCGGAATATAATAAACATACGTTGTTCATTACAAAGGTGTTACTAGTCCCAGAATACAAAAAAACCTTAAACACTTACACAAATCCATACCCTAAATAAAAGTCAGGGTTTAAATTACATTAACAGTAATTAACTACACGTAAATTTAAAATCTGCTACATGAAGTCTATTACTTCATCTTTTCTTTCCCTTTGTTCTTCCCTGACGTCTCGGGTTTAGCTGCAATGAAGTCATGATATAACAAGGATGAGCAACGAGTTTGCTCAGCAAGTTTAAAGTACAACAATAAGGATATATCATGATGAAAGGGATATAGAAAGAGATTTCGACAATAGAATTATCAGAAGCAAGACAATAAATGCTTTTAGAACAATTTATAGTCAAGTAGACTTTGAACAATAACTTCCAAAGGAGTCAATAGCTAGTTGACCCTCTGGTTACTGGCTACAGAATAAGTACTTGAGGGGATCAGCCTCGCGTACGCTATGTGTATGCATAACATTTAACTCTGCTATTTGTACCTTATATACGGTACCTGGGGTACTCCCCTATAATAAAAAGGGGTGTCCATTTAGTCTAAGAATCCTTACCATCGATTGGTTAGGATAGCTTTTATAAATTCTCACATACTTGCCTGACCGAACAAGGGTTCAGACTTAACCATGAATAGTTCACAAATTTCTGAACTTAAATAAATATACGAATTCAAATGCACGAGTGCGAATGTCAATAAATACAAAGATGTGGAATAATTTTAAAAGTAATTAGACCACTTAAAGCATGCTTGGAGATAAGGTTCAAGCTTAAAGAATAACTTGCAATATATATACCTTTTTGCTCGAATTAAAAATAATGCATAAGGTTTAGAAACTTGCTCAATGTAAAAGTTGAGTAAGATAGAACTTGCATTCATTATACTGAAAGAATGAAGTTAGGGAACTTGCAAAAATCCAAGTTTCGGGATAGAGAACTTGCCTGTTTGCTCAGCTACAATAAATCTTAGCTTTAACTAATTGACCTTGGATAACCTATCAGTTGATAAAGTCGGTTTATCCATTAGCATTGCAAAACTGTATATCGATACACTCACTTATGCTATTTATTTGGCAGATAATTAATTCGACATACATTTAATTACTATCTAATAATTTGCTAAGCATAAATTAATTTATGACTTTTAGTTATTATTTCAATAACTAATCATGCTTATTTATTATTTGGATATTCAGTTTAGCAACATTTAATAACCCAAGTTATTATTTACAGAAAATAATAATCTTGTTAGTGCATTATGACATAACAGTATCCAGATTTAACGACTATCATATTTAATTTATTTACAAAGCTAAATAATAGATTGTTTAATGCATTACTAGCCATCAGTGACAACGAATAGACAGGTTATTTAAGTCCTATTCACACTTAGCTATTATTCACTTTCACGGGTAATTACGAAATTATTTCCCTTATTTAACAACAATTAGATAATTAATGTATCACTCTACCCATACTTAATTATTATTAAGGTTAATTAAATAATAATTAAGTTCTTATTATCTTTATTTATTATTAAATGAGAAATAATAAATAATTTACTTTACTCATATTAAATCATTATGAGCTAAATAACAATCAAATATTTAATATCTTTATTTATTACTCAATAATAAATAATTATTTTATTAACTTTATTCATATTTAATTATTATCCAATAATAATTAAATACTTATTACCTTTACTCATTGATAAATAATAATTGTTTTATTAACTCTATTCATATTTAATTATTATCCCATAATAATTAAATATTTATTTCCTTTATTTATTATTCATTGATAATAAATAATTATTAATTTATTTTATTCCTACTTAATTACTGTTGAATATTACTAAACAATAATTAAACATTTACTATCCTTATTTAGTGTTTAATGTTAAATATTAAGTATTCATTCTATTAACCTTATTTATTTAATATTGATAATTAAATATTTATAATCTTTATTTATTATTAGATATCGAATAATAAATAATTAAGTTATTAATTTTACTTAATTATTATTTAATATTAATTAAGTAATAATGAAATAATAATTATTTTTATTAGTGTATCAATATAACTAATAATTGGTTTCATGGTATTACAAGGTAACAGGGCTAGTGTTCGCATTTAACAAGACTGTAAATTGGCGACAATGAACACCAACCTGCAACAAAACTGACTCAAGCATTATAACAAACAAGTATGGGGCACTCTACAATCCCAACACTGGTCCATTCCTATACTAAATTTTGGCTACCCGAACCTTATGGTTCTGTGAATCCAGATTTTCCCAAAGTAAAGAAGGCACACAGTATAACCCAATACCATACAGAGGACAGTTTAAACACCAAAATGAAACTCAGTTTGGTCAGACATTACAACGAACATAGGCTATGCATCTTAACACACAATGCCAGTTTATTCTCAGTACAATTCGAACTGCCAGAACCTTAAGGTTCTTCAATACACAACAATACAATCCTAATACCATCGAGCACTACAAAACCAATTACAGAAAGAAAGAAAGAAATAAAAAAAGAAAAAGAAACACAAATCAATTGAACCAACAGCTCACTGTTATACCTTTTGCTTGACCGAATTGCAGCCTTCCTTCTCCTCCCAAAATACGAAACGAATTCGGACATTCACTATTAGCCTCCCCTGCCTTCTTGCTGCGATTTTTTTCTACTGTGAACTCGCAAGAACAGGGAATCGGTAGCTTGGACCTTTAATTTATAGGAAATTGGTTACCCAATTGTTGGGCAATATCCCAATTGACCGAACCATTGTCCAATGGTAGGAGAGGAGTAGACGGACGGTGGGTCTCATCAATCCATCCGAGCCCATCTGTGAAATTGCCGGCAAACCCTCGAGCCGCGTAACCCCCTTCCGGTCAAATCGCTGCCCCCTAAACCCTCTGGTCCGTTCGAAGCTGCTCAGTCGCCCATATCGATCCTTGATTAGCCCAGCGGTCGGCGAGTTCCCCCTCTCGCCCGACCGGTCGGTCGCTCATGTCACCGCACGGCCTTCTGCACGCCGGCCCACTTCTGTCGCGTCACTTTCCCTTCCAATTTCTCCGTCCGTCCGACCGATTGGAAATCTAGAGCATGCTTGGATGGATCTGATGTGAGGGTTAGATAGCTGGTTTGGGTTCTAGGCTCGGCTCTCTCACAATTGTATTACCGGTCAAATTTCTTTTTCCCCAATTTGGTTTAACTAGTCATCCCCAAATGTGAGCTACTGATCGATTGTCCAAAATAAGCGGATTCAACCCGACAAGAGAGGAAATGGTTTCGACCCATCGGAAAGGAGTTGGACTCAACCCAATAGGGTTGGGTCGGCTGAAAAATAAAAGTGGCGCAAAGGAAATTGGGTTTTGCCTCATTAAAATTTGGGTCAATTTAAATAAAAGAAAATAGCCCAACTTATTTATTAAAATTTCTTAACACTATGCTCCTAATATTTAAATTGAATTAAATAATTAAATAAATTAATTATTTATAATGTTTATTACAACAATAATTCTTTATGCGAATTACTTACCCCAACCTTGATAAAATTATTTATTTAATCCTTCCAAATTTTCTTGCCAATAAATTCGTAGGGTTGACTCACTGATTTACCCGGACTATCAGTGGGTCCCTTTAATGCAAGAAAATTATGGGACCATATAATTATATAATTAACTAATAATGTTTACATGGATCCAATTAAGTCCAAAAAATTATATAAAATGAATTTCATTTGTCAAAATAAACTGCACAAGGTTTTAAAAATTCCTGGGCATTACATCCTCTCCGCCTTATAAAAATTCCGTCCTCGGAATTTCAATCTAAGGTTACTCAAATAATTGTGGAAAATTTGCTCTCATCTTCTCTTCAAGTTCCCACGTAGCTTCTTCCACCGCGTGGTTTCTCCAGAGAATTTTAACAGAATGGATGGTTTTATTCCTCAGCCTTTGTTCCTTCCTATCAAGTATTCGGACAGGAATCTCCTCGTACGATAAGTCCCTTTCGACTTGAATTGGTTTATAGGAAATGACATGCTTGTAGTCTGGCTTATACGGACACAACACTGATACATGAAACACGTTCTGGATGTGCTTAAGTTCAGGAGGTAATGCTACCTCGTACGCCACTTCACCTATTCTTCTTAATATCTCAGAAGGTCCTATGAACCTAGGGCTCAATTTGCCCTTCTTCCCAAAACGGATCTTCCCTTTCCAGGGAGACACTTTCAAGAACACAAAGCTACCAACTTCAAAGTCTCGCTTCTGACGATGTAAGTCGGTATACTTCTTCTGACGATCCTGGGCTGCTACTAACCGTTGTCTTATTACTTTAATGATTTCCACGGTTTGTTGTACCAACTCTGGCCCCAACAATCTCCGCTCACTAACCTCATCCCAACACAACGGCGTTCGACACTTTCTTCCATATAACGCTTCGTACGGAGGCATGCCAATGCTAGTATGATAACTGTTGTTGTAAGCGAACTCTACTAGTGGTAAGTGATCGTCCCAGCTGCCTCATAAGTCCATCACCACTGCCCGGAGCATATCCTCTAGGGTTTGAATTGTCCGCTCGCTCTGACCATTAGTCTGAGGATGATACGCCGTACTCATTCTTAACTGTGTTCCCAGTCTCTCCTGTAGACTTCCCCAAAAATTTGACGTGAAGCGCGAATCTCTGTCAGATACAATAGACACCGACACTCCGTGTCGCGACACTATTTCCTTCACGTAAAGTTTCGCCAACTGCTCCAATTTGTACCTGATCTTGATCGGTAGAAAATGGGCAGACTTGGTCAAACGATCTACGATCACCCAGATGGCATCTAGACCTTTCTGCGTTGTTGGAAGTCCTACCACAAAATCCATTGTGATGTGCTCCCACTTCCACTCTGGAATCTCCAAAGGTTGCAACAATCCGCTCGGCCGCTGGTGCTCTGCCTTAACCCTCTGGCAAGTTAAACACCGGTTGACGTATTCTGCAACTTCTCCTTTCAAATGCGGCCACCAATAATGCTGACGAAGATCTTGATACATCTTGGTGCTACCTGGATGTACCGAAAATCTCGTATTATGGGCCTCCTGCAATATCTTTTCCCTTGGGTCTGGTACATAAGGTACCCAGATCCTTCCCTCGAACCTCAGCAATCCTGTGCTGTCAATCTTGTACTTCAATGTTTTTCCCTCCGATAGTTGCTCCTTAATGACAAGGCATTCTTCGTCAAATTTTTGAGCCTCCTTTATCTCATCCAGTAGAGTCGGACCTGCTGTTACGGTAAACAATTTCTCGTCCGTCTCCATCGGATACTTAACCTCCAATTCCAGACGTTCAAGGTCCTTTATCAATTCCTCCTGAATCGTCAGTTGCATCAATTTCGCTTTGCCTTTCCTGCTTAAGGCATCAGCCACTACATTTGCTTTGCCCGGATGGTACAGAATTTCACAGTCGTAATCCTTGATCAATTCTAACCATCGACGTTGCCTCATGTTCAGCTCCTTCTGAGTGAAGATATATTTTAGACTTTTGTGATCTGTATATATCTCGCACTTCTCCCCGTACAGGTAGTGCCTCCAAATCTTCAAGGCGAAAACTACCGCTGCTAATTCCAAGTCATAAGTCGGGTAACCCTTCTCATAGTCCTTCAGTTGACGTGATGCGTACGCCACGACCTTGCCGTGTTGCATCAGCACACAGCCAAGACCTTTGTGTGACGCATCGCTATACACTACAAAACCCCCGGTGTTGTCTGGTAAGGTCAGCACCGGTGCTCGACTAAGTCTCTTCTTCAACTCCATAAAACTTTCCTCGCATTTCTCCGACCAAACAAACTTAACTGTTTTTCTGGTGAGATTGGTCAACGGCGATGCTATCTTTGAAAAATCCTGGATGAATCTCCGATAGTATCCCGCTAATCCCAAGAAACTCCGGATCTCTGTGGGTGTCTTCGGTTGTTCCCAATTGATAACCGCTTCTACTTTTGCTGGGTCCACTGAAACACCGTCTTTGTCGATGACATGGCCTAGAAATTGCACTCTCTGCAACCAAAACTCACACTTCGAAAACTTTGCATACAACTTCTCCCTTCTGAGAGCTTCTAATACGATTTTTAAATGTTCGGCATGTCCCTCCTCCGTCCCTGAATACACCAGAATGTCATCGATGAATACGACTACGAACTTGTCCAAGTATTGCTTGAATACTCTGTTCATCATATCCATGAATGCTGCTGGTGCATTCGTCAATCCAAATGACATTACCAGAAACTCGAAGTGCCCATAACGAGTCTTGAATGCAGTCTTCGGGATATCTTCCTGCCTCACCTTCAGCTGATGATAGCCTGTTCTTAGGTCAATTTTTGAAAAGTATTTCGCTCCCTTAAGTTGATCAAATAGATCGTCAATCCTAGGAAGCGGATACCTATTCTTAATCGTAACTTTGTTCAACTCCCGGTAGTCGATACAAAGCCTCATAGAACCATCCTTCTTCTTTACAAACAGAACTGGCACTCCCCATGGGGACACACTCGGTCTGATATAACCTTTATCTAACAATTCTTCCAGTTGCACCATTAACTCTTTCATTTCTACAGGTGCCATTCGATACTGCGACTTCGATATTGGTGCGGTTCCCGGTGCCAAATCGATAACGAACTCGGTTTCCCTGTCCGGCGGCAGTCCCGGAAGTTCATCGGGGAAGACATCAGCGAAATTCCTCACGATTGGTATTTGACTCATCTCATCCCCGACCTGACGAGTATCAACCACATGGGCCAAATAACATACGCAACCTTTCTTAAGCAATTTCTTGGTTTGCATCATAGTAAGACAACAAGATTGTCTTGGTGATTTATTACCATAGAATACCACCTTTGACTTGTTAGGAGTCTTCAGGTGTACACATTTTCTCTTACAGTCAATAACTGCTCCGTGAATTGATAGCCAATCCATTCCCATTATTACATCAAACTCTCCCAGCCGAATTGGTATCAAATCCACATTGAGCTTAAATCCTCGCAATTCAGCACAAAAATTCCTATGGATGCATTCTACAGGGATAATTTCCTTGTTGGCTACTTCTACATTTATAGGGTGTTCTAACTTTTCACGAGGTGAGTTTAACTGACTAGCAAATTCTTCGGAAACGAAAGAGCAAGTAGCACCCGAATCGAATAACACATATGCATTTATATCATTGATTGGGATGATACCTGACACCACGTCTTTGGATTTCATTGTATCCTGAACAGTCATGTTGAACGTGCGGGCTGTTGGCCTGTTGGCTTGACTGGCTGGTGCCCCGTAGCTCAACCGGTTGTTATTCCCGCTGTTGTTGTTGCTCCTGTTGCCACTCCCGACATCGCCCTTCCTCTTCGGACAGTCCTTAATCTGGTGGTCGGGTGATCCACAAGAGAAACATCCTACTTTCTGTTTGTTCGGACATTGAGGAGTCATGTGCCCCGGTTGTCCACACCGATAACAAACACTCTTCCCCTTCATGCATTCCCCAGTGTGGTGTTTCCCACAAATGCTACACCTGCCAGTTTTCTTCACCTCCCCTCCAGATTGGTTTCCTCCAGATTTATTGCTCCCGAACGATTGGCTTTTATTCCATTTGCGCTTATTGGGGTTGCTGCCCCCGCTGTTCCCTGCCCTGGCAGCCTCCTGGTTCTTCTTTCTGTCTTGATTAAATCGGGCTACTGCTTCATTGCCCCCTTCCGCAATGATAGCCCTTTCCAGCAGTTCAGCAAAGTTCTTAATTTTCAATATTGCAACTGACTTCTGCACCCAGGGTTTTAGTCCCAATTCAAACCTTCTCGCCTTCCTGGCCTCGGTGTCCACCTGATGTGGGGCAAATCGGGCCAACTCATTGAACTTTGCCGCGTACTCGGCGACAGTCAAATTCCCCTGTTTCAATTCTAGGAACTTCACTTCCATGTCCTGTTGTGTATTCTCCGGAAAGTAGTTTTCGAAGAACAACTCTTTAAATCTTTCCCATGGAATGACTCCTTCACCTGCTCGACCCTTATTGGCCTTCCACCAGTAGTTCGCCTCGCCCTTCAGCATGAACGTGGCAAATCCTGTCTTTTGTTCCTCGGCCACCCGTGCGACCTCGAAGACCTTTTCTATCTCTTCGATCCAGGTCTGTGCTTCGATTGGGTTAAGAGTTCCCTTGAACTCGGGTGGTCCGACCAGTTTAAAATCTTTAAAATTTTCCAGATGATGCACTGGCTCGGCTGCTGCTTGGGTCCCTCCAGGTGGCGGTCTTGATTGCATAGCTTCTGCCAGCATTTCTACGAACATTCTCATTGGATTGGATTGATTCCCAACCTCACTTTCTGACTCTTCAACCTGTCGGTTACGTGGTCGTCCTCTTGGCGGCATGATTTGAATTTTGGCCGACTTTTACCTATAGTTTTATATTTTACACAATATGTCATTAAAATCAGCAATCAAGGGTAAAATATCTATCAACACATTTGATTTAAGTGAAACATCTGCATTTATATTCATATACCACTGTTTTGTTACAAGACTAAACCTGTGGCATACTTCTATAAATGCGCCACTGTGTGCCCTATCAATCATTCCCCCTGAGACAAAAGTGGGGAATCCTAACCTTTCATCCCTAAAGACCACAAAAGTTGGGGTGTAACTGCTACCCCAAGCATAAATACAAATATAAAGTTTCACAAGATAAACATGAATACGTCCCTAATATAACAAAAAGCGGGACTGACTGTACTAAAAACAAAACGTCCATCATATCACGTCACTGCACGTCGTGACGAATCCGTGCCTGCTGACCAGAAGAGAATGCTCCATCCCCTACCCTGCGACGAACAGAGCAGCTAGACTCCCCTACCTCAGTCCGGGGCCTCCTGTAGGCTGCGTCTAAGGCATATCCTAGGGTCTCTATCCTCACTGCTCTGGCCTCCAACTGGTTCTCTAACTGATCAACCCTTCTGGCCTCCCTGACCCAGGCCTCTCTGACATGCCTCTTCTCAGACACCTCCAGCCCAATCTCAAACCTCATGGCCTCCTACTTCGCCTTCAGGTGGGCGATCTGTAGATCCTTCTGCTCCAGCCTCTCTCTTAACTCAGCGTTTCGGGCCATCAACTGATGTAGCAGTGGTCCGATCTGCTGCGCTGAGAACTCGTAGCCCTGCAGCTGTACCTTCGCCACTCCCAAGTCATGCTCGAGCTGATAGGCCAGGTCTCTATACTGGTCCTCTCTGATCTGGTGGGTCTGATTCTGCTCCTCCAGATGAGCTATCCGAGCCTCCAGCTCTCCGGTCCTGCTGGTCAGTCCCTCAATGATATCGTCAGCAGTGGACCCCATGCCATCAACATAAGTAGGTGGCTCCTCTCCCTCGGTCTCGGGGTCCTCCTCAATGTCATCCGGGTCCTGACTATCGAATCTCATCACCCTACCTATAACAGGCTCTGGTAGCTCTCTCTGATAGTCCTCCTCTGGCTCGGACTCCTCCAGTGGTACCCCTGGGGCAATGGGAGCATACCCCACCAACTGCTCAGCAACTACTGGTATATCTACGAATGTCTCCTCCTCATGGGTCACACTAGTCCCTTCCTTGTCAGCCATCCTACAATCACAGACAGAGATAACAAATATCAGTATCATAATAAAATATGTTCATTGATAGAATGAAATGATATTTTATCATGTACAACTCGGCTTGGCAGATTTCCACAATCCACCCCCAGACAAGCCCATTACCTGAATCTCCTTGATTCATATCCTAGCGTACTCAATACGAGTTTAATGCTAAGGTTATAACCTAGGTTTCGCGATCCTAAAGTTTATAACCTATGGCTCTGATACCAACCTGTGACGCCCCCAAATTCGGGTCTCCAAATACCCGGATCCGGTCATCACGATCCAATACAAACATTCACCTCTAACAACATATGGTAACTAAAATGCGGAATATAATAAACATACGTTGTTCATTACAAAGGTGTTACTAGTCCCAGAATACAAAAAAAACCTTAAACACTTACACAAATCCATACCCTAAATAAAAGTCAGGGTTTAAATTACATTAACAGTAATTAACTACACGTAAATTTAAAATCTGCTACATGAAGTGTATTACTTCATCTTTTCTTTCCCTTTGTTCTTCCCTGACGTCTCGGGTTTAGCTGCAATGAAGTTATGATATAGCAAGGATGAGCAACGAGTTTGCTCAAAAAGTTTAAAGTACAACAATAAGGATATATCATGATGAAAGGGATATAGAAAGAGATTTCGACAATAGAATTATCAGAAGCAAGACAATAAATGCTTTTAGAACAATTTATAGTCAAGTAGACTTTGAACAATAACTTCCAAAGGAGTCAATAGCTAGTTGACCCTCTGGTTACTGGCTATAGAATAAGTACTTGAGGGGATCAGCCTCGCGTACGCTATGTGTATGCATAACATTTAACTCTGCTATTTGTACCTTATATACGGTACCTGGGGTACTCCCCTATAATTGTTGTCCAATTTGTATATGAACAATTTACGCGCAAGTATACGCGGTCAACAAGTAATAAAGAGTAAGTAAAGTATCGATCCCACGAGGAATTATTACTAGTGTTTTCCAAGTACTAACCTTTTATCATCTCAATCTTATTCAAACAAATGATAGTTGTTTTTGTTGTTTTGTATTAATGAAGATAACAAATAATTAAACAACTATGGAAAGCATTAAGATAATGAAATCAAATATTAACAAGTCTAAGATTGCAATTTCCCCCAACACTTCACTTGAATATCCTAACTCTCTCTTTTCGACTAGTTAAATCACAAGGATTGTTATCCGAGAATTTACAAGTATATACAAGCCTCTCTCGATGGTCAAATACGTATTTCCCAATGCGGTGTATAAATATCTCGATTCTACACACTAGCAAGAATCCAATATCAAGAATAATCAACAAGACACGTGTCACCAAATCTCATTAATCACCCTATCAATTATCAACTTTCGCAATAGAAATCATTAAGCATGATTCTCAAATGGATACATGTGGTATTTAGGTATATGTCTATCCTAAATACAATCAAATTATCCATTCATGAGGGTAATAAATAAAACACACGTCACTTAATTTCATAAATTACCCATAGGCATATCTAATTTTCACATGATATCATAACAAGGTCTCAACCTATACTTCCTCTCTCAATTCCATATAAGTTCCCAAGGTAATTACTAGCTAGGCAATTAATCCATAAAGCATAAATTATGATACCCAATTCACAAATGAATAACAAATATCCAAGATAGAGCATTCAATTCAAACTACATATTGGGTTCCATTGAAATCTTAGAAAATTAGTTCTAGTTCATGGTAACTACAAATAACATCATATTCAATTTATACATCATGTTGAAATACAAAATCAAAGGGAAAGTAGAGATGATAAAACCCAATTTGAAGATATTCATATGTTGTTTGCTTGGTGGATGATGATTTCTAACTTTCCCCCTTCCATGGTTTTGCAATCTTCATCTTTTAGCTCCATGGCCTTGCTTGATATAGCTTGATTTTAGCACTTTGGCCCTCTAATTTGATGTATTTGGTAGCTTCCTCTCTCTAGATTTGATGTTAGATGGTGTTAGAATGAGTTAGTATAGAGTTCTAGCCGCCCCCTTTGTGTTATATCCGTTGGGTATGTGAAAACCCTAGCTTAGATATCAAAAATTGGCCAAAAATCGCGAAATCCGAAGTGCATCCAGGGGGTTCTCGCCCCGGCGGCTCGCCTAGGCGAGGATCTCGCCCCGGCGGGGAAATAGTGCATGAAATTCTCGCCCCGACGAGCTCACTTCTGCTGCCCGAATCAGTTTCGACGTCTGTTGGTAAAATGGTCATAACTTCTTCGTCCGAACTCGGATTAAGGCGATTAAGTAGGCTATGGAAAGATAAGAAGTAGCTCTACAACTTCCATAACTGGAGCTCAACGAGATAATGGCCGAAGCAAGGCTCAAAATGGCCTGGAAGCAGCTGCTGTGTAAAATTCATGCAAAATCCGATTGTAAAATGACCATAACTCTCTCATACGAACTTAAAATTGGATGATTCTAGATGTTCTGGAAAGCTAAGATCAAAATCTACAACTTTCGTTCTTTGAGTTTTGAGAGATTCGGATTGCATCATGGGTCAAATGGAGAAACAAGCAGCGGGAATGCTAGATTCAAGCCAAAAACGCATCGATCCAAAGGGCCTTTATTTCAATACCTACAAAATAACGTAAAAACACATAAAAGCACATAAATACATATAAAAGTAATACAAAACTACATTACACAACAATAAGATGAAAACATATAAAACCAAATGAAATAGCTAAAGACTTACAAATTATTAAGGCTAAAAGTACCCAATTTGTGTATATAAAACAACACTCATCAAATACCCCCAAACTTAAAAACCTTTGCTTGTCCTCAAGTAAAACACGCAAACTATAAAAATTAAACATTTCTAAATAAAACTATCTTGAGCAATGAGTTAATAAGCTAACCAATGGTCTCAAAGCATAAACAAATGAAAACTCAAGGAAACTTTCAAAATGTTGCAAGTCTAGATTTACAATTAGTTAGTCATAGCTTGCTTTAGGTCCCTTCCGTGTATGTGTGTACCCAATAGCACTAAACCAATTAAGCTCGGATAAAACTATGCAACCACATTACCTTATGAAATAATCAAAAATAAACCCTAAAACAACATGCTTAACACACCACTCAATACAAAGGTATACAAATCACAATTTCCAAAAATTTGAAATCAAAAGACTCTAGGTAAGTGCATTTTATGCTCCATCTTATCCTAAGTCCACTCTTGTGGGTGAGTGCGTTTTACGCTCCATCTCAACTCAACACAAGATTTGATATAAAAAACTTTCTTTCTTTTGTCCACAATTATAAGAGAGTGCGTTTTACGCTCTATCTCTCCTACGCCTGTGTCCATGAGTGAGTGCGTTTTACGCTCCATCTCACTCACCACATGACTAACAAATCAAAAACAACAAAATTTGGACACCTTGCTTCGAGTGATGTTTAAACGAAGTTCTAAAAGTTTATAGATATTTTTCACAAGCATTTCGGTTTATAAAAGCCTTCTCTAAGCATACAACTAGCTCAATACTCCATGGGTAGATGCAACAAGAGTGAAAGGACGCAATAAGCAACACAATAACCAACAATAACAATTAAGCACAAAGACTAAGCAACATTTATCCATTTTCCATGAGTTAGAAAACTATTCAATCAAGTTCTTATCATAGACCGTGGATTGTAGTTCAAATCAAATTAAAACAATGCTCAAGAGACACATCCTTAAAAATAAATGAAATTTTTATGTTTGTTTAAAAAAAAACACTAACAACACACAAATACTAAATTAAAAACACAAATACTAAATACTAAAGCCAATACCCCCAAACTTAAACTTGACATTGTCCGCAATGTCTGAAATAGGGAAAAAAAATAAAATAGAAGACTTCCCTGAGAACGTGTCAAGCGCTATTAATATCATCTTTCAAGTCCCCTAAGTTGGGAGCGCACACCAATTTGCTTAGTATTCGGTTACCTGAAAGCAATTGACTAAAGAAATTTAAAATGCAATTAAAACAAACTAAAAAAGCAATTGAAAAAAATCAAAATCAAAACAATAAAATTGGGTTGCCTCCCAAGAAGCGCTTGTTTTAAAGTCTTCGAGCCTGACTACTAACTCCCTGCTTTTATCCAATTCCCCTTCGATAATTGAGGAACCCACCCTCCATTAATAGCCATGTAATATTTGAGGGCTTTTCCTCAGTAAGGGTCATTGTTTCAAGTTCACCGAGCTTGTTTCTGTTCGATACATTCTCATTTATGCACTGCACAATGCTAGGTGATTGTTCCATTGTGTCTATGGATGGAATGTTGAATTGAAGCTCTACAGATACAATAGAACCATCGGTTTTTCTCCTCATGGACCTCTATGTCCTCATACCATGGTTCCACATTCATACTAGCTCCATCATCACATAGAGCCTCGCCTAAGAAATGACTACCAAGTGGACACGGTATTGCAAAACTGCCCGAATCCTTGAGCTTTAGTGGAGAAGGCACTTGGGGCACTAACACAATTGACTCATCTTCGTTTGAACTCATACAAATCTCTTCGCCAATTGTGTTAACCTTATCCCCAATTGTCTCCTCTATTTCTATCTCTCGTGGCTCATCTAGTTGCAAATTTGGCTCGGGGGCTCACCATAAGTCTCGGAATCCATGTCATAACACCAATTATTTTGAGGACGGTTGTTCAAAGCTTTGAACATTTGATCAATTTGATTCTGAAGATTTTGAATTGATATTTCCTGACTTTTTAACATCTCCTCATTGTTCGAAGCCATGATCTTGGTCACAAGTTCCTCAAAGTTTGACATCTTCTCTTCTTGAATAGGAGGTGGACATGAGAATTCCGATGCAAAAGCTGGACTTGGAGCATAACATTGATCATCATAATTGTAGCTCCATGTAGAATCCGGGGTGATACCCCCAATCTTGGTGATAATCGGGATAAGCATAGTTATTGAGGTAATCACCACCGTAATGTACCGGTCCAAAACTGATGGTGCATTGATGACTCGGGTGATTGTCAGCACAATAATCACATGTCACTGCTATACCTTGAGTGCTCTCTGCTACTAAGGCATCCAACTTCCTTGATAGTGTTTCAAATTGTGCTGACAATGCAGAGAGTGCATTGAGTCCATCAATCCCAGTTTCCCTTGGTTGAGTCATACTCGTGTATGGCCATTGATAAGCAAAGTCATCCATGGTGTACCTCGTAAAGCATCAAAACAGAAAAATGTTAAAATAAAGTAAAAACAAATTTATATACAAGTTTAAATTAAGATCAATTTGATTGTAATTAATATTGGAAAAACACTAGAAAAATAATTCCCCAGGCAACGGCGCCAAAAACTTGTTGTCCGATTTGTATATGAACAATTTACGCGCAAGTATACGCGGGTCATACACGTACAAATAAAGAGTAAGTAAAGTATCGATCCCACGAGGAATTATTACTAGTGTTTTCCAAGTACTAACCTTTTATCATCTCAATCTTATTCAAACAAATGATAGTTGTTTTTGTTGTTTTGTATTAATGAAGATAACAAATAATTAAACAACTATGGAAAGCATTAAGATAATGAAATCAAATATTAACAAGTCTAAGATTGCAATTTCCCCCAACACTTCACTTGAATATCCTAACTCTCTCTTTTCAACTAGTTAAATCACAAGGATTGTTATCCGAGAATTTACAAGTATATACAAGCCTCTCTCGATGGTCAAATACGTATTTCCCAATGCGGTGTATAAATATCTCTATTCTACACACTAGCAAGAATCCAATATCAAGAATAATCAACAAGACACGTGTCACCAAATCTCATTAATCACCCTATCAATTATCAACTTTCGCAATAGAAATCATTAAGCATGATTCTCAAATGGATACATGTGGTATTTAGGTATATGTCTATCCTAAATACAATCAAATTATCCATTCATGAGGGTAATAAATAAAACACACGTCACTTAATTTCATAAATTACCCATAGGCATATCTAATTTTCATATGATATCATAACAAGGTCTCAACCTATACTTCCTCTCTCAATTCCATATAAGTTCCCAAGGTAATTACTAGCTAGGCAATTAATCCATAAAGCATAAATTATGATACCCAATTCACAAATGAATAACAAATATCCAAGATAGAGCATTCAATTCAAACTACATATTGGGTTCCATTGAAATCTTAGAAAATTAGTTCTAGTTCATGGTAACTACAAATAACATCATATTCAATTTATACATCATGTTGAAATACAAAATCAAAGGGAAAGTAGAGATGATAAAACCCAATTTGAAGATATTCATATGTTGTTTGCTTGGTGGATGATGATTTCTAACTTTCCCCCTTCCATGGTTTTGCAATCTTCATCTTTTAGCTCCATGGCCTTGCTTGATATAGCTTGATTTTAGCACTTTGGCCCTCTAATTTGATGTATTTGGTAGCTTCCTCTCTCTAGATTTGATGTTAGATGGTGTTAGAATGAGTTAGTATAGAGTTCTAGCCGCCCCCTTTGTGTTATATCCGTTGGGTATGTGAAAACCCTAGCTTAGATATCAAAAATTGGCCAAAAATCGCGAAATCCGAAGTGCATCCAGGGGGTTCTCGCCCCGGCGGCTCGCGTAGGCGAGGAGCTCGCCCCGGCGGGGAAATAGTGCATGAAATTCTCGCCCCGGCGAGCTCACTTCTGCTGCCCGAATCAGTTTCGACGTCTGTTGGTAAAATGGTCATAACTTCTTCGTCCGAACTCGGATTAAGGCGATTAAGTAGGCTATGGAAAGATAAGAAGTAGCTCTACAACTTCCATAACTGGAGCTCAACGAGATAATGGCCGAAGCAAGGCTAAAAATGGCCTGCAAGCAGCTGCTGTGTAAAATTCATGCAAAATCCGATTGTAAAATGACCATAACTCTCTCATACGAACTTAAAATTGGATGATTCTAGATATTCTGGAAAGCTAAGATCAAAATCTACAACTTTCGTTCTTTGAGTTTTGAGAGATTCGGATTGCATCATGGGTAAAATGGAGAAACAAGCAGCGGGAATGCTAGATTCAAGCCAAAAACGCATCGATCCAAAGGGCCTTTATTTCAATACCTACAAAATAACGTAAAAACACATAAAAGCACATAAATACATATAAAAGTAATACAAAACTACATTACACAACAATAAGATGAAAACATATAAAACCAAATGAAATAGCTAAAGACTTACAAATTATTAAGGCTAAAAGTACCCAATTTGTGTATATAAAACACACTCATCAATAATAAAAAGGGGTGTCCATTTAGTCTAAGAATCCTTACCATCGATTGGTTCGGATAGCTTTTATAAATTCTCACATACTTGCCTGACCGAACAAGGGTTCAGACTTAACCATGAATAGTTCACAAATTTCTGAACTTAAATAAATATACGAATTCAAATGCACGAGTGCGAATGTCAATAAATACAAAGATGTGGAATAATTTTAAAAGTAATTAGACCACTTAAAGCATGCTTGGAGATAAGGTTCAAGCTTAAAGAATAACTTGCAATATATATACCTTTTTGCACGAATTAAAAATAATGCATAAGGTTTAGAAACTTGCTCAATGTAAAAGTTGAGTAAGATAGAACTTACATTCATTATACTGAAAGAATGAAGTTAGGGAACTTGCAAAAATCCAAGTTTCGGGATAGAGAACTTGCCTGTTTGCTCAACTACAATAAATCTTAGCTTTAACTAATTGACCTTGGATAACCTATCAGTTGATAAAGTCGGTTTATCCATTAGCATTGCAAAACTGTATATCGATACACTCACTTATGCTATTTATTTGGCAGATAATTAATTCGACATACATTTAATTACTATCTAATCATTTTCTAAGCATAAATTAATTTATGACTTTTAGTTATTATTTCAATAACTAATCATGCTTATTTATTATTTGGATATTTAATATCTTTATTTATTACTCAATAATAAATAATTATTTTATTAACTTTATCCATATTTAATTATTATCCATTAATAATTAAATACTTATTACCTTTACTCATTGATAAATAATAATTGTTTTATTAACTCTATTCATATTTAATTATTATCCCATAATAATTAAATATTTATTTCCTTTATTTATTATTCATTGATAATAAATAATTATTAATTTATTTTATTCCTACTTAATTACTGTTGAATATTACTAAACAATAATTAAAACATTTACTATCCTTATTTAGTGTTTAATGTTAAATATTAAGTATTCATTCTATTAACCTTATTTATTTAATATTGATAATTAAATATTTATAATCTTTATTTATTATTAGATATCGAATAATAAATAATTAAGTTATTAATTTTACTTAATTATTATTTAATATTAATTAAGTAATAATGAAATAATAATTATTTTTATTAGTGTATCAGTATAACTAATAATTGGTTTCATGGTATTACAAGGTAACAGGGCTAGTGTTCGCATTTAACAAGACTGTAAATTGGCGATAATGAACACCAACCTGCAACAAAACTGACTCAAGCATTATAACAAACAAGTATGGGGCACTCTACAATCCCAACACTGGTCCATTCCTATACTAAATTTTGGCTACCCGAACCTTATGGTTCTGTGAATCCAGATTTTCCCAAAGTAAAGAAGGCACACAGTATAACCCAATACCATACAGAGGACAGTTTAAACACCAAAATGAAACTCAGTTTGGTCAGACATTACAACGAACATAGGCTATGCATCTTAACACACAATGCCAGTTTATTCTCAGTACAATTCGAACTGCCAGAACCTTAAGGTTCTTCAATACACAACAATACAATCCTAATACAATCGAGCACTACAAAACCAATTACAGAAAGAAAGAAAGAAAGAAAAAAAGAAAAAGAAACACAAATCAATTGAACCAACAACTCACTGTTATACCTTTTGCTTGACCGAATTGCAGCCTTCCTTCTCCTCCCAAAATACGAAACGAATTCGGACATTCACTATTAGCCTCCCCTGCCTTCTTGCTGAGATTTCTATTATATATATATATATATATATAGATATATATACATATTCTATTTTTTTCTACTGTGAACTCGCAAGAACAGGGAATCGGCAGCTTGGACCTTCAATTTATAGGAAATTGGTTACCCAATTGTTGGGCAATATCCCAATTGAGCGAACCATTGTCCAACGCTAGGAGAGGAGTAGATGGACGGTGGGTCTCATCAATCCATCCGAGCCCAGCTGTGAAATTGCCGGCAAGCCCTCGAGCCGCGTAACCCCCTTCCGGTCAAATCCTCGCCCCCTAAACCCTCTGGTCCGTTCGAAGCCGCTCAGTCGCCCATATCGATCCTTGATTAGCCCAGCGGTTGGCGAGTTCCCCCTCTCGCCCGACCGGTCGATCGCTCATGTCACCGCACGGCCTTCTGCACGCTGGCCCACTTTTGTCGCGTCACTTTCCCTTCCAATTTCTCCGTCCGTCCGACCGATTGGAAATCTAGAGCGTGCTTGGATGGATCTGACGTGAGGGTTAGATAGCTGGTTTGGGTTCTAGGCTCGGCTCTCTCACAATTGTATTACCGGTCAAATTTCTTTTTCCCCAATTTAGTTTAACTAGTCATCCCCAAATGTGAGCTACTGATCGATTGTCCAAAATAAGCGGATTCAACCCGACAAGAGAGGAAATGGTTTCGACCCATCGGAAAGGTGTTGGACTCAACCCAATAGGGTTGGGTCGGCTGAAAAATAAAAGTGGCCCAAAGGAAATTGGGTTTTGCCTCATTAAAATTTGGGTCAATTTAAATAAAAGAAAATAGCCCAACTTATTTATTAAAATTTCTTAACACTATGCTCCTAATATTTAAATTGAATTAAATAATTAAATAAATTAATTATTTATAATGTTTATTACAACAATAATTCTTTATGCGAATTACTTACCCCAACCTTGATAAAATTATTTATTTAATCCTTCCAAATTTTCTTGCCAATAAATTCGTAGGGTTGACTCACTGATTTACCCAGACTATCAGTGGGTCCCTTTAATGCAAGAAAATTATGGGACCATATAATTATATAATTAACTAATAATGTTTACATGGATCCAATTAAGTCCGAAAAATTATATAAAATGAATTTCATTTGTCAAAATAAACTGTACAAGGTTTTAAAAATTCCTGGGCATTACAGATAACATAAGTGCCTCGCTCAATCTCTTCTTCAACTCTGTAAAACTTTCCTCACACTTCTCCGTCCACACAAACTTCACAGTCTTCCTCGTTAGAGTGGTTAACGGGGTCGCTATCTTAGAAAAATCTTGGATAAATCGTCGATAGTACCCGACTAACCCTAAGAAACTCTGAACCTCCGTTGGCGTCCTCGGTTGATCCCAGTTACTTACTGCTTCCACTTTCGCAGGATCCACTGAGATTCCATCTTTGTCTATCACATGCCCTAGAAATTGTACCCTTTCCATCCAGAATTCGCATTTAGAAAATTTTGCGTACAACTTCTCTTTCCTAAGCGTTTCTAGTATCGCCTTCAGATGGTCGGCGTGCTCCTCTTCGGTCTTTGAATAGATTAGGATGTCGTCGATGAAAACTACCACAAACTTGTCTAAGTATGGCTTAAGAATTCGATTCATCAAATCCATAAATGCTGCTGGCGCGTTCGTCAGACCGAAAGACATCACCAAAAATTCATAGTGCCCATACCTCGTTCGAAACGCGGTCTTTGGCACATCCTCCTTCCTCACCTTCAACTGGTGATATCCGGTCCTCAAATCTATCTTCGAGAAATGCCTCGCTCCTTGAAGTTGATTGAAAAGATCATCGATTCTTTCCAATGGATACTTGTTCTTGATCGTTGCCTTGTTCAACTCTCGGTAGTCGATACAAAGCCTCATCGTTCCGTCCTTCTTCTTGACAAACAAAACTGGTGCTCCCCATGGAGACACACTGGGCTGAATATACCCATTGTCCAACAATTCTTGAAGTTGGATCAACAATTCCTTCATTTCCACTGGCGCCATGCGATTCCGGGCTTTCGAAATCGGTACCGTCCCTGGCGCTAAGTCTATCACAAACTCAATTTCCCTGTCTGGTGGTAGACCGGGTAAAACGCTTGGAAACACATCTGGAAAATCCTTCACTATCGGTATATCTGTTATTTCTACTCCCTCCTTCTTTGTGTCTACAATATAGGCTAAATAGCCTACACACCCTTTTCTTAGTAACTTCTTGGCCTGCATCATCGTAAGACAACACGATCGTCTAAGCGATGTGCTACCATTAAATACTACCCTCGACCGGTTCGAGGTTCAAAGGTTCACACTTTTCTTATGACAGTCAATTATTGCTGCATGGTTATATAACCAATCCATTCCCAGTATTACATCAAACTCTCCTAATTTAATCGGGACCAAATCTGCCTTTAGATTATGAACCCTAATTACAGCATCACAATCACGGTATATGAATTCTACGAGAATTACCTCCTCGTTAGTAATTTCTACGCTCAAGGGATTATCTAGTCGTTCTTGGGGTAAATTCAATCGACTGGCAAATTCCTCAGATACAAACGAATAGGTAGCACCCGAATCAAATAATACGTAAGCATTTATATCATTGATCGGGATAATACCTGACACCACGTCCCTCGAAGCTATGGCATCCTGGGCCGTCATGTTGAATGTCCTAGCAGTTGGTCGACTAGGCGGAACAGGCCCACCAGTCGTTGGCTTGTTGCTTCCCCCATTGTAGCCACTTCCCCCGCTGCTTCCTTTTTGGGGGCAATCCTTGATCTGGTGCTCGACCGATCCACAAGCGAAACATCCACGGATTTTCTTCGGATTTGGGCATTTTGGTGCTATATGTCCCTCCTGACCGCAATTATAACAGACACTGCGTCCCTTCCAACATTCTCCCAGGTGATTTTTCCCACATTTTGAACATGCCTCGATTCTCTTTTTGAATCCTCCCTGATTGCTTCCGGTGGGATTATTGCTTGTACTATTGTTACTGTTATCCCACTTTCTTTTCCCCAAGTTGCTTCCTCCGCTACCACTTCCTCCACGATGGTCGCCTCCGTTTTTCTTATTCTTCCTTTCCCTGTTATATTGACTCAAAGCCTCACTTCCACCCTCAGCTATGATGGCCTTCTCTAGGAGTGCATTAAAGGTCTCGATTTGGAGCACCGACACCTTACTGTACACCCATGGCTTTAACCCTTGTTCGAACCGCTGTGCCTTGCGCTCTTCCATATCCACTTGGTGTGGCGCAAAGCGTGCGAGTTCATTAAATTTGGCGGCGTATTGTGCCACCGTCATATCCCCTTGCTTAAGTTCCAGGAATTTCACTTCCATCAGACTCTTCATGCTCTTCGGGAAGTAATTCTCGAAGAACAGTTCCTTGAATCTTTCCCATGTTACTACACCTTCTCCGGCCCGTTGTTGATTGCCTTCCCACCAATAGTTCGCCTCTCCCTTCATCATATAGGTGGCGACTGCAGTCTTCTGATCCTCTCCCACACGTGTAATGGTAAAATCCTTCTCGGTTTCTTTAACCCAAGACTGGGCCTCGATCGGGTCAGTCGTCCCTTTGAACTCTGGGGGTCCCACACTTTTGAAGTCTTTAAAATTTGTTATCGGGACAGTTGGGGGAATTGGGTTTCTGGGTCCTGCATTTCTACCTTGGAACACTCCCTCAAGTAGGTCTGCTAGCCGTTGCATGGGGTCTGCTTGGCCTCGTTCATTGTTCACTGACCCTTGAGGGGTTCGCTGAACGGGTATTCTACGCGGCGGCATTTTCTGTTTAATGGAATAAAACTAACTGTTACTATCTGACCATACCATGTAAACGTTTACCGAGTAATGTGACAATTAAACAACACATTTAACAAGAACATTTCATTAATAAGTCAATAGCCAGTACATCATATGTGATCGTCCTATAGCACACCGCTACGAACGTCACCATTC
Organism: Aralia elata; assembly: GCA_034770075.1. Classification (NCBI taxonomy): domain Eukaryota; kingdom Viridiplantae; phylum Streptophyta; class Magnoliopsida; order Apiales; family Araliaceae; genus Aralia; species Aralia elata. The sequence continues at coordinate 1,260,541 of JAVJAP010000049.1, forward strand.
ACCCCCTAATACACAAAAGATGGGGATTTACTATCATAGTACCCTTTGTCAAGCATAAAGACTTGGGGTATACAAAACTTATCCCACACATAATATAAAAGATCGGGATTTACATATACAAAATCATGTACTGCTAGACACATAACTAACTAGTCTATCCAAGCATACCGCGCTCCACAACGCTGTTATACTCCAAATGTCCCATATGGACCATCAGATCTCGACTCAGAGTGTGGCGAGTCTGCCCCTCCTCGGCCGGATAATGCCAGACACCATCTATCCATCTACCGATAGCCGTGCTGAATGCATAGCCCATCCGGTTCATCTTCCTCCTCTTCCTTCTCACTTCACCTTCTAGGTCATCAGCTCGCTTTAAGGCGTCGTCCCGCTGTTCCTCAATCTGGATGCGGTCAGTTACTTCTACCTCTAGTTGGGCTCGCAAAGCCTCCTTCTCCACCTGTAGGCTCCCTGCCCACTGCTCGGACTGCTCTAGATTTCCTACCAGTTCTACATTCCTTTCCATGAGACGGTAGACCATAGCTCCTAACTCCACAGAGACCTCATGTCGTCCCTGAGCTTCCTGCTCCAACTCTCGGACTGTATCCTCTAGCTCGATGATGCGATCAGCATACTCCCCTAACAGATCATCTTCATATGTGGTACTATCATGGGGCACCTCTCCTGGTTCATCTAAGGAATCACTGCCTATGGGGTCTTCCTCGAAGTCCTCCTCCGGGTCTTCCTCCGGATCAGACTCCATCACATATTCCTCTTCGACTGGGGACACTGCCGTAATATGCTCAACTATAAGGGGTGACTCGAACACCACATGGATGTCACGTGGCTCTTCCTCCATAATTCTGCTTGGCTCGCCTATCTCTGGCATACTACAAACACAAGACAAAACAAACAAAACCTATCAGTATCTCTTAACAAAATATAAATCCATTACATGGAATGAAAATACATTTCACGACACTACTAACTTTCTAATCGAAGTCTATATCACGTAAACTCTACATGAGTTTTATCTATTTCTATTTCTCTATGTTCCCAGAGGTTATAGCCTAAGCACTCTCTCTTTCCTAAGGTTTATAACCTATAGCTTTGATACCAACCTGTGACGCCCCCAAATCCGGGTTACCTTAACCTCGAATTTGGTGCATCACTATGCAACTCATACACATACTATTAACAACTAATTGCGGAATAATAGAAATATTTACATTGATATAACATAAATACTCTCGTCCCAAGTCTCGATACCAATATAAATACCTGACATAACATAATACACAAAGTCTAATACATAAGTCCGAATACAAGACATAACTTAATACATAATCTCTAAACGAGTCTTAAAACATAGCATAATCATAACATAGTAGGACAAAGCTAATCTGTAGCTTTGCCTTTGCCTTTATCCTTTCCCGAGCTCTCGCCTCTATGGGTAGTGTCGACGCCGGGTTTCTCTTCATGGTGTCCCTTTTTAGTCTTTTCCAATTTTAACCTCTTGATTAAATGATTTTTTAGAAAAGGTCGGCATTAATGTCGACGGGGTTTTGAAAGATCGTTTTTTATGATGAGCCAATTAACCAGAGTCGCCAGTTGGTATATTTGAAATGGATGTACCAACTCATCTGAGTTTTCGTTTTTTATAAATCGCTGGCTCATATGTGACTCCGAATTAATTGGTCTGCGAACCGAGATTCATAGAGTTCGGGGGCTTGCTTAAGTGAGGGGAAGGTGTTAGGCACCCCTCGACTTCCGTGAAATACGGTTACCGCAATCTTGATGCTGTCCTATCTTTTAATTCATGAAATGTGTATATGTGCAGGTGCGTGTGTGTATGTGTGCTTATGTGAATGTTGTGGTGAGTTTGTATGAAAGACTCATTTGGATTTTTGGGAAAGTCGTGCTTTAATTTGGGAACGCTTCGGAATGTCTTTTCGGCATACACGAGAAAGCTTTATGAAAGAGGTTTGATTTAAATTGTCAAAATTAGGAGATTTTCATTAGGTGACGTTTTGGCAAAAGAGGATTTTATTAAGCCTTAGCAAAAATAGGAATCGAGATTTATACGTTGCTTTCATAAATGATGGGCAATTTCTAGGATCTCTTTCGCCCTATACATCAAGGTTTAATAAAACCTTTAATTTCTTTTATAAAACCCATTTTTGTGACATTTGAAAATAACCCCTTTTTTAGCTTTCTCGTAGAATAGGAATCAACTTTCATTAGCATTTCCAATTTTTAGCCTCGTGATGCTAATATCCTACTTTGATTGATTTTAGAAAAATCTTTATCGTTTAATCTTTTGAAACCATTTTGGTGTCACGAAATATAATCAAGCATAAACATGCGTTGGGGCTATCCACGGGCATGTAAGCCATCAAAATATCCCCAAACGCCAACAATCACATATTCCACTAATACGGGGCCTTAAACCCGATTCTCGTCTTAACGTCGTTTTAAGGCCCAACGGTTACATATTACAAAAATGAGCACCTTGAATCTATACATACATCAAAACGTCCATTATCGGATTTGAACCACGGGGTCGCGTTCCTAGGCTCACACGAGATTATGACATGCCCACAAAATGAATACTACATAATTAACCAACCCGGATTTATCTAATACACCATGATATCCTAAAATGACAATCTAAATAAATTACACCCAATGAACCACCATAAACAAGCTAGAAATTTCATCAATTGGATATCCTCGGGTTATTAGGAAGAATTTTGTTCCGATGGAACCCTCACCAATAATCCCTAATCCATGATTATTCAACAAGATATATGAAAGTTACATCTAATTTACTCAATCAATATGACATGAATTGCTAGAACAAATAGAAATTTTCACCTTGCAATTGATCTCAAATGGATGTGAACTTGTGTATTTGAATAGGATAAGGAGTGTATTTAATACAACAAAAATCAAAAGAAATAAATCCTCTCTTTTTTTCTTCTCCTTTCTCCCTATTTTGTTGCAAAATCTAGCTATTTTCTCTCTATTTCCGTGTTTTTGCTGCTGCAGAAATTCTTCTTCTTTCAAAACTGCTGAACTCCCTGTATGCTGCACGAAACTGGGCTGAAATAGGCTGGCTGGCCGCCTGCCCTCCACTCACCCCGATTTCGAGTTCCGTGTTTTCAAAAGGCGCACTATTTGGCCGCATATCAATCCGCGGCTGGACGGTTTGACTTTCTCGTTTTCCGTGCCACGCCTCGATTTTCGCGCCGTAACGTCGGTTTTCGCTAACAGGCTCGTATTTGGCAGTCCGGGAAATTCCGGGAGACGTGCCACCTCATTCGGGGACGTCTGCTCTGGATGGCCTTATTGTCACGTCAACTTTGGTCGCCAAACATTGCGGTGGTGTCGGGCGCTCGCACTTGTGCCCCCTCCTTCGCTCCCGCAAGCCGGTTCAATTGACGATTTTGCCCTCCTGTCATGGTTAGTACAGGGAACGCAAAATTTGGGTGTCTACAGGTAGCCACTGAAATGTTTTAAGGAAAGCAAGGGTGAGCAACAAGTTTGCCCAGCAAGTATAACAATAAAGATAATGCATGATCAAAAGTAAGTTTTCTCAAGTTTTAATACAAATCTCTACCACTACTGATGAGTCGCTATGGACTGGATGAATATCAAATGAATTCAGGGAGTTCAAATTGTTTCTATTGCAGGAATCACTTAGTGGCCACCATGGCACTTACCTTTTATTAGAATTAACAGTATTGCACTATTAACTCCAAAACAACATTTACAGGTACAATAGGTGATCAGCCTAAAATACCCGGCGTTATGCATAAGCCTCAAACGTTCTACTTACGCACGTGTCGGTTCCCCGACTAAAAATATATTTTTCCCTACTATGAGGGTTGTTCATCTCTGCAAAAGAGTCCGCACCAAAACAATTGGTTTGGATAGCTTTCTAAATCATGGACACTAGTCTAGCCGAATCAAATGGCATTGACGCTCTTCGTAAACAGTTAATGCATAATGTGAACTTAAAAGCTTTAACAGTTTATGTCAATAAAACATCTTGAACGCTTGTGCAAATATGAAAGATTTGCATAAGTATGGAATTCACACAATATATGTATTGCGTAAATATGAACTTTGAACATTAAATAACATTCGTAAGAATATAATCGAATGAAGTTGATAAGCTTGCCTAGCACAAGGATTAGGCAAGGATTAGAAAACTTGCTCAATACACCACATTGGTGTGCTTTAGGAAAATATAGAATATTTGCACAATTCTAACTTAAATAAGAATTAGAAAATCTGCACAATATACGTCTTTTGTATAAGATAAGAAACTTGTATTCAATATAAAAAAAAGGAATGAAGTTAAGGAACTTACCCAACACAAGGGTTAGACAAAGGTTTAGGAAACTTGCTCAATACACCATATTGGTGTAATTTAAGAAAATGTAGAATATTTGTGCGATATCAACTTAAACAAGAATTCGAAAATCTGCACAATATACGTCTTTTGTATAAGATAAGGAACTTGCATTCAATATAGTAAATGAATGGAGTTAGAGAACTTGCCCAACACAAGGGTTAGACAAGGGTTAAAGAAGAACTTGCATTTAATATAAAAAAAGAATGAAGTTAAGGAACTTACCCAACACAAGGGTTAGACAAGGGTTTAGGAAACTTGCCTCACGCGCTGCTACTATATTACGAACATTGATTGCCACTACGCTTACCCAAACGGGGGTCTCGCTCTCCAGTGAGCGAGCGGCTGCCCAGCTCGCCGGTGAGCTGGCGGGGGAGTAGGCCTCAGCGCCCCCTGAAAGCCAAACAAAAAAATGCAACTAAGCTATTCATTTTATTAAGCAAAACCTCACGGGACTAAGTCGTTTCCTGCTTGGCTAACTAATTAATAGCATGCTTCATGTGTTACTACTTAAGAGGCTCATATACATTTGCCTCAAGCTTCAGTTCTCAAAAGAAACAACTTGGCGACTCTGCAGCACGGCGCGGCCGCGCTGCTTTTTGGCCTGGGAGTAGCTCGCGCTACTCCTCCTGTAGCAAATTTCTGGTTTATTGCCTACTCTAACCAACCTCTAGATGCTTGGGGTCATTCTAACATTATACTAACATAACATACATATGTTTTGGGGTATATACAACATGTTAGGTCTATGTAAACATGCATCAGATCAATAAGACAAAGCAGCATAACTTATCGCTTCTGCAGACCAGTGCGACCGCGCTGGTTTTAAGCTTGGGAGTGGCGCGGCCGCGCCACTCTACATCCAGGGAGTTTAAAGTTTCCTGCTTCTGCAGAAACTTAGTACACAAACTCGATTTCTCCCTCTTTGCTTCATAAACCTTATACAACCAATACACATGACTTATAAACATGTTCCTATTACTCCACCATGCATTATAACATCATTTCAACAATTAATCATAACTAGTTCTCATGATCTTTAGAGATGTCATTCTCTTGGACATTAAACCAAATAGTTGGTGGGCATGGCTTACAAACTCACATTGGAGTAGAGTTTAATTATGCTCTAGTCCAGATTTCCAAATGAAATCATTACCCAAAACTTCATAACACATTATGGGCATACACAAACAAGCACACAACCAACCATAAGCTAAATTTTCATCAAACTACCTAAATTGTCCAAATCAGTCCATACATGTCCAACAGTCCATTCTTGCTCCTTATGCAAATGTTTTGATTCTCATTCATTGTTCCACTTTCATTGATTATTATTAAGGCTTTTAAAGAGTTAACAACATTCATATATATTCATGAACTAACTAAACAATTCCAGCAACATAGACTCCCACAAGTAATCAATAACAAACCAAAAACTTGTACCAATAATGAAAATGAGTTAGGCTCTATATCACTAACCTCTTGAAGCTTCTTCTAGGATGCTAAGGGAATCAATGTAGCTGCTCCCACACAACTTCTTCCTCAAATCAGCCGTGCACTCACCACTCACAACTCTCACAATTTTCCAGCTTTCTAACTTAGCAACAATCAAAGGAATAAATGAATGTCAAGGGAGGAGTATATATAGAAGGAGTCAGCTGAGCTTCTGGGGTGAGTGAAGAAGTAGTATGCTGAGCGTGTAGGATCAGCTCCCTATACATGGGAGGCTGGAATTTGCCTCTCCCATGTACGGGAAGCCCCCCTCTCCTTCTCCCCAATTGTTCCATGCTCACTTTTGCTCTCCCAAATGTGGAATTTGTTTCAACCAATATGTTCTTATTCCTTTGCTCCTTATCCTCTCATCCGTGTTCTTCTTCTTCATTTAATTGCAGCTGATGATTTAACCCATTTCCCTCATGGGTCATGGGTTGGGTCATGGGTCGGGTCGTGGGTCATGGGTTTGGGCCACCCTAAGCAATTTGGGACTTCTAATTAAATCCCAATTTGGCAAAAATAAAATCCAACACTTGGATTATTAATCAATCTCATTAACACTATGACAAAAATTAGAAAATTTGAAATAAACGAAAAAGACATTTTTGGGACGAATAGTGCTCACGCGAATAGTAACCCGCGAATAGAATTTTAGCGATATTTCTCCGAAATCATTTTAATAAGTCCTACCAAATAACAACACTTAATATCATTGCAAACACATAATCTAGGTTATTACATAACCTTTAATCACATCACATAGAATAATATTAATAAAAATTCTTTTTATTAAATAATATTCATAAGCTTGTATTACAAAGCCATACAAAATTCACGGTCGTTACAATCTCTCCCAAGCTTCATACAGAGACTCGAAATCATGCTGAACAAACGATGTAATGTCATTCCTTAATTTTACAGTCTTAGCTAGTGGAAAGAATTTGGCTAGGAATTTTTATGCCAAATCATTCCATGTAGTGATCTACCCTGCCGAAAGTGAATGTAACCAACTCTTCGCCTTATCACGAAGTGTGAAAGGGAAAAGTCGAAGTCTGATTGCATCCTAGGTAACTCCGTTGTCGACGCCGGGTTTTTCTCGTCTCTTTTTCTTTTCCTATTTTAGCCTTTTGGTTTTGGTGATTTGGGGGAAAAGGTCGGCCTTGATGTCGACGGGGTTTTGAAAGATCGTTTTTTATGATGAGCCAATTAACCAGAGTCGCTAGTTGGTATATTTGAAATGGATGTACCAACTCATCCGAATTTTCGTTTTTTTATAAATCGCTGGCTCATATGTGACTCCGAATTAAATGGTCTGCGAATCGAGATTCATAGAGTTCGGGGGCTTGCTTAAGCGAGGGGAAGGTGTTAGGCACCCCCCGACTTCGTGAAATACGGTTACCGCAATCTTGATGCTTTTCCTATCCTTTAATTCATGAAACGTAAATGCGTGCGTGTGTGTGTGTGTGTGCCTAAATGAAAGTTGTGGTGAGTTTGTATGAAAAAATCATTTGGATTTTTTAGGGAAAATCGTGCTTTAGTTTTGAGAATGCTAAAAAATGTCTTTTCGGTATTTACGAGAAAACCTTATTTTCTTATTGAGAAAGATTTGATTTTAAATTGAGAAAAGCTATGAGATTTTTATTAAGTGTTTGTTTTGGTAAAACGTGAGTTTGTTAAACCTTAGCCAAAATAGGAATCGAGATTTATACGTTGCTTTCATAAATGATAGGCAATTTATAGAATCTCTTTCGCCCTATGTATCAAGGTTTAGTAAAACGTTTACTTCTCTTTATAAAACCATTTTTTGTGACATTTGGAAACAACTTCCTTTTAGCTTTCTCGTAAAATAGGAATCGACTTTCATTAGCACTTCCCATTTTTTAGCCTCGTGATGCTAATATCCTACTTTGATTAATTTTAGCAAAATCTTTATTGTTTTGGCTTTGAAATCCTTTTATGGGGTGTCACAAATCGAACTAAATATCAAACGCGTAGGGGGCTATTCATGGGCATGTAAGCCATCAAAATATCCCCTAACGCCGACAATCACATATTTCACTATTACGGGGCCTTAAACCCGATTCTCGCTCTAGCGTCGTTTTAAGGCCCAACGATTACATGTTACAACAAAACGAGTACCTTGCATCCATTACATATATCAAAACGTCCATCATCGGATTTGGACCACGGGGTCGCATTCCTAGGCTCACACCCGAGATTACTACATACCGGCAAAATGAATACTACAAAACTAAACAACACGGATTTGCCTAATACACCATGATATCCGAAAAATGATAATCTAAATAAATTACATCCAATAAATCACCATAAATAAGCTAGAAATTACACCAATTGGATATCCTCGGGTTATTAGGAAGAATTTTGTTCCGATGGAAACCCTCACTAATAATCCCTAATCCGTGATTTCACGTCAATGTTCAAGAACAACTACATTCAAAATAATTCGGATGACAAAAAAACTTGGCAAAAAATGGTGTAACAAAATGCTAAAACAAATGATTTTTCACCTTGCAAATAATCCCCACAATATGTATGGATTTGTGTATTGAGTAGAGTAGAAAATATGAGATGTAATCTCACAAGATGGGTACAATTTCTCACTATTTCTCACTCCTTTCTTTCTTAATTCTTGTTGTTTTGTTGCTGTTTTTTCTTCCTTCCCGAGCTGCTGCTGCTGGATTTTTTTTTCTTCTTCCTCTCTCTTTTTTTTTGTTCCTGTATGCGAAATGGCCTGATAAGGGACTGCCAAGGGCAGCCGCAGATTGATCTGCGGCTGGCCCTTGGTTCTCCCCCCAGCCGCGCTCGAGTCCCGTGCGCTCGAGTCCCGTGTCGTCTCGAGTTCCGTCCTTGACCGCGGATTGATCTGCGGCTGACTGTGCTGATTTTCTCATTTTCCGCACCTCGTCTCGATTTCCGTGCCGTACCATTGATTTCCGTTGAAGGGCTTGCATTCTGCAGTCCAGAAATCGCCGAAAAACGTGCCATTACGTCCGGGTAAGCGCAGCGATCAGTAACTGACTCCCGACATTTGCGCGTCGTCGTGTCGGCCTCGATCTCGTCCAGTGGAGATGGCTTTGAGTTTCATCTTTATGTCCTCCCTCCATTCTCGTGGGCCGGGTCCGTGGACGAATTTGCCCTCCTGTCAGGGTTAGTATAGGAAGTGCAAAAATTTGGGTGTCTACAGCTGCCCCTCTTTATCATGTTTATGAAATGATGAATGAAATGAACAAGATAAAGAATAGACACCTGATGCATGAATGACAATGCACATGGATGACAATACATACGTGATGCTACACATATGCCTTACGATGCAACGTATGATGCAATGGATGCAATCATATTCGTAAAAGGGTATCAACGCAATGCGGATGATCGTCTCGTAACCCCCGGTTATCGTCGCCGGTTGGTTATCTTGTCGAGCCGGTTATCGTCGCCGGACATCCATCTCGTAATCGCCGGTTATCGCTGCCGGTCGATTATCTCGTCGGGGCCGGGTATCGTCGCCGGTCACCCATCTCGTAACCCCCGGTTATCGTCGTCGGTTGGTTATCTTGTCGGAGCCGGTTTTCGTCGCCGGACATCCATCTCGTAATCGCCGGTTATCGTCGCCGGTCGATTGTCTCGTCGGGGCCGGGTATCGTCGCCGGTCACCCATCTCGTAACCTCCGGTTATCGTCGCCGGTTGGTTATCCTGTCGGAGCCGGTTTTCGTCGCCGGACATCCATCTCGTAATCGCCGGTTATCGTCGCCGGTCGATCGTCTCGTCGGGGCCGGGTATCGTCGCCGGTCACCCATCTCGTAACCCCCGGTTATCGTCGCCGGTTGGTTATCTTGCTGGAGCCGGTTTTCGTCGCCGGACATCCATCTCGTAATCGCCGGTTATCGTCGCCGGTCGATCGTCTTGTCGGGGCCGGGTATCGTCGCCGGACATCCATCTCGTAATCGCCGGTTATCGCCGCTGGTCGATTATCTCGTCGGAGCCGGTTTTCGTCGCCGGACATCCATCTCGTAATCGCCGGTTATCGTCGCCGGTCGATCCTCTCGTCGGGGCCGGTTACCGTCGCCGGTCACCCATCTCGTAACCCCCGGTTATCGTCGCCGGTTGGTTATCTTGCCGGAGCCGGTTTTCGTCGCCGGACATCCATCTCGTAATCGCCGGTTATCGTCGCCGGTCGATCGTCTTGTCGGGGCCGGGTATCGTCGCCGGTCACCCATCTCGTAACCCCCGGTTATCGTCGCCGGTTGGTTATCTTGTCGGAGCCGGTTTTCGTCGCCAGACATCCATCTCGTAATCGCTGGTTATCGTCGCCGGTCGATCGTCTCGTCAGCCGGGGGTGGTATCGTCGCGGTCACCCATTTCGCAATTCATTTTCACTAGACACATCAAACGGTTGCAAGGGAGCCAAGGGGACCCACCAGGGCCAGCCGCAGATGGATCTGCGGCCAGCCGCAGATTGATCTGCGGCCAGCCGCAGATAGATCTGCGGCCAAGATCGGGATTCTTAAGCGGCTCGCCACCTCCAGATCTGTCACTTTCAACTTCGTACCCCACATAGATTCTTGAGATTTTGCTCGTTTGCAAAGGCCTTTTGTCGATTTGTCCGACTTTTCTGCAAAACCGCTCCGGTAGGATCGCCCTACGCGCTACAGGTAACACTTTGACCGTTCACTTTTCAATTTCGTCAGCGTTTTACTATACATTTGGCTATTTTCATGTTTAGAGATAGAAATGTATGCTTTACAATGCTATGCTATGTATTATCATATATGCATGCTATGTAGCAATTGTGTGAGTCCTATTTTATGCTCATGATGTGGTCCCACATATTGTTATTCCTTTTCTACAAGAAAAATCATGCAATACTGTACTTTACATGTTGTAACTACACATATGAATGCAATTTTGATATGTTTGAGGCTTGGATTGATTGAAAACACGTTTGGCTTATGCCTGGGATGTCCATTTTACAAACGGAACTCTGCCTAAATTTTTTTTTTTTTTTTTTTTTTTTTTTTTTTTTACATACCATAAACATGCATCATGTTGCATTAATTATATGATGTGGGTAGGAATTTAGAATATTCGTTACATAATTCAAAAGGGAACTTACCTTCCTCCTTGCATGTTCTGTCCAGCTATGGATCCCGATGCTCATAGTAGCTCCTCCGTGTCACGGACCTCAGGTGTTCGTCGTCGTAGGGCTGCACCTGCCCCCGTTCCTCCTCGGACCCGTCAGGCTCGCCGCTTGGCGGAGGCTGTCATTCGTCCTGCTCATCCGGACGTTGAGGAGGCTGCTCCTCCAGAGGTCGCGGCAGAGGGACCATCCTCCAGCACACCGGCTCCAGCTCCTCATAGTGCCCCGTCTGGCGCATCTGTGCAGATCCCCGATCTATTGGGTCGGGATCTCAGTCGTCATCCCTCGGCATCTCTCGTGGCTAACGAGGGTATATTCGGTTCTATTCTGATTTTATTCTCAATTTCCCAATTCTCCTTTTATCCGGACTGGACCCATTGGTGATTGCCCCAGGTACCCGAGTTTACTCAGCCGAGGGGCAACTGGTTCAACATCTACTCCCTTTACACGGCTTTGCACAGTGACTATACGGGCGGTGTGTGGATTCTTGGGGCTATCGTCACTTCTTTACCATCATTCCCCGGCAGTGCCCCTGGGGTTACATGAGGGCCTTATCAGAGCGCTGGTTCCACCAGACGCAGTCTCTTCACCTTCTGGACTGCGAGGTTGTGCTGACCCCCTGGGATTAGAGATACATTACGGGCATAGAGTTTGCCGGGTCCCGCGTTCCTCTAGATCTCGACATCACTCCTGTGGAGGTCCGGGCTTTATTGGGCTTCGGTGCTGAGGATCGGGTCTTTAAGGCCCGTAGCATTCGATCCGGTGCTTTGGCTGTCGATGTTGTTGGGGGTCTGTACGCACTGCCCATTCCAGCGGATCAGGGCACCAGGGACATTCTGCTACGACGCCTGTTCCTGACCATCATGAGGGGTTATTTTCTGGGGAACAACTCCTCCACCATTCATTTCAGCGTCGTAGGAGCGGTCAGAGACGTGGACCGCATCGGTGACTATGACTGGGGGTCATTCACTTTTGCCTATTTCCTCCATGGCATGCGTCTACGCTCGGAGGGCCAGACAGACGCTTGGCTCGGATTCTATCATTTTCTGCTGGTGAGACTTCTTTCTTTTTTCTTAATGTATTTCCCGTCAATTCATTTCTTTTCTTTCTGCGTCTGTCGGTTACTCATGCCTTTCACTGTTTCTGTTCGCAGTTCTGGGCCTACGAGCGTCTTCCATGCCTGAGGCCTGTCACTACTCTCGGCCTTGATACTTATCCCCGGGGCCGACGGTGGCATCACAGCACTCTGGAGGAGGTCCCGATATCAGGCAGCTTTGCACACTGTCGCATCCAGCTGGAGCTGACTGCGGTAGATGTCGTCTGGATTCCCTACCTCTCCGAGCATTTGGCTGAGGGGTTTGATGCTTGGAACCCCTCTGGTCCGGAGTTCGAGCTTTCCACCCGTCGCCTCACTTTGCAGAGTATTGGAGGATGGGTGATGTATCTGGGGGAGCGCGCATTCAGATGCGTCACAGGAGAGATCCGGATCCCGCATTCCCTTCCTTTCATTACCTCCTGGCCGCTGGACTCTCAGCCCTCAGGGATCATGCTTGCAGGGGAGGACGGCCGGATGCTTTCTACGGGTCCCAGTACGAGTGATGCTTTCCGTACTTGGTGGGTGCCCCGCACTATCGGTCCTCAGACCCGGGCCAACATTCTTCCTCGGGGACATGGTCCCTGGCTCGGTGATGATGACTGACTGGGCAGCCTTGCGTTCGGAGCCCTACCCATGCCGAGCAGATTGCCACTCTGACCCGTCAGGTAGACCAGTTTGTCCCTATATCTTTCGGGTGCTGGGCCGGACTCCAGAGGATGCTTACACCTATGATCCTGATGGTACGGGTTATGATGCGGGGCCGGAGCTCATCTGATGCCACCGCGAGCGACCAGACATCCCCGACATGAACTTTGGGCCCTCGACTTCGGCGGAACCCCAGGGGGATCAGTTTGAGGATCCCGCCTTCATAGATGAGATTGACTTTATCTAGATCAGGATAGGATAGGGCTTTTCGTACCAGTACCTGTTTAGATTTATTTTTCATTTCATGCACTATGTACTGAACTCATTTATTTATTTATGCACAGTTCTTTATCTTTTATCCTCATGAAATTCATATGCTTTATTATTGACTGTACGATGCATGCTTTTTATTCATGGATAGAAAATGACCCCTGTATGGTCCTTTTGATACTATTTTCACAGATGACGTCCGCAGATGTCGTGGTATGCTTGGATTCCATTCCTCCTACAGGGTTGGTTGGCAGCCTCCTCCGTTGGTTGGACGGTTTATCGCCGACCGACAGGGTCATCGCAGATGGTCTTTTGGGACATTCTCGGTCCTTATTAACCTTTCAGGTGCCAGCGGGCTTTGTGGATGGTATTTTGAGATATTGGGTCCCTGTTCGTCAAGTGTTCAGGCTAGGGACAGTAGAGCTGACCCCCACCCTTGAGGAGTATGCTCGTTTTCACCGGCCTGCCTTTGGATAGACCCTGTGTCCGGGTCACGTCTTGGTCCCATGCGCCGTCAGTTCTTGACTTTTACTGGGTTGCGGAGGGCGGTTCTGCTATCGGCGATCACATCAGATCACCTGGTTCCTCTTCATTTTTTGATTGACCGATTCGGCTCTCCTAACAGTTTTCGCCACTTTCCTGGGGATTTTTCTGTATCGGAGGAGCGCTGGGGCGTTCTGAGGCTAGACGTTCTGATGGCCTGTATCATCTCAGTTCTGTACTTGCCCGCGGGACCTGATTCATTTGGACATGCGGGTGGTCGCGGCCGTCAGGGCCCTTCAGGAGGATCACACCATTCTTCCCATGATATTGGCGGATACTTACATGTCAGCCTCATACTGTCAGTCCTTCCGAAGAGGCAGAGTATTCGAGGAGCTCGACTTTGTTTGTATGTGTGGTTTCATGAGTCATCTTAGTCCCATCGGCCATCACCGTCGCCAAGGGTTTTGCTTCAGTCATGACATAACCACGCAGTTTTCATTTCGTCCTGTGAGCTGTACTGATGCGGCCTCCTGGACAGCATTTCTGTCGGTCATCGAGGATCCCTTTCATCACCCTGGTTTTTATTCGGGTTATTGCTCCTTTTATGAGCTACTTGAAACATGTGCCCGACCTCGACTTCAATCCCATAGCTGGCTTGAGGGGTGTGACGACTTATCATCCCATGGCGGTGAATGGGGCAGTTTGATCAGACACAGGATTTCCACCTCTTCACGGGCGCGGCCGACTACCGATTCCCTATATCATCCCAGACAGAGAGAGACCTACTGCGGGTATATGATCTTTGGCCTCGTAGGCTCCTGGCCGAGTATAATGATAGTTGCCCCATCCAGACATTCGCTTATGTGCAATGGTTGCGCGGAGATTCGGATGCGGTTGGTGTGAGTCAGACTGGGACTTTTGATGACTCTGGAGTGACTTTCCCAGACGATACCATACATCACTCGATCTCAGCCGACTCTCTCCCTAGTCATGACACTGAACATAGCCGGATCCGACTGTCTTTGATGGCTATTGAATCTGAGAGGGATGCCGCCATTGCTGAGAGGGATGCTGCTATTCTAGCCAGAGATGCTGCCATAGCTGATAGAGATGTCTTTGCTCTTCAGGCTAGGACAGTCATAGATGCACACTCTAGGACTATCAGCCGGGCCGCTGCCTTGTTGGACCGCATCGACATGATGGGACAGCAGATTTCAGGGGATGCTGATGCCCCAGATCTATCCACCACCATATCCATCCTGCTTCAGTTAGTTGCAGATTTGTAGATTGTTTTATTTCCTGCATAGACTATGTTAATTTCATCGGTTATTGAGAAGGAAATCTTGTAACAAAAGACTTATATATGTAAACAGGTATTTAAATTTAGTCATTTTCCCTCTTTGTTGTATCGTTGCCCTTCATTGGATCATCATTTTATCCGGTTGATCATGATTTTGACATTTCGCTTTCTTTCTCTTCTCAAGTCTTGATGGAGATTTGACAGATATGGCCGTACCCCTGTTGATTTCATTGGATTGAGTTTCAGACTTTGGCTAACTGTTTGGTTTGATCGGGGTTATGTCAATTTGGTATGGAAAGGATTGGTTGGCTGGTTTCGGGAAAGTTTTGAGGGTTTAGGCAGGTTTATCTGGCTGTTGGGAATTGACTTTGTTTTAGGGGAAGGATTATTATTTTTTTTATGGATCGGACCGCGCCATAATGGCTGCCTACGTACCCCCACAAGTTGGGAGATCAGGTCCTACGTTAGTTTCGCTCCTCAAAAGTGAGAAAGGAAATTGATGATTTAAGCGTAGAATCGCTTCACTGAGTCAGAAATTTAGGGGTTGTGGAAATGTCTCACCATCCATTTCTTGCAATATGAGGGCTCCTCCGGATAGCACCTTCTTAATTACAAAAGGTCCCTCCCAGTTTGGGGCAAACTTCCCCTTGGCTTCGTCTTGGCAAGGCATGACTCTCTTTAGCACCAGGTCATTCTCCTTGAATTTCCGAGGTCTTATCCTTTTGTCATATGATCGGGAGATCCTTTGTTGATATAACTGACCGTGCCAAAACAGCAGCCACCCTCCTTTCATCAATTAGGGCCAACTGGTCGTATCGATCTTGCATCCAATCCTCCTCGCTTATCTGAGCATCGATCATTATTCTGAGGGATGTCATCTCAACCTCAATTGGCAGGACGGCCTCCCTTTCCAATACACCAAAGCTGATAAGGGGTTGCCCCCGTGTAGAAGTACGCGTTGATGTTCGATATGCCAGGCTAGGGTGAGGGGTAGCAGATGTTGAAGATCTGGCCATCCCGATGATTAGCAGACATTTTTGCCATGATCTTCTTGATGTTCTTATTGGCAGCCTCCACTGCCCCATTCATTTTGGGACGGTAAATGACAGAATTGAGGTGTTTGATCTTAAACTGGTCGCATAATCCCTTCATGAGGGCGTTGTTCAAATTCTTAGCATTGTCGGAGACCAAAACCTCAGGTTGCCCGTATCGACAAACGACATTATTCCTGATGAACCCAACGATAAC
Source organism: Aralia elata (assembly GCA_034770075.1). Classification (NCBI taxonomy): domain Eukaryota; kingdom Viridiplantae; phylum Streptophyta; class Magnoliopsida; order Apiales; family Araliaceae; genus Aralia; species Aralia elata. The sequence continues at coordinate 1,276,656 of JAVJAP010000049.1, forward strand.
CCTCCTGAGAGTGACTTTGGGGAAAGATGGCTGCCTCTACCCACTTGGTGAAATAATCGATCATGACGAAAATGAATCGGTGCCCGTTGCTTGCTTTGGGCTCTATTGGCCCGATTACATCCATTCCCCACATTGAGAATGGCCAAGGGGGAGGTCATACAGTGCAGTTCATTGGGGGGCGTATGGATCACATTACCATGCGCTTGGCATTGATAACTACCGTTTGACATGATCATCGCAGTCGGAGTCGGCTTTCAATGTTAACCAGTAATGCCCCGTTCTCAAGATCTTTTTGGCCAGCATCGGTTCCACTCATGTGTGGCCCACACACTCTCACCATGTAATTTCGTTCATAATCCTTTGGGCCTGCGCCTGATCCACGCACTGCAACAGTCCCAAACCGGCATCCCTCTTGTAGAGTGAATCCCCACTCAAGTAGAACTTCATCGCCATTTTTTGAATTCTCATCCTCTCAGTTCGACTCGCCTGGTCGGGAATGGATCTATCCCTTAGATATTCCCTTATGTTGTGATACCAAGGCTGCTATGGCAGAACTACCTCGCCTGATAATACTGCAACATGCTCTTCGTATGCCGGGGCATTCTGTACTGCTATCTCAATCTGTGGAGCGTCCCTTCTTTTGATGATATGGATCAAAGAAGCCAAAGTTGCCAATGCATCGGCAAAATCATTCCGTCCGCGGGGAATATGTCGGAAAGCGATATCTTCAAATTCTTGCATTAATTGGACAACACATCGGTGGTATGGGAGCAACCGGAGCTCTTTCGTGTTGTACACCCCGATCGCCTGTCTGATTACCAGTTCTGAATCCCCAAACACCACCAGTCTCTTCACTCCTATATCGCGTGCAAAACGGAGTCCCAAAATACATCCCTCGTACTCAGCTGTATTATTCGAATTACTGAACTGCAATTTAGTGGCCACGGGGTATTATTCTCCGGTGATAGAGACCAGGACTGCTCCGGCTCCTGCCCCTTCAGCATTCATGGCACCATCAAAATACAGCTTCCAGAATTGTCCCTCATCATTGCATTTCGTATCTGACACCCAAAATATATCTTCACCTGGTAGAGGAGTTTCTAACGGTTCCACCCCTCCCGACGGCGTCTCGGCCAACTGATCTGCAATTCCTTGCCCCTTCATGGCTTTCTGAGTTACGTATACCATGTCGAACTGCTGTAAGATTAACTGCCATCTTGATAGTCGACAATTCAACATGGGCCTTTCAAAAATATATTTCAGGGGATCCATTCTCGATATCAGGTATGTAGTATGCCCATGGAGGTAATGCTGTAATCTCCCTGCAGCCCAGGCCAGAGCACAACAGGTCTTCTCGATGGGAGTGTAATTCTGTTCACATTGGCTAAATCTCTTGCTGAGGTAATAGATGGCCTGCATCTTTACCTGCCTCATTCTTTTGTCCCAGCATGCACCCCATCGCGATGGCATTGACCGATATGTACATAAACAGGGGGATCCCATCCTTTGGGATTGGGGGTACCAGCACCGGTGCCTCAGTCAGCTGCTTTTTAATGGTCTGAAAGGCCCTCTGACATTGCTCATTCCATTCTTGGGAAGCACCCTTCCTCAACAACTTGAAAATTGGCTCGCACGTGGTTGTCAAGTGGGATATGAAACGGCTGATGAAGTTTATTCTTCCCAGGAATCCTCTCATCTCTTTCTCTGTGTGAGGTGCCGGCATATCCACAATGGCCTTAATCTTTGCCGGATCCAACTCAATGCCCCGATCACTAACCAGGAATCCCAAGAGCTTACCCGATTGTACTACTCCGAAAGCACACTTGGCTGGATTGAGTTTCAAATTATACTTTCTGAGCCGATCGAACAGCTTTTTGAGGTGGGTTATATGATCAGACTCTACCTTCGATTTCACAATAATGTCATCCACGTAGACCTCTATCTCCTTATGCATCATGTCATGGAACAGGGCCATCATAGCTCTCTGATAGGTAGCCCCTGCGTTTGTGAGACCAAAAGCCAATCGTCTATAGCAAAACGTGCCCCAAGGGGTGATGAATGCGGTCTTTTCTCGATCTTCCTCCGCCACCATTATCTAATGATATCCCGCGAAGCAATCCACAAAAGAGTACATTTCGTACTGGGCTGTGTTATCCACCAGGATGTGTATGAAAGGCACCGGGAAGTTGTCCTTGAGACTGGCCTTGTTTAGATCTCTGTAGTCTACGCATACCCTCACCTTTCCTCCAGGTTTAGCCACTGGGACTACATTGGATAGCCATTCCGGGTAAGTGGACACCATAATGATTCCGGCCCGGAATTGTTTAATGATCTCCTCTTTCACTTTTAAGCTCCACTCAGGTTTCAACTTCCTTAGCTTCTGCTTAACAGACCTGAAACCCTCCTTGATGGGCAACCGGTGGACCACGATGTCGGTGGACAATCCGATCATATCCTCGTGCAACCAGGCAAAGACATCCTCATATTGGCTTAGCAACTCAGCTATTTCTACTTTTTGGCTGGTGGTGAGGTCTATCCCTATCTTGAGTTCTTTTGGCTTGTCTGGGGTTCCAATATCAATGGTGATGGTTTGGTCCAAATTGGGTTTGGGTTTATCCTCGACCCATCCTTTGATCTCGTCAGGCGCATCGTCGTAATCTGTCTCGTCTTGCTCAATGCCCATCAAATCAAAATCCAGCTCAATGTCAAAATCATAATCCTCATTCAAATTTGAAAGATCGTTTGTTAGGCAAGGATTACTCAATTTGGTACACCTGACATGAAACAAAATACTTGTCATATATAAATCATTTTCCACGATGATCGCATTTTCAAATAACACGAAGGAACGACATAATTATGCAGAAATAAAACAACAACAAAAATAGAACTTCTTCCTTCCCCCATCCTCTGGGGTCCACCACCCTGACGTCGGGTTTTACCCTTGTTTGGATATTATTGGCCTCACTGTCCAATTGTCGATGGTCAGTGTAGACACCCAAATTTTGCACTTCGTATACTAACCTTGACAGGAGGGCAAATTCGTCAAAAGGATCGGCATGCGAGAGCAAAAGATGGAAAAAAGTACGGACACTCGACGCCACCCTGATAGTTTGCAGCCGAAATCGACATGATAGCAGGGCTATCCGAATTTGGCATTCCCGGAAGATATGGCGCACTTCTCAATGATTCCCGGACTGCAAAATACGAGCCTGTCAGCAAAAACTGACGTTGCGGCACGAAAATTGAGGCGTGGCACGAAATTCGAGAAAGTCAAGCCCGCCAGCCGCGGATAGATCTGCGGCCAAGTGAGTGCGCCAGCACGGAAACCAGCAAATCAGCACTACCAGCTGAGTGCGATGGGAGGCGCGCCAGCTGGCCAGCCGCAGATCCATCTGCGGCCAGCCGCAGATAGATCTGCGGCTGGCTCTGGCCAGCCTATTTAAGCCAGCTTCAGGCAGCATACAGGAGGTTCAGCAAAAAATTTGGAAGAGGAAGAATTCCAGCGGAAAACAGCAGCAAAACTCGGAAATTGAGGAAGAAATAGCATAAATCTTGCAATCAAATTGGAAGAAAAGAGAGAAAAAAGAGAGGAATAATTTTCTTTTGATTTGATTGTATCAAATAGTTTCTTTCCTTCTATTCAAATACATCAAGTTCACATCCATTTGGATATCAATTGCAAGGTGAAATCTCTTTTGTGATATCAATTTCTATCATATCATTTGATCAAATTAGATGCAATTTTTCATGTAACTTATTGATTGAACAATGAATTAGGGATTATGAGTGAAGTTTCCATCGGAATGAAACTCTTCCTAATAACCCGATGATATTCGTTCATTAATTTCTTTGTTTGTTTTAAGGTGTTATATTTGGTATCAATTCCTTTAAATCGTTATTTTAGGACGTCTTGGTATTGTTAGATTATCCGGGTTGGTTTATTTTCTTGTAATATCCGATTGTTTGCGTGTGGATACTTGGTTTGTGAGCCTAGGAAAAAGCGACCCCGGGGTCCCCATCCGATATGATGGACATATCTTGATGTAAGAAGTAGAGATGACGTAGTTTTCATTGTAAATATGTAATCGTTGGGCCTTAAAACGACGCTAAGGCGAGAATCGTGTTTAAGGCCCCCCGGAATAGTGAAATTTGTGATTGTTGGCGTTCGGGGATATTTTGATGGCTTACATGCCCATGAATAGCCCCGACGCGTGTTTATGCTTGATTTGATTTATGACACGAAATTGATTTCAAAGCTAAATGATAAGATTTTCATAAAATCAATCAAAGTAGGATATTAGAATCACGAGGTTAAAATTTGAGAAATGTTAATGAATGTCGATTCCTATCTAACGAGAAAGCTAAAGAAAATCGTTTTTAAACATCACAAAATTTGATTTTAGAAATAAGTAACGTTTTATTAAATCTTTGTGCATAGGGTGAAAGAGATTCTAGAAATTGCCCATCATTTTATGAAAGCAACGTATAGATCTCGATTCCTATTTAGACGAAGGTTTAAAACTCTTATTTTGCCAAAACGACACTTAATGAAAATCTCATAGTTTTGGACAATTGAAATCAAACCTTTCTCATAAAGAATAAAGCTTTCTCGTGTATACCGAAAAGATATTCCGAAGCATTCTCAAATTAAAACACGATTTTCCCTAAAATCCAAATGACTCTTTCATACAAACTCACCACAACATTCACATAGGCACACATACACACACACACGCGCACCTGCACACACACATTCATGAATTAAAGGATAGGAAAGCATCAAGATTGCGGTAACCGTGTTTCACGGAAGTCGAGGGGTGCCTAACACCTTCCCCTCACTTAAGCAAGCCCCCGAACTCTATGAATCTCAATTCGCAGACCAATTAATTCGGAGTCACATATGAGCCAGCGATTTATAAAAAAACGAAAATTCGGATGAGTTGGTACATCCATTTCAAATATACCAACTGGCGACTCTGGTTAATTGGCTCATCATAAAAACGACCTTTCAAAATCCCGTCGACATCAATGCCGACCTTTTCCAAACGTCATCTAAACCAAAAGGCTAAAATTGGAAAAGGAATAGAGAAAAGCGAAAACCCGGCGTCGACAGCTGGCGACTCTGCTGGGGACATTAGCGGGCTTAAGCCGCATTAAAATCTTGATACTCTCCTATCCTTTAAAATTTATGAATGTATGTGCGTGCAACATTTTTGCCTGTTTTACTTATTGTTGTGTGAATGTGTGCTTCTGTCCAATGAATGAATGATTGAATGGAGTTGATTTACCTTAAAGTAATCATTTACATACGGTGAGGACGATGAATGTGAATGTATGTTGAGATTGTACCTCCTCCTGAGGCGAACCCGTCGGTCGCTTATTACTGGACTCGAAGGGGCTGCTCCCCGGAGATGGCTCAGGAAACGCACCACTCAAATCCGCTCCAATCGAAAGGGCTCAAACGAGTAGATTGCGAAGATTTGGGAACCTTCATGCCGAAAAGCCCGTTGAGAGTAACCCTAGGATAGGTCAGCCCCAGATTAACCCAACGCAGGAAAAGTCTCATCATGCCCTTTTACGTTTATACCGTATAAATGTCATAATCCCATTGCAACATATTCATATATGCTACCCCTCGATGTCAAAAGAAAATACTAACCTCTGTGTTTTGCAGGGAACGGCACGGGAAGCATAATAAATCGTATCCAGCATGCATTATTTCAATAAAGGACCGCTAACGTGTTGTTTTGCAGAAAGAGATTAAAAAACCCAAAAACACCAAAAATTTATAGCTTTAGCATGCATCCGCATCCTTTCATTGCCCAAAGACTAAACTTCGAACCGTTTGCCTGCAGGATTGCTCCTCAAACCCGTTCGCAGTCTAAGACAGCCCAGGTCTCTACCTTTGCAAATGGCTGATCTTCCCAATCATAGTTCCATATCTCGGGAAGAGTTTGATGATTTTAAAAAAGCCAGATGATGGAAATGGCCACAATGCTAAAGGAACAGTTCTTGATCAGACAGGATCCGTCAAACCAAGGGATCGGCATAATAATTCCACCACCAGGGGATGACCAGAATCCTCCTAAAAATGGTGCAAACCTGCTTAACAGATGACCAACCCCGACTCAAGGACGAGCCAGTCATCCCAAAGGCCTGTTCCCATATCTAACAGGACCGTGATTGCTATCCCAGAGGAAGGGGACAACGGACGACCTTCGGAAAAAAATGAAACACATGGAGGAGACCATCCAATCTCTAAGAGGCATAGGCTCCCTGGGTAGGGTTTACATTACTCAGATCTGTGTGTCTTCCCCGGAACCAGATATCCAGAGAAGTTCCAAGGTCCCCGAGGAGTTCGAAAAAATACAATGGAAAGGGAGACACCCCTACAACCGCACTTGAAAATATACCCATTGGGAGAACTCGGGTCTTATGCCGAGGACGAGGGGCTGAGGATGCAGCTATTCCAGAAAAGCTTAACAGGGGAGGCAAGGATCTGGTATGCCCCCGCCTTGACAATGCCCTAATCCACCAAACTGGGAGGAGTTGGCCCATACCTTCTTAACCCAATACAGCTTTCAGGCCCAGATGGCCCCTGATAGATATCAAATGACAAAAATCAAGAAGCAACCAAAAGAATCTTTCAGGGACTATGCACAACGATGGAGGGGTATGGCTGCACAGGTGAATCCCCCAATGAACGAGGCGGAAATGGTAATGACCTTTGTGGACATTCAGGAGGCGCCCTATTATGAGCGGGTGATATCGGGGATTGGGAGACCTTTTGCCGAGATGATAAAACACGGAGAAATGGTGGACATGGGGTTAAAATCTGGTAAGATCCGGGACTTCACAGCTCTGGAAGTGGTTGCGGAGCAAATCCAGTGTGGAAACTATGGCAGCACTTCCCGTAGAATTCAACAGAAAAAGGAGGAAGATGTTTCCCTCATCCTGCAGGGATCATCTAGAAAGGCAGAGAACAATCCTCCAGTGCAAATACAGAGAATTGTGCCACCACCCGACAACATAATCTCAATTATCAAAGGTCGGGCGAACGAAGAAGATTTGAGACAGCAAGAGATCGGGTATTCACCCCGCTTGGGGAGCCCTCTTGAACAGATTTTGGCGGTATTGATAGCACAGAGAAGGATAGGCGATTTGGCACCCCCAATTGATCCGAAAGGAGGAGAATTTGATCCGAGTAAGAAGTGTGCGTACCATTCGGGTTCTCCTGGTCATGATACTCAGGAATGCTGGGCTCTGAAGCACAAAATTCAGAATATGATCGATAGCGGGAAGATCGTGGTAGAGCAGCCAGAGGTTATGAAGAAGGACCATGAGTAGATGCCAGTTGTTGTCCCTTATTTTAAAAATTTTGCATGATTATGTTATTTTGTCATGTTGTCTTAAAGATGATCATTGCAGGAAAATGCCTTATATATATGACAAATATTTTGTTTCATGCCAGGTGTACCAATTTGAGTGTCTCTTGCCTAACAAACGATTTTTCAAATTCGAAAGTTGACTACGATTTTGATATTGGGCTGGATTTTCGATTTAATGGGCATTGAGCAGGATGAGACAGATAATGACGGCACGCCTGACGAGATCAAAGGATGGGTCGAAGACAAACCCCAAACCCAACTCAAACCAAATCATCACCATACAAATTGGAACCCCTGACAAACCCAGAGAGCTCAAAATAGGAACAGATCTGACCCCTAGCCAGAAAAACAGAGCTGTTAAGCCAGTATGGAGATATCATTTGCCGATATGGGCAACCTGAGGCCTTAGTCTCCGACAATGCCAAAAATTTGAGCAGTACCCTTATGAAGGAATTATATGACCAGTTCAAGATCAAACACCTCAATGCTGTCATTTGCCGTCCTAAGATGAATGGGGCAGTGGAGGCTGCGAATAAGAATATCACGAAGTTCATGGCGAGAATTTCTGCTTAACTTGGGGGATGGCCGGATCTGCTACCTTTCTCCCTGCTGGGCGTACCGAAAATCGGTGCGTATTTCTACAGGGGCAACCCCCCTTTACGCTCTGGTATACGGAATAGAGGTAGTTCTGCCATTCGAGGTTGAGATGCTCAGATAAACGAGGAGGGTTGAATGCAAGGTCGATACGACCAATTGGCCCTAATTGATGAGAAAGGGGTGGCTGCTATTCCACTGCGGCCAGTTGTATCAGCAAAGAATCTCCCGATCTTACGACACAAAGATAAAGACCTCAGAAGTTCAAAGAAAAATGACCTAGTGCTAAAGAAAGGCATGCCTTATCAAAAAAAAAAAAAAAAAAAAAAAAAAAGCGAAGCCAAAGGGAACCTTTCCCCGAACTGAGAGGGGCCTTTAGTGATTAAGAATGTTAAATCCGGAGGAGCCCTCATATTGCCAAGAGAGGGATGGAGAGGTGTTTCCATAACCCCTCAATTCCGACTCGGTGAAGCGGGGTTCCATTAAAAAAAAAAAACAAAAAAAAATAAAAAAAAAAAAAAAAAAAAAAAAAAAAATAAAAAACCAATTCCCAACAACCAGAAAAGCCTTTGAAAGAACCCATCATCATCATCATTTTCCCGTCGTTCTTTGAAAGAACGAATACGTAGGACTGAATCTCCCGACTTGTGGGGGTACGTAGGCAGCCATCGTGGCACGGTCCCATTCCCTTACAAAATAATACTTTCTTCTGTCAAAACCAATTCCCAACAACCAGAAAAGCCTTCCTATACCCTCAAAACCTTCCCGAAGTCAGCCACCCTGATCAGCTTCATCTCAAGTGACATAACCCGGACCCAACCAAACACTTAGTCAAAAAAATCTAAGACTCAGTCCGATGAAATCAACAGGGTGTGTGCGGTAGTATCTGTCAAATCTCCATCAAGACTTGAGAAGAAAAAGAGGGCCAAGATATTAAAATCGTGGTTGACTGGATAAAATGAGGATCCGATGCACAAGGCAACGATACGAAAAAAAAAGGGGAAAATGACTGAATATAAATGCACTTATGTCTATTATATATAAGTCATTTCGTTACAAGATTTCCTTTTCGATAACAGATGAAACTGACATAATCTATGCAGGAGATAAAATGATCTACAGATCTGAAACTAACTTAAGCAGGATGGATAAAGTGGTGGATAGGTCTGAAGCATCGGCGTCCCCTGCAATCTACTGCCCCATCATGTCGATAACGATCCAATAAAGAAATGGCTCGGCTAACGGGTAGTAATCAAGGCCAGTCGGATCCGGCCATCCTCAGCCACCCGACTAGGGGCAAAATCAGCTGAGATGGAATCATATCTGGAGGACATATCCGTAGGACTCGGGGGGGGGGGGAATAAAATACCTCTGGGGCGGCGGTTGTCATCAGTGAAATCACTCAAGAGTCATCAAATACTCCAAACTGACTCAAACCAAACCATGGCAAAGTCTCGGTGCAACCATTGCACATAAGCAGATGTCCGAATGGGGCAAATCTCACTTCGCCCGACTATGAACTGAACAAAGCAGCAGAAAAGCCTGCCAAATGACCCTGGGAAGGGCTGATATCCAAGCAAAACCACCGACAAGTTGGTGAGCAACCTGGGAAGGCAATCCAAGCAAACCACGACAAGATGGTGAGCAACCCTGGGACGGGCTGATATCCAAGCAAACCACGACAAGTTGGTGAGCCAACCTGGGAAGGCATCCAAGCAAACCACGACAAGATGGTGAGCACCCTGGGAAGGGCTGATATCCAAGCAAACCACGACAAGTTGGTGAGCAACCTGGGAAGGCATCCAAGCAAACCACGACACGATGGTGAGCACCCTGGGAAGGGCTGATATCCAAGCAAACCACGACAGAGTGGTGAGCACCCTGGGAAGGCATCCCAAGCAAACCACGACAGAGTGGTGAGCAACCTGGGAAGGCATCCAACCAAATCACTACAAGATGGTGAGCACCCTGGGAAGGGCTGATATCCAAGCCAAAACCACGACAAGTTGGTGAGCAACCTGGGAAGGCATCCAAGCAAACCACGACAAGATGGTGAGCACCCTGGGAAGGGCTGATATCCAAGCAAACCACGACAGAGTGGTGAGCACCCTGGGAAGGGCTGATATCCAAGCAAACCACGACAGAGTGGTGAGCACCCTGGGAAGGCATCCAAGCAAACCACGACAGAGTGGTGAGCAACCTGGGAGGCATCCAAGCAAACCACGACAAGATGGTGAGCACCCTGGGAAGGGCTGATATCCAAGCAAACCATGACAAGTTGGTGAGCAACCTGGGAAGGCATCCAAGCAAACCACGACAGAGTGGTGAGCACCCTGGGAAGGCATCCAAGCAAACCACGACAGAGTGGTAGAGCAACACCTGAGAAGGCCTCCCCAAAGCAAACCACGACAAGATGGTGAGCACCCTTGGAAGGGCTGAGATCCAAACAAAACCGCCACAAGGTGGTGAGCAACCTGGGAAGGCATCCAAGCGAACCACTACAAGTGATGACATCTGTAGAACAGTCATCAAAAGACTGTACAGGAGTCAATTTTTTCTCCAATTTACATGTTGGGTCACATGCATGAATAGAATGATAATTCTGTCTGTGATCCATGAAATGAAAAAAAAAATCGGGCAGGTTAGGTGTCAAGGTCCTAGCCTATCAGAGTCAAAAGCGATGGCCGGCCAAAGAACGATGTACCAAGGACGAACTCCAAGGATGCCTCTCAAACTAGTCAGGAGGATAACGTCCTTTGATGACAATGCGATGGGATAAGGTGATCGCGAGACGAGCGACCGGGAGACGAAACCCGGCATTCGCAGGACAATCGACCGGAGATGAGACCCGGCGATTACAAGACGAGCGACCGGAGACGAGACCCGGCCCACTCACAAGGATAACCAACCGGCGACGATAACCGGGGGTTATGAGATGGGTGACCGGCGATGATACCCGGACCCCGACAAGGACGAGTCGACCCGACGACGATAACCGGCGATTACGAGATGGGTTGACCGGCGACGAAACCCGGCCCCGACGAGACGATCATCCGCATCGACACCCTGTTGGGAGTATTTTGCATCCATTGCATCTTACGTTGCATCATAAATCACAGGTGTTGCATTGTCATCCTTGAGCATTCCCATTCATGCATCGAGTGTCTATTCTTTATCCTGTTCATTTCATTTATCATTTCATAAACATGATAAAGAGGGGCAGCTGTAGACACCCAAATTTTGCACTTCGTATACTAACCTTGAACAGGAGGGCAAATTCGTCAAAAGGATCGGCATGCGAGAGCAAAAGATGGAAAAAAGTACGGACACTCGACGCCCACCCTGATAGTTTGCAGCCGAAATCGACATGATAGCAGGGCCCTATCCGAATTTGGCATTCCCGGAAGATATGGCGCACTTCTCAATGATTCCCGGACTGCAAAATACGAGCCTGTCCAGCAAAAACTGACGTTTGCGGCTCGAAAATTGAGGCGTGGCACGAAATTCGAGAAAGTCAAGCCCGCCTGCCGCGGATAGATCTGCGGCCAAAGTGAGTGCGCCAGCACGGGAAACCAGCAAATCAGCACTACCAGCTGAGTGCGATGGGAGGCGCGCCAGCTGGCCAGCCGCAGATCCATCCTGCGGCCAGCCGCAGATAGATCTGCGGCTGGCTCTGGCCAGCCTATTTAAGCCAGGCTTCAGGCAGCATTACAGGAGGTTCAGCAAAAAATTTGGAAAGAGGCAAGAATTCCAGCGGAAAACAGCAGCAAAACTCGGAAATTGAGGAAGAAATAGCATAAATCTTGCAATCAAATTGGAAGAAAAGAGAGAAAAAAGAGAGGAATAATTTTCTTTTGATTTGATTGTATCAAATAGTTTCTTTCCTTCTATTCAAATACATCAAGTTCACATCCATTTGGATATCAATTGCAAGGTGAAATCTCTTTTGTGATATCAATTTCTATCATATCATTTGATCAAATTAGATGCAATTTTTCATGTAACTTATTGATTGAACAATGAATTAGGGATTATGAGTGAAGTTTCCATCGGAATGAAACTCTTCCTAATAACCCGATGATATTCGTTCATTAATTTCTTTGTTTGTTTTAAGGTGTTATATTTGGTATCAATTCCTTTAAATCGTTATTTTAGGACGTCTTGGTATTGTTAGATTATCCGGGTTGGTTTATTTTCTTGTAATATCCGATTGTTTGCGTGTGGATACTTGGTTGTGAGCCTAGGAAAGCGACCCCGGGGTCCCCATCCGATGATGGACATATCTTGATGTAAGAAGTAGAGATGACGTAGTTTTCATTGTAAATATGTAATCGTTGGGCCTTAAAACGACGCTAAGGCGAGAATCGTGTTTAAGGCCCCGGAATAGTGAAATTTGTGATTGTTGGCGTTCGGGGATATTTTGATGGCTTACATGCCCATGAATAGCCCCGACGTGTGTTTTATGCTTGATTTGATTTATGACACGAAATCGATTTCAAAGCTAAATGATAAGATTTTCATAAAATCAATCAAAGTAGGATATTAGAATCACGAGGTTAAAATTTGAGAAATGTTAATGAATGTCGATTCCTATCTAACGAGAAAGCTAAAGAAAATCGTTTTTAAACATCACAAAATTTGATTTTTAGAAATAAGTAACGTTTTATTAAATCTTTGTGCATAGGGTGAAAGAGATCCTAGAAATTGCCCATCATTTTATGAAAGCAACGTATAGATCTCGATTCCTATTTAGACGAAGGTTTAAAACTCTTATTTTGCCAAAACGACACTTAATGAAAATCTCATAGTTTTGGACAATTAAAATCAAACCTTTCTCATAAAGAATAAAGCTTTCTCGTGTTATACCGAAAAGATATTCCGAAGCATTCTCAAATTAAAACCACGATTTTCCCATAAAATCCAAATGACTCTTTCATACAACATCACCACAACATTCACATAGGCACACATACACACACACACGCGCACCTGCACACACACATTCATGAATTAAAGGATAGGAAAGCATCAAGATTGCGGTAACCGTGTTTCACGGAAGTCCGAGGGGTGCCTAACACCTTCCCCTCACTTAAGCAAGCCCCCGAACTCTATGAAATCTCAATTCGCAGACCAATTAATTCGGAGTCACATATGAGCCAGCGATTTATAAAAAAACGAAAATTCGGATGAGTTGGTACATCCATTTCAAATATACCAACTGGCGACTCTGGTTAATTGGCTCATCATAAAAACGACCTTTCAAAATCCCGTCGACATCAATGCCGACCTTTTCCAAACGTCATCTAAACCAAAAGGCTAAAATTGGAAAAGGAATAGAGAAAAGCGAAAACCCGGCGTCGACAGTCAGGTCAGACGATATGTGCTTGATGAGAGGTGGCTTTATACCGGACACTTCCCCGATGACCACGGCCACATCGCCCGAGTCTCCCTTCATACCCTCCTTAGGAATAATCAACCCTGCCCAATCGATGATAGGCACACTTTGCTGGGCTCCTGGTGTGGCAACATTCGTCCCCTCTTCATTGCTTATCAATTGTCCGGGGATATAGCACTGGGTTTCGAACTCTTCCGCGATTTCCTGTAGGAAACTTTCCCTTTTGGCTAATTCATCATTTGTGGGGGACAAATCTTCACCCCCTGCTCTAGTCACAGGCTCGCTAGTCCCCTGCTTATTGTTGACCGGGGTCACCGGGCTGCCAATCAATCGAATCGGGCCTATGCCCTGACGGCCTCTCCATGTTATACCTCCATGATATCCCAAACCGGCCTTGCCTATCTGATGGGGCAGTTGAATGGGCTTGGTGATTCCTTGACTGCTTCTTCCCAACCCTTGTCCAGGCTAAAACTTCATCCTTATCATTTCCTTTGCAACAAAAGTAAGTTCTGGAGAGACCCTTGGCTTCACGGCCGGAGCCCCCAAGCATCTGTATTGGGGAGTGCTAATCTCTAGTGCCTGAAAACTGGCTGGTGCCGCCGACTCATCCACATTGATCACTGGTAGGCCACCCCTGGGAGGAGAATGGTCATCACATTCGGCCGAGATTGTTACCAGATTCCCATTGATGATTAGCTTGATTTGTTGATGGAGCGTAGAAGGCACTGCCCCGGCCATGTGTATCCACGGCCTCCCCAGCAGCAGGTTATAACTGGCGGTGATGTCTAGGACCTGGAAAGATATATCAAAAGTACAGGGACCTATTTCCATTGGTAATTCTATTTCCCCAATTGTATCCCTTCGGGAACCATCGAAAGCTCGCACCACCACGTGACTGGCCTGTAGGCGCTTGGGATTAATGTTCATCTTCTGCAATGTGCTGAGGGGACAAATATTCAATGCCGATCCCCCATCAATCAATACCCCATTCATGATATACCCCGAGGAGATTACCGCAATATGTAGCGGTTTCCGGTGTCCCCTTCCTTCCTTGGGTATGTCCTCATCTGCAAAGGATATCACGTCGCTCTCCATCAAATGGCCCACCAGCTGGCCGAAACCTTCCTCACTAATTTCCTTGGGCACGTATGCCTCCTCCAGAACCTTCGTCAAAGTTTTGCAATGCTTATTGGATGACAACACCAGGTCCATGACTGATGTTAAGGTTGACTCCTCATTTAAAATCTGAATCCCCCTCGTTTCCGGGTGATCCATCCTTTTTAAGAACTCTATGGCCCTTTCTTCGGAAATCTCTTCATTTTTTTCCCTTTGGTTCTCAAGGACTCGCCCGGGAAGGTATAAGGGGTTCCCCTTTGTCGTCACAGAAGCATAACTGGCCGCTTCCTCTGGCGTTCCCCCATAATTCCAGGGTACCGTCTTTAGACTACTGATAGGGATTTGCGGTCTTGCTGCCAGAATGATGGGTTTCGGTGCCGCCAATTTGACGGGTCCCTCCGGGGTATTTCCACTTACACCCATCAATCGAATGGGCGCTCCCCGTGCATTCCCATGACTGCTTATCACGTTGGTCATTTCATCCATTTTCTGCACATAGTTCAGCCATGACGGCCCCTCGACTTCACTGTCATCCGTCATATTGACCCCCCCTCCATCATGTCTTGGCAGGGGGTTTGCTTTAACATTCGGGGAGTCTGGCTGTTCCACCACAATTTCCCCACTGTCAATCAGGTTTTGGATTCGATGCTTCAACGTCCAACAGTCTTGTGTATCATGGCCAGGGGAACTGGAGTGGTATGCACATCGCTTGCTCGGGTCAAACCTTCTACCCTTTGGGTCACTCGGTGGTGCCAAACCAACTATTTTCTTTTGGGCTACTAATACCGCTAATACTCGTTCAAGTGGCTCCCCGAGCGGGGTGAATACTCGATTTTGCGAGGCCTCATATCTCCTTCGTCCCTCTGCTCTTTGATCTGTGAAGTTGGGCTGCCGGGATGGCCCTACCCTCTGCACCTGTACCGGAAGATGGCTTTCTGCCTTTTTGGACGAGCCCTGAAGGATGAGGGAAACGTCCTCCTCTTTTTTCTTTTGCACCCTTCGGGAAGTGCTGCCATAATTACCGCTTTGGATCTGTTCGGCAGCCGTTTCCAAAGCCGTGAGATCCCGAATTTTGCCGGATTTCAAACCCATGTCCACCATTTCTCCGTGTTTTAACATTTCGGCGAAAGGTCTACCAATCCCTGATATGACTCGTTCATAATACGGAGCCTCTTGAATGTCTACAAAAGTCATCACCATCTCCGATTCGCTCATCAGAGGGTTCACTTGCGCGGCCATGCCCCTCCATCGTTGCGCATATTCCCTGAAGGATTCCCTAGGCTGCTTCTTAACTTTTGTCATTTGGTACCTGTCAGGGGCCATCTGGGCCTGAAAGCTGTATTGGGTTAAGAAAGTATGGGCCAATTCCTCCCAGTTGTGGATTTCGGGCGTTTGTCAAGGCGGGCATACCAGATCCTCGCCTCCCCTGTTAAGCTTTTCTGGAATAGCTGCATCCTCAAACCCCCTCGTCCTCGGCATAAGATCCGAGTTCTCCAATGTATATTTTCAAATGCGTGTAGGGGTCTCCCTTTCCATTGTATTTTTCAAACTCGGGGACTTTGAACTTTTCTGGATATCTGGTTCCGGGGAAAACACACAGATCCGAGTAATTGACCCTACCCAGGGAGCCTATGCCTCGCAGAGATTGGATGGTCTCCTCCATGTGTCTCATTTTTTCCCGAAGGTCGTCAGTGTCCCCTTCCTCTGGGATAGTAATCACTGTCTTGTTAGGTATGAGAACGGCCCTTGTAATGACTGGCTCGTCCTTGAGTTGGGGTTGGTCATCTTTACCCAGGTTTACAATATTTTTAGGAGGATTCTGGTCACCCCCTGGTGGTGGAATATTATGTGGTCCTTGGCTTGGCGGATCCTGTCTGAGTAAGAACTGCTCTTTTAGCATCGTGGCCATTTCCATCATCTGTTTCTTGAAGTCATCAAACTCTTCCCGAGATATGGAACCATGATTAGGAAGATCAGCCATTTCAGATGTAGAATTTTGGGCTTTCTTAGACTGCGAACGTCTTTGAGGAGCAATCCTACAAAACAACGGTTCGAAGTTTAGTCCGGGGAAATGAAAGGATATGGATGCATGCAAAAGCTGTAACTTTTTGTGCTTTGGGTTTTTTAATCTTTCCCTGTAAAACAGAAAGTTAGTAGTCCTTTAATGCAATAACCAACGCTAAACATGCTTTATTATGCTTCCCCAACTATTCCCTGCAATTCACAGAGGTTAGTAATCTCTTTTGACACGGGAAAGGGGTACATGAATATTGAATGAGATCATGACCTTTAGACATATAAACGTAAAAAGGCATGAAGAGACTTTTCCTGCATTGGGTTAATCTGAGGATGACCTATCCTAGGGTTACTCTCACGGGCTTTTCGGCATGAAGGTCCCCAAATCTTCGCAATCTACTCGTTTGAGCCCTTTCGATTGGAGCGGATTTGGGTGGTGCGTTTCCTGAGCCATCTCCGGGGAGCAGCCCCTTCGAGTCCAGTAATAAGCAACCGACAGGTTCGCCTCAGGAGGAGGTACTCTCTCAACATACATTCACATTCATCGTCCTCACCGTATGCAAATGATTACTTAAAAGTAAAGCAATTCTATTCAATCATTCATCTATTTGGACAAAACACACAATCACACAACAAAAGAAACAAAAAAAATCAAAATATCGCATGCATACACATTTTTATGAATTTCAAAGGATAGGATAGCATCAAGAAATGAACGCGGCTTAAGCCCTCTAGTTCCCCAGCAGAGTCGCCAGCTGTCGACGCCGGGTTTTTCTCGTCTCTTTTTCTTTTCCTATTTTAGCCTTTTGGTTTTGGTGATTTGGGGGAAAAGGTCGGCCTTGATGTCGACGGGGTTTTGAAAGATCGTTTTTTATGATGAGCCAATTAACCAGAGTCGCCAGTTGGTATATTTGAAATGGATGTACCAACTCATCCGAATTTTCGTTTTTTTATAAATCGCTGGCTCATATGTGACTCCGAATTAAATGGTCTGCGAATCGTGATTCATAGAGTTCGGGGGCTTGCTTAAGCGAGGGGAAGGTGTTAGGCACCCCCCGACTTCCGTGAAATACGGTTACCGCAATCTTGATGCTTTTCCTATCCTTTAATTCATGAAACGTAAATGCGTGCGTGTGTGTGTGTGTGTGCCTAAATGAAAGTTGTGGTGAGTTTGTATGAAAAAAATCATTTGGATTTTTTAGGGAAAAATTCGTGCTTTAGTTTTGAGAATGCTAAAAAATGTCTTTTCGGTATTTACGAGAAAACCTTATTTTCTTATTGAGAAAGATTTGATTTTAAATTGAGAAAAGCTATGAGATTTTTATTAAGTGTTTGTTTTGGTAAAACGTGAGTTTGTTAAACCTTAGCCAAAATAGGAATCGAGATTTATACGTTGCTTTCATAAATGATAGGCAATTTCTAGAATCTTTCGCCCTATGTATCAAGGTTTAGTAAAACGTTTACTTCTCTTTATAAAACCATTTTTTGTGACATTTGGAAACAACTTCCTTTTAGCTTTCTCGTAAAATAGGAATCGACTTTCATTAGCACTTCCCATTTTTTAGCCTCGTGATGCTAATATCCTACTTTGATTAATTTTAGCAAAATCTTTATTGTTTTGGCTTTGAAATCCTTTTATGGGGTGTCACAAATCGAACTAAATATCAAATGCGTAGGGGGCTATTCATGGGCATGTAAGCCATCAAAATATCCCCTAACGCCGACAATCACATATTTCACTATTACGGGGCCTTAAACCCGATTCTCGCTCTAGCGTCGTTTTAAGGCCCAACGATTACATGTTACAACAAAACTAGTACCTTGCATCCATTACATATATCAAAACGTCCATCATCGGATTTGGACCACGGGGTCGCATTCCTAGGCTCACACCCGAGATTACTACATACCGGCAAAATGAATACTACAAAACTAAACAACACGGATTTGCCTAATACACCATGATATCCGAAAAATGATAATCTAAATAAATTACATCCAATAAATCACCATAAATAAGCTAGAAATTACACCAATTGGATATCCTCGGGTTATTAGGAAGAATTTTGTTCCGATGGAACCCTCACTAATAATCCCTAATCCGTGATTTCACGTCAATGTTCAAGAACAACTACATTCAAAATAATTCGGATGACAAAAAAACTTGACAAAAAATGGTGTAACAAAATGCTAAAACAAATGATTTTTCACCTTGCAAATAATCCCCACAATATGTATGGATTTGTGTATTGAGTAGAGTAGAAAATATGAGATGTAATCTCACAAGATGGGTACAATTTCTCACTATTTCTCACTCCTTTCTTTCTTAATTCTTGTTGTTTTGTTGCTGTTTTTTCTTCCTTCCCGAGCTGCTGCTGCTGCTGGATTTTTTTTTCTTCTTCCTCTCTCTTTTTTTTTTGTTCCTGTATGCGAAATGGCCTGATAAGGGACTGCCAAGGGCAGCCGCAGATTGATCTGCGGCTGGCCGCAGATTGATCTGCGGCTGGCCCTTGGTTCTCCCCCCAGCCGCGCTCGAGTCCCGTGCGCTCGAGTCCCGTGTCGTCTCGAGTTCCGTCCTTGACCGCGGATTGATCTGCGGCTGACTGTGCTGATTTTCTCATTTTCCGCACCTCGTCTCGATTTCCGTGTCGTACCGTTGATTTCCGTTGAAGGGCTTGCATTCTGCAGTCCAGAAATTGCCGAAAAACGTGCCATGCCGTCCGGGTAAGCGCAGCGATCAGTAACTGACTCCCGACATTTGCGCGTCGTCGTGTCGGCCTCGATCTCGTCCAGTGGAGATGGCTTTGAGTTTCATCTTTATGTCCTCCCTCCATTCTCGTGGGCCGGGTCCGTGGACGAATTTGCCCTCCTGTCAGGGTTAGTATAGGAAGTGCAAAATTTGGGTGTCTACATCCGTCGTACTTGAATGTATCATAAATCTCCAAAAAACTGATCAAATGTTCATTCGGGTCATCATTAGGCAAACCCCCACATTGTACCGAATTCTAAATCATCTGGATTGTACCTAGTTATATTTAGAAATTGTTCGCTTGAATCGTCGGCCTTCAAATGCTTAATTGGATTTCTGTCACTAACGACATAGCATAATCTCGTAACACTTTTTGTTCTTCTGCAGCCATGATCTCTAGGTCTTGCATTTTCATACAAAATTTAAGAATGCCTACAAAAGAAATACAATAGTAAAAATTACGTTTAAACTAAGATTAAATTAATTGTAATTAATACTAGAAAAATTACTATAATTATTCCCCTACAACGACGCCAAAAACTTGTTGTCCAAAAATGATATTGACAATTCACGTGCAAGTATACACGATCAACAAGTAATATGGTAATAAGTAGAGTATCGTTCCTAAGAGGAATAATTTAATAAAATTGACCAACTACTAATTTTCTACCAATTCCACTTTATTTAAACAGGTGAATTAAGATTTGTAAACTATTAACGTAAAATAAAACTAAATGATCTAACAAAGACTAACACAGATTAATATTCAATTTAAATGAATAAATCACAATTTCCCCCAACGCCTCGTCTACATCGACTTACTCTCTCATTCAGTAAATTAACCCTATCAAGTTGTTAATTAAGAATGTAAAATTATTCACCCAACCTCTTCCAATGACTGGATAAACATATCAACCCTAATTACTCCATTATATTCCCATGTGAAATAATTAAGAACAGATTTATTAAACACTGATTCTCATATAAGTTACATACGGTATATAGGTATATTCCTATCCTATACACTACTTATGTTATTCAATCCAAGAAGAATAATCACAACACATGCTATCATATTCAGATCTTCACCCTAGATTCTATTTTCCAATAACAATTAGGATATCACATTAATTGTTGGCCAAACAATTATAACATGAAGCACATAATATGATAAACAACTTGCATATGATCAATAATAATCAAAACGAGAGTAATTCAATTTAAACTAATCATTGGGTTTTATTGCAATCTTAAAAAGAAATTTAGTTCATATCGTGGAAAGAAAGCATCATCATAATATCCATAAACATCCTTGAAGTATAAAAATCAAAGAGAAGAGTAGAGAATAAATATGTATAGCAGCTTCAATCCCCGTTCCGTCTTTAATCTCTGTTCTTCTTTGTGCACTTTTTTTCACAATTTCTAGATTCTCGAAATTAAGGTCTGAAACATCTCCCCTTCTAAGTCACACTAATATGATGGATATATATCTTCTGGCTTTTTTTTAAACTTTTCATCCTACTACAATTCCACATGGTAAGTGTTTTTATTTCCTTGGGAGAGTAACCATCAGTCAAACTTAAGCTACTAGCAACAGACGCGCGCGTGCAAAGCCCTAATGCGCCCAACTCCTGTTGCGCGCACTGCGGCCCTTAGCTTCATGCGCCACAGCACTGCTTAACTTCCATGTGCTACAACATCCGTCTCTATGTGCCTAAGCACCTCCTTAATGTCCCTGCACCGCGACGCTTCTACTCAAACGCTTAGGCACTTGTTGCCTGCTATGCACGTGCATGCTCCAAGTCGTGCCAAACCTTACCCCTAGCTGCCCATACCGACCAACTACTCTTGCTTTGCTTATACCAACATCCCACCATGTCATATCATGCCACACACCGCCAACGCTTACATGCCAATCACATTTTTCTATGTTTTGCCAGGCAATTAAGACTGATATCACATAAGTTACTATCTTGCACACCATTTCCAGTTCGACTTCAATTCCTACACAAAACATTAAAATGCATAAAAAATGAACCAAATATACTCAAGAATTCAGATTTCTTCCAGCCAATTGCACTCAATTTGTAGGTATAAAACTCACTCATCACAAGATTGCCCTGTAATTGGATATTCCACTTAATCCTTCCCCATAATTCCAAGGAACTGTCTTCAGACTGATTATTGGTTGTTATGGTATTGCTGATAAGATGATTGGTTGGGATCTCGATACTTCCACTGGGTTGTCATTCTTATCTTCTTTGGTGAATCCCTTTATCATAATTAGTTCTCCTTTTGTTTCACAAATACTTGATGAGTGGGTTTTATACCTATGAATTAGGTATTGTTGAGCTTAATTATTGTTATTCTTAAGTGTTTTTAGTATCATTTTATTTGTTTTTGTGTTTATTTATTGTAGGATGGAGTTGGAGGGGCATATAAGTCATTTGGTGAAGAAAAGAATTAAAAAGGATTAAAAATTGGGATGAGTGGCATTTTTATAAATATATTCTCCTGGTCAAGTGCTCTAGGCACTTGGATTTGAATAGGATGAGCGCTCTAGGCGCTCTAATGCAGAATGTGAAGGTTTTGTGCGGCTGTGAGGAAATATTGAAGCCAAGTAGGAATCTGAATGAGGGTTTTATTAATGTATGAAGGAGAAGACTTCAGAACAGAACGTAACAAGGGATTTTGCAGAGAAAACAATGAGGAGAACACGAAGGAGATTTGCAGAGCTTGAAGATCAAGACAGAGATTGGGAGCGACTTTATAGTTTCTTCTATCCCTTTCTTTTATCTTTAATTTTTTTAATCTTTGGGATATTTTTATTTATTATCTGGATGATGTTTTCTTTTATTGTTATGAACTAAACTTTCAATTAAGATTGCAACGGAACTTAGTATATAATTTAGATTGATGCTTTCTATTTAATTTAAGTTAATCACTCTTGAATCATTTATCATATCTTGTGTTTATTGATTAATTGTCTGATCAACAATTAGTGGGATAATTTATACAAAATTGGAAGATGGAGTATAGATTTAGATCTAGGATATGATAGTATCTGTTCATGTAATCTGAATAAGATTAATATGATTAGCGTATAGGATAGGAATATACCTATATGTCTTTTGCAACCATTAAAAGAATTTGTGCTTGAAATCCTAATTAACATAATTCACATAGGAATATAGTGAGTTAATTAATTAGGGTGTTCCTTGTAATTCTGTTGTTTCATTGTTGGATTTATAAGGATTTGTTCATGTGTCTATCGGAAGAAGTGCGTGAATAACATAAAGAATTCTTGGTTAGCGATTCATTGTAATTAATTAATTAAATAGGAAGTGTATTAGTTTAAATAAAATACTAAGGGAAGTTGTAATCTTAAACTATCATCTCTGCATTTATTCTTGCGATTTCATAATTCAGTAGTTAATTTTGTTAATTTAGTTCTCAAGATCACATATATTATTCGTAGTTTAAATAAGATTAATTGAGTTAGAATTAGTAATTGATAAATATTTACATATTTTCTCGTAGGAACGATACTCTACTTACTCTTTATTACTTGTTGACCACGTATACTTGCGTGTAAATTGTCAATACCAATTTTGGACAACAAGTTTTTGGTGCCGTTGCCGGGGAAATTATTTTAATAATTTATCATTTTTTTTATTTTTTTTTATTTTTATTTTTTATTTTTATTTTTTTTCAAGCAATCACTAAGCATAGGGGTCCTTAAGCAATCACAAGGTTATTTAAAACATTTAAATCCTTTTTAAACCGTTCCCTAGGAATTCAAATAAGTTTTTCCTTTTTAGTGAATGCATTTTATGCTCCATCTCACTTTCTTTTGAACGAGTGCGTTTTACTCTCCCTCTCATTGCATGTGTTTATGAGTGAGTGCGTTTTACGCTCAATCTCAACCCACCACATGATCTATTCTTTTAATTGGGAAAGATTCAAAAAAAATTAACCTTTTTTTAGACATACTTACACCCCTAGATCCCCCAAACTTAGATCACTGCTTGCTTTTGTTTTAATGGGTGTTTCACCGATATTATCAAGTTTTAACCCAAGACTTTCTACCAGAAGAAAATTATGTAACAATTTGAATTAAATTGATCAAAACAATTGATTATGTGCTTTTCTTGATTAACAAGCATTCAGACAAGATCAACCTCACTTCATAGTCAAAGTCATCACTAAGCACTAGTTTTCAATTCTTCTTAAGTTAAAACCATCAATCCAATCTTATCATTGGCCACATTAGACACTATATCAATTTATGCTTATTTCATGAAACTAGATGCATAACACAACCTAAACAATTAACATGCAACTACTAATGCAACTACAAGCAACATGCCTAATTTAATGAAACAAAATCAAACATGATTTAAAATTATATACACATGAACATGAGCCTAATCTATATGCACATAATCCAATTAGGAATTTGAATGAGGGTTTTATTAATGTACGAAGGAGAAGACTTCAGAACAGAACGCAACAAAGGATTTTGCAGAGAAAACAACGAGGAGAACATGAAGAGACTTTATAGTTTCTTCCATCCCTTTCTTTTATCTTTAATTTTTGTAATATTTGGGATGTTTTTATTTATTATCTGGATGATGTTTTCTTTTATTGTTATGAACTAAACTTTCAATTAAGATTGCAATGGAACTTAGTATGTAATTTAGATTGATGCTTTCTATTTAATCTAAGTTAATTACTCTTGAATCATTTATTATATCTTGTATTTATTGATTAATTATCTGATCAACAATTAGCGGGATAATTTATACAAAATTGGAAGATGGAGTATAGATTTAGATCTGGGATATGATAGTATTTGTTCATGTAATCTGAATAATATTAATATGATTAGCGTATAGGATAGGAATATACCTATATGTCTTTTGCAACCATTAAAAGAATTTGTGCTTGAAATCCTAATTAACATAATTCACATAGGAATATAGTGAGTTAATTAATTAGGGTGTTCCTTGTAATTCTGTTGTTTCATTATTGGATTTATAAGGATTTGTTCATGTGTCTATCGAAAGAAGTGCGTGAATAATATAAAGAATTCTTGGTTAGCGATTCATTGTAATTAATTAATTAAATAGGAAGTGTATTAGTTTAAATAAAATATTAAGGGAAGTTGTAATCTAAAACTATCATCTCTGCATTTATTCTTGCGATTTCATAATTCAGTAGTTAATTTTGTTAATTTAGTTCTCAAGATCACATATATTATTCGTAGTTTAAATAAGATTAATTGAGTTAGAATTAGTAATTGATAAATATTTACATATTTCCTCATAGGAACGATACTCTACTTACTCTTTATTACTTGTTGACCACGTATACTTGTGTGTAAATTGTCAATACCAATTTTGGACAACAAGTTTTTCGCGCCGTTGCCGGGGAAATTATTTTAATTTTTTATCATTTTTTTTATTTTATTTTTATTTTTATTTTTATTTTTCTTTCAAGCAATCACTAAGCATAAGGGTCCCTAAGCAATCACAAGGTTATTTAAAACATTTAAATCCTTTTTAAACCCTTCCCCAGAAATTTAAATAAATTTTTTCCTTTTTAGTGAGTGTATTTTATGCTCCATCTCACTTTCTTTTGAACGAGTGCGTTTTACTCTCCCTCTCGTTGCATGTGTTTATGAGTGAGTGCGTTTTATGCTCCATCTCAACCCACCACATGATCCATTCTTTTAATTGGGAAAGATTCAAAAAACATTAACCTTTAAATAAGATCACAGATATTATTTGTAGTTTAAATAAGATTAATTGAGTTAGAATTAGTAATTGATAAATATTTACATATTTCCTCGTGGGAACGATACTCTACTTACTCTTTATTACTTGTTGACCACGTATACTTGCGTGTAAATTGTCAATACCAATTTTGGACAACAATACTAGTTATCATGTCGCTACCTCGTCTAAACCATCCATTCTTCGTAGATACCTCAGGGTCTTCCCATCATCTCCTAACTCAATCATATTCACACTTGCTCCATTATATTTTGGCAAAGGGTTAATAGTGACGTTGGGTTGATCGAGCTGCTTGACCACTATGTTTTCATTTTTGATTAAATTTTAGATCTTATGTTTCAAGGACCAACAATCTTGAGTGTCATGCCTTGGAGACCTCAACTGATAAGCACGTCGCTTGACTAGATCATAAATTTTGCCTTTCATATCTATCAATGAAGATAACACAGTGATCTTCTTCTAGGAAACTAGTAATGCCAAGATATTTTCCAAGGAATCCCTCAAATGTGTAAATTTATAGTTTCAACTATTCTTAAATTTCCTTCTCCCATCATTGTTTTGATTAAATGTCAGTTGTTATGGGGGTAGATTATTCCTTGTGCACAGATTGGGGGGTTATTTTTGGCTCCTCTAGATTATCCATGCAAAATGAGGGAGACATCCTCCTTTTTCTTCTTCTGATTTCTCTTAGAACTACTTCTATAATTCCCTGTTCGAAGATGCTCGGCTACAGCTTCCAAAACCATGAAATCCTTAATTTTCCCTAATCGCAACCCAATTTTAGCTATGTTTCCATGTTTGATTATCTCCGAGAATGGTTCTACAATTCGCACCAATACCCTCTTATAATTGGGCGCTTCTTATGTATCTATAAAAGTCATGACCATCTCATTTTAGTCCATGGGTGGATGGACTTGTGCTACCAACTTCCTCCACCGTTGGGCATACTCTCAAAAAGATTCATTGGGCTGCTTCTTAACTCGGGACATTTGATAGGAATCTAGAGCCATCTGAGATTGGAAACTATATTGGGCTAGGAAAGCATGTACAAGATCTTCCCAACTTTTTTTGAATAGCTAGCCTGGCATACCAGGTTCTGGCCTCCCTAGTTAAGCTTTTCTAGAATAGCTGTATTCTTAAACTCTCAACCTCAACATAAGACCTTAATTCCCTAATGTATAATTTTAAATTTGTATAAGGATCTCCTCATCTATCATATTTCTCAAAGTTCGACACCTGAAACTTGTCTGGATATCGAGCACCCGGGAAAATACAGAGATCTGAGTAGTTGAAACTTCTATACGATCCAACACATTTGATAATGCGCAAGGTATCTTATATCTTTCTCATCTTCTTCTTGATCATTGTGTCCTCCTTATCATCAGGGAAATGAATAATTTTCTTTACCGAAATATTAGTTCAAGGATATAAGGTTTGTTCACTACCGAATAGAAAAATTGGGGTCGGTGATCCCGTAGACCCAGGGATTTGGACATTATTGGTCAAAGATGGTGTTGGGCTCCAGATGAATTGGATAGTCATAACTGCATACTAGTTCTAAACTCTGGGTTAATTTACACTGCTCCTTCATCAAATTTGCCATTTCGACCATTTATTTCTTGAAGTTATCAAATTCTTCCCTAGATATAGGGATAGGGTTAGTATTTGGTGCTTCTGAGGTAGACATCTTGAGTGGTGGAGTTCTTACTTTTTGGGCTCGTAAACGGGTTCTCAGACCAATCTGCATACAAACCGACAAACTTTAGTTCTGGAAAATGAAGAAAATAGATGCATGCTAATATAATTGCATGTTTTAGGGGTTTTTTTTTAATCTTTTCTTGCAATATAGAGTTAGTGTTGGTATCATGACAGGAACAAGATTATAAAATTATGGGAAGATACAGGATGATGCTTTCCATTCCCTTTTTACGATGCCTCTTTTATTAAGCTAGTAATACGAGAGGGTTAAGCATGATGACATCTTACTATACAAGAGCACAGAGTAAAAGGGTATGAAGAGACTTTCTGTAACGTTGGGTTTATCTGATGTTGACCTACCTTAGGGTTATTCTCGTGGGCTTTTCGGCATAAAGGTCCCCAGATTTTCGTAATCTTTTAATTGGAGTAGATGCACTCTTTCGACTAGAGCAGATCTTAGTAGATGCCTTTCCTAAACCTCACTGAGGAACACCCCTTTGAGTCCAGTAATCACACATCCAATGGGTTCGCCTCTTGGTGGAGGAATCACACAGCATACATTCATATACATTAAGCTAGGGGAAGGTGTTAGGCATCCCCTGACTCTGTGAAACACGGTTATTGCTTTTCTAATATTTTCTTTTTGAATAAATCGTCTCGAGAAGTGTGAGGTGTGTGCATTGTGTTCTGCACCTCGGTGAGTTATGTCGTTGGGAAAAACAGAGGGTATCGTCTCCTAGAGTCAAGTCAAATCGTCAACTAGAAAACATAAGATATCATTTTCTATGTCATATAAGTTGTGGTGAAAGGGGGAGATCTAGGGTTTCGTTTCCTAGAGTCGAATCGAAGAGATAATCTAAGGTATTGTCTCCCAAACCATATAAGTCATCTAGATGTCGACGCCGGGAGGAATCGCTTACGCGGGGGTTGTAACCCTTTCCAATTTTTAGCCTTTTTGTTAGATGCCTTTTTGGAAAAGGTCGGCATTAATGTCGACGGGGTTTTTAAAGATTGTTTTTATGATGAGCCAATTTAACCAGAGTCGCCAGTTGGTATATTTGAAATGGATGTACCAACTCATCCGAGTTTTCATTTTTATAAATCGCTGGCTCATATGTGACTCCGAATTAATTGGTCTGCGAATCGAGATTCATAGAGTTCGGGGGCTTGCTTAAGTGAGGGGAAGGTGTTAGGCACCCCTCGACTTCCGTGAAGCACGGTTACCGCAATCTTGATGCTTTCCTATCCTTTAATTCATGAAATGTGTGTGTGCGTTTATGTGTGTTTTTGCCTATGTTAATGTTGTGGTGATCTTGCATTAAAGTATCATTTTGATTATGAGGGAAAATTGTGTTCTAATTTGAGCATGTCTTTAGAACGTCCATCGGCTTAAACGAGAAAGCCTTTTATGAGAAAAAGGATTGATTTTAATTAGCAAAAACTATGAGATTTTCATTAAGCGTCGTTTTGGCAAAACAAGAGTTTTAAACCTTCGTAAAAATAGGAATCGAAATCTATACATTGCTTTCATAAAATGATGGGCAACTTCTAGGATATCTTTCACCCTACGCACCAAGATTTAATAAAACGTTATTTTATTTTATAAAACCATTTTTTGTGACATTTGAAAACGACTTTCTTTAGCCTTCTCGTTTAATAGAAATCGACATCCATTAACACCTCCGAATTTTTAGCTACGTGATGCTAACCTCCTAGTTTGCTTGATTTTAAGGAAAAAAACCTTCATCGTTTAATCTTTGAAATCATTTTTCGTGTCACAAAATCCAATCAAGCATAAACACGCGTCGGGGCTATTCATGGGCATGTAAGCCATCAAAATAACCCCAAACGCCCACAATCACAAGTTTCACTATTTCGGGGCCTTAAACACGATTATCGCCTTGGCGTCGTTTTAAGGCCCGACGATTACATATTTACAATAACGGATACATCCACCCGATTACATACATTCAAAAATGTCCATCATCGGATTTGGACCCCGGGGTCGCATTCCTAGGCTCACATCCGAACTTATTGCACAACCGCCAAATGGATATAACGAAAATAATAATCAACAACGGGATGCCTAGCACTCTAGGACATCTTACAATGACGATTGAAATACATTACGAATGATACATTTCCATAATAGTTAAAATTTGCACCAAAACGGATATCATCGGGCTATTAGGGGGAATTTCATTCCGATGAGACCCTCACTAATAGTCCCTAACCCATGGCATCACAATAATATGTAAGAAAAAAAACTACATTTAAGGTAATTTGGATGACCAAAAGCTCAACAAAATTAGCATAACAAAATGCTAAGAACAAAGGGTTTTTTACCTTGCAATTAATCCCCACAATATGTATGAATTTGTGTATTGAGTAGAGTAGAAAATATGAGATATAAATCTCACAAAATAGGTACAATTTCTTACTAGTTCTCACTCTTTTCTCTCTTAATTTTTGCTGTTTTCTTCCTATTTTTCTTCCTCTCCCCGAACTGCTGCTGGCTTCTGCTGAATTCTTCTTCTTTTTTCCTGTATGCGAACTGGCCCTAATATAGCACTGCCAAGGGCAGCCGCAGATCTATCTGCGGCTGGCCGCAGATATATCTGCGGCTGGCCCTTGGTTCTCCCCCCAGCCGCGCTCGAGTCCCGTGCGCTTCGAGGTCCCGTGCTGCCTCGAGTTCCGTCCTTGGCCGCGAATTGATCTGCGACTAACTGTGCTGATTTTCTCGTTTTCCGTGCCTCGTCTCGATTTTCGTGTCGTACCGTTGGTTCCCGCTGACGGGTTTGCGCTCGGCAGTCCGGAGGGAAAAACCGTCGGGAAACGTGCCACGTCATCCGGGTAAGCACAGTGATCAGTAACTGACTCTCGACATTCGCTTGTTGTCGTGTCGGCTTCAATATCATCCCGTCGTGGTGGTTTTGAGGGTTCGTCTTTATGACCACCTTTTATTCTCGTTGGTGTGCCGGGTCAATTGACGATTTTGCCCTCCTGTCAGGGTTAGTATAGGAAATGCAAAAATCGGGTGTCTACAGCTGCCCCTCTTTATCATGTTTATGCAATGATGAATGAAATGAACAGGATAAAGAATAGACACTCGATGCATGAATGACAGTGCACAAGAATGACAATACATATGTGATTTGCTTGGATCTCGGCCCTTCCCAGGGTTGTTATTGGTTTGGATCTTAGCCCTTCCCAGGGTTGTGGTTTGTTTGGATCTTAGCCCTTCCCAGGGTTTGCTCACCACTCTGTCGCGGTTTGCTTGGATGCCTTCCCAGGTTTGCTCACCACTCTGTCGCGGTTTGCTTGGATCTCAGCCCTTCCCAGGGTTTACTGCTTTTGTCTTTTTTTTTTCTTTTGGTGGGATATCAGCCCTTCCCAGGGTTGCTCACCATCTTGTTGTGGTTCGCGTGGATCTCAGCCCTTCCCAGGGTTTGCTCACCACTCTGTCGCGGTTTGCTTGGATGCCTTCCCAGGTTTGCTCACCACTCTGTCGCGGTTTGCTTGGATCTCAGCCCTTCCCAGGGTTTGTTGTTTTTGTCTTTTTTCTTTTTGTGGATACCAGCCCTTCCCAGGGTTGCTCACCATCTTGTTGTGGTTCGCGTGGATCTCAGCCCTTCCCAGGGTTTGCTCACCACTCTGTCGCGGTTTGCTTGGATCTCAGCCCTTCCCAGGGTTTGCTGTTTTTGTCTTTTTTTCTTTTTGTGGATATCAGCCCTTCCCAGGGTTGCTCACCATCTTTTTTTTTTTTTTTTTTTTTTTTTTTTTTTTGCATAGAACCGCTTCACCGAGTCGGAATTAAGGGGTTGTGGAAACACCTCCCCATCCATTTCTTGCAGTATGAGGGCTCCTCCGGACAGCACTTTCTTAATCACAAAAGGCCCCTCCCAGTTCGGGGCAAACTTCCCTTTGGCTTCGTCTTGACAAGGCATTACTCTCTTTAACACTAGGTCATTTTCTTTGAATTTTCGAGGTCTTATCTTCTTGTCATATGATCGAGAGATCCTTTGCTGATATAACTGACCGTGCAATACAGCGGCCACCCTCCTTTCATCAATTAGGGCCAATTGGTCGTACCGACTTTGCATCCAATCCTCCTCGTTTATCTGAGCATCAATCAAGATTCTGAGGGACGCCATCTCAACCTCAACTGGCAGAACCGCTTCCATTCCGTATACCAGAGCGTACGGGGTTGCCCCTGTAGAAGTACGTACCGACGTTCTGTACGCCAGCAAGGTGAGAGGTAGCAGATCCGGCCATCCCCGATGATTAGCAGACATTTTTGTCATGATCTTCTTGATATTCTTATTTGCAGCTTCCACTGCCCCATTCATCTTAGGACGGTAAATGACAGAATTGAGGTGTTTGATCTTAAACTGGTCGCATAATCCCTTCATGAGGGTATTGTTCAAATTCTTGGCATTGTCAGAGACTAAAATCTCAGGTTGCCCGTATCGGCAAATGACATTATTCCTGATGAAACCGACGATGATCTCCTGAGTTACTTTGGGGAAAGAAGCTGCTTCTACCCATTTAGTGAAGTAATCGATCATGACGAATATAAATCGGTGGCCGTTGCTGGCTTTGGGCTCTATTGGTCCGATCACATCCATACCCCACATTGAGAATGGCCAAGGGGAGGTCATACAGTGCAGTTCATTGGGAGGCGCATGGATAACATTACCGTGCGCCTGGCATTGGTAACACCGCTTGACGTGATCATCAGAGTCGGCTTTCAGCGTCAACCAGTAATGCCCCGTTCTCAAGATCTTCTTGGCCAGCATCGGCCCACTCATGTGTGGCCCACACACTCCACCATGTATTTCGTCCATAATCTTTTGGGCCTGCATTTCATTTACACATCGTAGCAATCCCAAATTGGCATCCCTCTTGTACAGTGAATCTCCGCTCAGATAAAATTTCATTGCCATCTTTTGAATTCTCAACCTCTCCGCTCGGCTGGCTTGGTCGGGAATGGATCTATCCCTCAGATATTCCCTTATGTCGTGATACCAAGGCTGCTTTGGGAGAAACCCCTCGTCCGATAGTACCGCCACATGCTCCTCGTATGCCGGGGCGTTCTGCACTGCTATCTCAATCTGTGGAACGTCCCTGCTCTTGATTGTGTGGATTAGGGAAGCTAAAGTCGCCAATGCATCGGCGAAATCATTTCGTCCCCGGGGGATATGTCGGAAAGCGATATCTTCGAACTCTTGCATTAGTTGGATAACACAACGGTGGTATGGAAGCAACCGGAGCTCTTTAGTGTTGTACATCCCGATCGCTTGTCTGATTACCAGCTCCGAATCCCCGAACACTGCTAACCTTTTCACCCCCATATCGCGAGCCAAACGGGAGTCCCAATATACATCCCTCATACTCAGCTGTGTTGTTTGAGTTACTGAACTGCAATTTAGTGGCTACGGGGTATTGCTCTCCTGTGATAGAGACCAGGACTGCTCCGGCTCCTGCCCCATTCGCATTCATAGCACCATCAAAATACAATTTCCAGAACTGCCCCTCGTCATCTCCTCTCGCGTGCAAGATCCAGAATACATCTTCGCCCGGCAGAGGAGTGTCTAAAGGCTCCATCCCCCCTGATGGCGCCTCTGCCAATTGATCTGCAATTCCCTGCCCCTTCATGGCTTTCTGAGTTACGTATACAATGTCGAACTGTTGCAAGATTAACTGCCATCTTGAAAGTCGACAGTTCAGCATGGGCCTTTCAAAGATATATTTCAGGGGATCCATCCTTGATATCAGGTACGTGGTGTGCCCATGGAGATAATGCTGTAATCTCATTGCAGCCCAAGCCAAAGCACAACAGGTCCCTTTCGCTAGGGGTGTAATTCTGTTCACATCGGCTAAATCTCTTGCTGAGGTAGTAAATGGCCTGCTCTTTGCCTGATTCATTCTTCTGCCCCAGCATACAGCCCATCGCAATGTCATTGACTGATATATACATGAATAGAGGGATCTCATCCTTCGGGGGGACTAGCACGGGTGCTTCCGTCAGCTGCTTCTTAATGATCTGAAAGGCTTCCTGGCATTGCTCATTCCATTCTTGGGAGACATCTTTTCTTAACAGCTTGAAAATTGGCTCGCACGTGGTTGTCAAATGGGATATGAAGCGGCTGATGAAATTTATTCTTCCCAGAAATCCTCTTATTTCCTTTTCAGTGCGGGGTGCCGGCATATCCACAATGGCCTTAATCTTGGCCGGATCCAAACTCGATGCCACGATCACTAACCAGGAATCCCAAGAGTTTGCCCGATTGCACTCCGAAAGCACACTTTGCCGGATTGAGCCTTAAATTGTATTTTCTGAGCCGGTCAAATAGCTTTTGGAGATGGGTCACATGATCAGATTCTATCTTTGACTTCACGATAATGTCATCCACGTAGACCTCTATCTCCTTGTGCATCATATCGTGGAACAGGGCCATCATAGCTCTTTGATAAGTAGCCCCTGCATTTGTGAGACCGAAAGCCAACCGTCTATAGCAGAAAGTGCCCCAAGGGGTGATGAAGGCTGTTTTTCTCCCGGTCCTCCTCTGCCACCATTATCTGATGATACCCCGCAAAGCAATCAACGAAAGAGTACATCTCGTATTGGGCTGTGTTATCCACCAATATGTGTATAAAAAGGTACTGGGAAATTATCCTTGAGACTGGTCTTGTTCAGATCTCTATAGTCAACACATACCCTCACCTTTCCTCCAGGCTTAGCCACTGGGACCACATTGGACAACCATTCTGGGTAGGTGGACACCATGATGATTCCAGCCCTGAACTGTTTGATGATCTCCTCCTTTACCTTCAAGCTCCACTCCGGTTTTAGCTTTCTTAGTTTTTGCTTGACGGGCTTGAAACCCTCCTTGATGGGCAGCTGGTGTACCACAATGTCGGTGGATAATCCGATCATGTCCTCATGAGACCAGGCGAACACATCCTCATACTGGCGTAGCAATTTGGTCATTTCTACTTTCTGGTTAGGGGTCAGGTCTGTCCCGATTTTGAGCTCTTTGGGTTGGTCAGGGGTTCCGATATTTATGGTGACGGTTTGGTCTAAGTTGGGTTTGGGTTTATCCTCGACCCACCCTTTGATCTCGTCAGGCGCGTCATCGTAATCTGTCTCGTCCTGCTCAATACCCATTAAATCGAAATCCAGCTCGATATCAAAATCATAGTCATCATTCAAATTTGAGGGATCGCTTGTTAAGCAAGGAATACTCAAATTGGTACACCTGACATTGAAACAAAATACTGTCATATATATAATTCATCTTTCCACAATGGTCGCTCTTAAAATAACATGACAAACTAACATAGTTATGCAAAATATAAAATAAAGAACCAAAACTGGTAGACATTCATCCCCCACTCTCCGGGGTCTACCACCCCGACACCATGTTTTACCCTTGTCTGGATATTATTGGCTCCACCGTCCAGTTATCGGTGGTCAGATCAGTCGGGATGCGACATATGAGAGACGGCTGTGTTCCAGGGACTTCCTTGACGACTATCGCCACATCGTATCCGTCCTCCCTCACAGCCTTATTAGGGATAACTAACCCTGCCCAATCGATGACAGGCACACTCTGTAGGGCTCCCGACGTTGTGGCCGTATCCTTCCCCACTCCAATGTTTATTGATGGTCCAGAGATATAGCATTTGGTTTCGAACTGCTGCATGACCTCCCGCAGGAAACTCTTCCTTTTGACTGACTCATCATCCGCAGGAGTTAATTCTTTACCTTCTAATTCGGACACGGGCTTGTCTGTCCCTTGTTCATTGTGGACCTTCGGCATTAGGATTCCGGTCGATCGAAATGGGATTTCCCTTTGAGAGTGGTTCCGCTCTATGCCTCCATGATATCCCAACCCTGCCCTGCCTGTCTGGTTGGGCAGTTGAATAGGCGTGGAAATTCCTTGGTTGTCTTTTCCCAAACCCTGCCCAGGTTGAAACTTCATCTTCATCATTTCTCTAGCAACGAAGGCGAGCTCAGGGGAGGCTTTCGATTTTATGGCTGGAGCTCCCAGACCTCTATAGTGGGGAGAGCTGATTTCCAGTGCTTGAAAACTGGCAGGCGCCGCGGATTCGTCCACATTGATTACTGGCAGACCCCTCTTGGAGGGAAAAGGGTCATTACGCTCTGCGTAGATTGTTACCAGATTCCCGCTGACGATGAACTTGATTTGTTGGTGTAGTGTAGAGGGAACTGCCCCAGCCATATGTATCCATGGTCTTCCCAACAACATGTTATAACTGGCCGAGATATCCAATACCTGAAAGGAAATGTCGAAAGTACACGGCCCTATCTCCACGGGCAACTCTATTTCTCCCAATGTATCCTTCCGGGATCCATCGAAGGCTCGCACCACCACGTGACTGGCCCGCAAGCGCTTGAGATTAATGTTCATTTTTCTCAGTGTACTGAGGGGACAAATATTCAGTGCTGATCCCCCATCAATCAGCACCCCATTCATGACATACCCTGATGAGATCACTGCGATGTGCAGCGGTCTCCGATGCCCCCTTCCCTCTTTCGGGATATCATCATCTGTGAATGATAGCACATTGTTCTCTAGCAGATGGTCCACTAGGCGGCCGAAACTTTCTTGGCTAATTGTTTTGGGAATGTGAGCCTCCCCCAGGATTTTGGCCAAGATTCTGCAGTGGTCGCTGGACGATAACACCAAATCCATGATCGACGTTAGAGTCGATTCCTCGCTCACCGTCCCGATCCCCCTTACTTCCGGATGGTCCATCTTTTCCAAGAACTCCACGGCTTTTTCCTCGGATATCCTCTCGTTCTCTTTTCTCTTACTCTTGAGGACTCTTCCTGGAAGGTACAAGGGATTCCCCTTTGATGTTACGGAAGCACAACTGGCCGCCTCCTCTAATACACCCCCCCGTAGTTCCACCACGATACTATTTTTAGATTGCAAATAGGGATCTGTGGTCTTGCTGCGATGATGAGAGGTCTTGGAGCCGTTAACTTGATAGGCCCCCCTGTGATACTCCGGCTTGCACCCCTCAACCTAACCGGTGCCCCTTGCATATTCTCCTGAGTACCCGTCATGCCAACCATCTCATCAATCCTTGTCATATAATTTCGCCTTGGCGGTCCTTCGGTTTCGATGGCTTCTACCATATTGACCCCTCCCCCATCATGCTTCGGTAGGGGATTGATTTTAACATTTGGCGGCTCGGGCTGCTCCACCACGATTTCCCCGCTATCAATCAGGTTTTGAATTATGTGTTTCAGCGTCCAACATTCCTGAGTGTCATGACCCGGGGAACCCGAATGATATGCACACCTTTTACTGGGGTCAAATTTTCTTCCCTTCGGGTCACATGGAGGTGCCAAATCGACAATCTTCCTCTGTGATATCAATATTGCCAAAATCTGCTCAAGAGGATCCCCAAGCGGGGTGAATACCCGCCTCTGTGTGGGTCTCAAACCTCCTTCGTCCGTCCGTTCTGGGATTATCAAAATTGGGTTGCCGGGGCGGCCCAAATCTCTGTATTTGTACAGGAGGGCTATTCTCCACTTTCCTGGATGATCCCTGCAGCACGAGAGAGACATCTTCCTCTTTTCGCTTTTGGGGCCTGCGGGAAGTATTGCCATAATTCCCACTTTGGATTTGTTCCGCAGCCGTTTCAAGAGCTGTGAAGTCCCGGATTTTACCCGATTTCAACCCCATGTCCACCATTTCACCGTGTGTTTTATCATCTCGGCGAAAGGTCTTCCAACCCCTGATATGACCCGCTCATAATAAGGTGCTTCTTGTATATCCACAAAGGTCATCACCATCTCTGACTCACTCATTGGAGGATTCACTTGTGCGGCCATACCCCTCCATCGTTGGGCATAGTCCCTGAAGGTTTCCCTTGGTTGCTTCTTGATTTTTGTCATTTGATATCTATCCGGGGCCATCTGTGCCTGAAAGCTATATTGTGTCAGAAAGGTATGGGCCAGCTCCTCCCAATTATGAATCCGGGCATTATCGAGACGGGCATACCAGATCCTCGCCTCCCCCGTCAAGCTTTTCTGGAATAATTGCATCCTTAATCCTTCGTCTTCCGCATAGGACCCCAGTTCTCCAATATATATTTTCAGGTGAGTGTAAGGATCCCCTTTCCCATTGTATTTCTCGAATTCGGGGATCTTAAATTTCTCTGGATATCTGGTTCCGGGGAAGACACACAAATCTGCATAATTAACCCTACCCAAGGAGCCTATGCCTTTTAGAGATTGGATGGTCTCCTCCATCTGCTTCATTTTTCTGCGAAGGTCATCAGTATCTCCCTCCTCTGGAATCGTGATTACTGTTTTGTTGAGGGCAGGAATGACCTTTGGGAGGACCGGCTCGTCCTTAAGCTGATGCTGGTTATTTTTAAACAGGATTGCATCATCTTTAGGAGGATTCTGGTCACCCCCTGGCGGTGGTACATTATGCGGTCCCTGGTTTGACGGATCCTGTCTGATTAACAACTGCTCTTTTAGCATTGTGGCCATTTCCATCATCTGCTTCCTAAAGTCATCAAACTCTTCCCGAGATACAGAACTATGATTGGGGAGATCAGCCATTTCAGAGGTAGAGACTTGGGCCTTTTTAGACTGCAAACGCGTTTGAGGAGCAATCCTACAGGGAAAACGGTTTAAAGTTTAGCCTAGGGAAATGAGAGATGTGGATGCATGCTCAAACTGTTACTTTTGTGTTTTTAGGGTCTTTTAATCTTTCCCTGCAAAACCAAAATGTTAGCAGTCTTTTATTGCAATAATCAATGCTAGACGCGAATTTAGGAAGTTTTCCCAGCTGTTCCCTGCAAACATAGAGGTCAGTACCTTCTTTTAGCAACAGGGGATGTAAATGATATTGCATTGGATCATGACATTTAATACGCGTAAACGTAAAAGGGCATGAAGAGACTTTTCCTGCGTTGGGTTTATCAGAGGCTGACCTACCCTAGGGTTACTCTCACGGGCTTTTCGGCATGAAGGTTCCCAAATCTTCGCAATCTACTCGTTTGAGCCCTTTCGATTGGAGCGGATTTGAGTGGTGCGTTTCCTGAGCCATCTCCGGGGAGCAACCCCATCGAGTCCAGTAATAAGCAACCGACGGGTTCGCCTTAGGAGGAGGTACATTCTCAACATACATTCACATTCATCGTCCTCACCGTATGCAAATGATTACTTTGAAGTAAAGCAATTCCATTCAAACATTTATTCATTGGACAAAACACACATTCACACAACAAAAGTAAAATGATCAAAATGTCGTATGCACACACATATTCATGAATTTTAAAGGATATAATAGCATCAAGATTTTAATGCGGCTTAAGCCCTCTAATATCCCCAGCAGAGTCGCCAGCTGTCGACGCCGGGAGGAATCGCTTACGCGGGGGTTGTAACCCTTTCCAATTTTTAGCCTTTTTGTTAGATGCCTTTTTGGAAAAGGTCGGCATTAATGTCGACGGGGTTTTTAAAGATTGTTTTTATGATGAGCCAATTTAACCAGAGTCGCCAGTTGGTATATTTGAAATGGATGTACCAACTCATCCGAGTTTTCATTTTTATAAATCGCTCTGGCTCATATGTGACTCCGAATTAATTGGTCTGCGAATCGAGATTCATAGAGTTCGGGGGCTTGCTTAAGTGAGGGGAAGGTGTTAGGCACCCCTCGACTTCCGTGAAGCACGGTTACCGCAATCTTGATGCTTTCCTATCCTTTAATTCATGAAATGTGTGTGTGCGTGTATGTGTGTGTGTGCCTATGTAAATGTTGTGGTGAGCTTGCATAAAAAGAATCATTTGGATTATTAGGGAAAATTGTGTTCTAATTTGAGCATGTCTTAGAACGTCCATCGGCTTAAACGAGAAAGCCTTTTATGAGAAAAGGATTGATTTTAATTAGCAAAAACTATGAGATTTTCATTAAGCGTCGTTTTGGCAAAACAAGAGTTTTAAACCTTCGTAAAAATAGGAATCGAAATCTATACATTGCTTTCATAAAATGATGGGCAACTTCTAGGATATCTTTCACCCTACGCACCAAGATTTAATAAAACGTTATTTTATTTTATAAAACCATTTTTTGTGACATTTGAAAACGACTTTCTTTAGCCTTCTCGTTTAATAGAAATCGACATTCATTAACACCTCCGAATTTTTAGCTACGTGATGCTAACCTCCTAGTTTGCTTGATTTTAAGGAAAAAACCTTCATCGTTTAATCTTTGAAATTCTTTTTCGTGTCACAAAATCCAATCAAGCATAAGCACGCGTCGGGGCTATTCATGGGCATGTAAGCCATCAAAATAACCACAAACGCCCACAATCACAAGTTTCACTATTTCGGGGCCTTAAACACGATTATCGCCTTGGCGTCGTTTTAAGGCCCGACGATTACATATTTACAATAACGGATACATCCACCCGATTACATACATTCAAAAATGTCCATCATCGGATTTGGACCACGGGGTCGCATTCCTAGGCTCACATCCGAACTTATTGCACAACCACCAAATGGATATAACGAAAATAATCAACAACGGGATGCCTAACACTCTAGGACATCTTACAATGACGATTGAAATACATTACGAATGATACATTTCCATAATAGTTAAAATTTGCACCAAACGGATATCATCGGGCTATTAGGGGGAATTTCATTCCGATGAGACCCTCACTAATAGTCCCTAACCCATGGCATCACAATAATATGTAAGAAAAAAACTACATTTAAGGTAATTTGGATGACCAAAAGCTCAACAAAATAGCATAACAAAATGCTAAGAACAAAGGGTTTTTTACCTTGCAATTAATCCCCACAATATGTATGAATTTGTGTATTGAGTAGAGTAGAAAATATGAGATATAATCTCACAAAATAGGTACAATTTCTTACTAGTTCTCACTCTTTTCTCTCTTAATTTTTGCTGTTTTCTTCCTATTTTTCTTCCTCTCCCCGAACTGCTGCTGCTGCTGAATTCTTCTTCTTTTTTCTTCCTGTATGCGAACTGGCCTAATATAGCACTGCCAAGGGTAGCCGCAGATCTATCTGCGGCTGGCCGCAGATATATCTGCGGCTGGCCCTTGGTTCTCCCCCCAGCCGCGCTCGAGTCCCGTGCGCTTCGAGTCCCGTGCTGCCTCGAGTTCCGTCCTTGGCCGCGAATTGATCTGCGGCTAACTGTGCTGATTTTCTCATTTTCCGTGCCTCGTCTCGATTTTCGTGTCGTACCGTTGGTTCCCGCTGACGGGTTTGCGCTCGGCAGTCCGGAAACCGTCGGGAAACGTGCCACGTCATCCGGGTAAGCACAGTGATCAGTAACTGACTCTCGACATTCGCTTGTTGTCGTGTCGGCTTCAATATCATCCCGTCGTGGTGGTTTTGAGGGTTCGTCTTTATGACCACCTTTTATTCTCGTGTGCCGGGTCAATTGACGATTTTGCCCTCCTGTCAGGGTTAGTATAGGAAATGCAAAAATCGGGTGTCTACACTAGAGTCGTCAAAATCTTGGTGAGTGCATTATCTCAAAAGTGATTTGAACCTCTATTCATATGAACGAGGGATTATGATTCGAAAGTCTATTGAAAACCTTGAGTTTTATGAATGTCGTTTGGAAAGATCATCTTTCGTGAAGTCGTTTTCTCAAAATAATTGTATATGTATAGTTTCGTAGGAAATTAATGTCTTAAATTTTTGTCGAAATGTTCTTTAGAAATCGTTTGATTAAATAATAATATAGTGATTAAAATTATCATCTCGATAAGGAAAATAGATTTTGCAATCCCTCAATCAATTAGGACATAAGGCTCAAACTACTTCCCACTTTAGCTTAAGATTAATCTAATAACCTGGCTTTATTCAGTTTTTAAAAGATCTTTTTGCCTCTTATTTAGAAACCATTTTTCATGTGTTAAAAACAAAACCAAGCATTGAAAATAGAGTTGGAACTACCCATGGGCATGTAAACCATCAAAATAGCCCCAAGCACCTCAAATAATAAAATCCACTATTAAGAGACCTTAAACCCAACGTTTGGGCATGAAAGTTATCTAAATCGTTTTAAGGCCCGAATTACATTTACAATCATCGAATCACAAAGTTATAACCATTGTCTATGTCCATCAATAGAATATCCTTCAATTCCCATTAAACATGAAGTTTAAGGGCTTTGAATTCATTCTTAAGTTAGATAATTCGTAATCACACCCAATAAAATATTGAGATCTATAAACGGAGTTTAGAGTTTAGGAAAGGGTGTCCATAAACCCTATATCTGTAGATCGAATGAAACACCAACGAAATCACAAAATTCTAATTACATCGTAAGAATCTAACCGCGTTAAATAAGATCTAACAAAAGAATCTAGACTCTAGGGATTCATGCCCATAGACTAAACATTCCATAGATCTAAAAAAAATAGCGACAATAAAATCTAATCAAAAATATGTCCCAAATTGGCTAAAAGAAATTTTTATTCATGAGAATTGATCGGTGGCCAAAAATAGGATCCAAACACTACTTGAGAGAATCTAGGATACTTGGGTAGCCTAAAAAAAGATAAACGAGGCGAATAAATAAAGCTCAAGCACAATAAGTTATAAAAATAGGCTAAATCGAGATCGAAATCGAATAACTACTAAAAGGATTTCATAGTTTAATTAGGAGAAATTTTTATTTATGAGAAACTCTCTCTAACTATCAATAACCCAAAATAGGATCCAAATACTAATATAAATAAACTAGTACAATAGGGGAGCCCAAAAAATGAAGAAATAACTACAACCAAACAAAGCCCAAGCAAATTAATCGACATAATAAGCTAAATCGAGTGTAGATATGAGAAATGAACCTTGAGAATGAGGTTTCTTCCTCCTTAAGCTTGTTAGAGACTCTTTAGGTGTGCACTGATAGATGATTTAATGAGAACACTAGAGATCTAGATCTAATTTGGAAGAGTTTCTATAACGATTGTGATTATCGCTTAGCCTTGTAATTAGGTTTATGAATATTATTTAATAAAATGAAGTTTTATGGATAATATTATGTATTATGTGAATAAAGGTAGAATTATGACCTCGATTATGTGTATGTAAGTGAATATGTGTCGTTGTTTGTAATATGAAAATAAAATTTTTCTGAAAAAAGACGCTAAAATACTATTCACGCAGAAAACGTTTTTTTCGTTTTATTTTACTTTTCAAATTACGTCATAGCTTTTATTTGGGAAATCGAGATGTAATCTCTAATAAAAAATACCAAAGAAAAAGTCAACTTTTTGATAATCGGATTAGTTACGAAAGCTAACTAGAAGAAGAAGCTAATCGGATGAGTTAGGAAATCTAACTAATAATCAAATTAATTGGAAAGCCTAAAGGAAATGTTATTGGCAGTCCAAGAGGAAGGTGTTAGGAGGCCCATGTAATTATCATGTTGAGGCCCAAGTGATGAATGATGGAGGCCCAAAGAGTGGCCCAAACTAAGTCCAAAACCAAGCCCAAACCAAAAGGTGAAAGCTTGGTCAAGATGTTAGCTAAATGAAGATGAAATGAAGTGAAATAAAAGCCAAATGAGGATAAAAGGGAGTGGAGTACCCGACAAAAGGGAGAGGGGGACTAAGTGGTGGCCAAACTTTCCATTTATGGGAAGTTTTGGTCCTTGCAAGCAACCCTAATTAATGCCCATCTACCCAATCAAGTCATTTTAGCCAAAACGTCTTGTATGCCATCATTTTGTCCACCAATAAATAATGGTTAGCCTAATTATGGATGTTAATTAATTAAGAGAGTTGGTTAGGAAGATGTTCTATAAATACTCCCATTCCATATTCCATTCATCCTTTGTTATTTTCATCGGTTGCTAAGTAAGAAATATAGAGAGAATGTAAGAAAGCAAGAGCAAATAGAGAAAAAGAGAGAAGGAGTGGTGGAATATTGAGGTAAGAAGAAGGAAGATGAGCTAGCAAGTTAAACTATCATCCACTAGTAAGAACAAGAAGAACTAAGAAGGTAAGCCTAAAACCTAACTGTCATTCATCTTTTTAAAGCCTTTTAATTTGCTTGTTCATTGTGGTTATTATGGTTAGATTGAGGATCATGAAGGATCTGGAGGAATAAGGATGTTGTGATCGTGTTTTATGTTAAAACATTGGTAATATGCATGCAAAGTGAACAAAAATAAAAACGTAAGCCTATGCGTAAAGGATGAACAAGAACTTGTAGTAGACTGTTAATCGGACTAGTGTAATCCTTTGTCCATAAACTATTATTAAATTTTGAAAAGAAGAAAATATGTGTATGTGAGTTGCAAAAATGTTCCAACTGGAACGAAGTAAAAGTATGCTATAACAAAGTTATGGCGAAATGTTTAGTAAAATACATCAAATGGCAAAGCCCTAGGTCACGAGTGATTTTCAAGCTATTTTTATTGGTAGTTAATGCTTCTAGAAAATTTTGATTTTCTGGGGTTTTGATAGAGCGTAGAATAAGTGAGCTGTAGGCTCAAGAACGAGCTCAATACGACTTTGGATGAGTAAGTTACGAAGTGTTGAAATATGGACGTTAGAATCGTCATATAGTGAAACCTAGGCCACAAAGAATTTTTGAGCCACTTATTTGGCTTGTTAATGGATCTGAAAAAATTATTCATTTTGGGGAGATTTGTAAAGTATGTTACGAGCAAGAAAATAGCTCAAGAACAGACTCATTCCGATATCGGATGAGCGAGTTTTGAAGTTACAAAGTAGTGTTGATGAAAACGACAAAAGCTGAAAATCTGGCAAAGATGGAAATTTTGGGACTGCAGAGGTGGCGCGGTCGCGCCACTAGTAGCCTTATTTTGGGCGCGGCAGCGCCGTAGTGGCAGTATGCTCTTGCCTGGAGGTTGGGATGTTAGGTTTGTATATAACGCGAACATGCAATCAAATTACACAAATATAGCGAAAGCGCGAAAAAATCAGATTTTAAAATTTTATACAAACTATCACCATGATCTTTCCTTGTACTCAATTATCAATTATACGAAAGAGATAGAGAATCAGAATCATACCCTCGTAGAACCGTGCTTCCACATGTACGAGTTCAACTCCGAGTCCTTCGCGTTCTCCTTGAATTCACCAGTTAGATTCCTTCCTTTGATTAACGTTAGTCACCCAAGTGTTTGGCCTCTAGAGGTGATCCACCAAGGAATAATATGTATTCAAGAAGATGAGTGCTGGCAAAACCTTAGTTTCTATCTCTATAGAACTTGTAAGTACTCTCCCAAATCTAATGGAAGTATGTGTAACCCTAATCCATAATAAGACTCCTCTTATTTATTGATATAGGTAACCTTTTAGATTCTCCATATTAAACTGGTTATGAATAAATCAATTAGAACAATTTTAATATTATTTAAATAAATAAATTAAAC
Source organism: Aralia elata (assembly GCA_034770075.1). Lineage (NCBI taxonomy): Eukaryota > Viridiplantae > Streptophyta > Magnoliopsida > Apiales > Araliaceae > Aralia > Aralia elata. The sequence goes on from JAVJAP010000049.1 coordinate 1,320,863, forward strand.
TATTTAATTCATTTAATTAAACAATATTTATTCTACTATAAGGGTAAGCCCCCTTAGCGATCAGCGACTTTCCAGATAATATAGTTTCAACATTAATCAAAAGAACCTTTAAGTGAATAGTTACCGTACAATTCAATCCTGAGTTGTCATTTATCGAATCACATAATGTCCCAATTAAATATAAGACATGAAATTACTGTCAAGTCTTATTTTATTTAATTATATATATTTTGATTCCCAAATGCATAACTCTAAATAATGCAAATTAGAAACTACTTTTTAATTTCATTCTGCCTTGGCCAATGACTACTGAGTTGTCATTTATCGAATCACATAAGACATTCTCTTCTTTTACTAGAAGTAGTAGATTCTTTGTTGACCATTCACATATCTCTATGTATAACTTATTATACCCAAGCATACCCTTTGATATACCCTAAAGGTCTTAAGGGACATGTCAAAGCATAACTCATCATACACAAGATACTATAATGATCTCAAGTCCAAGGATCACTTGTACTACTATTACTATAGGAATTCCTATTGACATTCAAGTAAAACTCCATTAGGTATTCCTTCAGTGAGTCACGTTTAGTGAACTTATTCTCCAATAAGCACCTACATACTTGCTTTAGTGTCTCTACACAAATGATTATGAGATCAATCATCATCTTCCTAAGAGCAAGTAAAGTATGTACTAATCTATCCGAATTCACTAATCCCCTTTTTAGTAATCCAACGATTATGAACGATTTTAGATTTAAGGTTTCTAAGAATTTAGATCTCATTAGCACGATCATCATCATGATTCTAAGAGCATTGCTCAAAACTATGGGTTTATCACATATAAAATAACAACACCATGTAAATAAAGTAAAATGCCTTTAACATATTAATTCTTTTATTAATAAATGAATAAGATTACAAAGTATATGCTACTTCATATCAAATATGATTGGCTTGAATGCATACTACTTTCAATCTCCCACTTGCACTAAAGTCAATCGCAATGATATCTAATACTCATCTTCTCTAAGTGACGATCAAACTGTTGTTGGGTTAAAGCTTTAGTAAATGAATTTGCAATGTTATCTTGAGAGTCGCACGATCCTAGGTGACATCTCCTCTTTCAATGATTTCTCTAATCAAATGAAAGTGTTGCAACACATGTTTGGATCTCAGATAAGACTTAGGAACTATTCCTAGTTCTGTAACGAACTTTTCATCCAAACAATCAACTTTGCATCTTCACTTACAGCTATATACTTTGCCTTTATCACTAAATCAGTAACTATTTACTGCTTGGAACCTTTCCAACTCACTGCACCACCGTTCAAGGCAAATACATACCCCGAAGTTGATTTGTTATCATCTTGGTCAGTCTGAAAAACTTGATTTTGTATAGCCCTCTAGTTTCAAATCAGACCCACCATTAATAGATATTCATTCGTAGTTCTTCTTAAGTATTTTAGGATGTTTCTCACTGTCTTCAGTGATCTTCTCCAAGAACAGACTGATATTTGCTTATCACAATTAGTGCATAAGTAATATTTGGTCTCGTACGTATCATTGCATATATAATAGTTGCTCATGCAATCTCTCTTTTCAGGTGTCTTTGGGGACAATTGTTAGAGAGATACACTCCATAGCTCATCAACATGAGACCTCTCTTGGAGTTTGCCATGCTAAACTCCTTTAGCATCAAATGACTGTACGTTCCATGGGTCAAGCCAAGCATCCTTATAGATCTATCTCTATAGATCTCCATCCCCAAAATATAGGATGCTTCTCCCAAATCTTCCTTGGAGAAATGTTTAGACAACATTATCTTTTTTGATTGTAGTATTGGTGTGTCATTCCCTATCAGTAGTATATCAACATATACTACTAGGAATATCACTGCGCTCCCACTGACCTTCTATACACATTTTGTTCATCCGCATTTTTGATAAAATTAAACTCCTTTGATTGTCTCATCAAACCGGATGTTCCATCTTCGAGAAGCTTGCTTCAATCCATAAATGGATCGTTGTAGCTTACATACTCAATTTGCTTCAACCTTTGAAACAAATCTCTCTGGCTATATCACCACATCCATTTGCTAAATTTTGTAATAATAAGCTGTAATCACAAGCAAAATTTGAATGGACTTGAGCATTGCTACTGGTGAAAAGATTTCACGATGGACAACTCATTTCCATTATTTGAAATCTTTTGCCACCATTTTGGCCTTATAGGTCTCCACCTTGCCATTTGCTCTAGTCTTTCTCTTAAAAACCCATTTACACTCTATAGGCACTATGCCTTTCGGTGGAGTAACTAGAGTCTATACTTGGTTCTCATACATGGAGTCCATTTCGGATTTCATGGCCATCTGCCATTTCTCTGAGTGTCTACTACTCATTGCCTCATCGTATATGAGTGGATCATCATCCTTTATGATGCGTACCTCATCATCATCCTCTGTGATAAATCTATACCTCCCAGGTATCTTCGGTACTTTTCCAGATTTACGATTCGGTTGTGGTACAATATGTCTATCTACAGGTTCCTCGGTTCGACTTATAGTGCTTTGTGGTTCTTGAACTTCTTCAATATCTATTTTTCCTCACACTAACCCCTTCAAGGATAAACTTCTTTATCAAAGAAGGCAACGTGTTTCGCAACAAACACCTTTTGCTCAGTAGGATTATAGAAATAATACCCTAAACTTTCTTTAGGATATCCCACAAATCTGCACTTGTCAGATCTTGTCCCTAACTTATCTTTTAAAACCTTTTCACATAAGCTGGACAACTCATAATCTTAATATGCTTAAGACTAGGTTTCCTCCCTGTCAATAACTCATATGGAGTCTTGGAGACAGATTTTGAGGATACTTTCTCCAGTAAATATGCAGTCGTTTCTAAGGTATAACCCAAGAAGGATATTAAAATGTCGGTAAAAATCATCATGGACTGTACCATGTCCAACAGGGTACGATTTCTCCGTTTTCAGATACACCAATCAATTATTGCATATCAGGATGTGTCTATTGTGAGAAAATACAATTTTCTTTGAGATAATTGAGAAATTTATTGCTTAAATATTCCCCTCCTCGATCTGATCGAAGAATCTTAATACTCTTGCTAGTTTGCTTCTCTACTTCACTTCTGAATTCTTTAAATTTTTCAAACGATTCAGATTTGTATTTCACCAAATACACATATCTAAATCTTGAATGATCATCAGTAAAAGTAATAAAATAAGAATACCCTCCTTGTGCATTCATTGTCATAGGTCTACATACGTCTGTGTGTACAAATGCTAACAACTCTATAACTCTTTCTCCTTTTCCACTAAAAGGACATTTGGTCATCTTACCCATGAGACAAGATTCACAAGTTGGATATGATTCATAATCAGATAGCTCTAAGTGTCCATCATTATGCAACTTGGTTAATCTTGTTTCATTAATATGACCGAGTCTATAGTGCCACATAAAGTTATAATTAATAGTCATTTATTTTCTTTTACTAGTTTGTTAAATATGCAAAATATTTTTCATATAAGTCAAGTGTATAAAGTTCATCAAGTAATCTTCCAGTTCCAAACAAAACATTATCATTATAAATAGAACAACCATTATTCTTAAATATAATACCAAAACCTTACTTGTCCAACAACAGAAAGCAATAATGTTTGTAATGAGAACTGGAACATAATAACAACTTATTAACTTAATAGACATGCCCGTAAGCAACGTTAAACTATAAGTTCTTACGGCTAATGCAGCAATCTTTGCTCCATTCCCCACAAGCAGGATTACTTTCCTTTTGTTTAGCTTTCTACTTCTACTTAGTTCTTGTATCGAATTGCATATGTGAGAACTACAGTCGGTATCCAATACCCAAGTAGAACCTTGACTTACGGAAAGATTTATTTCATTCATGAACAAACCTGTATCTGTAACCGAATCTTCTGATGAGAATAAAATATGTTATATTTATATCCCTTAATGCTTAATCTTTTGTATTTATTTTGTGCCTAAATACACTCATTATTCTTATATTTTTATTTAAGGTGCAATTAAATGTTTTTCCTTTTTAATTATATTAGTTTATTTAATTAATATGTTTTATTTTATTTTGTAGGATTTAATATTTTAAAGTCAATATCTTGGTGATCAAGCAATATTTAATGCTTCTATTCATGGAAGGAAAGAAATAAGGAGAATCCAATAAGGAGAAGGAAGGAGGTGGAACAATCTTGGTGAGCAAGTCAAATCCATTGAAGGAAAGGAAAATCTATCTAGAAGATCTTTTTGAAGGAAGTTGATTGCCACTAGGAAGTTGAAACCTACATGGAAAAGAATTAATATCTTATGCCTATAAATAGAGGATTACCAAGAGATGTTTAGGGACTTTGTCTACAAACTTCTCTCTCTATTATTCTTTGGTGTTTTCATAGTCATGTGTAACTAAATTCTTATTCTTGGATTAAGGAGACGGAAACCTCAGAAGTATTACACTGTGAGATCTAATTGATTTTAATTGTTTAATTATTATTTTGAGTGTTGATTATTCTTCTGTGCTTGAATTCTGTGATTGATATATTTAATTGCTAGGATACATACTAGTTTATTAAGTGTTGAAATCTACTGCTAAATTAGATATCAAATCCGTAATTGTTTGGTCATTTTAATTTGCGAAGTAACTAAGGTTAATAATTGACTGCAGATCACGAAATTATTATAACTTAGGAAGAATATTCAACTAAATTAAATGCAACTGCTTGTGCTTGTGTTGTTTAGCTTCATCAGTTTTTTCTAATTCTTAAAGCATCTACTAGATTAAGAATGGTGAATTGATTCTAACGGTGAATATTCAAAATATTAATTGATTATGCTTCAGTCAATGATCAGTGTAAGTTTCTGAGGTGGAAGTTCATTTAATCCAAGGTTTGTTTTCTCTGATTTACTTTAATAAATTATTTTGCATTATTTTTAGTTTACTTTAATAATTACATTCAAAACCCCCTTTTCTGGTATACAAAATATTAAAATAGATTAATCATTCTCTATGAGATCCACTCTTGCTTGCACTACTACATTCATATTGTTCGCAGTAAGGTATTATTTTTGGTTGCCTGGGACAACACACCAAATTTTGGCGCCGTTGCCGGGGAGTAATTTTAGTTTGTTTTTATATTTTTGTTATCCTTATTTTATTTTAATAAGTAATTTGAATTTCCTTGATTGTTTATGCCCGAAACTCGATCTACTAATCAAGGTGATTTAAAGTGTGATCCAGAGATAGAGAGAACTATTCGCAGATTAAGGAAGGAAGCTCGGAGAAATTTCGAAAAGAAGGAGGTTATGGCAGCGAAACGAACTTTTAAGGAGCTTGCAGCTCCGGACTTGGATCAACAACCATTATGCATAACTTTTCCCAATCTTAATAATAATATTCAATTTGAATTGAAATCTGGACTAATACATATTCTCCCTACTTTTCATGGTTTGGCAGGTGAAGATCCACACAAACACTTAAAGGAATTTCATGTGGTATGCACGAGTATGAAACCGACCGGAGTAACCGAGGAGCAAATCAAATTGAGAGCCATCCCGTTTTCTCTAAAGGATTTGGCAAAGGATTGGCTCTACTATCTACCCTACGGGAGTATCACAACATGGGAAGGGATGAAAAGATTGTTCCTTGAGAAATATTTTCTCGCTTCATGAGCAGCCAACATTCGGAAGTCAATTTGTGGCGTGAGGCAGAATAATTGAGAATCTTTGCATGAATATTGGGAACGCTTCAAGAAATTGTGTGCAAGTTGCCCCCATCATCAAATAAGTAAACAACTTCTCAATCAATACTTTTATGAAGGACTTATTTCTACCGATAGAAGCATGCTCGATGCTACGAGTGGAGGAGCCTTGGTGGATAAAACTCCTGAGGCTGCAAGGAATCTCATTGTGAATATGGCGGCTAACTCTCAGCAATTTGGGACTAAACTTGATTTTGCACCTAGGAATGCTAGTGAGGTACAAATTTCTTCAATTGAACAACAAATTGCGAGTCTAACATCTCTTGTTCGTTAAATGGCTGTAGGTAATCCACAATAGGTGAAAGCTTGCGGAATTTGTGCGGCAGTAGGACATCCAGCAGATATAGGCCCAACCCTTCAAGAGGAGTCTTTTGAAAAAATAAATGCAGTAGGAGGATTTGCTGGACAACCCCAAAGAAAATATGATCCTTATTCAAACACGTATAATCCTAGATGGAGGGATCATCCTAATTTCAGCTATGGGAATCCTCAAGCAAATCAGGTTGCAAATCAAAATGCCCCAAATTTTCAGCAATACAAGCAACCTTATCCCAGACAACAACAATAACAACAGGGCCAATCTTCCAACTCTAGTATGTCTTTAAAAGATATTGTTAAATCTCTTACCACTAACACTTTGCAATTTCAACAGGAAACGAGGGCAAGTATTCAGAATTTGGATACACAAGTGGGACAAATGGCAAATGCAATCAGTCGTTTGGAGGCGCAATGTTCAGGAAAATTACCCTCTCAAACAGTGGTGAATCCAAAAGAGAATGCAAGCACCATCACTTTGAGAAATGGTAGAGAGTTAGAAATTCCAGAAAAGTCAGTACCTACACCAAAGGAGCAAAGTAATGTAGATGAGGGTAAAGAAGAAACAAATAGCGGTAAAACAGACAGTGGAGATGAAAGTGATGAAGGTGCACCGAAGCTTAAATTTCTCCCTCTCTTTGAATATAAACCGGTACCCCCTTTTCCTTATGCTTTAACTGAAAATAGGAAAATTGATAAATATTCAGATTTGTATGAGACTTTCCGTAGATGCGAGGTAAATATCCCATTGTTAGATGCTATCAAACAAGTACCTCGTTATGCTAAATTTTTGAAAGAATTGTGTACCCATAAGAGGAAGCGGGAACTTAAAAGATATGAGAAAGTAAAACTAGGGAAAAATGTCTCATCTTTTATTCAAAGAAAACTCCCTACTAAGTGTCAAGATCCGGGTATGCTCACTATTCCTTGCACAATAGGTAGCACTAGATTTGAAAAAGCCATGTTAGATTTAGGAGCATCTATTATTGTCATGCCATTGATGAGTGTATTTTATACACACAATTTGGGTACTTTTGGCCTTGATAATTTGCAAGTCTTTAGGTATTTTATGTGGTTTTTATGTATTTTTATCTTATTTCTACATAAATTAGTTTTTAGTTATTATTACATGTTTTATGTTGCTTTGATGCATTTTCATTATGTTTGTAGGAATTGAAATAAAGACCGCTCGGATCGTTGTTTGTATTGACTCAATGTCCGTGCCTGGACGTCTGTGCCCGAATGGTAGTATGATGGAAATTTGTGCTTGGCGACGCTCGGTGCTTAATTTGACAACATTTGGTAGTTGGGCGTGCACGGCGTCGGAAAGCATGCACGGCGTGCGGCGTCGACCAAGCCACGAGGGCAAGCCCGTGCTTAGATATCCGTGCCCGAATGATAACACGGTGAAAATTTATGTTTGGCGATGCTCGGGGCTTAATTTGATGACATTTGGAAGTTGGGCGTGCACGGCATTGGAAGGCGTGCACGGCGTGCGGCGTCGACCAAGCCGCGGGCACGGCGTGCGGCAGACGGGGCGCCAGCGTGTGGCCCAGGCGCTGGGCGCGGGCGCATGGGCGCGGCGTGCGGGCGCGCGCTGGGCGTGTTGGCGCGCTGGGCGTGCGGGCGTGTGCGGGCGTGTGCGGCGGGCGCTGGGCGCCAGGCGCTGGGCGCGGGCGCGCGCGCTGGCGTGCGGGCCCGCGGCGCGGGCGTGGGCGTGCGGCCAGCGTGCGGCCCAGGCGCTGGGCGCGGGCGCGCGCGCTGGCGTGCGGGCGCGCGGCGCGGGCGTGCGGCGTTGGGCGTGCGGCCAGCGTGCGGCCCAGGCGCTGGGCGCGGGCGCGCGCGCTGGCGTGCGGGCGCGCCAACGCCGTGCTGAGTGCGATCTGACACAGTTTTAGTGCGATCTGAGCTCCATTTGTCCGATTTTTGCTAGGGTTTCTTGATGGAGGCTATATATAATCTCTTCTAAGCTTCATATTTCAGAACTAGGGATTGGGAGGTTACACTAAAACACCAATTTGAGAGCAAAAGTGCTGCAATACAAGGAAAAACTCTGCACAAGCCATAGAACCAAGAAGGAAGGGATTGTCAAGGCATATCTAGACCTTGGGAGGCTGCACATACATCATCAAGAGGAGCTTGAGGGCTACAAATCAAGAAAATTCCAGCAACAAGCTCAGGAGCAAAAAGAGAAACGAATGCCAAATGAAGAGAAAAAGCTAAAGATTGACATCAACCAAGCAAGCAACATATGAATATCTTCTAAATGGGTTTTATCATCTCTTGCTTTCCTTTGAATTTGTATTTCAATTTTATGATGAACACCATGTGTTTGATGTTTTGCTTAGCTACCATGAACTAAAGCTTGTATTCTAAGATTTCAATGGAACCCAACACATAGTTTGAATTGATTTCTCTCTCTTTGCTATTAATTACTCATTTGTGAATTGTATGTCATAATTTATGCTTCATATATTAATTGCCTAGCTAGTAATTACCGTGGGAACCTATATGAACTTGACGAACGGATTATAGTGTTTAGACCTTGTTATGATATCATGCGAAAGTTAAAGATTATCGTGGGTTATTAATTGAGATTAAGTGACGTGTGTCTTGTTGATTATCCTCAATGATAGGTAACTTGATAGTATTTAGGATAGATATATACCTAGATACCGTGTGCAACCAATGGAGAATCTATTCTTAATGACTTCCTATGTGAAAGTTGGTAATTGAAGGGACGGTAAATGAGATTTAGTGACACGTGTCTTGTTATTGTTCTTGAAATTGGTCTCTTGATAGTGTGTAGGATAGACATATACCTACATGCCGCATTAGGAAGATTCGAATTTGACCATCGACAGAGGCTTATAAGTAGCTTTGATTTCTCGGTTGGCAATTCTATGTTGTTAATTAATTCAAATGAGAGAGTTAGGATATTCAAATGAAGTGTTGGGGGAAATTGCAATCTTAGACTTGTTAATATTAGATTTCATTATCTTTTACTTGATTATTATTATCTTATTCACTTCCAACAACAAAAATATCAAATCATCAATTGTCTAAATAAAATCGAGACGATATATAGTTGGTACTTGGGATACACTAGAACAATTCCCTGTGGGTTCGACAACTCTCTTATCATTATATTACTTGTTGACCGCGTATACTTGCGCGTATTTATCGGTTGCAAAATCGACCAACAGCCATATTCTATATGCTTCTTTGTCACTTGAACCTTTGAGTAAAATTGGTACAGTAATTCAATTGGCTGATAGATCTAATGCTTATCCTAGAGGTGTAATTGAGGATGTTCTTGTGCAAGTCAATGAATTAATTTTTCCTACAGATTTTTATGTGCTTGATATGGAAAACGGTGATCAACATGCACCTATTTTGTTAGGAAGACCATTTTTAAAGACATCCAAGACAAAAATTGATGTTCATAGTGGTACATTGTCAATGGAATTTGATGGCGAAGTTGTCAAGTTTAATATTTATGATGCCATGCGATATCCTAATGATGATAACTCTATCTATTCTATTGATGTGATTGACTCTTTAGCATAGTGATGAGATCCTGACCAGGATCGCATCGAACAACATTCCTTCAACTCGAGTTCAAGAGGTTCATCAGTTAGTCGCGAGTGATTGGGTTGAAGTCCATTCAAGGATACGTACATTGGAGCTAAATTTATATGAACGAGGAGAGGATCAATCATGTGATTTGGGATTACTAGATACCGTCTATTTAGTAAGGCCGAATCATTGCAAGCCAAGGCATCATGCAATGTACGGAATAATGGAAGTTGGCTCAAGCATGATTGAAGTGGAGATTGAGGAGTTTGGAGATACCATTTACATAGAAGTCACTTCGAGCTCAATTTCGACCTTGATCCAGCTAGAATCTCACAAAACACAAAGAATGAAAGTTGTAGATCTATCTCTTAGCTTTCCGTAACATCTTGAATCGCCCCAATCGGAGTTCGGATGCGAGAGTTATGGCCATTTTTCCAAAGGACGTCACAGTAGAAAACATGAGCGCCTAGGCGCTCCATTCCTTCAAATTTCAAGTGCCTAGGCACTTGACAACTCTTGAGCATTCTGTGGCAGAGCGCCTAGGCGCTCCAGGCCTTCATAATTCAAGCGCCTAGGCGCTTGGGCCAAAACACGGATTCCGAGGACGTGTTTTTGTTCAGTTTTAATGCAATTTTTAGGATCTTTTCCAATTCTATTATAAGGAAGATGTTTATTAGATAGGATTTCTATTTCCATTCAAATTCTTATTTCCTTATAGGATTAGGGTTTCAGGTTATTAGTATAAATATAATACATTGATGATTTAATCAATAGTCAACAATTTTATTAGAGTTTATCAATATTCTTGAGAGGTTTTTCTCATCTTTTGGTTCTTTTAGAATTTCTAAGTTTATTGTCTTAGTTTTTCTTTGAGATTCAATTTGACTTATCATACAACAAGTTATAGTTGTGTGTGGCGTCTTCTACCGTATCAATCGTCGATTGTACCGAGGTTCCTGTTTCTCTATAAACACGGGGTTTAGGTGTCGTTGGTGTTCCATTTAACGTAGAATTCATTACTTGATCGATTGTACCAAGGTTCTCGTCTTCTTATAGACGTTGGGTTGCGGTGTCGAGAGAGTTCCATTCAAAACAGCTTGCTAGAAACGATCCGGGCGACGACCACCTCACACCAGCGTGCCGTGGAGTCTATCATTTGGTATCAGAGCTACGTTTTTCTAGCTAGTTACTTATCTTTATTTTTCGTGTTTGAATATATTGTAAAAAAAACGTGAGAAAAAAAAAGTACAAAAAAAAGAAGAAAAACAAAATTATTATTATTGTTGTAATTGCCTGGGTTTCATAAGTTCGTGATCATTGGGATCGTATTAAAGAAGTTATTATTTGATTTTATTGTTGGAATTTGTGAATTTTAAGGATATTGGGATTTCACTTAAGAGGATTCTGATTGGTGATCGTGGAATTTTGGTGGTTATCGTACGTCATAATGCTATATTTTGTTTTGTGATAAGTTCTTATTGAATTAAAAAGAAACTGTGATATTTATTTGATGAATTCAAAAAGAACGTATAAGAGGGAATTAGAGTGGTAAAAGGCAAGAGTGTGAGATCAATTGAGGGTAAAAGCCGATTGTGCGATACACGAGCGATTTCATAATTGTGTGATATACTGTTTGAGCGAAACACGTAAGGGAGTGTGTGAGGGAATTTTTTTTATGTACTAACATTTGTTTTGCAGCAATCATGTATAGATATAATCGTGAAAATAATTATGAGTGGCAAAAGAGATCTTTTCAAGGAAGGCGCGATCCTGAAGCTTATTTGAGTTGGGAGGAAAGGAAGGAACGAGAGTTTGGCTATCATGAATATTCCGAGCAAAAGAAGTTCAAACTTACAGTTCTAGAATTTTCAGGATATGCAGCAACATGGTGGGCTCAATTTGAACGTGATCGGAGAAAATATGGAGAGCATCTGATCGAGACGTGGGAAGAGTTGAAAACTATGATGAGAAAGCGGTATGCCCCCGTACAGCCTAGCAGGAGGAATGAACATGCATCTCCACAACATGTAAAGCAACCTTCAAGACGATCAATGTGGGATGATGACAAGGAGGTTAATAGACGGATAGATAGGCATGGAGATTCGCATCGGAGCCAACCACGAGAAACTCCTAGGGCATATATTGAACTGACATCATTTGAGGACATCATGAGATCATATAATGAGATAAGGGACGTTCATTTGAAGCGACGACAAAACATCTCTAAGGCACAAAAGGAGCAAAATCAGCCGAGGGAGGTGGACGTTGGAGTAGAATATGCCATCCAAGGAGAATTGTTAGGTTCCAGCATACATGTCGAAGTCCTTGAAGATCTAGCGATTATACAGAAAGATTATGATCAAGGGAAAGAAAGTAAACGACAAAAAGAAATTGAAAAAAAGATTGAGTGTGAAAAAGAAAAGTGTGAAAAAGAGAATGAAAAGAAACGAGAGAATAAAAAGAATGAGAGTGAAAATAAACGAGAGAAAGAAACAGTGGAGAGTAAGAGTGAAAAAAGAGAGGAGAGTGAGTTGGAAAGTGAGTTATATTTTGAAAAGCCAATGACTGTACATTCGTACAAGACGACGCTTTTGAATACTAACAAGATTAACTCTTCTTTGTCTAGTTCTATTGTTTCTCTTATACAGGTAATTGAGGATATACCCCGAGCTATCATTCCATATCAGCCAACTTGTAGTATTCCCGAGGAGACGACAGAGTTACCAAGGCGGGTTGGAGAGTTGATGGAGTCCAACTTCATCAAAGGGGGTATCAAGGGAGAAAGCATTAGTGCGTGTGCTATTCATGAGATCATAGTACCTAAGAAGGAAATGATGTCGAGCTTGTACGTTAATTTCGAATTGGTAAACAAGTATCGTTTTCTTTACTTAGATAATATGCTTGATAAATTTCATAGTGCTTGTGTTTTATCTACACTGGAAAATGACCATGTGATGTTTATGCCTAATCAAATGAGCATGAGATATTGTGATAAATGGAAAATTGTGTTAACATGTGAATTGTATAGGTGGATAGTTATTTCTGTTAGATTAACTAATGCATCTAGTATGTTCATGAGTTTGTTAAAACATGTTTTGCATGCTTCCATTGATAAATTTGTTTTTGGCTATTTTGAGGGTAAAATCGTATTTATCATAAACTATGGAGGATATTTGATATTTGTCGAGTTAGTTTATGAGCATGCATTAAATTCTCGTTGTCAATTTTCTCACTATCATTTGGTAAATTCTCAATGTCAAAGTGCATATCTTTGTAGAATTTATTCTAGTGATTATTGTGGGAATTCTCGTTTTCAACGTTTGTACTTGCATGAAACTCATTCTAGGGTTTTTCATTCATATGTTGAATTAGATTTTGATCAATCTTTACATGGCATGTCGTTAATTGATAATGGTAGTGATCGTGGTTATTCAGTAGAGAAGTCTTCATTGCATGATTTACTATCATTTGGTAATTTCTTTCCATTATAGTTATTATCATTGCATGATTTTGAGAATATTGTCTTAAATGGGAAAGAATTACTATCACTTGGTATTGAGTTAAAAAGTGTTTATCATCAGATTTGATTAAGATATGATTTACATACATGTTTAATTAAATCGTTGGGATTAACTAATGCATTAAATGTTTTCATGTTAAATCATATATTGCATTCTTTCATGGGGAAATTTGTTAATATTTGTTTTGATGATATTCCTATTTTTGTCAATGCTTGGAAAAATTCTTTAGCACTTGTTGAGTTTGTTTGTGATCATCGTCAATATGCTATTGAGTTTTCATCTTGTGAAGTTGGAAGTGACCTTTTTATTCCATTGATGATATAATTTGATTTTGAATGCGTTGTTGTCAATGGTAAGAGAAAGGTTGAATTTGTTTTGCAGATTCGAGATGGGTTCATACTCCGCGAGGAGAAAGATTTAATTCGTTTTGCAAATCAATTCGAGCAATGCATTAAGAGTCTACAAGGAAGTATTTTGAATTATGTTCTAGTAGATTATGCATGTGATTTTGCGTTATTTGATTTCTTGGTGATTAGACAAAAGAAACTTGTTGATTTGTTTTGTTTTGTGTTTAATCCAGGAATTCAAGTATATTTGCGATTGCGCCAAGGAAAGTTTCGAAGATTGTTATTTGATTCCGGTGCAACGAAATGGGAGTTCTTACAAATGATCAAGATCATAAGATTCACCTTTGATCCGGGAATTCGTCAGTGGGTATATTTGCGAATGGACGAGATCATTAAGTTGATTTTTGATCCAGGAATTCGTCATTGGGAGGATATGCTTCGTGAAGAGTTCTATTTGCTAATATTTGATCCAGGAGGAGATAGAACTTTTCATTGTGTTATTTACATTTATTTTATTACTTATACGTTTATGTTATTAGCCCATTGTGTTGGTTTGGACAGGTTCTGGTGTAAAGAAAATCGAAAATTTAAGTTTCCAGGAGGTGTTACGAAGAGTTTGCAAAGTGTTATGCTATGTCGAGCATCGCTTGGAAGGAGTCGCTTACAAGTTGTTCTTGTCCATACAAGGGAAATGTCATATGTTGCTATGTTCTTTGCAGGAGTTGGAGTTTTTGATGATTATTCTCATTACTTTACTTGCATTGTTGATAGTGCTAATAAATTTTGTTTGCAACATGAGTTTTAGGATTATGGTTTGTTTGATGCTACTAACTTAATTTGTTTTCGCGTAGGATCAAATTTGTGGGTAAATCCTTTTCAAGAGGAGGGAATGTCAGATTTGAAGACAAATCCTTTTCAAGAGGAGGGGAATGATGAGATCCTGACCAGGCTCGCATCGAACAATATTCCTTCAACTCGAGTTCAAGAGGTTCATCAGTTAGTCGCGAGTGATTGGGTTGAAGTCCATTCAAGGATGCGTACATTGGAGATAAATTTATATGAACGGTGAGGAGAGGATCAATCATGTGATTTGGGATTAATATATACCGTCTATTTAGTAAGGCCGAATCATCGCAAGCCAAGGCATCATGCAATGTATGGAATAATGGAAGTTGGCTCAAGGATGATTGGAGTGGAGGTTGAGGAGTTTGGAGATACCATTTACATAGCAGTTACTTCGGGCTCAATTTCGACCTTGATCCAACTAGAATCTCGCAAAACACAAAGAATGAAAGTTATAGATCTATCTCTTAGCTTTCCGGGACATCTTGAATCGCCCCAATCGGAGTTCAGATGCGAGAGTTATGGCCATTTTTCCAAAGGACGTCGCAGCAGAAAACTTGAGCGCCTAGGCGCTCCATTCCTTCACATTTCAAGCGCCTAGGTGCTTGACAATTCTTGGGCATTCTGTAGGAGGGCGCCTAGGCACTCCAGACCTTCATAATTCAAGCGCCTAGGCACTTGGGCCAAAACACGGATTCCGAGGACGTGTTTTTGTTCAGTTTTAATGCAATTTTTAGGATCTTTTCCAATTCTATTGTAAGTAGGATGTTTATTAGATAGGATTTCTATTTCCATTCAAATTCTTATTTCCTTATAGGATTAGGGTTTTAGGTTATTAGTATAAATAGAATACATTGATGATGTAATCAATAGTCAACAATTTTATTAGAGTTTATTAATATTCTTGAGAGGTTTTTCTCATCTTTTGGTTCTTTGAGAATTTCTAAGTTTATTGTCTTAGTTTTTCTTTGAGATTCAATTTGACTTATCATACAACAAGTTATAGTTGTGTGTGGCGTCTTCTACCGCATCAATCGTCGATTGTACCGAGGTTCCTGTTTCTCTATAAACACGGGGTTTAGGTGTCGTTGGTGTTCCATTCAATGCAGAATTCATTACTTGATCGATTGTACCAAGGTTCTCGTCTTCTTATAGACGTTGGGTTACGGTGTCGAGAGAGTTCCATTCAAAACAGCTTGCTAGAAACGATCCGGGCGATGACCACCTCACGCCAGCGTGTCGTGGAGTCTATTATTTGGTATCAGAGCTACGTTTTTCTAGCTAGTTACTTATCTTTATTTTTCGTGTTTAAATATATTGTAAAAAAAACGTGAGAAAAAAAGTACAAAAAAAAAAGAAATTTTTTTATTATTATTATTGTTGTAATTGCATGGGTTTCATAAGTTCGTGATCATTGGGATCGTATTAAAGAAGTTATTATTTGATTCTATTGTTGGAATTTGTTAATTTTGAGGATATTGGGATTTCATTTAAGAGGATTCTGATTGGTGATCGTGGAATTTTGGTGGTTATCGTACGTCATACTTGCTATATTTTGTTTTGTGATAAGTTCTTATTGAATTAAAAAGAAACTGTGATATTTGTTTGGTGAATTCAAAAAGAACCTATAAGAGAGAATTAGAGTGGTAAAAAGCAAGAGTGTGAGATCAATTTAGGGTAAAAGCCGATTGTGCGATACACGAGCGATTTCATAATTGTGTGATATACTGTTTGAGCGAAACACGTAAGGGAGTGTGTGAGGAATTTTTTTTTATGTACTAACATTTGTTTTGCAGCAATCATGTATGGATATAATCGTGAAAATAATTATGAGTGGCAAAAGAGATCTTTTCAAGGAAGGCGCGATCCTGAAGCTTATTTGAGTTGGGAGGAAAGGAAGGAAAGAGAGTTTGGCTATCATGAATATTCCGAGCAAAAGAAGTTCAAACTTGCAGTTCTAGATTTTTCAGGATATGCAGCGACATGGTGGGCTCAATTTGAACGTGATTAAGGAAAATATGGAGAGCATCCGATCGAGACGTGGGAAGAGTTGAAAACCATGATGAGAAAGCGGTATGCCCCCGTACACCCTAGCAGGAGGAATGAACATGCATCTCCGCAACATGTAAAGCAACCTTCAAGGCGATCAATGTGGGATGATGACAAGGAGGTTCATAGACGGATAGATAGGCATGGAGATTCGCATCGGAGCCAACCACGAGAAACTCCTAGGGCGTATATTGAACTTGCATCATTTGAGGACATCATCAGATCATATAATGAGATAAGGGACGTTCATTTGAAGCGACGACAAAACATCTCTAAGGCACAAAAGGAGCAAAATCAGCCGAGCGAGGTGGACGATGTAGTAGAATATGCCATCCAAGGAGAATTGTTAAGTTCCTGCGTACATGTCGAAGTCCGTGAAGATCTAGCGATTGTACGGAAAGATTATGATCAAGGGAAAGAAAGTGAACGACCAAAAGAAATTAAAAAAAAGATTGAGTGTGAAAAAGAAAAGTGTGAAAAAGAGAATGAAAAGAAACGAGAGAATAAAAAGAATGAGAGTGAAAATAAACGAGAGAAAGAAACAGTGGAGAGTAAGAGTGAAAAAAGAGAGGATAGTGAGTTGGAAAGTGAGTTATATTTTGAAAAGCCAATGACTGTACATTTGTACAAGACGATGCTTTTGAATACTAACAAGATTAACTCTTCTTTGTCTAGTTCTATTATTTCTGTTATACAGTAATTGAGGATATACCCCGAGCTATCATTCCATATCAGCCAACTTGTAGTATTCCCGAGGAGACGATGGAGTTACCAAGGCAGGTTGGAGAGTTGATGGAGTCCAACTTCATCAAAGGGGGTATCGAGGGAGAAAGCATTAGTGCATGTGCTATTCATGAGATCATAATACCTAAGAAGGAAAGGATGTCGAGCTTGTGCGTTAATTTCGAATTGGTAAACAAGTATCGTTTTCTTTACTTAGATAATATGCTTGATAAATTTCATAGTGCTTGTGTTTTATCTACACTGAAAAATGACCATGTGATGTTTATGCCTAATCATATTAGCATGAGATATTGTGATAAATGGAAAATTGTGTGTCGACACCGGTTTTATTCTTTTCCAATTTTAGCCTTTTGATTGAATGATTTTTTGGAAAAGGTCGGCATTAATGTCGACGGGGTTCTGAAAGATCGTTTTTTATGATGAGCCAATTAACCAGAGTCGCCAGTTGGTATATTTGAAATGGATGTACCAACTCATCCGAGTTTTCGTTTTTTATAAATCGATGGCTCATGTATGACTCCGAATTAATTGGTCTGCAAACCGAGATTCATAGAATTCGGGGGCTTACTTAAGCGAGGGGAAGGTGTTAGGCACCCCCCGACTTCCGTGAAACATGGTTACCACAATCTTGATACTTTCCTATCCTTTAATTCATGAAATGTGTATGTGTGCGCGTGTGTGTGTGTGTGCCTATGTGAGTGTTGTGGTGAGTTTGTATGAAAGAATCATTTGGGGTTTTATGGAAAGTCATGTTTTGAGAATGCTCAAAAGTGTCCTTCGATTTATACGAGAAAGCCTTATTCTTTATTAGAAAGGTTTGATTTTGATTGTCAAAACTGTAAGGTTTTCAATTTGGTGTCGTTTTGGCAAAGCAAGAGTTTTTAAACCTTCGTCAAAATAGGAATCGAGATCTATACGTTGCTTTCATAATTCAAATGATGGGCAACCTCTAGGATCTCTTTAACCCTATGCACAAGGATTTAATAAAACATTATTTATTTTTATAAAACCATTTTTTGTGATGTTTGAAAACGATTTCTTTCTTTTTCCTTCTCGTTAAATAGAAATCGAGATTCATTAGCACTCCCAATTTCTTATCCTCGTGAAGCTAATAACCTAGTTTGATTGATTTTTATGAAAATCTTTATCGCTTAACTTTGAAATCCATTTCTTGTCATAAATCAAATCAAACATTAAAATGCGTTGGAGCTATTCATGGGCATGTAAGCTATCAAAATAACCCCGAACGCCCACAGTCGCATACTTTCACTATGACGGGGCCTTAACCACGATTCTCGCCTTAGCGTCGTTTTAAGGCCCGACGATTACATACTCACAATGAAAACTACATCATTTCTACTACTTATATCAAAAGATGTCCATCATCGGATTTGGACCACGGGGTCGCATTCCTAGGCTCACATCCGAAATTTCCACACAACCACAAAGCGAATATTACAAGGAATAACCGACACGGATAATCTAACAACACCAAGACATCCTAAACTGGCCGCCTAAAGGAACCACGCCTAATATATCATCGTAAATCAAACAAAAAAATTCAATAAATGAATATCATCGGGTTATTAGGAAGAATTTTGTTCCGATGGAACCCTCTCTAATAATCCCTAATTCGTTATCCACCATAAATTATATGAAAACTACATATAATTCAACCAAAGGATATGATAAAAATTGCTATAATATGGGAAATTTCACCTTGCAAATGATATCAAAGTGGACGGAAACTTGTGTATTTGAATAGATTGGGAAGTATATATGATACAATCAAATCAAAAGAGTATGAATCTTCTCTTTTTTTTCCTTTCTCTCCTCTTTTGTTGCAAATTTATGCTATATTTCCTCCAATTCCCGAGCTACTGCTGCTGTTATTCTTCTTCTCTCTCCGCCTGCTCAACCTTCTGTATGCTGATGAGGAAATGAGCTGAAATATGCTGGCCGCAGATTGATCTGCGGCTGGCTGGCAGCAAACCCTCCACTCGGCTGAATTCTGGGTTCCCGTGTTTCGAGTTCCGTGTTTTCAAAAGGCGCACTCATTGGCCGCAGATCAATCCGCGGCTGGTTGGCTTGACTTTCTCGACTTTCGTGCTACGCCTCGATTCTCGTATCGTGACGTCAGTTTTCGCCGACAGGCTCGTATTTTACAGTCCGGAAATCACTGGGAGGCGTGCCACATCCTCCGGGAATGCTCAATTCGGACAGCCTTGTTGTCACGTCGGTTTTGGTTGTAAATCGTCGTGGTGGCGTCGAGTGTTCGTACTTGTCCATCCTTTGCTCTCGCAGGCCGGTTCATTTGACGAATTTGCCCTCCTGTCAGGGTTAGTATACGAAGTGCAAAATTTGGGTATCTACATTGTGTTAACATGTTAATTGTATAGGTGGATAGTTATTTCTGTTAGATTAATTAATGCGTCTAGTATGTTCATGAGTTTGTTAAAACATGTTTTGCATGCTTCCATTGATAAATTTGTTGTTGGCTATTTTGAGGGTAAAATCGTCTTTATCATAAACTATGGAGGATATTTGATATTTGTCGAGTTAGTTTATGTGCATGCGTTAAATTCTCGTTGTCAATATTCTTACTATTATTTGGTAAATTCTCAATGTCAAAGTGCATATCTTTGTAGAATTTATTCTAGTGATTATTGTGGGAATTCTCGTTTTCAACGTTTGTACTTGCATGAAACTCATTCTAGGGTTTTTCATTCACATGTTGAATTAGATTTTGATCAATCTTTACATGGCATGTCGTTAATTGATAATGGTAGTGATCATGATTATTCAGTAGAGAAGTCTTCATTGCATGAGTTACTATCATTTGGTAATTTCTTTCCATTAGAGTTGTTATCATTGCATGATTTTGAGAATATTGTCTTAAATGGGAAAGAATTACTATCACTTGGTATTGAGTTAAAAAGTGTTTATCATCAGATTGGATTAAGATATGATTTACATACATGTTTAGTTAAATCGTTGGGATTAACTAATGCATTAAATGTTTTCATGTTAAATCATATATTACATTCTTTCATGGGGAAATTTGTTAATATCTGTTTTGATGATATTCCTATTTTTGTCAATGCTTGGAAAAATTCTTTAGCACTTGTTGAGTTTATTTGTGATCATCGTCAATATGCTATTGAGTTTTCATCTTGTGAAGTTGGAAATGACCTTTTTATTCCATTGATGATATTATTTGATTTTGAATGCGTTGATGTCAATGGCAAGAGAAAGGTTGAATTTGTTTTGCAGATTCGAGATGGGTTCATACTCCGCGAGGAGAAAGATTTAATTTTTTTGCAAATCAATTCGAGCAATGCATTAAGAGTCTACAGGGAAGTATTTTGAATTATGTTCTAGTAGATTATGCATGTGATTTTGCGTTATTTGATTTCTTGGTGATTAGACAAAAGAAACTTGTTGATTTGTTTTGTTTTGTGTTTAATCCAGGAATTCAAGTATATTTGCGATTGCGCCAAGGAAAGTTTCGAAGATTGTTATTTGATTCTGGTGCAACGAAATAGGAGTTCGTACGAATGATCAAGATCATAAGATTCACCTTTGAATCGGGAATTCGTCAGTGGGTATATTTGCGAATGGACGAGATCATTACGTTGATTTTTGATCCAGGAATTTGTCATTGGGAGGATACGCTTCGTGAAGAGTTCTATTTGTTGATATTTGGTCCAAGAGGAGATAGAACCTTTCATTGTGTTATTTACATTTATTTTATTACTTATGTGTTTATGTTATTAGAGCATCGTGTTGGTGTGGACAGGTTCTGGTGTAAAGAAAATCGAAAATTTAAGTTTCTAGGAGGTGTTACGAAGAGTTTGCAGAGTGTTATGCTATGTCGAGCATCGCTTGGAAGGAGTCGCTTACAAGTTGTTCTTGTCCATACAAGGGGAATGTCATATGTTGCTATGTTCTTTGCAGGAGTTGGAGTTTTTGATCATTAGTCTCATTACTTTACTTGCATTGTTGATATTACTTATAAACTTCGTTTACAAGATGAGTTTTGGGATTATGATTTGTTTAATGCTACTAGCTTAATTTGTTTTCGTGTAGGATCAAATTTGTGGGTAAATCCTTTTCAAGAGGAGGGAATGTCAGATTTGAGGACAAATCCTTTTCAAGAGGAGTGGAATGATGAGATCCTGACCAGGCTCGCATCGAATAATATTCCTTCAACTCGAGTTCAAGAGGTTCATCAGTTAGTCGCGAGTGATTGGGTTGAACTCCATTCAAGGATGCGTACATTGGAGCTAAATTTATAAGAACGGCGAGGAGATGACCAATCATGTGATTTGGGATTAGTATATATCGTCTATTTAGTAAGGCCGAATCATCGCAAGCCAAGTCATCATGCAATGTACGGAATAATGGAAGTTGGCTCAAGGATGATTGGAGTGGAGATTGAGGAGTTTGGAGATACCATTTACATAGCAGTTACTTCGGGCTCAATTTTGTCCTTGATCCAGCTAGAATCTCACAAAACACAAAGAATAAAAGTTGTAAATCTATCTCTTAGCTTTTCGGAACATCTTGAATCGCCCCAATCGAAGTTCGGATGCGAGAGTTATGGCCATTTTTCCAAAGGACGTCACAACATAAAACTTGGGCGCCTATGCGCTCCATTCCTTCACATTTCAAGTGCTTAGGTGCTTGACAACTCTTGGGAATTCTGTGGGAGAGCACCTAGGCGCTCCAAACCTTCATAATTCAAGCGCCTAGGCGCTTGGGCCAAAACACGGATTTCGAGGACGTGTTTTTGTTCAGTTTTAATGCAATTTTTAGGATCTTTTCCAATTCTATTGTAACTAGGATGTTTATTAGATAGGATTTTTATTTCCATTCAAATTCTTATTTCCTTATAGGATTAGGGTTTCAGGTTATTAGTATAAATAGAATACATTGATGATGTAATCAATAGTCAACAATTTTATTAGAGTTTATCAATATTCTTGAGAGGTTTTTCTCACCTTTTGGTTCTTTGATAATTTCTAAGTTTATTGTCTTAGTTTTTCTTTGAGATTCAATTTGACTTATCATACAATAAGTCATAGTTGTGTGTGGCGTCTTCTACCGCATCAATTGTCGATTGTACTGAGGTTCCTATTTCTCCATAAACACGCGGTTTAGGTGTCGTTAGTGTTCCATTTAACGCAGAATTCATTACTTGATCGATTGTACCAAGGTTCTCGTCTCCTTATAGACGTTGGGTTGCAGTGTTGATAGAGTTCCATTCAAAACAACTTGATAGAAACGATCCTGGTGACGACCACCTCACGCAAGCGTGTCGTGGAGTCTATCACATATGATGCCTTTGAACTTGATGGAGAGTGCGAAATCAACCTTGAACACAGAATTGCAAGAGATTGTGGCAACTCTGAATGAAAATCCGAAGATAGGTAATATTTTTTATATGGATTTGCCAATCTCTGACAAAAAGTTTCTACCATTTGTGTTGCAGGCACCTACTCTAGATTTGAAGCCTCTTCCCAGTCATCTCAAATATGTGTTCCTTTGAGAAAGAAAAACGTTACCAGTGATCATCTCTAATTCACTTAGTGAATCACAAGAAGAGAAACTTGTGCAGATTTTGAACGAGCATAAAAAAGCTATTGGTTGGACGATAACTAACATTCAAGGCATTAGCCCTTCCACATGCATGCACCGGATCTTACTTGAAGAGGAGGCCAAACCTGCACGCCAACCGCAAAGAAGATTGAACCCACCTATGATGGATGTGGTGACACAAGAAATTCTTAAACTTCTTGAAGTTAGTGTGATTTACCCCATTACGAATAGTAGTTGGGTTAGGCCAGTTCAAGTAGTGCCTAAAAGGACGGGAATAACTGTTGTAAAAAACCAGAATAATGAGTTAATTTCTACACGTGTTCAAAATGGGTGGAGGGTTTGTATAGACTATAGAAAATTGAATGTTGTGAGCCGCAAGGACCATTTTCCTTTACCTTTTATTGATCAAATGCTTGAACGATTAGGTGGTCATTCTTACTATTACTTTATTGATGGTTATTCAGGTTATTTCCAGATTGCAATTTCTTCGGAAGATCAAGAAAAGACCACATTTACATGCCCATTTGGTACTTTTGCGTATCGCCGCATGGCCTTCGGGTTGTACAATGCCCCAACTACTTTCCAAAGGTGTATGGTTAGCACATTTTCCTATTTCAAATGTATATAGTCTTGTGCTGACACAACAAACTATATATAAATAAATAGGTAGACAATTATTGTCAATTACATCACCATATAACTCTTTTTATTTTGCCTCTTAGATTATTTTGATCAAGTGGTGACACATCCAAATCAAAATTGTCCAAGTTAAGTCCAACTTAGCACTTCCATATAAGTAAAGAGAAAAACACCGTCCTTGTGGTGACACGACAAAACAACATCATTTTATTCCTTTATAAGCATCAAATGTGATAAAAACAACATCTCAAGAAATTAAAATAAGCCTTGTGGTGACACAACAAACTTATAATGATTAATTGATGCTCTATCGTTTTATCATGCTAGAAGGCGACATTTAATATTCCAAATATCTTTGAACGTTACAACTTAATATGATTTCTTTAAGGGTTTTGTTATTATTTGTCTCTCTTGTTTAGCGCGCATGCGCGCGCGCGCACACACACACACACACACACACACATATATATATATATATATATATGTATATATATATATTCTAGTTTGGTTCACTAGAGCCACCAAGTGAACCAATAGGTCAAAGCTAGGGGTGCAAAAACTGAATTCACTTAGACCCATTACATTTAAACCCGGGCTCCATTACAAACAGGTCTTCAAACGCTCCTTGCTCCTTTATCTCAAATTCTTCAAAATAATTCTAATTAATCCTATTAAATAAACTATTTACAATAAATAGAAACTTTGATCACTAGTCAAGGGGAAGTACATAAGAAGAATATAAAATTTACATCAAGAAAAACTAGAGAAGACGAGGTACCCAGACCCCATTTATAAAACTCATTCATTTATGCATTCTAATAGAATAAAATTCAATCATCTATTGGTCAATAGTCCATAATCAATCTCATTTATTATCATACACATCACCATATGCATCAATAAATAACATTCTTATCATGAATAATAATACCATTTAATATATGCATTGATATCATTTAATGGGCAAAATTTTGCTAAAATTTAGTTTTGAAACAAAATAAACTCTTTTATTTTAATCAAAAATCAAATCAAAATTAAACTCCTTTAATTTTAGTAACATAGAATCTTATTCTATATAAAATAAATATCTTTATTTTAAATTTATTCCAATTAAATAAACCATTTATGTTACAACTCGAATTTTTGGAAATTATTAAAATAAAAATTTAATAAATAAAATTCTTATTATGAGACGTGTCAGGTTTGAATGTATAAATATATATATGTTATATATATTTATGTGATTTATGTGGTGGATTTAATATGTATGTGTGTGTGTATGTGTGTGTGTGTGTGTGTGTGTGTATATATATATATATATATATATATATATATATATATGTATATATAAGTACGAAATATATACATATATTTGAAAAGTAAGATTTAATAGTTAATTTAAACTATTAAATTAGTTTGCTTGAATTGGTTAACTTGAGTTAACTACGAAATAAAATATGGCGGAGAAGAAAATTAATTAATTAATATTAATTAATTGAGTAAAGGAAGATATTTTCTGATAAGGAGAATTATGTTACTATAATGTAACATATATGGTATAATATTATATTAATTGGATGTGAATGAAAATATGAGATGAGATCCGATATATAAAATATTTATATTGGTATCAGGTTAGTAAATTAAATTCACATTTGAATAAATAATTTAATATATTAAATTATATATTTAATATATAAATAAAATTGTTTGAAAACAATTTATGGAAGGAAATAGATGATTAAATTTAATTATATAAAAATAAGTTGTTTATATTAAATAAGTAAATTAAAATAATTGGTAGAGTGAATACTAATTATTTTAATATAATTAATTGTCGCATAAAAAGTAAAAATTTAATTATGGACTAATTCCATAATTAATGAAATAATTTTTGTAATTATTATAAATATATAATTATCCAATTATTGGTAATAATTGAATTTCGTGATAAATTGCATATGTGAAGTAGCATTATGCGATAAGTACTGAAGGGTGTATGTAAATATATGTATATATGCTTAGTCAATTACTTAGTAAGCATGAGGTGTTAGCAATTTAGGAGTGTTGAGTATTAGAATGCAAGCATGAGCTGCTAATATTAGGATGGCTGAGTTATTAACACTTAAGTAAGAGCTGGGGCATTCCTAAATCATTAAGAGATACTAAGCTAAATTATATTGTCTGAGAATGAAAGGGGAAAGTTAAGAAGCTTTAAGCTGACCTTCATTCTCCCAATTCACTTCTCCATACGTTCTATACTCCCACAATTTCTTTCTCCCAAATTATCACAAATTGACCCAAATTACTTCAAGAGATTGATTAGCAACTGAAATTGAAGGGGTAATTCATCAAAGAAGCTATCCAAAGAAGAATTAGCAAGAACATAGTGAGTCAAGAGGATATTTGAAGGACGAGTTATCATAACTTGGCAAGGAATGCTTAAGGTTAAAGATACAATGCGATATTACTTGCCATCTGGACGATAAGGATTAAAAGACGTGCAAAGGAATACATTTTTCTTTATTTAGAAATTGTATTGAATGATGGTAATGGTTCTTGATGATGTGTAACTAACATTTATGTAAAGATTGAAATATTCAAAAAACAAAGAATATTTGTTTTAAATGCATTGTGATGAATATTTTGAAGTAAATCACCATAGTAGTAATACTATATAAGAAATAATCTGTATGAAGGATTGAGTTGTATATACTCATATTTACTCTGATGAAATAAATCATAAAATGAATATAATTTGGAAATAAATAGATATCGTAAAGGTTACGGTTCAGGGAATGAAAGGAAGTTAAAAAAAGTTTAATTATTCGCATTTTTCGCTGTTATTACATCTAACTATGATGTAAAGCTGAATTAAGATAGTACTTAACGCACAAGATCGAGAATAGAAATAGTCCTAATTTTGGGGGGGCGTTACACTTGGTATCAGAGCTATGGGTTATAAACCTTTGGTAAGAGTACCCTAGGTTTTAATTGTAAACAAGGTAGATGAAAAGAAAGAAGATGATAAGCATAAAACTCGAACGAGGGTTAAGTTATATTAAATGAATTTAGAGGATTCATAAAGAACGCGTTAAGATAATACGCAAAGATTCAAAGAATAATCTTAAAAAGCCGAAGAATCAGGGGACACCTGATTCAAATAATCATAAAAGGACGTGATTTGATTAAGTCATAAAAGCACAGATGATCAATCAAATAATTGAAAATTTTAGCTGCATGCTATAAAAAGAAGGTATTATGAGAAAATACAAGTAAAACTCAAAAAGAGTTATAGATGATGAAATACGAATTAAAGAAAATTCGTATTTAGCAAAGAGCAAGATAGGATTGGGTAGGATTTCAAGTGAGAACTCATGTGATAGCTAAGTTATCCAAACCTTTATATGGCAGAGGTTTTGTGCTTGGTTTAACAACCACTTAGTTTATCATATTGATAATCATTGAAATGTTAGTATTGCGCTATCAATATACAAAAAGTGAGAAGGTAATTCTTTTCTCATGTGTATATTTGATAATTAGAAAAATACTAAGACTAGGTACAAGTTCTTAAAACTCAAACTTATGACAAGTTTGTGACTCATAATCATATGGTATGTGTTAGGTTTGTATATTACACAAGCATGCAATCTAATTACACAAATAGAGAAGCGTGATAAAACGGATTTTAAAATTTTAATACAAACCATCACCATGATCTATCCTTGTGTTCAATTATCAATTAAACAAAAGAGAAAGAGAATGAAAATTATACCCAATCATACCCTTTGATATATCCTAAAGGTTTTAAGAGACATGTCAAAGTATAACTCATCATACACAAGATACTATGATGATCTCAAGTCCAAGGATCACTTGTTTTACTATCACTAGAGGAATTCCTATTGACAGGCGAGTAAAACTCCATTAGGTATTCCTTAGCGAGCCACGTTCAATGTACTTATTCTCCAATAAGCACCTACATACTTGCTTTAGTGTCTCAACACAAATGATTATGAGATCAATCATCCTCTTCCTAAGAGCAAGCAACGTATGTACTAATCTATCCAGATTCACTAATCCCCTTTTTAGTAATCCAACGATTAGGAACAATTTTAGTTTGTGAGCTATCTAGAATTTAGATCTCATTAGCATGATCACCATCATGATTCTAAAAGCATTGCTCAAAACTATGGGTTTATCACATTTAATATAACAACACTATGTAGATAATGTAAAATGTCTTTTAAGAAAATCAATTCTATTATTAATAAATGAATAAGATTACAAAGTGTATGCTACATCATATCAAATATGATTGGCTTGTGTGCATACTACTTACAATCTCCCACTTGCACTAAAGCCAATCGCTATGGTATCTAATACCCATCTTCTCTAAGTGACGATTAAACTGTTGTTGTGTTAAAACTTTAGTAAATGGATCTGTAATGTTGTCTTGAGAGTCCACACGCTCCAGGGTGACATCTCCTCTTTCAATGATCTCTCTAATCAAATGAAACCGCCGCAACACGTGTTTGGATTTCTGATGAGACCTGGGTTCCTTAGCCTGCGCAACAGCTCCGGTGTTGTCACAGAATAAAGGTACAACTCCTCTAATGCTAGGAACCGCTCCAAGTTCAGTTATGAACTTCTTCATCCAAACAGCTTCCTTTGTAGCTTCACTTGCAGCTATGTACTCTGCCTCTGTCATTGAATCGGCAACTGTTTGCTGCTTAAAACTTTTCCAACTCACTGCGCCACCGTTTAAGGTAAACACGTACCCTGAAACGGATTTACTATCATCTTGGTCCGTTTGAAAACTTGAGTCTGTATAGCCCTCTAGTTTCAATTCAGACCCACCATAGACAAGAAATACATCCTTATTTCTTCTCAAGTACTTTAGGATATTTTTCACTACCTTCTAGTGCTCTTCTCCTGGATTTGACTGATATCTGCTTGTTACACTAAGTGCATGAGCGATATCTGGTCTAGTACATATCATACCGTACATGATAGATCCTATTGCTGAAGCATAAGGAAACTTACTCATTCGGTCTCTCTCCTTAGGTGTCTTTGGGGCCTGTTTCTTGGAGAGATGTATTCCATGGCTCATCGGCATGAGACCTCTCTTGGAATCTTCCATGCTAAACCTCTTTAGCATCGAGTCAATGTACTTTCCTTGGGTCAAGTCAAGCATCCTTTTAGATCTATCTCTATAGATCTTTATCCCTAAAATATAGGATGCCTCACCCAAGTCCTTCATGGAGAAGTGTTTAGATAACCAAATTTTGATTGACTGTAACATAGGAACATCATTCCCTATCAGTAATATATCATCAACATATAATACAAGGAATGAAACAGCGCTCCCACTAACCTTCTTGTACACACAAGGTTCATCCTCATTTTTGATAAAATCAAACCTTTTGATTATCTCATCAAAACGGATGTTCCATCTTCGAGAAGCTTGCTTCAATCCATAAATGGATCGTTGTAGCTTACAGACTTGGTTTGTTCCAACCGTTGAAACAAAACCCTCTGGTTGTATCATATATACATTCTCCTCAAGCTCTCCATTGAGGAAGGCCGTTTTCACGACCATTTGCCAGATCTCGTAGTCATAATAAGCTGCAATTGCAAGCAAAATCCGAATGGACTTGAGCATAGCTACTGGTGAGAAGGTTTCATCATAGTCAACTCTTTGTCTTTGTTTGAAACCTTTTGCAACCAGTCGGGCCTTATAGGTCTCTACCTTGCCATCCGCTCCAGTCTTTTTCTTAAAGACCCATTTACACCCATAGGCTTAATGCCCTCAGGTGGTGAAACCAAAGTCCATACTTGGTTTTCATATATGGAGTCCATCTCGGATTTCTCTGAGTTTTTACTACTCATAGCCTCTTCGTAAGTCAATGGATCATCATCATCTATGATGTGTACCTCATCATCATCCTCTATGATGAATCCATACCTATCAGGTATCTTCGGTACTCTTCCAGATTTACGAATAGGTTGTGGTATAGTAGGTTCTTCTACTTGGTCAGGTACTTGACTCTGATCTGTAGTATTTTGTGGTTCTTGAATTTCTTCAAGATATATCTTACTCCCACTGACCCCTTCAAGGATAAACTCTTTTTCAAAGAAGGCAGCGTATTTCACAACAAACACCTTTTGATCATTGGGATGATAGAAATAATACCCTACAGTTTTTTTAGGGTATCCCACAAATCTACACTTGTCGGATCTAGTCTTTAGCTTATCATGCTCAAACCTTTTGACATAAGCTGGACAACCCCAAGTCTTAACATACATAAGATTTGGTTTCCTCCCTGTCCATAATTTATATGGGGTCTTTGGGACGGATTTGGTAGGTACCTTGTTAAGTAGATATGCAGCCGTTTCTAGGGCATAACCCTAGAAGGATTTTGGAAGGTCGGTAAAACTCATCATGGAACGAACCATGTCCAACAATGTTTGATTTCTCCTTTCAGATACACCATTCAACTGTGGCATCCCGGTGGAGTTCATTGTGAGATTATACCATTTTCTTTGAGACAATTGAGAAACTTATTGGTTAAATATTCCCCTCCTCGATCCGATCGAAAAATCTTAATACTCTTACCAGTTTGCTTCTCTATTTCACTTCTGAATTGTTTGAACTTTTCAAACGATTCATATTTGTATTTCATTAAATACACATATCCAAATCTAGAATGATCATCAGTGAAAGTAATAAAATAAGAATACCCTCCTCGTGCATTCATTGTCATAGGTCCACATACGTCTGTGTGTACCAACGCTAACAACTCTATAACTCTTTCTCCTTTTCCAATAAAAGGAGATTTAGTCATCTTACCCATGAGACAAGATTCACAAGTTGGATATGATTCGTAATCAGATGGCTCTAAAAGCTCATCTTTATGCAACTTGGTTAATCTTGTTTCATTGATATGACCGAGTCTACAGTGCCACATAAAGGTATAATTAACATCATCTCTTTTTCTTTTCTTAGTTTGTTCAATTTGAAGTATATTTTCATGCAAGTCAAGTATGTAAAGTCCATTCGGTAGATTGCCAACACCATAAAAAACATTTTTATTATAAATAGAACAACTGTTGTTCTTTATTATAATATCAAAACCATCCATATCCAATACAGAAATTGAAATAATGTTTCTAATGAGTGTTGGAACATAATAACAATTATTTAAACTAATGAACTTACCCGAAGGCAGTGCTAAACAATAATTTCCTACAGCTAATGCAGCAACCTTTGCTCCATTTCTCACTCGTAGGACGACTTCATCCTTGCTCAGCTTTCTACTTCTGCTTAGTCCCTGTATATTATTACATGTGTGAGAACTACAGCCGCTATCCAATACCCAAGTAGAATTTTGACTTTCAGAAAAATTAATTTCAATCATGAACAAACGTAGATCGGAAGTCGAAGCTTCTCCAAGCTTCTTTTGGTCCACAAGATACTCCTTGTAGTTCCTCTTCCAGTGTCCCGGCTTATTCCAATGGTAGAAAATTCCTTTGCTATTTGGATCAGGTTTCTTTTTATCCTTTCTCTTCGCCTTGCCCTTAGCCTTCTTGTTTTTCTTCTTTTCAGAAGATACCTTGGGCCTCTTCCTTTTCTTGGAAGAGTCATCCACTAGTAAGACTTGGTTCTTGTTGGATGAGAAGTGACCTTGAGCAGTTTTTAGCATGTTAAGTAACTCAGGCAAGTTGACGTCCAACTTATTCATGTGAAAATTCATAACAAATTGTGAGAAGGTGTCCGGGAGTGACTGCAAGATCAAATCTTGACTTAACTCCCCATCCATCACGAACCCAAGCTGTCCAAGTTGTTCAATCAGATTGATCATCTTAAGGACATAAGTCTCAACAGCAGTGCCCTCGGTCATACGAGATCGAAAAAGCTCCTTAGATATCTGATATCTAGCAGTCCTACTTTGCTTACCATACAACTCTTTGAGGTGCAGCAATATAGTAGGAGCATCCATAGTTTCATGTTGACGCTGAAGCTCGTTACTCATAGATGCGAGCATGATGCATTGAGCCAAGATTGCATCATCTTGCCACTTTCTGAAAGTAGCAATTTCTTCCTCAGAGGCTGTTTCTGCAATATTTGCAGGGACTGGTGAATTTAGGACATAAGAAATCTTTTCCGCAGTGAGAACAATTCTCAGATTCCTTAACCAGTCCGTGTAATTCGGTCCGGTCAGTTTGTTAGCATCAAGTATGCTACGTAGTGATAGTGAGTTTGACATTTTTAAATTCTGCATGTGAAATAGAAAACATTTTAGTATACATTCATTTTATTAATTACCAAAATAAATTAGGTCTTTATTTTTAAATTGGTATCTCTCACTTTTTTATCAAACTATATTACCCTCAATATATAGTTCGACAAATCTAATTAAAGATTTGCTAGTGAGAATAAGGATCCCATTTCAAATGTATATAACCTTGTGTGACACAACAAACTATATATAAATAAATAGGTAGACAACTATTGTCAATTACATCACTTTGTAACTCCTTGTATTTTGCCTCTTAGATTATTTTGATCAAGTGTGACACATCCGAATCAAAATTATCCAAGTTAAGTCCAACCTAGCACTTCCATATATTCGAAAGAAAAACACTGTCCTTGTGTGACACAACAAAACATCATCCTTCAGTCTATTTATAAGCATCAAATGTGATAAAGCAACATCTTAAATATTTAATACTTGCCTTATGTGACACAACAAACTCATATTAAATATTTAATACTCTATCGCTTTGCCATGCTAGAAGGCGACGTTCGATATTCTAAATATCTTTGAAAGCTTAGGACTTAATATAATTTCTTTGAGGGGTTTGTAATTATTAGTCTCATCTTGTTTAGCGCGCATGCACATATATATAAAATATGCGTCATATTATTTAACATGCAAAGCATGTTGTATAATATATAATATATATATATATAGTAAACATGCACATATAGAATACTATATTCTACCCGGATTGATTATGGACTTTTATTCTAGTTTGGTTCACTAGAGCCACCAAGTGAACTAAAAGGTCAAACCTAGGGTGTAAGATTTAAATTTAAATATAACTACTACATTTAAACCCGGGCTCCATTACAAACGGGTCTTCAAGCGCTCCTTGCTCCTTTGTCTCCAATTCTTCAAAATTAATTCTAACTAGTCCTATTACATAAACTATTTACAATAAATAGAAACCTTGATCAGCAGTCAAGGGGAAGTACATAGGAGGGAGATAGAATTTACGTTAAGAAAAATTAAAGAAGACGAGGTACGCATACCCTATTTATAAAAACCTGTACATTCAAACATCCTCTAAAATAAATCCAATCACACATTGGTCAATAGTCCATAATCAATCCCTATTTATTATCATACATATCTTCATATGCATCAATAAATAGTATTCATCTCATGAATAATAAAACCATTCCATATATGCATTGATATCAATTAATGGGCAAAAGTTTTGCTAATATTTAGTTTTGAAACAAAATAAACTCTTTTATTTTAACCAAAAACCAAATCCAAATTAAACTCCTTTAATTTTAGCAATCTGAAATCCTATTCCAGATAAAATAAACATCTTTATTTTAAACTTTTATCAATTAAATAAACCATTTATGTTAATTGAGAAAAACAAAAAAATTTCAAACTCTACATACCAGCGCGGTCGCGCTCCAAATTGAACTAGGAGCGGCGCGGCTGCGCTGCACCCCAGAAACGTTTTCTGGGTTCAGGTGCGGCTGCGCTCTAGAATGAACTGGAAGCGGCGCGGCCGCGCCGCAACGCTGAATCAGAAACTTTTTTTCCAGTCCAAAAATCCGATCGTATCGCATATAAATTCACACATGGAATCATCACAATCAATAATTAACACAAGGATTAGGCTCTGATACCACTGTTAGGTTTATATATTACACAAGCATGTAATCTAATTACACAAATAGGGCGGAAGCGTGATAAAACGGATTTTAAATTTAAACACAAACCATCACTATGATCTATCCTTGTGTTCAATTATTAATTAAACGAAAGAGAAAGAGAATGAGAATTATACCCTCGTAGATCAAAGCTTCCTCGGGTACAAGTTCAACTCCTAGTCCTTCGTGTTCTCCTCGAATTCTACCGATGAGATTCCTTCCTTTGATCAATGTTAGCCACCCAAGTGTTTGGCCTCTAGAGGTGATCCACCAAGGAAGAATAGGTATTCAAGAAGTTGGGTGTTGGCAAAATCCTAGTTTCTATCTCTATAGAAATTGCAAGTACTCTCCACAATCTAATGCAAGAGTGTGTAACCCTAATATATGATAAGACTCATCTTATTTATAGATGTATAACCCTTCCCTAAACTATTTACGATTAGTGTTTCTATTATAATTAAACTCCTTTAATTAATTATGCTCCCTATCCAATTAGGAATACATGTGAGAGTACTTCTATTAATTAATTCCCAATCCCTATTAGGAATTAAATAATAGTAATAGTAATAATAATAATAAGACTCCTCTTATTAATTTATATTTAATATTTCTAAAATATTAAATAATAAATATTAAGCTATTTAATTTATTTTATCTCCATAGACTAAATTAAATACACTTAACTTATTATTACAATTATGCCATTTACTTCTTAAATAAATATTTTCCTTTTGCGGTGTGACCTTTTAGGTTCTCCATATTAAACCGGTTGTGAATAAATCAATTAGAACAATTCTAATCTTATTTAAATAAATAAATTAAAGTATTTAATTCATTTAAATAAATAATATTTATTCTACAATAAGGTAAGCCTCCTTAGCGATCAACGACTTTCCAGATAATATAGATTTCAACATTAATCACAAAAGAACCTTTTAGTGAATAGTTACCGTACAATTCAATCCTTCTACCATACAATGTCCCAATTAAATATAAGACATGGAATTACTGTCAAGTCTTATTTTATTTTAATTATATGTATTTCGATTCCCAAATTTACACAACTCTAAATAATGCAAATTAAAAAACTCCTTTCTAATTTTTCATTCCGCCTTGGCTAAGGACTACTGAGTTGTCATTTATCGAATCACATAGGACATTCACATCTTTTAGTAGATGAGTAGATTCTTTGTTGATCTATTCACCTATCTTCATGTATAACTTATTATACCCAATCATACCCTTTGATATACCCTAAAGGTTTTAAGGGACATATCAAAGTATAACTCATCATACACAAGATACTATGATGATCTCAAGTCCAAGGATCACTTGTACTACTATCATTAGAGGAATTCCTATTGACAGGCGAGTAAAACTCCATTAGGTATTCCTTAGCAAGCCACGTTCAATGTACTTATTCTCCAATAAGCACCTACATACTTGCTTTAGTGTCTCCACATAAATGATTATGAGATCAATCATCCTCTTCCTAAGAGCAAGCAACGTATGTACTAATCTATCCGGATTCACTAATCCCCTTTTTAGTAATCCAACGATTAGGAACAATTTTAGTTTGTGAGCTATCTAGAATTTAGATCTCATTAGCATGATCACCATCATGATTCTAAAAGCATTGCTCAAAACTATAGGTTTATCACATTTAATATAACAGTACTATGTAGATAATGTAAAATGCCTTTTAAGAAAATTAATTCTTTTATTAATAAATGAATAAGATTACAAAGTATATGCATATCAAATATGATTGGCTTGTGTGCATATTACTTTCAGTATGTTTTTGAGCCCCTAAGCATATGGACAGTCCTTGATTTGTTCTTGGACTACGTATTGCTAGGACAAGTTCTTAAACTCATATTTTTATGGCAAGTTCCTGAAAACATAAAGCGTGGTAAGTTTAACGAACTATATTAAGGTATAAGAGTGTTATAAATTAAGAGCTAATTATTTTTAGTATATTGAGCATTGTTGGTATTAGAGATGGATATGATTGTATAGTAGAGCTATGGAGAAAGTTGAAGTTGATGAGTGGAGAAATGGATATTTTAAATCTTCTAGCTATGCTAGATATCGAAATTTATTGAAATTGTGCTGATAATTGCACTATTGTTTTTGAAAATATATTGGGTCAACTCGTTGAACCAAAAAGTTTTAAAAAGTTCGGTTGTTTCCTATTTCTATGCTAATTGTTTCGGCTAGACAAAGTAGAAAATATCAAAATATATTGTATATAGTCATCAATGCATCATTAATATGATGTAGATATGACAAATGATGGAGTCATCAATGCAGTCTAACCTAGTGTTGGATGTGATCCAAGGATCATCAGCCCAATATGGTATGATATAGTATGACAAAGTCATAAAATGACGGCATCCTCAACGTATTGTCGAGACAGTGCAGTACTATGATGTCATAAAATAATTTTTCAGTATTTTAATAGCTAAAGAATTGTCAAATGCCATTTGAATTGGCTAGACACAGATTAAAATATTTTATAGAACTGTCCAACTAAATTGATTTGGTATGGACTCTAGAATATCCCTAAAATAGCAGAAAAAAAAATTATGCGCCGAAGCGGATGATGAACGCAAATGTTATTCCAGCATGGATCAACACAGGGCATAATAGGCTGATCACCTACGTGCCCGTAAGCATGTCGGTTTACAGATGAATGTCTGTTAAAACTTATTTAGAAACAAAGTTTATGGTCTTTATGACCCTTAGCATGATACCAAAAGCTCTTCTTAAGCAAATCTCTTGAATTCCTTAGTTATTCATATGGCTTCACAATTATCGAACAATTGTGAAAAAATTCTATTCTGGAAATTGAATGTAGATAGGACGATGTTCCTTAAAAGAATGTAGGTCGCAGAATACGACAATTTTACGCGAAACCTTAAAGCAGGAAAAATGTAGAATCATGAGAAGTAAAAGATTTCTGGATCATGAAATTGAGAGAAAATAGTCACGTGAAAATGTATAGGAATGAAAGATTAAGTCTTAGAATTTTAGGACTTTTGGAGCACTTGAGAGATAAGTATGAAATAGTAGGAAGCTATTAAAATTTGGAGATGCATATATTAATATGTGTTATGTGATGAGTAGATTTTTTCGCATTATTAATGAATGTTTTAAAGTGAAGGATGAGAAAATAATATATTTTATTATCATCGAATAATGCCACTAAGAAGAGATAAGTGTGATCGAGAGAGAATAGGCATAAACCGAGTAAGAAATGTTCGGTATTGTGATTCCGGGGACGAAATCATTATAAAGGGGAACAATGTGACAACACAAATTTTTGAAAATTATTAAAATAAGAATTTAATAAATTAAATTCTTATTATGAGACGTGTCGGGTTTGAATGTATAAATATATATGTGTTATATATATTTATGTAATTTATGTGGTGGATTTAATATGTATATATATAAGTATGAAATATATACATATATTTGAAAAGTAAGATTTAATAGTTAATTTAAACTATTAAATTAGTTAGTTTGAATTGGTTAACTTGAGTCAACTACGAAATAAAATATGGAGAAGGAAATTAATTAATTAATATTAATTGATTGAGTAAATGAAGATATTTTCTGATAAGGAGAATTATGTTACTATAAAGTAACATATATGGTATAATATTATATTAATTGGATGTGAATGAAAATATGAGATGAGATCCGATATATAAAATATTTATATTGGTATCAAGTTTGTAAATTATATTCACATTTGAATAAATGATTAATATATTAAATTATATGTTTTAATATATAAATAAAATTGTTTGAAAACAATTTATGGAAGGAAAAAGATGATTAAATTTAATTATACAAAAATAAGTTGTATATATTAAATAAGTGAATTAAAATAATTGGTAGAGTGAATACTAATTATTTTAATATAATTAATTGTCGCATAAAAAGTGATAAAATTTAATTATGGACTAATTCCATAATTAATGAAATAATTTTTGAAATTATTATAAATATATAATTATCCAATTATTGGTAATAATTGGATTTCATAATAAATTGCATATGTGAAGTAGCATTATGCGATAAGTACTTAATGGTGTGTGTAATATATGTATATGTGCTTAGTCAATTACTTAGTAAGCATGAGGTCTTAGCAATTTAAGAGTGCTGAGTATTAGAATTCAAGCATGAGCTGGTAATATTAGGATGGTTGAGTCATTAACACTTAAGCAAGAGTTGGGGCATTCCTAAATCATTAAGAGGCACTAAGCCAAATTATATTGTCTGAGAATGAAAAGGGAAAGCTAAGAAGCTTTAAGCTGACCTTCATTCTCCCAATTCACTTCTCCATACGTTCTATACTCCAAAAAAAAAATTTCTCCCAAATTATCACAAATTGACCCAAATTACTTCAAGAGATTTATTAGCAACTAAAATTGAAGGGGTAATTCATCAAAGAAGCTATCCAAAGAAGAATTAGCAAGAACATGGTGAGTCAAGAGGATATTTGAAGGGCGAGTTTTCATAACTTGGCAATGAATGCTTAAGGTTAAAGATACAATGCGATATTACTTGCCATCTGGACGATAAGGATTAAAAGACGTGTAAAGGAATACATTTTTCTTTATTTAGAAATTATATTGAATCATGATAATGGTTCTTGATGATGTGTAACTAACATTTATGTAAAGATTGAAATATTCAATAAATAAAGAATATTTGTTTTAAATGCATTGTGATGAATATTTTGAAGTAAAGCAGCATAATGGTAATACTATATAAGAAAGAATCTGTATGAAGGATTGAGTTGTATATACTCATATTTACTCTGATGAAATAAATCATAAAATGAATATAATTTGGAAAAAAATAGATATCGTAAAGGTTACGGTTCAGGGAATGAAAGGAAGTAAGAAAAAGTTTAATTATCCGCATTTTTAGATGTAATTACATCTAACTATGATGTAAAGCTAAATCAAGATAGTACTTGATAGACTCCACGACACGCTTGCGTGAGGTGGTCGTCGCCCGGATCGTTTTCAGCAAGTTATGAAGGTGGAACGCTTACAACACCTTAACCCAACGTCTATATTGAGAGGAGAACCTTGGTACAATTGCTTTGCGCTAGGAAGATTGCGTTGAATGGAACACCAACGACACCTTGACCCAGTGTCTATAAAGAGACAAGAACTAAACGTACAATCGACGCTTGATGTATGATAGAATGACGCCACAAACAACTATGAATTTTTATATGATAAGTCGATAATTGAATCTCAAGAAAACTAAGAAATTTATCTAGGAATTCTCAAAGAACCAAAAGATGAGAAAAATCTCAAAAGAATTTTATTAATCAAAAGTAGTCTAATCTAATACATAACCCACGTATTCTATTTATACTAATAGAATAAACCTTAAAGAAACCCTAAATCCTAAAAGGAATAAAAATACTAGTTAACAATTAATTATGAATCAAATCTATCTAACAAATATCCTAATTACATTAGAAATCTAAAAGATATGAAAATCTCTACAAATTTGGAAGCAAATCTGATCAAAACGCGTTTCTTGGAATCTGTGTCGTGTGACTGGCGCTGGGGCGCGCCGACATAATGAAGGAACTGGCGCGGGGTGCGCTAGTCTTGCAGAACTTCTACTTCTCTGGCGCGGGGCGCGCCAACTCTAGGCCAAATCTGGCGCGGGGCGCGGCGGTATGGCAGAGTTGATTCTTCTTTGTTTTCAAGCCCCAAACTTGATCCTTTGTCCATCCTTTATATCCTTCACCAATCATAAATCTTTGTATGGGGCAAACGAATGAACTTAGAATTATATCCAATGATGAATATATTGCCATGTAGCTGAATCCTCCTCCATCGTTCCGTATAACACTTGATGACTTAGCTTGTGTTGATTTGGCCTTACTACATATATTGTATCTAGCAATCCCAAATCAAATAATGTATCCTCCACTCGTAGTCCGCTTGATTTGAGCTTCGATTTGAACGTTCTCGCATAGATTTCAGCCCAATCAACCACGATCACTTGTTGAATCCCTTGAGCGTGAGTTGAGTCATTGACAATTGATGTGAGCCTGGTCAGGATCTCATTATTCCCCTCATCTTGAAAAGGATTTGTCCTCAAATTTGACACCCCCTCCTCTTGAAAAGGATTTACCTATAATTCTGATCCTATATAAAAACAAATTAAGTAAGTAGCATCAAACGAATCATAATCCAAAATCTTAACTTGCACATAAAATATATAAACGATATCAATAATGCAAATAAGATTATGAAAAGAATCATCCTAATTTTCAACTCCCTCAAAGAACATAGCAATAATGTTTGGCAATTTCTCCGAATTAACATGAACATCTCGTATACGTTTCCTTCTAAGTGATGCTCGACATAGCATAACACACTGTAAACTCCTCGTAGCACAACATAGAAACTCAAACTTTCGATCTCTTTTACTGAAGAACACGTCCACAGCAACTCGATGCTCTTCCTCACGTATTCCAGATACTCCCAACGTATTAACTACATCAAAACAAACTAAATAAACAACTAAAGCTAAAACGCAATCAAAATTTCTATTTAAGAAATCAAATGCATATATAGTAAAATAAAAGCAAATAAAACTATGAAAAGTCCTATATCCTCCTGGATTAAATATCATCATGTAGAACTCTTCATGTCGCATAACCATCCATTCACGAATTTCTGGATCAAAGATGAATCTCGTGAACTCAACCATCTGTAGATACATCCTTTGACAAATTCCAGGATCAAAAAAAAATCTTATGATCTCGATCATTCGTACGAACACCCATTCCATTGCACTGGGATCAAATACCATCGTTTAAAACTCATCTTGGTGCAATTGCAAAAAAACTCGAATTCCTGGATTAAATACAAAACAAACGCAATCAACATATATTTCAAATTCGCACGCATAGTCTACTAGAACAATATTTAAAACACTTCCCTGTAGACTCTCAATGCATTATTGGAATTGTTTTGCCCATCAAATCTTGCTTTTCTCCTCGACGAGTAATAACCCATCCCAAATCGGCAAAAGAAAATCAACCTTTCCCCTTCCATTGATATTAACACATTCAAAATTAAGTAATTGCATCAATGGAATCGAAAGATCACAATCAATTTCACAAGATGAAAACTCACTAGCATATATACGATGATCACAATTAAACTTTACTAATGCTAAAGAATTTTCCCAAGTGTTAACAAAAGTCGAATTATCATTAACACAGATATTAGCAAATTTCCCCAAGAAAGAACGCAACACATGATTCAACATGAAAACATTTATTGCATTAGTTAACTCGAATGATTTAACT
This sequence comes from Aralia elata, assembly GCA_034770075.1. Lineage (NCBI taxonomy): Eukaryota > Viridiplantae > Streptophyta > Magnoliopsida > Apiales > Araliaceae > Aralia > Aralia elata. The sequence continues at coordinate 1,361,639 of JAVJAP010000049.1, forward strand.
AGACATGTATGTAAACCATATCTCGATCCAATCCGATGATAATCACTTTTCAATTCAATACCAAATGATAGTAATTCTTTTCCATTCAAGATAACATTCTCGAAATCATGCAATGATAACAACTCTAATGAAAAGATATTACCAAATGATAACAAATCATGTAATGAAGAATTCTCTATTGAAGAATCATAATCACTACCATTATCAATTAACGACATGCCATGTAAAGATTGATTAACATCAAAACCTAATTCAACATGTGAATGAAAAACCCTAGAATGAGTTTCATGCAAGTACAAACGTTGAAACCGAGAATACCCACAATAATCACTAGAATAAATTTTTCGAAGATATGCACTTTGACAATCAGAATTTGCCAAATGATAGTAGGAGTATTAACAATGAGAATATAACACATGCTCATAAACTAACTCGACAAATATCAAATACCCTCTATAGTTTATGATAAAGACGATTCTACCCTCAAAATAGCTAAAAACAAATTTACCAATGGACGCATGTAAAACATGTTTTAAATAACTCATGAAAACATTAGATGCATCAGTTAATCTAATCGAGATAACTAACCACCTATACAAATCACATGTTGACACAATTTTCCATTTATCACTTTCTCTTAAGCTAACTTGACTAGGCAATATCATCACATGGTTATCAAGACATGTAAATAAAACACAAGTACTATGCAAATTTTCAAGTATACTATCTAAACAAAGAAAAACATATCGATACTTGTTTACCAATTCAAAATCGACGCACAAGCTCAACGTCTTATCCCCCTTAGGTACTATGATCTCGTGAATAGCACACGCACTAATGCTTTCTCCCATGATACCCGCTTTGATGAAGTTGGAGTTCATCAACTCTCCAACCCGTCTTGGTAACTCCGTCGTCTCCTCGGGAATACTATAAGCTGATTGATAAAGAATGATAGCACGGGGTATATCATCAACAACCTGCACAAGAGAGAAAACAAAACTAGACAAAGAAGAGTTAATCTTGTTAGTATTCAAAAGCGTCGTCTTGTACGAATGTACAGTAATTGGCTTTTCAAAATACAACTCACTATCCAACTCACTCTCCTCTCTTTTTTCACTCTTAGTTTCTACTTTTTCTTTCTCTCGTTTATTTTCACTCTCATTCTTTTTATTCTCTAGTTTATTTTCATTCTCTTTTTCACACTCAATCTTTTTTTAATTTCTTTTTCACTTTCTTTTTTTCGTTCAAATTTATATGTATTTTCTAAAGATTAAGTGAGTTAAAATAGTTAATTGAATATTAATCATTTTAATTGGGCAGTTACGTTAAATAAGTGAATAAAATAATTAATTGAATTTTAATTATTTTAATATAATTGGTTCGTTACATTAAATGTGTTATTTTATTTAATGTATTAATTCCATTATTATTGGAAGGATTAAGTAATTTTAATGCATTAATTGATATATGTATTATGTAATACGTAATTATAATACATTAATTAATATGTATTAGATGTATAAAATATGGAGGGATTACATGTAATTAAGTTGTGGGTATGTAATGTGTCATGCTTGATGTCGGGAAATAAGAGATCTAAGTATATATATATATATATCAAAACAGATCAAGAGCATACCTCCTTATCTGACATACTAAGCATATCCCGTTTAGTGACGGACCGGGGGACGCTTTGGTCTGTCGCCATAGGTTCGGTCCGTCGCTATAGCTTCGGTTCATCGCTATATGTTGTCTGTCGCTAAAAGCTATAGCGACAGACCAGACCTATGGCGACGGACCAAAGCGTTGCCCGGTCCGTCGCTAAAGGGGGTATGCTTAGTATGTCAGATAAGGGAGTATGCTCTTGATCCGTTCTGATATATATATATATATATATTATATATATATATATTATATATATAATGAGTAAGATATATAAAGCTGAGTCATATTTTAGTAAGCATGAGGTGTTGGTTAATGAGGCTTGGCAAGGACAATAAGCTTCATCTTATAATTGATTAAGCAGCTTGAAGCATTATACATAATTAAAGCCCTGTTGCTCATTCTTTCTTCCTCGGTTCTGTTCTAAAATAACTCTCTAAGCCTAATTCCTCTACTCCCAAGCTACTAAGACAAGATTCATCAATTCTTGTTAGAAAATTTCACCAAACTTACTAAGGTTGGAGTTACAAACTGAAAAGTAAAGAAGTATTGAAACAAAGTATTGGCAAAGCAAGGATTCATCAATCCCAAATTCAAGTATTGAAACAAGAATTCTAGAATATAGAAAACAAGAGATAATTCATATATGTTTTACTATGTTCTTACAAATTGGGTCTGTGATGACTTAAGAAATCGGATAACCTTGTAATTAGGTTTTCAATAGTTATATCTAATAAAATGAAATTTTATGGATATTATTATGTGTAAATGTGATTATATGTGTTTAAAGATCGTATTGTGACCTAAGACATGTTTACGAGTAAGAATTAGCAAACTGGAGGTTCATACGAGAAAAATAAAATTTTCCCGACAAAAAGATGAAATAGCACTATTCACGCTAAAAATGCTTTCACGTTTTTTGTAATTTCGAATGACGCCATAGTGTTTATATGATGTCACGAGATGTAATATCATATAAAATTCAGAAATGAAAACTGCAGTTTTTCGGACTGACGAACGAATTTCGAAAGTTAACTGAAGACTAATTTAATCGCTAATCCTTTGGGCTTTGTTATCGGGAGCCCAATGAAAGTTAATGTAGGAGGCCCAATGATGATTTATTCAAGGCCCAAATAAAAGTTAATAAAAGCCCAAATGCATGGCCCAAAGATTAGTAAACCAAGCCCAAAACCTAAACAAATTGAGATGGTCGAGATGGGTCGACCATGGATCATCGGGTGGGCAAAAGGATGATGGATCAACCCATGTAGGGCCACCGAGGGGGGTGGGATTCGGCCACTTGTGGTGGTGAAGCTTCTTGGATAAGCTTTGCTAAGTTTCTTCAAGAAGCTAAGCAAGACATTAAATGTTAAAACCCTAAAGTCTTCAACTTCATCATTTTAACTCAACTATGGTTCACTGTGAGTTGGATGATGAGGGAGGAGTTAGTAAGGATTGAAGAGTTTGAGGGGAATGACCACACAAGGCCAAAGTTGGGGGGAATGCTTGCAAAACCTAGCAAAGTTATCTAAATAACCATCTAACCCTAAGTCTTGCAACTGCTATAAATAGAGGCCTCATTCTTTATTAGCTCTTACCAATTCACAAATCATAGAGGAGAAACTCTTGCAAAATTGAGAGAGAGAGAGAGAGCTCAAAAATTTGGAGCAAAGAAGGAAGAGAGCCAGCACTCACACTTGCTCAAGTTAAGAAAGAAGAAGAACCAAGAAGGTAATAACATAAACCCTAGCTTTAATCCATTCTTTTAAGCTTTATATGTATAAGTACATAGCTTATTGATTTTGGAAGTATAATATGGTGTACAATAATGGTTATCGATGTAACCAAGTATGTATATATGAAAATGAAAGAAAGATGAAAACTTAAACTTTAAAACCATTTCTTAAGCTTTATATAATTATAATGCTTTGTTGGTGGTTGTTGAGTAATGGGGATCGTATGATCCGAAGATATAAGGAGGATGGACTTAGTGGACTTAAATGACCTAGTACACATGCTAAGTGAAAACGTAATGGTAATAACGAACGAAACGAAGAACGGATGAAGAACGTGTTAAATGTTGTTGATGGACAAATTTAAAACCATCGTTCGTATGATAGTTATAAAATACAAGAAAAAAGAAATAAACACGTGTAAGTTAAGGAAATGTTCCATTTGGAACGGAGTAAAATGTGCTATAATGAAGTTATAACGAAAATTTGAGTAAAAGACGTCGAATGATCAAAACGCGAGCTTGATACGACTATCGTGCCAAGTCAGTGGGAATTTATCGCTTTCAGAAATGTATAATTTCTTGGGGGTTTTGTAGTGCATAGATAACGCAAGCTGTATAGGCTCAAGAACGAACTCATTCCGACTTCGGATGAGCGAGTTCTGGTAGTTTGAATGTTCGAAGTTGAAAATTTTGAAGTTCTGCAGGGTTGGTGCCCCTCGCGCCAACCTTAGAGCTAAATGGGCACTCCCCATGCCCAAGCTTTGAGAAGTTCTACCGGTTGGGCGCGCCCCGCGCACATCGTAAGCTTAAAACTGCGCGCCCCGCGCGGGATAAACAGTTGGGTGGACTACTTTAATGTCCTTTAGTAAATTGGGCATAACGTTTTCGTCCGAACTCTAATTTATTCTCCAAAAAGAGGAGGTGTAGACCTACAACTTTCATTCTTTAAGTTTTGAGAGAAAAGATCGGGATCAATTTTGAAATTGAGCCTTTTTAGGACTGTTGTGTAATTAGAGGCAAACTAGGGTGGTTTCTTCGGAACGCCAGGGTGCTAAGTCATGTTGGACTAGTATTTCCGAGTTCTAATTACTGGACTTTGGAAATATAGTCTAGAGGAATCTAAACCAAGGAATGGTAGAGGTATTGGACATGTTAATTGTACACAATGACGTGTCGGTTAAGCATTTGGGTTAGACGAGTCGGGCGTGCGACGTGCGAACGTCGAAATGCCGAGTTAAATGCTAATGAACTTAAAAGATGTTCTGATGCTAACGAAATGGACATTATAAGTTATGGAGTAGAGTTAATGTAAACCATCGTGGAGGGTAGTTATGTGGGTCGTGACGTTCCCAAACGTCGCGATGCCGAGAGACGATTATGGAAGTTTAGTCGCGTTCACTAATTCTAAAATGCGGACAATATAAGATGAGTAGTAAGATAGCTTAAACCAATATATGGTGTCATTATATGTCTATGTTATATCGTTATACATGATCATGTGTAAGACGTTCGAAGAGCAAATATAGCTTAAAGTTGTAAGCAGCGCTTAAGACAAGTTTCCTAACTTGTACATGATATTACTTTGTGCAAGTTTCTTTAACTTACTCAAATGTTGTAACTAAGTAAGTTGCTATCTATGTGCAATTGTGTTATAATAGTATAAGATGCTATCTATGAATTGTGCTATATGCCAATTATCTGCGCCTATATGTTTTTGAGATGAATTGTTTATTTGATTAAACTATTCAAAGTGTTTAAGAAGTTTTGATTACTCATGAACTATGTAAGAATGTGTTTATGCTAATCATTTTTGGTTAAGTGAAGGTTAAGGTATATATGTGTTGTGTTTTTAATCGTAGCTTGTAGTAAATGAGTTAAAAAACTCATTTGTATGGGCAGAGGTTTAAGATGAATCAGGAACCAATCTAACTCATTGCGAATGCAGTGTAGATGAGACGGGATACTAATTCATTAGTTTTTGGTGGGGAGCCACTCAGTTTACTATCTTGATAACTATTGAAAACCTAGTTGTGTTGTTTAAATATATATGTCGAAGAGGTGATTCTTTTCACATATGTATTTGGGTATGATTGAGTTGACTCTTAGAAGTGTTATAAGAAGCGTTAATGTTAATGGTTATGAAAGGATAGATGTTAGTGATGTTTTAAATGATAGAAATCTGAATTATTCCTATTTATTCAAGTTGCTTCATAACTATTGTTTAGTTATTGAAGTTTTCTAAAGAAAGAATACTTGATTCTGGAAATCGTTATTTATTCAACTGCTATAACTTGCTGGGCAATTGAATACTAACTTTTGCTTTAAATAAAAATATTTTCAGTCGAGCTAGAACGAACCGAGGATTCTGGTGGAGATTAAGGAAGAAGATCAAGTATTTGATTAGAAGATTATATGTTAATTTATATGCATCTGTTGTGGCGGATTAAAGTCACACATTGTAGTAGACAAATGTGTTAGGTTTGTATATAGCGCCAACATGCAATCAAATTACATAAATAGTCCGGAAGCGCAATAAAATCGGATTTTTAAAATTTTATACAAACCATCACCATGATCAATCTATGTGCTCAATTAACGACATAAACGAAAGAGATAGAGATTAAGAAATTATACCCTCGTAGAACCGTGCTTCCTCGGGTACAAGTTCACCTCCAATTCCTTTCGCGTTCTCCTTAAATTCCACTGACTAAATTCCTTTACTTGATCAACGTTAGCCACCCAAGTGTTTGGCCTCTAGAGGTGATCCACCAAGGAAGAATAGTTATTGAAGAAGATGGGTGTTAGTAAAACCCTAGTTTCTATCTCTATAGAAATTGTAAGTACTCTCCACAATCTAATGCAAGAGTGTGTAACACTAATCTATGATAAGAATCCTCTTATTTATAGATGTAGGAATAACCCTTTCCTGAACTATTTAGGATTAGGGTTTCTATTATAATTAAACTCCTTTAATTAATTATGCTCCTAATCCAATTAGGAATTCATGAGAGGTACTTCTATTAATTAATTCACAATCCCTATTAGGAATTAAATAATAGTAATAGTAATAATAATAATAAGACTCCTCTTATTAATTTATATTTAATATTTTCAAAATATTAAATAATAAATATTAAGCTATTTAATTTATTCTATCTCCATAGATTAAATTAAATACACTTAACTTATTATTACAGTTATGCCATTTACTTCTTAAATAAATATTTTTCTTTTGCGATGTGACCCTTTAGGTTCTCCATATTAAACCGGTTATGAATAAATCAAATAGAACAATTCTAATCTTATTTAAATAAATAAATTAAACTATTTAATTTATTTAAATAAATAACATTTATTCTACAATAAGGGTAAGCCCCATTAGCGATCAATGACTTTCCAGATAATATAGATTTCAACATTAATCACAAAAGAACCTTTCAGTGAATAGTTACCGTACAATTCAATCCTTCTACCATACAATGTCCCAATTAAATATAAGACATGGAATTACTGTCAAGTCTTATTTTATTTAATTACATGTATTTAGATTCCCAAATGCACAACTCTAAATAATGCAAATTAGAAACTCCTTTCTAATTTCATTTTGTATTGGCCAAGGACTACGGAGTTGTCATTTATCGAATCACATAGGACATTCACATCTTTACTAGACGTGGTAGATTCTGTGTTGATCATTCTATCTCCATGCATAACTTATTATACCCAATCATACCCTTTGATATACCCCAAAGTTCTTAAGGGACATGTCAAAGCATAACTCATCATACACAAGACACTATGATGATCTCAAGTCCAAGGATCACTTGTACCACTATCACTAGAGGAATTCCTATTGACAGGCGAGTAAAACTCCATTAGGTATTTCTTAGCGAGTCACGTTCAGTGTACTTATTCTCCAATAAGCACCTACGTACTTGCTTTAGTGTCTCCACACAAATGATTATGAGATCAATCATCCTCTTCTTAAGAGCAAGTAACGTATGTACTAATTTATCCGGATTCACTAATCCCTTTTTTAGTAATCCAACGATTAGGAACGATTTTAGTTTGTGAGCTATCTAGAATTTAGATCTCATTAGGATGATCACCATCATGATTCTAAAAGCATTGCTCAAAACTATGGGTTTATCACATTTAATATAACAACACCATGTAGATAATATAAAATGCCTTTTAAGAAAATCAATTCTTTTTTTAATAAATGAATAAGATTACAAAGTATATGCTACATCATATCAAATATGATTGGCTTGTGTGCATACTACTTTCAATCTCCCACTTGCACTAAAGCCAGTCGCCATGGTATCTAATACCCATCTTTTCTAAGTGACGATCAAACTGTTGTTGTGTTAAAGCTTTAGTAAATGGATCTGCAATGTTGTCTTGAGAGTCCACACGCTCCAGGGTGACATCTCCTCTTTCAATGATCTCTCTAATCAAATGAAATCGCTGCAACACGTGTTTGGATTTCTGATGAGACCTGGGTTCCTTAGCCTGCGTAACAGATCCGTTGTTGTCACATAATAAAGGTACGACTCCTTTAATGCTAGGAACCACTCCAAGTTCAGTTAAGAATTTCTTCATCCAAACAGCTTCCTTTGCAGCTTCACTTGCAGCTATGTACTCTGCCTTTGTCACTGAATCAGTAACTGTTTGCTGCTTGAAATTTTTCCAACTCAGTACGCCACCGTTTAAGGTAAACACGTACCCTGAAACAGATTTACTGTCATCTTGGTCCGTTTGAAAACTTCAGTCTGTATAGCCCTCTATTTTCAATTCAGACCCACCGTAGACAAGAAATACATCCTTAGTTTTTCTTAAGTACTTTAAGATGCTTTTCACTGCCTTCTAGTGCTCTTCTCCTGGATTTGACTGATATCTGCTCGTTACAGTAAGTGCATGAGCGACATCCGGTCTAGTACATATCATACCGTGCATGATAGATCCTATTGCGGAAGCATAGGGAATCTTACTCATACGGTCTCTCTCCTCAGGTGTCTTTGGGGCCTGTTTCTTAGAGAGATGTATTCTATGGCTCATCGGCATGAGACCTCTCTTGGAATCTTCCATGCTAAACTTCTTTAGCATCGAGTCAATGTACTTTCCTTGGGTCAAGCCCAGCATCCTTTTAGATCTATCTCTATAGATCTTTATCCCCAAAATATAGGATGCCTCACCCAAGTCCTTCATAGAGAAGTGCCTCACCCAAGTCCAAATTTTGATTGATTGTAGCATAGGAACATCAATCCCTATCAGTAATATATTATCAACATATAATACAAGGAATGGAACAGCGCTCCCACTAACCTTTTTGTACACACAAGGTTCATCCTGATTTTTGATAAAATTAAACCTTTTGATTATCTCATCAAAACGAATGTTCCATCTTCGAGAAGCTTGCTTCAATCCATAAATGGATCATTGTAGCTTACAAACTTGGTTTGTTCCAACCGTTGAAATAAAACCCTCTGGTTGTATCATATATACATTCTCCTCAAGCTCTCTATTGAGGAAGGCCGTTTTCACGTCCATTTGCCAGATTTCGTAGTCATAATAAGCTGCAATTGCAAGCAAAATCCGAATGGACTTGAGCATAGCTACTGGTGAGAAGGTTTCATCATAGTCAACTCCTTGTCTTTGTTTGAAACCTTTTGCAACCAGTCGGGCCTTATAGGTCTCTACCTTGCCATCTACTCCAGTCTTTCTCTTAAAGACCCATTTACACCCAATAGGCTTAATGCCCTCAGGTGGTGAAACCAAAGTCCACACTTGGTTTTCATACATGGAGTCCATCTCGGATTTCATGGCTTCTAGCCATTTCTCTGACTCTTCACTACTCATAGCCTCTTCGTAAGTCAATGGATCAGCATCATCTATGATGCGTACCTCATCATCATCTTCTATGATGAATCCATACCTATCAGGTTTCTTCGATACTCTTCCAGATTTACGAATAGGTAGTGGTACAGTAGGTTCTTCTACTTGGTCAGGTACCTGACTTTGATCCGGAGTATTTTGTGGTTCTTGAACTTCTTCAAGATATATCTTACTCCCACTGACCTCTTCAAGGATAAACTCCTTTTCCAAGAAGGCGGCGTGTTTCGCTACAAACACCTTTTGATCAGTAGGATGATAGAAATAATATCCTAAACTTTCTTTAGGATATCCCACAAATCTACACCTATCGGAGTACTTACAATTTTTATAGAGATAGAAACTAGGGTTTTGCCAACACCCATCTTCTTGAACAAGTATTATTCCTTGGTGGATCGCCTCTAGAGGCCAAACACTTGGGTGGCTAACGTTGATCAAAGGAAGGAATTTAATCGATGGAATTCAAGGACAACGTGAAAGAATTGGAGGTGATCTTGTACCTGAGGAAGCTAGAATTCTACAAAGGTATAATTCTTATTCTCCATCTCTTTCGTTTAATTAATAATTGTGCATAAAGAAAGATCATGGTGATGGTTTGTATAAAATTTTAAAATCTGATTTTATCGCGCTTCCGCTTTATTTATGTAATTTGATTGCATGTTCGCGTTATACAAACCTAACAAGACATACCTCTGATTGGTTGGGATGATGGGGTGGAACCCGCCAGTTTCCAGGATTTTGAGGTGAGTACTGCCCGATATCAACCCATCGGCTCCCCTGCTCTAAAGCTAAGGGTATATCCTGAAGTTATGTCAGTAGCTCGAGAAATGCTCACCCGTCAATATCAACCTGGTCAAGGGTTAAGAAAGAACGACCAAGGAATGAAAGATCCAATGTAAATGTCCACTCAACTTGGAAAGGTAGGGCTAGGTTATGCTGGTGGTTGCAAGCGAAGAAATCCTCACAAAAGGATTTCGCCTCAACTGGCCTCCATCCTTATGCCAAGGTTCAACGATTTCAATCTCATAAACTCACTGAAGAAGATTCCTGGGCAAATATCAGATCTGCTGATACCCAAGGTTAACGGCTCATATGAAGAAGTAACTGATAATGAGACAACTAATCTTGACTAATGAGCAGAAAAGGAAGAATGAACGATTCCTACAAGAGATCCAACAATAATTTAAAGGGCAATTCTCTCTCTCCCAAGGCCAAGAAGGAGATGGGGGAAAAGAAGACATTGACAGTACCAAACTGGCCATCGCCTAGGAAATCATCCCTAATAGTTCATAAAGGGTAAAAAACGGGAGATGAGTCGTATTGATCCTTAGAATCTAGAAGGGCATTATCTTTACTCTATTTTACTTTATGCACGTTTATGTTATGTTCGTTTTATCTAATGAAAACTTATGTATTGAAAAACAGTTTCTATATAATGAGTATTTCCGTTTTATTGTTAGGTATCCCAATTTGAATGATTTTAGCCCCATTAACGATTGGCCAAATCCAAAAGATGATTATGATTTCAATATAAAACTTGATTTCTATTTGATGGGGATCGAATAAGAGGAGGTGGATGACGAGGAGGTACCCTAAGAAATCAAAAGATGGGTCGAAGACAAACCTAAACCCAACTTTAGGCAAACCACCACCATCAACATTAGAACCTTGGAAAATCCCAAAGAACTTCATATAGGATCCGACCTCAACCCCATCCAAAAAGAAGAAATGACCCAGCTTTTGACCCAATATGAGGATGTATTTGTCTGGTCCCACGAAGATATGATTGGACTGTCCACTGATATAGTCGTTCATCGATTGCCCATCATAGATGGTTTCAAGCTGGTTAAACAAAAATTGAGAAGGTTAAAACCAAAATGGAGCCTGAAGGTTACAGAAGAAATCATCAAATTATCATGGTATCCACGTACCCCGAATGGTTATCCAATGTTGTCCCAGTCCCAAAGCCAGGAGGGAAAGTTCGAGTCTGTGTGGATTACCGGGATCTCAACAAGGCCAGCCTCAAAGACGACTTTCCTATGCCATTCATCCATATCTTCATAGATAACACCGCACAGTACAAAATGTATTCATTTGTCAACTGTTTCGCCGACTATCACCAGATTATGGTCACCGCTGAGGAAGACAGGGAGAAGACGACATTTATCACTCCCTGGGGCACATTTTGTTATAGGCGTTTATTTTTTGGCCTCACTAATGCTGGTGCTACACATCAAAGAGCGATGATGGCTTTATTCCATGACATGATGTATAAAGAAATTGAGGTCTACGTAGATGACATCATTGTCAAGTCAAAAAAGGAAGAAGACCATGTCGTCAACTGCAGAAGTTGTTTAACTGATTGCGTAAATACAATTTAAAATTGAATCCTGCTAAATGCGCCTTCAGCGTCAAATTAGGAAAGCCTTTGGGATTTCTCATCTGCAACCGTTGCATCGAGATAGACCTCGCCAAAATAAAGGCCATTATTGAAATGCCGGCACGACGAACCGAGAAGGAATACGGGGATTCTTGGGAAGAATCAACTTCATCAGTAGATTCATATCCCAATTGACAACAACTTGCGAACCCATTTTCAAATTGCTCAGGAAGAGTTCCTCTAGGGAATGGAATAAAGAATGTTACAAAGCCTTCCACGTCATTAAACAACAATTGATAAAGGCACTTGTTCTGGTCCCACCAAAGGATGGAATTCCTCTGTTTATGTACATCTCAGTCAGCCCCCACGCTATGGGATGTCTGCTAGGACAGAAGGACGATATGGACAAGGAAAGAGCCGTATATTATCTAAGCAAGAGGCTCAGCAATTGTGAACAGAACTATTCAATGATCGAGAAAACTTGTTGTGCATTAGCATGGGCCACTATGAGGTTACAACATTACCTGCATGGCCACACAACGTATCTGATCTCCCGCATGGATCCTCTGAAATATATCTTCGACCGACCGATGCTAAATTACCAGTTATCAAGATGGCAACTGATCCTCCAATAGTTTGATATCGTCTGCGTGACACAAAAATAAATTAAAGGCCAAAGAATCACAGACCAGCTATCTGAGGAACCTACAAGAGGGTTCGAACCATTGGAAAAGTATTTCCCAGATGAAGGTGTACGAGTCATCCAATTTACGAGGAACGAAAGAGAAGACCTATTTTGGAGATTATATTTTGACGGTGCTATGAACATGGAAGGAGCTGGAGCTGGGGCAGTCCTTGTATCCATCACGGGAGAGCAATACCATGTAGCTATGAAATTATAATTCTGCAACTCTAATAACATGGCCGAATATGAAGGATTCATTTTAGGACTAGAAATGGCCCGCAGAATGGGAGTCAAATGACTAGCCATCTTCGGAGACTTAGAATTAGTCATCCGACAATCCATAGGAATATGCAGCACGAAGGAACTCTATTTTCTCCCCTATCATCGGCACGTCATCAAAATGGCAAAGGAGTTCGAGGACATCGGCTTTAGACATATCCCACAAAATAGAAACGACTTTGCAGATGCCTTGGCTACATTAGCGGCATTCGTACATATATTTAAAACGAAAGAAATATATGGTTTCAACATTGTAACACAACGAAAACCCGCCTATCAACATTATGTTGGGGAAGTTTTAGACGAAATCCTTCAGTATGAATAGCCATGGTATCACGACATCAGAGAATATGTACGTGACGGATCCATTCCCATCGAGGCAAATCGAGCAGAAAGTCAACGGATCCAAAAGATGGCATTAAAGTTCTATTTGAGCGGTGACACCCTATATAAGAGGGATGTGAACATGAGACTTTTGAGATGCCTTGACAAAGGTCAAGCCCAGAGGTTAATAAACGAGGTACACGGGGGAGTGTGTAGACCGCATGTGAGTGGCCCACTTCTTGTCAAAAAGATCCTAAGGACAGGAATTGTTGGTTAACACTCAAAGCAGATTGCGTTGATCACGTCAAGCGTTGCCATCAGTGCCAAATATACGCCAACGCGATCCATACACCACCCAATGATCTACATTGTATGACATCTCCGTGGCCTTTTTCTATGTGGGAAATGGATATGATCTGCCCAATCGAGCCCAAAGCAAGCAACGGACATCGATTCATATTCACCAAGATCGATTACTTTACCAAGTGGATAGAAGCAGCCTCTTTCCCTAAAGTAACGAAGGAAGTGATTATCAGTTTCATTCGGAATAACATCATAAGTCGATACAGACAACTAGAAGTCCTGGTGTTAGATAACGCCAAGAAGCTGAATAATGCAATGATGAAAGAGCTATGCGAGAGGTTCAAAATCAAACATCTCAATTTAGTCATTTATCGACCAAAGATGAATCGGGTTGTGGAAGCAGCCGACAAGAACATCAAGAAAATCATGGGAAAAATGGCAGCCAACCATCGAGGTTGGCCTGATTTATTACCTCTTACCTTACTCACCTATCGAATATCAATCTGCACCTCGACTGGGGCAACTACCTACTCCTTGGTATACAACATGGAGACAGTATTGCGAGATGAAGTTGAAATGGCATCCCTCAAAACATTGTTGGGTGCCCAAATGGAGGAAAGTCAATGGTTACAAGATCGATACAACCAGCTACCTTAAATAAATGAAAAAAGAATGGCTGCCATTTTCCACGGGCAGTTATATCAGCAGCGCATTTCCAGATCATACAATAAAAGGTACAATCTTGGAAGTTTAAAGATAATGATTTGGTGTTGAAAAGGGTTATTCCTTGTCAAGACGAAACTAAAGGGAAGTTTGCCCCAAACTGGGAAGGACCTTTTGTCGTTAAGACAGTTTTAACAAAGGGAGCTCTGATACTTCAAGAAGTGGATGGTGAGGTATTCCCTCAACCTCTCAATGTAGATTCTGTGAAATGATACTATCCCTAAGAAATTCATTACCAGTGTTTAAAAAAAATTCATCAGGGCTATATTTAGCCTATACTACGTAAGACCTGATCTCCTCACTATCAAAGGAGTACATAGGCAGTTGTCTCTCGGTGTGGTCTAATCCTCATAAAATATCAAATATCTATCAATCATGATAAACTTACCAGCGGACCGTCTGATCCATATACCGATCAACCAAATACCCATCCCGAATACAAACCATTTGAGCCAAACTTTTCAAATAGGCCTAAACCTTCTAACCCGATCAACGACCCATTCCAATGAGATCAGCGTGCATTTGTGCGTCTCCCAGCAAATTTGATGCGGGACCCTCAAACAAGTGGGGGAAGATATATCAAAAAGGGAAGTTGATACATCAAAAAGTAAATGCTTTCTTTATACATTTAATTGTTTGATATACATTAGTGTTCTATGATGAATGACAAAATAACATAGTCTATGCAGAGAAATAAGATACAAGCTACAATCTGAAGTTAAAGAGGCTAAAAGGGAAAGACAGGCTGCAATCTCTAGAGTCTCAGGGGCAGAACGAACCTATTGCTCTACCACCTCGACCCACCTCAACAAAGCAAGCGCAGTGCGGACGGTCTCATCCTGATCGTCTAAGACTCGATGAGCCTGGCCAACAACCTCCTCCGCATAATCACGATAAGCATCCCTCTCAGTGGAGGCTGCATCTCTAGCAACTAATGTAATGACCGCGAATTTTAAGTGACATTATGTGATGTGGGTGATTATGTGTAACTATATGTGAATTTATTTAGTAGTCCAAATATGTAATTAAATTTTAATGGACTAGCTGAGTAAATTATTTAAACAAGCCCAAATAATTAATTGTGTATTGGACTTGTGGATAAATAATGTGAGATCATTTAATTAATTGAACTAGCCCACTATTTGAATTAATTACCAAGAATGCTAGTAGTCCAATGTTTTACTTATTGTATCCCAATAAATATTATTTGGTGGCTCAACCCATTTCAATAGTAAATCTAATTGGTTTGTATAATTAAACTAATGTGGGTAACTATTTAAAATCCATAGTAAGTGAACTAGTAAGTGAATAAGGGAATAGGACGGCCGAAGTGGGAGGAAGGTCACATGGAGTGAGGTTGCTTCATTCTTACTCCATGGGTACAAGTTGTTTACCAACTCCTACTAACCCTTGTCCTTACAAGCAAGAAATCCCCAAAATCATGGGATGATATGGATAAGGGATAAGATGAGTTAGTAAATATGTATAGATATACATATTGTAAGTATAGGTTTTGGTGGCTATAAATAAGAACATTCATTAGTGCTAGAAAATGTTAGCTTCATCTTATTTATTAAGTATTGTGAGTTGAGAGATAAAAGAAAATCCTAGAGAGACTCTTGCAGTTCAGCAACCCGAGGAGTTTAGGAAGGGAGAAGAGAGTGTACAACTTACACAAATCTCACTTTAAGAAGGTATAATCCCGTTACCTTGAGCATTTTCCTTTTGATTCAGTCAATTAGTTCCTTACGAGTCGGGTAGCGTAATATACATGGGTCGAGTATTAAGAACCTACATGCTTTATATGCCTTAATGGAATTAATGACTCAAAGGAAAACCATAAGGATGACAATGGACACCTTACTATAATAAGTACTAGGAATCAGAGTTGGCATAAACATATATTTTTGTAAACCTTAAGGGTGGTTGGAAGAACTCATGACCGGGTCCTAGTGGGACCCATAATGAGTGTTAACTTTGTAAACTTCACCAAGATGATTAAGATACCTCTCTAAGTGTCAACTTGCCTAATACCCGAAGTGTGACACCCCTAAATCTGGGTACTTAATTCCCACGGGATTTGGTGTTCACTATCCAAATAAATCACATCACATCTAACTACCCATTCAAATATAAATGAGAATTCTTAATAAAATAGAAATTTCCTATTAAAGGGTTACAACATCTTTAACAAATAAATCCCAGGTCATCTAACCTTAATAAAACATCAATGTAAAAACATAACATAAGTCTATTACATAAACATCATTCAAACAAATTTAACAAGTCTTCATCACTTGTTTGCTTTGCCTTTGCCCTTACTAGTCGATGGCTCGTCAATTCTTTCAACTTTAGCTGCAATGTTATTATGCAAGGGTGAGCAACAATTGCCCATCAAGTAACATTATAAAATAATAATAACATGCGAATAATCAATGGATATCGGATAATCGAATAATCGGCTTTTGAATCAAGATTAGAACATAAGAATGAAAAGAACATTTGAGGGTCACAAGACCACGAACTATGTCCTAGGTTATCAAGTATTTCTACTTTAAACCTTTAACAGTCATAAGCCTATATGGACCTTTCTTCTCGTACTTAGGGGGATCAACCCTTTGTACCATGTATGTGCATAACATCTAAACGCTAACGCGTAAAATAATCCCCTATAAAAGGGTTGTTCATCTCAGTTTGACGTCAGAGTCCGCACCAAAGGAAGTTTGTTTTGGATTTCCTTCAATAACGTTTCTAGAATTTAGAACGCTCATCAACTATGGGCTCGCTAGTCAATCAAGGTTCAATAATTTAATATGAAAGGTATTCGAGAACAAAAGACTGAATCTCAAAGGCATACAATCGAATAAACTTTGTATAAATGAAATATTACTTAAAAGGAATCAGAATATCACATTTGAATTCATGAACTTAAACGAATTATGGTAAAGAACTTGCTCAATATGAAGTAGAATATAGAAACTTGCATAAAAGAGAGATAGAGTTTTAGAACTTGCTCAATGAAAAGTGGAGTTAAGAAACTTGCCTCGTCCGTATATTATAAATTAAAAATTCACGTTCCTTAAATAACCTACATATTCTATTTATAAAGCAATAACAATGATTAGTTAAAATAGTACGATCACTTCAGGATTCATTCTCATCCAATTTAATTTAATATCTCAATTATCATCGGATAATTAATAGGTATATGCTACCATCCATCACAATATCTTAGTATTTATTTAATACATTAGTCTAAGCTTTAAACATGCATATGGTAACATAACATGAGCACAAAGAAAAAGGAAAATTTTCATTTCCTGTTTCACCGCCGGGGTGGTAGATTCCTTCACAAACCAGCGCCGGGGCGGTAAAGTTAGTTCAATTTGGGGTCCGGGGTGAGGACACTGCCGGGGTGACAAAATCAGTTCATTTATACCGTCGGGGCGGGGACACCACCAGGGCGACTAATCCTAGTGTAATTCCACCGCTGGGGCGGTGGACCCGAAAGTCAGTTTCTTCAGTTCGCGAAGAACACAGAAAATGCCAAATTTGGCTAAAGTTTTTCATTCAGTCGACAATTTAATACTACGCATAGGTCCTGGACTTTACAGAAACGTACAGTAACAATCATAGCATGATTTTATCAAGTTTAACAACTCAAACAATTGAATTTAAACTTATAAATTTTATGTTCTTGCTATTATTCAAAGTTTCATCCATTTTCATAAAATTCCACAGAGCAGATTCGTTATAACACTAATTTAATCCGTTTAACTTTCGTTCTTTTCGTTTTCACATGCATAAACATAATCAACTATCAATTTACCGATTAACATGCAATTCAAGCATAAATTTTCATACATTTAAACCATATTCATACTTCACTTCTCTATAAATTACAGAACTTCCAATTAAACATAGTTTCCTGAATTTAATTACTATAAGTCATATGCAAACCATATAAAATAGATTTATGCATGCTTACAAACATCTAACATCAAGTTATTTAAAATTTAGCCATAGAATTCAAATTACAGAGGACTCAATGTACGTTCATGGAGAAGATTTAAAAGAACATAAATTAAAATTTGAATTTAAGGAATTTACCTTCAATCAGTAGTTTAGAATATGCAAGATGATGAAAGAATTTCTTCTCAATTCTCCAATTCTCTCAAAATTCTCTCTTTTTCTCTCTGTTAGCTTAAGAAAATATTGATAATAGAATACGTATGAACTAACTGATTAATACATGGATGTCAGTTAATCCCATATTGGGTTAACTGGCTCCAACCTCCTACAAGGCCTTGTTTGTTCAACACTTTTATTCATTCTTTCTAGTTTATTTTAATAAATTGCTTATAATATAGTTTAATGTCACATTTTTAATTAATTAAATAATCTCATTTAAATCAATTAAATAAAATAGAATAGTACTACATTAAATCACATAGTCACATAATTAAAATTCTCATTTATTGATTATGACAAATTATTAAATCTCTAATTAATTATTAAATTAATTAGAATAACATCTTGCTTATTTAAATAATGCATTTAATCAAATAAGCTCAATTAAATACATACTTTGAATATAAAAATTCTCTACATTAATTTAACTAATGTAACACATATAATTAAATTAATCTACCATAAATTCATCAATTAATAATTTAATTCAATAATTAAATCATCGAAAAATATTTATTTAATTCAATAAATATTTAAATTAATTTACAAAAATCTCGTTCGTCACATCTTTCCCCCTTAAAAGGATTCTGTCCCCAGAATCACGACTCAATTAATTCGTCCCGTTACATTCTCGCCCCTTACAAAGATTCTGTCCCCAGAATCGCTACACATAGACTAAGCAAATAGCTGTGGGTAATTTCTCATCATCTGATCTTCGAGTTCCCACGTAGTTTCTTCAGCGTTATGGTTCCTCCAGATCACTTTAACAGAAGGTATAACTTTATTTCTGAGTACTTGCTCTTTCCTGTCAACTATCTGAACAGGCTCTTCTTCGTAAGATAAGTCTTTTTCAACTTGTAGGGGTTCATATTCTATAACATGTTTGCAGTCGGGTTTGTATGGTTGTAATACTGAGACATGAAAAACATTGTGAATGTGTTCTAACGTTGGAGGTAAAGCTACCTCATACGCGACCTCTCTAATTCTTCGTAACACTTCAAAGGGTCCAATGAACCTCGGGCTCAGTTTTCCCTTCTTACCAAAACGAATCTTCCCCTTCCAGGGAGATACTTTCAAGAAAACGTAGCTACCAGACTCAAACTCTCGATTCTTACGATGTTGATCGGCATATTTCTTCTGCCTATCTTGAGCTGCTATCAATCTTGTCCTGATCACTTTGACGATTTTTGTAGTCTGTTGTACCAGTTCTGGTCCTAGTAATTGACGTTCGCCAACTTCATCCCAGCATAATGGAGTTCTGGACTTTCTGTCGTATAACGTTTCGTAAGGCGGCATGCCAATACTTGCGTGGTGACTGTTATTGTAAGCAAATTCCACCAATGGTAGATGATCATCCCAATTTCCTTTGAAATCCATGATGCAAGCTCTTAACATATCTTCCAGTGTCTGAATCGTTCTTTCACTCTGTCCGTTGGTCTGTGGATGATATGCCGTACTCATACGTAACTGCGTTCCCATGCATTCTTGTAGTCGTTTCCAGAAGTTTGATGTGAAGCACAGATTCCTATCCGAGACAATAGATATTGGAACACCGTGCCTCAAAACAATCTCTTTCACGTACAACTTCGCCAACTGATCTAAGTTGAATCTGATCTTGATCGATAAGAAATGCGCTGATTTCGTCAGTCAATCTACGATAACCCAAACTGCGTCGAAACCTTTTTGAGTCGTCGAAAGAGCGACTACGAAATCCATGGTGATGTGCTCCCATTTCCATTATGGGATTTCTAACGGTTGTAATAACCCACTTGGCCTCTGATGTTCTGCTTTAACTTTCTGACATGTCAAACACTTGGCTACACAATCGGCAACGTCCCTTTTCATATTCGGCCACCTGAAATGTTGTCGGAGATCCTGGTACATCTTCATACTACATGGACGAATCGAATATCGTGAATTATGAGCCTCGCTCAAAATTTCCTCCTTAACCTCTGATACTGGCAGAACCCAAATTATTCCCTCGAATCTCAATACTCCTTCGTTATCAACTTTAAATTTCACTTCATTACCTCCAGATATTCTTTTTCTGATTTTCTCACATTCTTCGTCCTGAATTTGTGCTTCCTTAACCTTATCCACCAAAGTTGGGCTGGTTCCCAATTGAAACAATTTTTCGTCAGACTCTTCTGGATATTTCACCTCCAATTCTAGTTTCGCTATTGCTGTAATTAGCTCCTCCTGAGCGGTTAACATAGACAATTTCTCCCGACCCTTTCCGCTTAACTCCTCTGTCGCATGTTCAGGTCCTTCTGTGTGAAAATATATTTCAGACTCTTGTGGTCTGTATATATTTCACACTTCTCCCCGTAAAGATAGTGCCTCCAGATTTTTAAAGTAAATACTACCGCGGCTAATTCTAAATCATGGGTCGGATACCCCTTCTCATAATCCTTTAATTGTCGTGATGTATACGCAATGACCTTACCGTTCTACATAAGCACACAACCTAGTCCTTTATGTGACGCATCACTGTACACCATAAAATTTCCTGTGCTATCCGGTATAGACAACACAGGCGCCGTACTCAACCTCTTCTTTAATTCTTGAAAACTTTCCTCACACTTCTCCGTCCAAACGAACTTCACCGCCTTCCTAGTCAAATTCGTTAACGGAGTCACAATTTTGGAAAAATCCTGAATGAATCTTCTGTAATAACCTGCCAATCTTAGAAAACTCCTTACTTCCGATGGTGTTTTCGGTTGATCCCAGTTAAGCACTGCTTCAACCTTTGACGGATCCACCGAAATCCCATCCTTGTTAATGTTGGGATATTTGTATGTATAACAAATATGACTCATACACGCAAGTACACGTGATCCACAAGTAATATAAAGTAAAAAAAGTATCGATCCCACGAGGAATAGAATTGCATTTACGACTACAAACACCAATTTTATAATTATTTTGGTCTCTTTAAACAATTGAGTACAATGATAAAATTGTCTAATGATTATTAAAGAAACAAATAGAACAAATTATGATTGTATAAATACCGATTTTATAGGTTTGGGATTATAATTTCACTTATTGCAAACTTAGATTTCCATGCTTCCTATTGTTGCTAATTGATTATTATGGAATGTTGGTCGAGAACGCGAATGTAAAATATGACCACCTTTCGATGCACCATATTCATATCACACTAAATCCACAATTGATAGAATGAATGTGAATACCCTGATGACTAACGCACTATATTTCTATGTGAATTACAATCAAGAGGGTTTAAGTATAAGTTCTCAATTAGCCACATATGGTGCTTCGGTATATTTCTATCCTAAGCACGAAACATAACTTCATGAGGAATGTAAAAATTATGAACATATGTTAGCATAATCAGATCTCAATTTATATTTCCTTTCTCAATTCAATATAAATTATCACGGTAATTGGTGATCAAGCAATTAAACATTCAGTATAAATTATGCTAGACATTCATTTCATAACCAACTAGCAATTGTAACGGATGATTTAATTGCATTGTGATTCTGGGGACAGAATCCTTTTAAGGAGGGAAAGATGTAACGAATGCAATTTTTGTGATTGAATAAAAATATTTATTGAGTTATATAAATATTTTTATTAATTTATTGAGTTAAATAAATAATTTATTAAGATTTTGTGAAGTGGGTATATGTTAAGTTTAATTATGTTAAATGTTATTTGAATGTGATTTGTTATGTAATTCTAATTTAATTTAATAATTAAATTAGATGATGAAAAGGTTTATTTGAATAAATGATTTATTTGAATAAGAGAATTTATTTGGTATTATTGTAATTTGTTAAATGAATTTATTATTTGAGTTGGTAAGGTTTAATTGAATTTATTTAATAATAAGTTCAATTAAATTAGAAGTGTGATATTTTAAACTATATGTTATATTGGTTTATTTAAATAAATGAGAAAGTGTTTAATTCAGTTTTACCAAACAAGGCCCTATGATCTTTGTTTGGGAATAATGGGTTATTTTATTTATGTTTTACCAAACAAGGCCTTAAGACCTTTAGTTAGAATAATAGATTATTTTATTTGTAATTGCCAAACATAGCCTTATGGCTTTTGAAATTTTAAACTGATGGATTAAATTTAGATTATACGTTATTATATTAATTATCAGTTTTTATTTTTATCAGTTTTATTTTTAAAGTGCGTCAGTTGTAAGAAAAAGAAAAGAAAGAAAAGAAAGAACAGAGTTCAAAGAGAAAAGAGGATATACAGAGAAGAAGAGAGAGTTAGAGAGAAAAGAGAGAATTGAGAGTTTGTGAATTGAGAAAGAGAAGGAAGGGAAGTGCTAGTAAGGAATTATATACATAACTTGAAGGTATAATTCTTATTAGTTTTGTTTTAATTATATTTTTATTATTTTACTTCTCTGTATGTGATTTTTACTTCACTGTATATGAATTTATATGCCAAATACATGAATTACTTGGTTATAATTGTTAGTAAGCATGTATTAGAGATTATGTGGTGATTATAAACTAGTTTGAAGAATTAATTCTTGAAAACATGCTTTAGAATTGAGTTCTTAGTTTTACAGAGCTTTATTTCATGTATGGCATATTTGTATGAAAATTGATGATTCAATTTGGTTATTAATTGGTTAATTAATAATTGTTTATGATTATGTGATGAAAAACATGAATAATGCAAGAAGAATGGTTTTAATTGGTTGAAAAATGAATTTATAGAGTTTAATTTCATGAGAATGGTTAAAACTCGAATATTTGGTTTTAACAGTGAATTTTTGGTTTTAAATTAGTTGTTTATGTGTTAGAATGATTAAAATGTTTATAGAACATGTTAGGTAAATGTTTTATATCATATATGATGTCTGGGTATGTTTAATTTGTATTCTGGATGGTAGAATTCGGAAAATTTGGCCAAATTTGGCCTAAGTTTTCACTGGTTCGCGAGCTGGGAAGATGACTGTCGAGTATCTCGCCCCGGCGAGAAAATGTGAAGAAATCTTCGCCCCGGGAGAAATTTTGTTCTGTAAATCCCCGCCCCGGCGAGCGTTTTGTTCAGTAAATTCTCGCCCCGGCGAGAATCACTGCTGGATAAAAAAAAAATTTATTATTATGTTTTCTTTTCTTGGTAGCTATGATGTATCATTGCATGCCTAATTAAACTTATATTAATGTGATTAAAGTATTGTCAAGATGGTTGCTAAACTAGTACTTGTTGACTATGGTATGTTAAATGAGATGTTATAATATAAAGGATAAAAGCAAGCTTAAAGTGTATATTATTTTGTAACTAATTATGTTACCATTTTAGAATTAAATGTATAGGTTGTTTAAGGATCGAGAGATATTTAATTTGTAATCTACGCTTGAGGCAAGTTCCTTATCTCAACTTATTACTTTTACGTTGAGCAAGTTTTCCTTCCTTAAGCTTGAGAATTATTTATAGCAAGTTGTTGTTCTCTTTTAACTTGTTAATTTATTCAAGACAAGTTTATTTATATTGAGCAAGCTTATTGACCTTAGCTTATTGATATTTAAGCAAGGTTATTATCATGATTATATACTCAAGCTTTATTCCAATCATTGTTATTATTCAAACTTCGAGTATAGTTTCTATTGAACAAACTCTATTGAATTAGACTAGCAAACCCTTATTGATTCAGCTAGTCCTTAGTTGATGAGCGTTTCAAAGACTTAGAATGTTTTCTATACTTGTTCCAAGCCAATTTCCTTTTTGGTATGGATTCAGACGATAAACTGAGATGAACAACCCTAATATAGGGGATTACTTACGCGACAGCGTTAAAATATTTGTGCACAATACATTGTACAAAGGGCTGATCTCCCTGAGTACGAGATGTTGGTCCATAGTCTATATGACTGTTAAAGGTTACAGTAGAAATACTTGTCAACCTAGGACATAGTTCGAGGTCTTGTGGCCCTCAGATATAATTTCTAAATCTTGAATTCTATATTTTTGGAATCAAGCATTCTAACGAGCTTTTAAACTTTAATCATTTATTGGTTGAGAATCAGAAAACTATTACTCCTCAGTTGAAATCATTTCATTTGGATATTATTGTTATTGTACTTGTGAGCAATTGTTTGCTCACTCTTGCACTAATCATTGCAGCTAAGGCTGAGAAGTCGGACGAGCCGTCCACGAGCAAAGGCAAGGGCAAGATGAATAAATAGCTAAAGACCTATTATTTATTTGATGATCGATTGTATCAAGACTTATTTAAATTATGTTTTATTCCGCATTTGATGTATTAAGGTTAAGATAACCTGGGAATTGAATGTTTAATAGTTTGGTGATGTAACCCATTTTGGGAAAATATTTCTTTAAGTTTATTTAATTGTTATTTTATTGGGTAGTTAGTTTTGAAAGTATGTTATAGTGAACACCAAATCAGTGGGAATTAAGTACCTAGATTTGGGGGTGTCACAGGTTGGTATCAGAGCTGATAGGTTATGAACTTTTAGGTGGGGAAAACCTTAGGGTAGTAGCCTTCTAGAAGATAGAGAATATAGAGTTGATAAACTCTTATCGAGTTCTAAGGAATGAATTACAGAAATTTATAAAAGACAACAAAATGATTATGTGCTATGTGCTTATTTGATAACAAACTTATGTGCTCGCGAGTATTATCGATTAGTAATTAAAACTTAAAATTTTGTTGTCAGGATGACTGATAGAGGAGAGCCCAGCCAGACTAGGGAGAAGGAGCCCCGAGATATTCACGTGGTTCATGAGCAGCTAGTGCAGAGGGAACCATCTCCATTGGTTACAGTTACAGGTCACGAGTATGAGCCTGAGACTGATCATGAGGAGGACCCTGAGGAGGATCCTGAGGAGGAGGAGGAAGACCCTGAGGGGATATCACTATCTACTTTGGGTGTTCAGATGTACGAGCAGGTGTATGATCGCAACATAGAGTTGCAGGATAGAATGGAGGAGTTAGAGAGGCAGCTGGCGGAGCAACAGACTGCTTTGGAGCAGAAGAGCAGTGAGATCGAGGAGCTAGACATACGTCTTGGAGATGTGGAGTGGAAGCTAGTTCATGTAGAGAGTGAAAATGAGGAGTTAGAGGAACATGCTGCAGAACATCAAACCACTCTAGAGCAGAAGGATGCTGAGATTCAAGACCTTTCATCATGTCTTGCAGAGGCTGAGCAGAGGCTAGAACAGTCTGAGTATCGATGCGAACAGTTGTTAGCCAGGAATGAGATTGTACGAGATGAGTTGAAAAAGGAGTCAGCTGAGCGGGCGAGAGCTGAGACAGCTTGGCTGAGGGAGGCTGATCGCGCAGATCGTGTTGAGTGTGAGGTGCGGTCAAAGAAGGCCAAGATTGATGATATGGAGTATATTTTTCACTCCACAGTGGATAGAGCTCTGGATCGAGTTCATCGTCATCCAGATATGGTGGATCGAAGGATGGTGACTCGTATTATGGAGCAGGAACGCCAGGAAGCTGTGCGTCGTGGGATGTCATCATAGATTATGATTAATTATGTTATTATGAAACTATGAGGTGAATAAATTGTAAATCCCAGTTTCTATAATGGGATAGAATAATGATGTAATCCTGGAACTTTGTGATTTCAGGATAGATGATTTGATGTAAATAACTACGATATTATCTCTATTATGTTTTGAAGCAGTTAATAAATAAAATGTGAAAGTTTATCAGTTGTACGGTGTGTTAAGTGTTGTTTATAAATGTTTAAGTTGAGACTTAAATGTTTAAATAATTGAGCAATAGTCTAATAACGCGAATTTTTTAACAGAAGATGCCTCCAAGAAGACAACCAACATGTCAACAGACCCTAGAGGGATCTACCAATAATGAAGAAGCCAACGCTAATC
Source organism: Aralia elata (assembly GCA_034770075.1). Taxonomy (NCBI): domain Eukaryota; kingdom Viridiplantae; phylum Streptophyta; class Magnoliopsida; order Apiales; family Araliaceae; genus Aralia; species Aralia elata. Next base: position 1,387,679 of record JAVJAP010000049.1, read on the forward strand.
CGATGCAGCAGTTGGTGAATTTGTTAACGGGAGCCTTTGCAAATCAACCACAAGCTCAGGCTACAACCTTTAAAGACTTCAAGGCTGTCGGACCTCCAGAATTTCTAGGGTCTATGAATCCGATAGAGGCCCAAACGTGGGTTATGGAAATGGAGAAGGTGTTTGATGTCGCTAGAGTCAGCGAGGACCAGAAGACGACATTTGCAACCTTCATGCTGAAATCAGAAGCTAGCTACTGGTGGCAAGCAAATAAGACTCAAGGCGGCCAAGGGATTATTCCGTGGGAGCGATTTAAAGAGATATTTTTCGAAACCTATTTTCCGGCAAGTGCTCAGAACCAAATGGAAGTACAGTTTCTAGAGTTGAAGCAAGGTACTATGTCGGTACCTGAATATGCTGCAAAGTTTAATGAGCTGGCGCGGTTTGCGCCATATCAGGTCAACACGGATGAGCGGAAGGCTAGGAGATTTGAGCAGGGACTGAAACCCTGGTTATATAGCAGAGTTTCGTTGTTTCAACTGAACTCATTTGCGGCAGTGCTGGAAAAGGCGATTATCGTTGAAGGAGGCAGTGATGCTCTGACCAAGTATAATCAGGAGCAGAGGAAGAAGATGAATGAGAGTGAAAACAAGGCAAGTGGTAGCCATGGAGGCAGTAGTCAAAAGAGAAAATGGAATAATAGTAACTCTGCAGGAAGTCAGCAGGGTAACCAGAAGAAGAAGATGGAGGTGTGCAGCAACTGTGGAAAGAGCCATATGGGTGCTTGTTTGAAAGGTAAGAGGGTGTGCTTCAACTGCGGGCAGGAGGGGCATATCGCACCGAATTGCCCTAATCCAAAGAAAGGAGCATGTTTCATCTGCAGGTCGAAGGATCACTTTGCTCGGGAGTGCCCTAAGAAAGCAACGACAGGTGGATCCAGTTCAGGAAAGGGAAACATCAGTGGTGGAGGTAACCTTACTATCACAGGACCGACACAGCCCAACCGACCTACCGCTCGAACATTCAACATGACGGTGCAGGATGCTGTGCAGTCAAAGGATGTAGTGTCAGGTATCATTCCAGTCAATAATGTTAATGCTTATGTATTGTTTGACTCGGGTGCTACTTGCTCATTTATATCCGATGATTTTGCTAAGAAGTTAGGGTTACCCCACGAAGAATTAGATTACCCCATGAATATAGAAATTGCGAATAGGGAGGTGATTCCTGTTAAGTTTGTCCACAAGAACTGTCAGGTAGATATTAAGGGTCATCTGATGACAGTAAACTTGATCCCAATTCGTCTTGGGGAGTTTGACGTCATTCTGGGAATGGATTGGTTGTTCAACCATGGGGCAGTTATTGATTGTCAAAAGAAGTATGTAAACCTTATGACTCCGTCAAAGGTAGTGTTTTATGGCAGCAAGTCGCCTAGACAAACGAGTTGTCTGACGATGATGCAGGCCAGAAAGATGTTGAGACAAGGATGTGTAGGATATCTAGCCTACATAGTTGATACCCGAAAGGTGGGTGCAAAACTGGAGGAGATACCAGTAGTTAGGGATTTATGAATTCGATGAATTGTCAGCAGCGATTGAGACATTTTCGAGGATGATTGACGCTTTTGCAGTACAACGTATTCAAAGTGTGGCGGTAATTTGTGATTATTGTGCTGGAAATCATCCGAGTCATCAATGTGCCATCAATTTTAAGTCGATGCAGTATGGTGGTAATTTCGACGATTACCCCAACAGTTATGCCTATCCCAACAACTATAATCAAGATTGGGGGTATTATCTGGATTTTTCATGGAGCCATATTAATCAAGTCCAAATATTTGCTCCAAGCCAATCATACACTCCAGAATTTCAGGATTCAGCCTATCCACATGAAGAAGAAAGGAACTTAAGTTTAGAGGAGGTCTTGGCAAAGTTCATTACAGCTACGGACAAAAGAATGAGTGATCAGGATCGGCTGTTGAACCAAGTGGAGTTAAATATAAAAAACCAAGCAGTGTCGATTCGAAATCTTGAGAATCAGATGGGACAGCTTATCAGCGCCTTCAAGAATAGTTATCATTGTGCATGGCCCAATGACGTAGTTCTCGAGACTGATGGATTACCCGCGCCAAAGCTACAATCGGACGTGCTAATTGATGATAATTCTGATATGGAGGAGAATAGTGGGGATCAAGAAAATACAGCCGAAATCGTGAGTTTCGACGCTGATGTACCGATTTTGTTAGTGCCCCATGTACTTTTTCCACCGAAGTTCAAGAATCCAGTCAGTTTTGCAAAACCGTGTCCACTTGGTAGTCATGTCCTTGGTAAAACTCTTTATGACATGAGAACTAGGACTACATTACAACCATGGTGGGATGAGAGAGAGGAGATAGAAGAAGAGCCCGTGGTGTTTGACAAGATTCAATGCCCCAATCTAATCATGAACACAACGGAGGAAGCACCTAGCTATTGGACAGTCGTAATTAGAAACCTATCTACAAAACGCAAACTAGGTGACTTTGAAACAATGGCCCCTACTGCAGCAAAACCTTCAAAAGTTACATGGTTATTAATGGATGGAGGGTTCCTCAATTTTCGAAAGGGAATTGGATAGTAAATGGTGAAGTCAGGCTGACGACTATAAACTAAGCGCTTCTTGGGAGGCAACCCAAGTTTAATTTTTAGTTTTAGTTTTTATTTATTTTATTAGGTTTCATAGTAGTTAATAAATTTGCTTCTAATGTATTTACAGGTTATTCGAGTCCAATTCAAGTGCAATGCCTTATTCATTCCGATGTGCCTAACCTATTCTTCAAACTTAGCAGACAAGGAGGAAGATTGCTATATTTTCAGGGAAGTCCTATGCTTTACTTTTTCCTATCTTAGCCATTGAGGACAATGTCTAGCTTAAGTTTGGGGGTGTGTTCTTATATAGTACTTGTGCGTTTAGGTTATTATATTTGCATGTTAGTTAGTATGTTTTTAGGATAGGTGAGCAATGGTTTGATTTGAATTTGATTATGGCCAATGATAAGAAAAAAATGGATTAATTTTTTTTTAACTCCTGTGAAGTTGAAAAATATGCTTAGTTTATATTTTGACTTATAAGTTGGGTTGACACTATTTGCGATCTTTTTGAATTTCAAAGCATATATCCATCTGTTTAGCTAGTTGTGTCTTAAGGAAAAAAAATTTAGTTTGAATACTTGTGAAAGATATCATTGAAACCTTAAAATCTTATTTGAGCTTCATTCAAAGCGAAATTTAGGCATTAACATAAGTTTGGGGGAAATCTTGGGTTATTGAAAATTTTAAAAATTGTGAAACCTTCCTGAGTTAAAATAATGAATCATGTGGTGGGTTGAGATGGAGCGTAAAACGCACTCATCCATAAACACAGGCACGAGAAGGAGCGTAAAACGCACTCGTACAAGAGAAAACGGGATGGAGCGTAAAACGCACTCGTTCAATGGGAAGTGAGATGGAGCGTAAAACGCACTCACTAAAAAAAAGAAAAAAAAAGGAAAGAAAAATTGTGTTTTAAAATACTTGGGAAGGGTTCAAATGTGCTTAAATGTATGAAATATCCTTTTGATCCTCTAAATTTTGTGTTTTGCCTTTATTAGCGGAGATTGATGTGAAAACAGGTTTTTAGAGTTGATTTGAAAATCTTTTATGAGTATTTGATTATATGATCTAGTGTGAGTCATGGCTAGTTGAACATTTGGATGCACACACACGCACTTAAAGGATCATGACTAGTTGTGGAACTGATAATTAGGTTAAAATTTTAGGCTTTGCATGTTTTCAGAATTTTTTCTTGAGTTAACATTAAAGGAAATCTTTGAGGCTATTATGCAAATTTGTATTGATTCATTGCTAGAGTCGTGTGAGTTGTTATTTAGAATTACTTGTTATAGTTGTTGTTCTTAGTGTTTGCTTGAGGACAAGCAAAAATTTAAGTTTGGGGGTATTTGATGAGTGGATTTTACATCTATGAATTGAGTACGTTTAGCTTGATAATTTGTGTGTTCTTAAGTATTTTAAGTTAGTATTAGGTATTTATAGTGTTTTTATGTTATTTTGTAGGAATGAGCAAGGAAACGCAATCCGAACATCTTTTGGAGTACAATAAGCAAGCAAACGCAAGAAGGGAAGATTGCAGGGCTTTTAACACTAGGTTGGATGTATGTTCTTGGTTTGGAACTTGGATTGTATTGTAGAGCTACTCCTTAGCTTTCCGGAACATCTTGAATCGTCACAATCGGAGTTCAGATGAGAAAGTAATGATCGTTTTCCCAACGGACGTTGAACCTCAAAGTTTGGAGTTGCCATTTGCATAGCACTCACTTCAAGCCCAATTTCGACTTTGATCCAATCTGAATCTCTCAATTATCAAAGAATGAAAGTTTTAGATCTCGTCGAGATCTTCGATTTGATATGTGGCAAGCCCCGTAACTCCTCCCGGATCAAAAGTTATGACCATTTTACCAACAGATGCTGCAGCAGAATTTTGTCTGGCGCGGGCGCGCCGGTTCCAAGTGTATTTTGGGCCCGGCCGCGCAGGTCTGCAGAGTGAAAAACTTAGTTTCTGGCATTTGGGCGCGGGCTCGCTGCTTTCTAGGCCAAATATGGGCGCGGCCGCGCTGGGTCGGGGTTTTAAAAAGCTTATTTTTGACCTGCATTGAATGGAACAAGGATTGTAACTTCTAATTGGTTTAGGACTTTAACTAGAACCTATAACTACATGATATGAAGCATAGAATGGGGGAGATCTTGCTACTTTTTGCTAACCATAGTTTGGGAGAAAGAGAGGGAGGCTTGAAGCAATTGATCACGCGCAAAGGATTCAATTAAGGAGTTGAAGGAGAGACTCAAGGATTGCAATTACAGATTTTATTCTCTTCCCTAATCTTTTATTTTGTATTCTTGAATGCTTTATCAATTGTGGATTATGGATTTTAATTCAATCATGAACTAATTTCTTTTTAAGATTACAATGGAACTTATTGCGTAGCTTTTATTGTTATGCTTCCTTGTTAATTATTGTTGATTATTATTAGATTGTCTATTATGATTTGTGATTAATTGCTTAATTGTTTGATCAACAATTACCGTGGTAATCTATATGAACTCGAGAGATGGATTATAGATTTAGACCTAATCATAGTGGCATGTGATTGTGTATTCTGCTGTCGATGGAATTCATGATTTGTGTTTAGGATAAAGATATACCTATACGCCGCATGTAATCTGAAAGAGAATTTGAGCTTTAAATCCTTTTTAATTGTAATTCACATAGAGATATAGTGAATTAGTTAACTAGGGTGTTCATCTTAATTCTATCTTTTGTGGATTTAAGTTGATTCGTTTATGATACATCGAGAGATGATTATAAATATTGATGAGTTCTTGATTAACAATCCGGAATAATTAATATAATTTAACAGGAAGTGTATTAATTCAAGTGAAACATTAAGGGAAATTGTAATCTTAATCCTTTTTATCTGAATTCAATTCTTGGTAGTTAGTAATTAGTTAGTTTAGTACTTTATTTTCAAAATTCAAAATCTTTTATCGAATTGTTTAAATAAAATTAATTTGATTAAAAGTTAGTATTTGGTAATTATTATTAAATAATTCTCTGTGGGTTCGACACTCTCTTATCACTTTATTACTTGTTGACCGTGTACACTTGCACGTATTTATTGATTGCTAAATCGACAAACAACATCGTCCGAACAAAACAAACTCAGCCGCTGATAATTCCCGACGAGCCCGCCCCGGCGCCAGAATTGCACTATAGGAGCTCGCCCCGGCGCGGGCCAATTTGGACCTCGCCTCGGCGCCAAATTTGTACTGAGAACTCGCGCCTCGGCGCGGGCCAGTTTTCCAGAATTACGAAAATGCCATTAGCTCCAATATTTTCAGTACTGACCAACCGAAGCCGCCTCCTACAAAACCAATGCACAAACAAGTAAAATAACACTAAAAATGCTTAAAGATAACAAAGAATTGAGCCTAAAAGATATCTAATTCGTAGGTATAAAACCCACTCATCAAATACCCCCAAACTTAAGACTTTGCTTGTCCTCAAGCAAAAACAAGAGAAATAAAATTGCACAAAGCAACCTAACTACATGAATGCAAATGCATGATCTATTAACCTAAAGCAGCAGACTAACATAGGATATGGATATTAGGCCTCAATAATCAATAACTAGCATTTCAGCAAAACTTCAAATTCATGCCTATCAGAAATGTAACAAAACACTAATCTCATCAAATATTCGACCCTTACGTGTGTGTGTGTGGTCAATATATCAAACTAATCAATATCTCAAACCAATCCATGAACCACAGTGCTCAATAAAAGATAAGACAATAAATAGACAACTCTTAGCACCCCTCTTATTCACTTGTTTTTACTATTTATTTTTTTATTTTATTTTTTCATCAATGAGTGTGTTTTACGCTCCATCTCATTGATTATTTATTATTATTCTTGACTGTGCAATGTATGTCTTTATTAGGCTATTCAATGTCACCCATGTAGCAAACTTTCCACCGATGACTCCAAAACTAGATAGTTTTAGGGCACCGAGCGTAGAGACACTCCAAAGGGCTTTCTTGTTCGAGCGACAAAGGCCACAAAAATAAACTAGTCAAGATCTACTCATATCTGTCTATTATTCTCATTTTGTCAATTTCTACTTTTTCTTGCATTTTAGACAGACATCGAATCAGTAATTATTCATATTTTTGCGTTTCAACAAGTGATAGAGGTTTTTCTATCCTTAATGAGCACCAGATTCATAAAATTGGACTAAAATCTAACCAATTCAAAACATTGACGTGTGCAATATGAAATCAAAGGGTCACAATTTTAACGAAACTAGCAGCAGTTAGCATTCCTTACTTAGCAATCTTAATCCGCAATACCGAATACATTAGAAAATTAATCAACATCATATCATCGGCCTTCCTAAAATACCCTGCTGCAATGCTCCTAAATGCAATTAACAACAATTTTTTTTATTTTTTTATTTTTTTGAATATATGTACCATAATCATCAAAATGTAATGAACAGATCGAATATGAACATTAAAAGCAAGAAAAGTCATTTTGATGATATTTCACATGATTATTTCTAACTATGTCAATGCTCAAAAACATACAATGTGAATGCAACTACCATGACAATGCATTTAAACATGACTAACTATATGACACAATATCCACCCCCAAACTTAAATTGGACAATGTCCTCATGTTTATGAAATACAGAATTGAAAACTGAGGACTTCCCTGATAGGTCAAGCGTCATGCTTGACCGACTTCTTCATCATCAGAGTCGGAAGGTGGATAAGGAAGGAAAGGCTGAGGTACAGGAAATTGGACTGGAGTGACACCAGGGTTCAACCTTACAAATTGCTCGGCTAATGATGCGTTGAAGCTCGTATGGTAGTTGAACATGTGCTCCTGACGCTCCGCTAGTCTTTTGTTCTGCCTCTCTAGCCACTTAGTACGCCTGTCAGTGTATAATTACAAGTTCTGGAACTAAGTACTAAATAGAGCCTTAGGCTGGGAGCTAGAAGCTGCTGGTGCGTCAAGATCCTCCTCGTCCTCGGAAGTAGAATGGAGGATAAAGCCTCGTCCCCTCGGGTGAAATTCGGCTCCATCCCATACCTTGTAGTGTTCAATAAGCTTATGATCGAGAAGTTGCAAGGGCTGTTGTACCACCTCATTTGCTGCCCACCGAATGCCCGCCGCATATGACTCCTTAAGAACCTACGGATGTTGTGCTCAATGATGTGCCCCCACATTGATTGTGTAGTCCATAACGATGGCATATAACAATGTTGCCTTGTCTTTAGTCACATCATTGACATGCTGGGACGACATGAGCTTAGCACACAAGAAAGCATACCAGATTTTTCCATACAGGCTCAAATCTTTACTGTGGAAAAGTGTAGCTCCCCAGTTGCCTTTAGACACCCAAGTGGTCCCTAGTTTGCATAAATCTGATAAAATCTTATCATAATCAGGGTTTGAACGAAGGAATTCCGAATACTGGCAGACCTCGAGAGTCACCAAATTGTAGTACTCGTTGATAGATTGGGCACTAAACGAGACTCCTCTTCCCCATACAATAACAACATATGGTGGCTGGTCCTGTGTGTTGGCATAAAATTCCTGGATAATCGCCACAACTGTCGGATCTGGGTGGTCAGTGAAAGTATCCCATCCCCGCTCAGTAATCTGTTATTCCATCTCCCCATCATACAATATATCAGGCCGGGGGCCATGCTCGGGAGTTAGAGCTTTACCCGTAATGTACGTTTCAAATCTTTTTGCCGCCTCGGTACTAACAAACTTGCTATGATCATAAGCCCTAGCCAGCACTAAGGAAGAACCCTCACTTTTGTGTGATAGGTGTAAAATATTCTATGTTTTTGGTTCCCTTATGCTTAGTATTATTATATATTTTCTGTGTTTATGACCTTAATTAAGGTGTTTATAGATTTTATAAAGAATTGATGTGATTTTGTAACTATGGAGTTTAATGCTGATTTTTATGTTGTTTTGCAGAAATACTCTACGATCGCTAGGTAATACTCTACGTTCATAGTGTTACGGTGCAGTCTGGCAGCTCTACGACCAGGCTCACAGCACTCTACGTTTTCCACTCGGTAGCTAAGTGACTCTACGACCGACGAGAGTTACTCTACGATGGTGTTATTTACTCGACGATTGTCTCAAGTCTACTCTATGATTACGAGAGAACTCTACAATAGTATGGTTACTCTACGGAGCAATGGTGCAAAATTTCACTCTACATTTCTTTACACTACGATTACTGAAAGAGTGTTACTCTACGATTATGGTCGTCATGCAGGATTCCTAATCTGAGTAGGATTTGAATTGCTGGGATGATAGAGTTCGACTTGTATGAGGATTTGGAGATGAAATTACAATCAAGAAGGAAGCTAAGCTAATTATGGGAAGTAGAGTCTGATATGGAATCTGAGTTGAAGTTCAAACATGGAACTGAATCGAATTAGAAAAGGAAACTGAGGAAGACTTGGATTTAGAAATTAAAATCTAATTTGATAAGGAAGTTGCTTAAAGCTGAATTTCAGAGATTGAGAAGGATTTAGAATCCTACCATATCTACAGAGTTAAGACTTCTAAAATAGAATTGGATTAGAATTCTTCTAGGGTTTCAAAGCATCTATAAATATCTGTCACTTGTAATCAGTTGGGATCATCTGGGGACATCCTAGATCATATTTTATTTATTTTTCAGCATGTTAGCTTAGTTTATTTTTATTCAGTTCTAAGGGGATGTGGAACCTTATTTTCAGTTAATAATATAATTAAGTTTCGTTATTGATTTCTTCGTATATGAGATTTATTCTGATAATTTGTTTTAACTGATTATATGTTATTTTATCTGATTGACTTGATGTGGTCAGTTAGATTAATCTGATTAATATCATCTGCTAGATTAAGGAAGAGTTTTACGTAATTGATATTGTTCCTAGTCACAGGTAGCAATTAGTAATATTGATTATGGTCAAGCTTTTGGTTATTGCTATGGTTATCAGAAGGTAGGCTAAAGAATCCGAGATTATGTGATTGTCGCTTGGAATAGTCTAATTCTTTAGTTCTTAATGCTACTGTTATATTAAATCTAGAGAGCTTATTCTAGGTTGTATAATGGTTAGAATCTTATGAAGAGCTTGTTTCATTAACTGATAATCTAAGAGCAATTTCGGGTAGCAGAGCTTGTTGTTGCCTAGGGCTATTAATCTTATGGAAGGGAGAAATAATGTTAACTTGATTACACTGTTGCTGTAAATTGGTGAAACTGAACTGAAGAACTGAAGCTTTAATTTATTTGATTATCTTTATTATTTTAACTTTGTTTTTTTTAGTTAATTACAATTCAAAACCCCCAATTCTTTATTTATTATTTTTAGTTAGAAACATTAGAATAAATTCAAAGCAATATCATTCTCTATGGGATCGATCCTTATTTGCCACTATGCTTATTATTTAAATTTGTAGAGTAAAAGTGAGGTTTATTTTTGGATTGCTTAACGATAGCTTTCCAAATTTTGGCGTCAGTGTCGGGGAGTGCTTATCTGTTTTGATTAATTCTTTGTTTCTTTTCTTTCATTTTATAACTCAATTCTCTCACTCTATTGAATTGAAATTTGATCTAGAGATAGAGAAACCAGCAAGGAGGCTAAAAAAAAGAGAGAATCATAGAGCCAAAAGCACAACTGCAGATCCAGAAAAAAAATTTGTTCAACTACCTAGTCTCAACATAGCACTGGAATTGTTGTGTAACAGTTCATCTACTGAATCAAAAGAAGAAGAAGAGATGGCTACTCCCAACAACAGAACTTTGAAAGTACTAGCTAATCCTGATCTTAATCAACCATCCTTGTGTATTGAGTATCCTACTTTAGATGCTGCTTTTGAATTAAAATCAGGACTAATTCATCTTTTGCCTACTTTTCGTAGTCTTACAGGTGAAGATCCATACAAGCATCTGAAGGAGTTCCATGTGGTGTGTTCGACCATGAAGCCACAAGGAGTGACAGAGGAACAAATCAAGCTTAGAGCTTTTTCATTGTCATTAGCAGATTTGGCAAAGGACTGGTTATACTATCTACCTTCAAAAGCAATTCAATCATGGACTGATATTCAAAAGTTATTCTTGGAGAAGTACTTTCCTACTTCAAGAGTTGCCAAAATAAGGAAGGAGATATGTGTAATCAGGCAGTTCAATAGAGAAACTCTTTATGAGTACTGGGAACGATTTAAGAAGTTGTGTTCCAATTGTCCATCTCACCAAATAGATGACCAACACCTGATCCAATACTTCTATGAGGGACGGTTGCCAATGGATAGGAGCATGATTGATGCAGCCAATGGAGGAGCACTAGTAGTTAAAACACCAAAAGCTATAAGGAATTTAATTGCAAACATGGCAGCTAACTCTCAGCAGTATGGAACCAGGATGAATCACACACATACAAAGGTGAATGAGGTAAGCACTGATCCTATTGGGCAATAAATATTTGATTTAATTGCTTTGGTTCGACAAGTGGCTTTAGGGAACATGCAAAAAGCAAGAGTATGTGGAATTTGTTCAAAGTCAGGGCATAATACAGATGATTGTCCAACACTGCAAGAGAATACAATTGTTCAACAAGTCAATGTTGTGGGGACATTTCCACGACAATATCACCATCAATATGACACTTATAATCTAGGATGGAGAGATCATCCCAACTTGAGCTATGAGGATAATAGGCAGCCTGATTTTCAATAAATGCAACAGCAGTACCAAAATGAACAAGCAGTTCTTTCCAGTTCTGGACCATCTCTTGAGGATATGTTTAAAGCCTTCATGACCCAAGCACAACAGTTCCATCAGTAAACAAAGACTTCCATACACCAGTTGGAGAATCAAGTTAGTCAGCTTGCTATAACAGTTGGCAAACTAGATTCTCAAGGCTCAAGGAGGTTACCCTCACAGACAGTTGACAATCCAAGAGAGAATGTAAATGCAATAATACTGAAAAATGGTGTAGAGGAATGTTAGCAAGAAAAGTCAGTGCCTTCATTACAAAGCAGGTTAGACAATGGTGAAATAGGCAGCAGTGCTATGTGTGACAATGCAGTACCCAAGCATAAGTTTCCACCTTTATCTGAGTACAAACAAGTGCTTCCTTTTCCTCAAGTCTTAACGAAGAAATACAAAGTTGGAAAACATTCAGAGTTATATACAGAGAGTATGAAGAATTTCTGGCATAATTGGAGAGGAGGGGACAAGAGCCAAATAATACTGAGAATTATGCCAAAGAGGAGAGAGCCCTATCAGAGGTAGATGAATTGATAATTCCTGCAGATTTCCACAGTGAGAACATAGATGATACACCGATTGATGAATACAAAGATATCTTGGCTATGAAGTTTGATGATGAAGAGACCCAGATCTATGATTATGAGGTTATAAGGTATCTTGGTATGGTTAATTCTGTTTTTGCTATTGATGTTTTGACCCTGTAATGCAGAAATCTTTTGAGCAAACAAGCAAGGACAATTTGAAGGCTACAATTACCAAGGGTTGGGAGCTATCTAAAGGCATAGAGCAAAGTCAAGATCTGCAGGATATTGCTACTACTTTAAGGCTTGAACCATTACCAATTCACTTGCAGTACACAAGTCCAATTACATAGATTAAGAGAGGATTGATGTCAAACCAATGACATTAAACAAGGGCAGCTGTTTGGGAGGCAACCCAAAATTCAGATTTGATTTTCTATCCATTTACTTTTTATTTTTAGTTACATGCTAGTTAGTAGTACTTGCTTCTTTACATGATTGTCTTACATTGGGGACAATGTAAGGTTTGAGTGTGGGGGAGGGGTTTAGGATTATTAGTTAGGATTATTGTGTTAGATATGATGCTTATGATGATGCTTATGATGATGCTCTGAAAACAATTTAAAATTTTTTCTGACTCTACGATCGTAGTGTTCTGCTAAGCTTTTAAAGGTTGAAATTGTAAAGTGAATACTGATGCTTATTTGCAGAATTTGATTTGATGCCTTGTTAACTAATGAAGGATGATGACTTAGTTGGGATCCATGAGTTAATTTTGAATTGGAATTGCTTTGCATGAATACTTGAATATGGGATGCATGATTACTTGACTGAGATATTTGTGGGATTATACTTTGTGCATTGATCTTATGATTTAAGACTTGTTTAACTGCTTATGCTGTTTACAGAACTTTGTGAAAAAATAGAAAATTATGAAAAATTACAGAATGAAAAAAAGTGAAGATGTCTTGTGGCGGGTTGAGATGGAGCATAAAACGCACTCACCCATAAACACAAGAAGTGAGAAGGAGCATAAAACGCACTCGCTGGGAAGCAAATAAGTGAGATGGAGCATAAAATGCACTCACTTGAAAGAAAAAAAATGTGAAAGGTGAAATGGAGCATAAAATGCATTCACCTAAGGAAAGTTAATGTCTGCAGGTTCTGTGGGTTAGAAATTTTTGTGAATTTTTGCAGGATAATCAGGTTTTGAGTTATGAGTCAGTGTGTACAGTTGTTGTTCCATATAAACTGGGTTGGGTATTTGTGTTGATCATATGATAGATATTTGTGTGGATATATTCTGATTTGGATGATATTTTGTGGGGAATGACATAGTTATTATTGTGAGTTGGTTGATGAGGTGTTGTTTAGGTTTCTGTGATAGGTGTTATTATTCCATTATGTTTATTTGGAGACCTTTGAAATCTTAGTTGAATAAGTTAGATAAAGTTTTTCTTGATATGATTCCTGTTCAATTTACACGAGGACATGTAAAGGCTAAATATGGGGGAATTTGATAGGTGTAAAATATTCTATGTTTTTGATTCACTTATGCTTAGTATTATTATATGTTTTCTGTGTTTATTAGCTTAATTAAGGTGTTTATAGATTTTATGAAGAATTGATGTGATTTTGTAAATATGGAGTTTAATGCTGATTTTTATGTTGTTTTGCAGAAATACTCTACGATCGCTGGGTAATACTCTACGTTCGTAGTGTTAGGTGCAGTCTGGCAGCTCTACGACCAGGCTCACAGCACTCTACGTTTTTCACTCGGTAGCTAAGTGACTCTATGACCGACAAGAGTTACTCTACGATGGTGTTGTTTACTCGACGATTGTTTCAAGTCTACTCTACGATTGCGAGACAACTCTACGATAGCATGGTTACTCTACGGAGCAATGGTGCAAAATTTCGCTCTACGTTTCTTTACACTACGATTACTGAAAGAGTGTTACTCTATGATTATGGTCGTCATGCAGGATTCCTATTCTGAGTAGGATTTGAGTTGCTGAGGCTTTCGTCTCCTTAATCCAAGAATAGAAGTTTAGTTACACATGACCTTGAAAACACCAAAGAATTATAGAGAGGAAAGTTTGTAGACAAGTTCCTAAGTTCTCTTGGTAATCCTCTATTTATAGGTATAAGACATTAATTCTTTTCCATGTAGGTTTTAACTTTCTAGTGGCAATCAACTTCCTTCAAAGAGATCTTCTAGATAGACTTTCCTTTCCTTCATTGGATTTGACTTACACACCAAGATTGTTCAACCTCCTTCCTTCTCCTTGTACGATTCTTCTTGTTTCTTTCCTTCCATGAATAGGAGCATTAATATTGCTTGATCACCAAGATATTGACTTTATTGTAATAATATATTAAATCCTACAAAATAAAATAAAACATATTAATTAAATAAACTAATATAATTAAAAAGGAAAAATATTTAATTGCACCTTAAATAAAAATATAAGAATAATGAGTGTATTTAGGCACAAAATAAATACAAAAGTTTAAGTATTAAGAGATAAAAATATAACAAATTTCATTCACATCATTCAATCAGATTGATCATCTTTAGGATATGAGTCTCAACGGTAGTGCCCTCGGTCATTCGGGATCAGAAGAGCTCCTTAGATATCTGATATGTAGCAATCCTACTTTGCTCACCATACAACTCCTTGAGGTGCAACAATATAGTAGGAGCATCCATAGTTTCATGTTGACGCTGAAGCTCGTTACTCATGGATGCATGCATGATGCATTGAGTCACGGTTGCATCATCTTGCCATTTTCTAAAAGTAGCAATCTCTTCCGCAGAGGCTGTTTCTGCAACATTTGTAGGGACGGGCAAATTTTTATCATTATAAATAGAACAACAATTATTCTTAAATATAATATCAGAACCTTCCTTGTCCAACAACGGAAGTAATAATGTTTCTAAAGAGAACTGAAACATAATAACAACTTATTAACTTAATAGACTTGCCCGTAGGCAAAGCTAAACTATAAGTTCCTACGGCTAATATAGCAATCATTGCTCTATTCTCCACACGTAAGATTACTTACTCTTTGTTTAGCTTTCTACTTCTGCTTAGTCTCTGCATTGGATTGCATACATGAGAACTATAGTCGGTATCCAATATCCAAGTAGAACCTTGACTTACAGAAAGATTTATTTCAATGATGAACAAACCTATATCTGTAACCGAAGCTTCACTAAGCTTCGTCTGGTTAGCCTCTGCAAGATGTTCCTTACAGTTTCCTTTCCAGTGTCCAGGCTTATTGCAGTGGAAGCAAACTCCTTTGCTATCTGCATCAGTTTTGTTCTTAGTGTCCTTAGTTATTGCCTTTCCTTATACCTTCTTTGAATTGTTCTTCTTTTAAGAAGATCCTTTGGCCCTCTTTCGCTTCCTGGAAGATTCGTCTATCAGTAAGACTTGGTCTTTCTTGATTGAAAAGTGACTCTTTACAGTTTTCAACGTGTTTAAGCAACTCATACAGGCTGATATATATTTTGTTCACGTGGAAATTCACAACAAATTGTATGAAAGAGTCCGGGAGTGATCGCAAGATCAAATCTTGGATCAACTCTTCATCCAATACAATACTCAGTTGTCCTAATTGTTCAATCAGATTGATCATTTTTAGGACATTTGTCTATACTGTAGTGACATCAGTTATTCTAGATTGGAAGAGCTCCTTAGATATCTAATATCTAGCAGTCTTACTTTCCTCACCATTCAACTCCTTAAAGGTGCAGGAGTACAGTAGGAGCATCCATAGTTTCATGCTGACGCTGAAGCTCGTAACTCATGGATGCGAACATGATGCATTGAGCCAACTGTGCATCATCTTGCCACTTTCTAAAAGTAGAAATCTCTTCTTCAGAGGCATTCTCTACAACCATTGCAGGGATAGGCATATTAAGGATATAAGATAGCTTTTCAGCCTTGAGAACTATTCTCAGATTCCTTAACTAGTCCGTGTTATTTGGTCTAGTTAATTAGCATCTAATATGCTCCGCAGTGATAGTAAATTAGACATTGTAAAATTTTGTAAATGAAATAGACATCATTTTAGCATACATTCATTTAATTAATTACCAAAATAAATTAGGTCTTTATTTTAAATTGTTATCTCTCACTTTTTTTCATCAAACTATATTACCCTCCATATATATAGTTCGGCAAATCTAATTAAAGGTTTGCTAGTGAGAATAAGGATCCCATTTCAAATGTATATAGCCTTGTGTGTGCACAACAAACTATATATAAATAAATAGGTAGACAACTATTGTCAATTACATCACTATGTAACTCCTTGTATTTTGCCTCTTAGATTATAATGGTCAAGTGTGTGCACATCCTAACTAAAATAATCTAAGTTAAGTCTAACCTAGCACTTCCATATATGTGAAGAGAAAAAGACCGCCCTTGTGTGTGCACAACAAAGCAGTAATGTTCAATTCCTTAATAAGCATCAAATGTGATAAAACAACATCTTAAATATTTAATACTCGCCTTGTGTGACACAACAAACTCATATTAAATATTTAATACTCTATCGTTTTACCATGCTATAAGGCGACGTTCGATATTCCAAATATCTTTGAACGCTTAGTCTCATCTTATTTAGCGCGCACGCATATATATATATATATATATATATATATATATATATATATATATATAATACGCGTCATATTATTTAACATGCGAAGCATGTTGGATAATATATAATATATACATAGTAAGCATGCACATATAGCTATATTCTACCCGGATTGATTATGTACTTTTATTCTAGTTTGGTTCACTAGAGCCACCAAGTGAACCAAAAGGTTAAACCTAGGGTGCAAGAATTAAATTTAAATATAACTATTACATTTAAACCCGGGCTCCATTACAAACGGGTCTTCAAGCGTTCCTTTCTCCTTGGTCTCCAATTCTTCAAAATAATTCTAACTAATCCTATTACACGAACTATTTACTATAATAGAAACCTTGATCAGCAGTCAAGGGGAAGTACATAGGAGGAAGATATAATTTACATTAAGAAAAACTGGAGAAGACGAGGTATGCAGACCCCATTTATAAAAACCCATTCATTCAAGCATCCTCTAAAATAAATCCAATCACACATTGGTCAATAGTCCATAATCAATCCCTATTTATTATCATACATATCTCGATATGCATCAATAAATAATATTCATCTCATAAATAATAAAATCATTCCATATATGCATTGATATCATTTAATGGGCAATATTAGTTAGTATAAAATCCAATTTTAACTCCAATTAGTTATCATGGGATCCAATTCCAACTCTAATTAGTTATCATGAAATCCAATTTCAATTAAAATAAACTTCTTTATTTTAATCATATTCCAAATCAAAATAAACTCTTTTATTTTAATTTATCCAATTTTGAATAAAAAATAAACTCCTTTATTTTTTAATCAAATTCCAAATCAAAATAAACTCCTTTATTTTAATTTACAAAAAATAAAAAAAATGAGGTCAACCCTTGATCATAAACCTTTAAAAGAAATAATCAAACAAGCCTTTAAGTCAAACTTCAAACCCAGAATTATATAGTTTAAATATTAAACATTCTGATTCATAATCAAAAGTGATTCTGGTGTAGTGGTAAGACTTTTAACTTATGACCAATAGGTCAAGGGTTCAAACCTTCTAGCTCCGAATTAATTATTTTATTTTTAAAGGTTGACCAGTCAGCGCCACGTCAGCAGTCAACAGTTGACCAGTCAACGCCACATCAACAGCCAGTGCCACGTCATCAGTTTACCAGTCAACGTTTGACCGTTGACTTTGACCAACGGATTTTTTTTTAAAAAAACTTTTTTTTAATTAATTTTTTTTTACACAGACAGTTATGCCCAATTAAATTGTTCTAAACATATATAAATGTATATACAGAATCAAAACAATTAATAATTCCCATAAAGTTTGGCTCTTGATACCACTGTTAGGTTTGTATAACGCGAACATGCAATCAAATTACATAAATATAAATGAGATTTTAAAATTTTATACAAACCATCATCATGATCTTTCTTTATGCACAATTATTAATTAAACGAAATAGATAGAGATTAAGAAATTATACCCTCGTAGAACCGTGCTTCCTCGGGTACAAGTTCAACTCCAATTCCTTCGTGTTCTCCTTGAATTCCATCGATTAAATTCCTTCCTTTGATCAATGTTAGCCACCCAAGTGTTTGGCCTCTAGAGGTGATCCACCAAGGAATAATATCTATTCAAGAAGATGGGTGTTGGCAAAATCCTAGTTTCTATCTCTATAGAAATTGTAAGTACTCTCCACAATTCTTATGCAAGAGTGTGTAACCCTAATCTATAATAAGACTCCTCTTATTTATATAGATGTAGGAATAATCCTTCCCTAAACTATTTAGGATTAGGGTTTCTATTATAATCAAACTCCTTTAATTAATTCTGCTCCTAATCCAATTAGGAATTCATGAGAGAGTACTTCTATTAATTAATTTCCATTACCTATTAGGAATTAAATAATAGTAATAGTAATAATAATAATAAGACTCCTCTTATTAATTTATATTTAATATTTTCAAAATATTAAATAACAAATATTAAGCTATTTAATTTATTCTATCTCCATAGACTAAATTAAATACACATAACTTATTATTACAATTATGCCAATTACTTCTTAAATAAATATTTTTCTTTTGCGGTGTGACCCTTTAGGTTCTCCATATTAAACCGGTTGCGAATAAATCAATTAAAACAATTCTAATCTTATTTAAATAAATAAATTAAACTATTTAATTCATTTAAATAAATAACATTTATTCTATAATAAGGGCAAGCCCCCTTAGCGATTAACGACTTTCCAGATAATATATATTTCAACATTAATCATAAAAGAACCTTTCAGTGAATAGTTACCGTACAATTCAATTCTTCTACCATACAATGTCCCAATTAAATATAAGACATGGATTTACTGTCAAGTCTTATTTTATTTAATTATATGTATTTCGATTGTAATGTCCAGGAATTTTTTTAAACATTGTCTCGAATTTATTTTAATAAATAAAATCCATCTTATATAATTTTACTAACTTAATTGGATCCATGAAGGTATTATTATCTAATTTTATAAATACATGGCCCGATAATTTTCTTTGCTTAAAGGGACTCACTAATAGTTTGAATAAATTAGAGAGTTAACCCTAAGGATTTAATTGCAAGAAAATTGGGAAGAAAAGTAATAAATGAATACATTTTATTATTTTCGGACTTAAATAATTCGCATGAGGAATTATTGTTGAAATAAATATTATAAATAATTAATTAATTTAATTATTTAATTCAATTTAAATATTTGGAACATAGTGTTAATAATTTTAATAAACAAGTTGGAATATTTTCCTTTATTTCTATTGGGCCAAATTTTATAGTGCGGAGCCCAATTCCCTTTTTAATTTTCTATTGGGCCGTTCCCTATTTAATTCGTCCGACCCAACCCCATTGTGTTGAGCCCAACCTCCTGCCGAATTAAATCATGTTGCAATCGGGTTAGGGGAAAATAAAATCCATCTCTGTGAAACGAATTGGGAGCAGAGATGGGTTCATATCACAGACCATCAATCTAAGTTAGCAAATTCGACCGAGCAGAGGAGGGGTTGGGGAAAGGTAGGGGTCTCTAGGGCTGGCATGACGGCGACAGCGTGAGGTGACCGGCCATGTGAGGTGGGAATCGAGCCTACCGACCGACGGCTACTCGAGGTTCAAGGCGGAAGCAACGAGGGAAGGCTTAGGCGACCGAACGACTGTTGAAGGGACCGGAGGATACAAGCTCGCGGCGACGTGATTGGTGGAGACACGTGGTTCAAGAGATTGCCGACTAAACAGCTGGGAAGTGATGGAAACCGCCAGTCGCTGCCTCCTTCCTACCGACGGTCAAAGGTGCGATCAATTGGGGTAATACCCAGCAATTGGGTAAACAACCCTCTATAAATTGAACCCCCTGCCCTAAACCAAAGCTGTCGATTCCTCTGTTTGTGAAAAAAAAAAAATTTAGAGTGAGGCATAAAAGAGAGAGGGATTGCAGAGAAGGAAGGCTAGCCGTGAATGCCCAATTTCGTTTCTTATTTTGGGAGGAGAAGAAGAACTGCAGTCCGAACAACATCAAGGTATAACAATGGCTCGATGGTTATGCCAAATTTCTGTGATAATTTTGTTGGGGTCGATTTTCTTTTCTTTCCCATGTCCGTGCTTGGGCATTTTAGGATTTTTGGTATTGTATTGAATCAAATAGTTCCTCTGTATGGGGAAATTGGATTCTGGATACTCTATTATTATCTGTATTAAATTAAATTTCGACCTTTCTTGATTTCTTGGTTTATACTATACAGTATATTGGATTGTTTGTGTTTATCCCTCTGTATTCAATTTAATTGCCTTTGGTATTGCTTGGCTTATACTGCTTGGTTGAGACGGTATAAGAACCATAAGGTTCGGCAGCACCATTTTGCCTAGGAACTAAGCCGGTGTCGACCCTTGGTACGCCCACAAGGTGCTCGACGAAATGTCTATAAGAAATTTTGATTTAATTCTTTTCGTTTCCCTGTTGTGCTAAGTAGTAAATCAAGTAAGCTTAACGCAGGATTCGCAGGGGATGAATTATTAGTTACTGTTGAACTAATAAATCAAATTAATAAAGTAATTATTTATTTATCAGTAAATAATAAATAAAGATAATAAATATTTAATTATTATTTAATATTAAATAATAATTAAATATAAGTTAAGTTAGTAATTACCAATTATTTATTATAAATAATAAATATTTAACTAGTATTAAGTTAATAATTAAGTAGGAATAAATTTAATAATCTAATTATTTATTATTTACTCTTTAAATAATAAATAAAGCTAATAAATATTTGATTATTGCTTAACTACTACTAAATAATAATCAAGTATAAATAAAGTTAATAGATTAATTATTTATTTTTTTTATCCTTAAATAATAAATAAAGCTAATAAATAATGGATTATTGTTCAACCATCATTAAATAAGTATGAATAAAGTTAATAAAATAATTATTTATTATTTATCAATGAATAATAAATAAAGATAATAAATATTTAATTATTATTTAATTAATAATAATTAAGTATGAACAAAGTTAATAGAATAAATATTTATTATTTATCAATGAATAATAAATAAAGATACTAAGGACTTAATTATCATTAATAATAATTAAGTATGGGGAGAGTGAAACATTAATTATTTAATTAATGTTAGATGAGGAATAAGGGAAATAACTTCGTAATTACCCGTGAAAGTGAATAATAGCTAAGTGTGAATGGAACCTAAATCACCTATTTATTTGTTGACACTGTTAGCTAGTAATGCATTAATCAATTTGTTATTTAGTTTTGTAAATAATGAATAGAGATTTAATCAAATAGAATAGTCGTTAAATTGGATGCCAATGTGTCATAATGCACTAACAAGATTATTATTTAGTGTTGTAAATAATAACTTGGGTTACTAAATATTGTTAAGTTGAATATCCAATAAGCATTATTAGTTATTGAGATAATAACTAAAGATCATTAAGAAATTTCTGATTAGCACAATATTGATTAGTAATTTAATGTTAATAGAGTTAATAAAGGAATGCGAAATGTTTATTTTGCTAAATAAATAGCATGAGTGAGTGTATCGATATACAGTATGCAATGCTAATGGATAAACCGACTTTATCAACTGATAGGTTATCCAAGGTCAATTAATTAAAGATAAGATTTAATTGTAGCTGAGCAAACAGACAAGTTCCCTAACTTCATTCTTTCAGTATATTGAATGCAAGTTCTATCTTACTCAGCTTTTACATTGAGCAATATTTCTAAACCTTATGCATTATTGTTAATTCCTACAAAAGGTACATATTATTGCAAGTTATTCTTTAAGCTTGAATCTTATCTCCAAGCATGTCTTAAGTGGTCTAATTACTTTTAAAATTATTCCACATCTATGTATTCATTGGCATTCGCACTTGTGCATTTGAATTCGTATAATTATTTAAGTTCTGAAATTCACGAACTATTCATGATTAAGTCTGAACCCTTGTCTCGGTCAGGCACGTATGTAAGAATTTATAAAAGCTATCCGAACCAATCAATGGTAAGGATTCTTAGACTGAATGAACACCCCTTTTATTATAGAGGAGTACCCCAAGTACCATATATAAGGTACAACTAGCAGAATTAAATGTTATGCATACACATAGCGTACGCGAGGCTGATCCCCTCAAGTACTTATTCTGTAGCTAGTAACCAGAGGGTCAACTAGCTATTGACTCCTTTGGAAGTTATCGTTCAAGTCTATTTGACTATCAATTGTTCTAAAAGCATTTATTGTTATTGCTCTTGATAATTCTATTGTTGAAATCTCTTCCTACATCCCTTTCATCATGATATATCCTTATTGTTGTACTTTAAACTTGCTGAGCAAACTCGTTGCTCATCCTTGCTATATCAAGACTTCATTGCAGCTAAACCCGAGACGTCAGGGAAGAACAAAGGGAAAGAAAAGATGAAGTGATAGACTTCATGTAGCAAATTTTAAATTTATGTGTAGTTAATTACTGTTAATGTAATTCAAACCCTGGCATTTATTTAGGGTATGGATTTGTGTAAGTGTTTAAGGTTATTGTATTCTGGGACTAGTAATACCTTTGTAATGAACAACGTATGTTTATTATATTCCGCATTTTAGTTACCATATGTTGTTAGAGGTGAATGTTTGTATCGGATCGTGATGACCGGATCCGGGTATTTGGAGACCCGAATTTGGGGGCGTCACAGGTTGGTATCAGAGCCATAGGTTATAAACTTTAGGATCGCAAAACCTAGGTTATCCTTCATAGTAAACTCGCATTGAGTGTTAGGAGATAAATCGAGGAGATTTATTATATGTGGTTTTGATGAATTGGGGAATTCATCAAGTCAAGTAGTACCCAATGAAATATAATTTCATTTCTTCAATGAATATATTATATTGTTGTACTAATGTTGATTTTCGATGTGATTGTAGGATGACTGACATAGGAGGGACCAGTGGAGCCCAGGAGGAGGAGACATTCCTAGATATACCCGTAGTTGCGGAGCAGTTGGTGGGGTATGCTCCTATTGCCCCAGGGGTACCACTGGAGGAGTCCGAGCCAGAGGAGGACTATCAGAGGGAGCTACCAGAGCCAGTTATAGGTAGAGTCATGAGGTCCGGTAGTCAGGAGCCGGATGCTGAGGAGGAGGACCCCGAGACCGAGGGAGAGGAGTCACCTGCTTATGTTGATGGCATGGGGTCCACTGCCGACGATATCATTGAAGGACTGACCAGCAGGAGCGAGGAGCTGGAGGCTCGGATAGCTCATCTGGAGGAGCAGAATCAGACCCACCAGATCAGAGAGGACCAGTATAGAGACCTAGCCTACCAGCTCGAGCATGACTTGGGAGTGGTGAAGGTACATCTACAGGGTTACGAGTCCTCAGCGCAGCAGATCGGACCACTGCTACATCAGTTGGTGGCCCGAAACGCTGAGTTGAGAGAGAGACTGGAGCAGAGGGATCTGCAGATCGCCCACCTGAAGGCCAAGCAGGAGGCCATGAGGTTTGAGTTTGGGCTGGAGGTGTCTGAGAGGATGCATGTCAGAGAGGCCTGGGTCAGGGAAGCCAGGAGGGTTGACCAGTTAGAGGACCAGTTGGAGGCCAGAGCAGTGAGGATAGAGACCCTAGGATATGCTTTAGATGCAGCCTATAGGAGGCCCCGGACTGAGGTAGGGGAGTCTAGTCGCTCTGTTCGTCGCAGGGTCGGGGGTGGAGCATTCTCTTCTGGTCAGCAGGCATGGATTCATGTTTGTCTTGTGAAACTTTATATTTGTATTCATGCTTGGGGTAGCAGTTACACCCCAACTTTTGTGGTCTTTAGGGATGAAAGGTTAGGATTCCCCACTTTTGTCTCAGGGGGAATGATTGATAGGGCACACAGTGGCGCATTTATAGAAGTATGGCACAGGTTTAGTCTTTTAACAAAACAGTGTTATATGAATATAAATGCAGATGTTTCACTTAAATCAAATTTGTTGATAGATATTTTACCCTTGATTGCTGATTTTAATGACATATTGTGTAAAATATAAAACTATAGGTAAAAGTCGGCCAGAATTCAAATCATGCCGCCAATAGGACGACCACGTAACCGACAGGTTGAAGAGTCAGAAAGTGAGGTTGGAAATCAATCCAATCCAATGAGAATGTTCGCAGAAATGCTGGCAGAAGCCATGCAATCAAGACCGCCACCTGGAGGGACCCAAGCAGCAGCTGGGCCAGCGCATCATCTGGCAAATTTTAAAGACTTCAAATTGGTTGGACCACCCGAGTTCAAGGGAACTCTTAACCCGATAGAAGCACAAACCTGGATCGAGGAGATAGAGAAGGTCTTCGAGGTCGCACGGGTGGCCGAGGAACAAAAGACAGGATTTGCCACGTTCATGCTG
This sequence comes from Aralia elata, assembly GCA_034770075.1. NCBI lineage: Eukaryota > Viridiplantae > Streptophyta > Magnoliopsida > Apiales > Araliaceae > Aralia > Aralia elata. The sequence goes on from JAVJAP010000049.1 coordinate 1,412,153, forward strand.
AAGGGCGAGGCGAACTACTGGTGGAAGGCCAATAAGGGTCGAGCAGGTGAAGGAGTCATTCCATGGGAAAGATTTAAAGAGTTGTTCTTCGAAAACTACTTTCCGGAGAATACACAGCAGGACATGGAAGTGAAGTTCCGCGAACTGAAACAAGGGAATATGACTATCGCCGAATACGCGGTAAAATTCAATGAGTTAGCCCGATTTGCCCCACATCAGGTGGATACCGAGGCCAGGAAGGCGAGAAGGTTTGAATTGGGACTAAAACCCTGGGTGCAGAAGTCAATTGCAATATTGAAAATCAAGAACTTCGTTGAACTGCTGGAAAGGGCTATCATTGCGGAAGGGGGCAATGAACAAGTGGCGCGATTCAACCAAGAGAGAAAGAAGAATCAAGAGGTGACCAAGGCAGGGAGCAGCGGAGGTAGTAACCCCAACAAACGGAAGTGGCTCGAGAGTCAGTCATCCGGGGGAAACAAATCTGGAGGGGAGGTAAAGAAACCAGGCAGGTGCAATAATTGTGGGAAAAACCACACTGGGGAATGCATGAAAGGGAAGAATGTTTGTTACCGGTGTGGAAAACTGGGGCATATGGCTCCCCAGTGTCCGAACAAACAGAAAGGAGGATGTTTCTCTTGTGGAGCACCCGACCACCAGATTAAGGACTGTCTGAAGAAGAAGGGCGACGTCGGGAGTGGCAACAGGAGCAACAACAGCAGCGGGAATAACAACCGGTTGAACTACGGGGCACCAGCCAGTCAAGCCAACAGGCCAACAGCCCGCACGTTCAACATGACTGTTCAGGATGCCATGGAATCCAAGGACGTGGTGTCAGGTATCATCCCAATCAATGATATAAATGCATATATGTTATTCGATTCGGGTGCTACCTGCTTTTTTATTTCTGAAGAATTTGCTAGTCAGTTAAATTTACCTCGTGAAAAGTTAGAACACCCTATGAATGTAGAAGTAGCAAACAAGGAAATTATCCCCGTAGAATGCATTCATAGGAATTGTAGTGCTGAGTTGCGAGGATTTAAGCTCAAGGTGGATTTGATACCAATTCGGCTGGGAGAGTTTGATGTAATCTTGGGAATGGATTGGCTATCAATTCACGGAGCAGTTATTAACTGTAAGAAGAAATATTTGTGTACACCTGAAGACTCCTAATAAGTCGAAGGTGGTATTTTACGGTAGTAAGTCACCAAGACAATCTTGTTGTCAGACTATGATGCAAACCAAGAAACTGCTTAAGAAAGGTTGCGTGTGTTATTTGGCACATGTAATTGATACTCGTCAGGTCAGGGATGAGATGAGTCAAATACCAATCGTGAGGGATTTCGCTGATGTCTTCCCCGATGAACTTCCGGGACTGCCACCGGACAGGGAAACCGAGTTCGTTATCGATTTGGCACAGGGGACCGCACCAATATCAAAGCCGTCGTATCGAATGGCACCTGTAGAGATGAAAGAGTTGATGGTGCAACTGCAGGAACTATTAGATAAGGGTTATATCAGACCAAGCGTGTCCCCGTGGGGAGTGCCAGTTCTGTTTGTGAAGAAGAAGGATGGTTCTATGAGGCTTTGTATCGACTATCGGGAGTTGAACAAAGTTACGATTAAGAATAGGTATCCGCTTCCTAGAATTGACGATCTATTTGATCAACTTAAGGGAGCAAAATATTTTTCAAAGATCGACCTAAGAACAGGCTATCATCAGCTGAATGTGAGGAAGGAAGATATTCCGAAGACTGCATTCAGGACTCGTTATGGGCACTTCGAGTTTCTGGTGATGTCATTTGGATTGACGAATGCACCAGCAGCATTCATGGATATGATGAACAGAGTGTTCAAGCAGTACTTGGACAAGTTCGTAGTCATATTCATCGATGACATCTTGGTGTATTTAGAGACAGAGGAGGAACATGCTGAACATTTGAGGATTGTATTGGAAGCTCTCAGGAAAGAGAAGTTGTATGCAAAGTTTTCTAAGTGTGAGTTTTGGTTGCAGAGGGTGCAATTTCTGGGTCACGTCATCGACAAAAATGGTGTTTCGGTGGACCCAGCAAAAGTGGAAGCAGTTATCAACTGGGAACAGCCGAAGACACCGACAGAGATCCGGAGTTTCTTGGGATTAGCGGGATACTATCGAAGGTTCACACAGGATTTTTCAAAGATAGCATCGCCATTGACCAACCTCACCAGGAAAACAGTTAAGTTTGTTTGGTCGGAAAAATGTGAGGAAAGTTTCATAGAGCTGAAGAAGAGACTCAGCCAAGCACCGGTGTTGACCTTACCCGACAACACTGAGGGTTTCGTAGTGTATAGCGTTGCATCACACAAAGGTCTTGGATGTGTGCTGATGCAGCACGGTAAGGTCGTGGCGTACGCATCACGTCAACTAAAGGACTATGAGAAGGGTTACCCGACTCATGACTTGGAGTTAGCAGCGGTAGTTTTCGCCTTGAAGATTTGGAGGCACTACCTATACGGGGAGAAGTGCAAGATATATACAAATCACAAAAGTCTGAAATATATCTTCACTCAAAAGGAGCTGACATGAGGCAGCGCCGATGGTTAGAATTGATCAAGGACTACGACTGTGAAATTCTGTACCATCCGGGCAAAGCGAATGTAGTGGCTGATGCCTTAAGTAGAAAAGGCAAGGTGAAATTGATGCAGCTGACAGTTCAAGGGGAATTGATAAAGGACTTTGAACGTCTGGAACTGGAGGTTAAGTATCCGATGGAGACAGACGAAAAATTGTGTACCGTAACAGCAGGTCCGACTCTACTGGATAAGATAAAGGAGGCTCAAGAATTTGATGAAGAATGCATTGACATTAAGAAGCAACTATCGGAGGGAAAGATATTGAAGTACAAGGTTGATAGCACAAGATTGCTGAGATTCGAGGGAAGGATCTGGATACCGTACGTACCAGACCTAAGGGAAGAGATATTGCAGGAGGCCCATAATACGAGATTTTCGGTACATCCGGGTAGCACCAAGATGTATCAAGATCTTCGTCAGCATTATTGGTGGCCGCATCTGAAGGGGGAAGTTGCAGAATTCGTCAGCCGGTGTTTAACTTGTCAGAGGATCAAGGTAGAGCACCAACGGCCAAGCGGATTGTTGCAACCTTTAGAGATTCCCGAGTGGAAGTGGGAACACATCACAATGGATTTTGTGGTAGGACTTCCAACCACTCAAAAGGGTCTAGACGCCATCTGGGTGATCGTAGATCGTTTGACCAAGTCTGCCCACTTTCTACCGATCAAGATCAGGTACAAATTGGAGCAATTGGCGAAACTTTACGTGAAGGAGATAGTATCACGACATGGAGTGCCGGTGTCTATTGTATCTGACAGAGACCCGCGCTTCACGTCAAATTTTTGGAGGAGTCTACAGGAGAGACTGGGAACACAGTTGAGAATGAGTACGGCGTATCACCCTCAGACTGATGGTCAGAGTGAGCGAACAATTCAGACTCTAGAGGATATGCTCCGGGCAGTTGTGATGGACTTAAGTGGCAGCTGGGACGATCACTTGCCACTAGTAGAGTTCGCTTACAACAACAGTTATCACGCTAGCATTGGTATGCCACCGTACAAAGCGCTATATGGAAGGAAGTGTCGAACGCCGTTGTGTTGGGATGAAGTTGGTGAACGGAGATTGTTGGGACCAGAATTGGTACAGCAAACCGTGGAAATCATTAAAGTAATAAGACAACGGTTAGTAGCAGCCCAGGATCGTCAGAAGAAGTATGCCGACTTACATCGACAAAAGCGAGACTTTGAAGTTGGCAGCTTTGTGTTTCTGAAGGTATCTCCCTAGAAAGGGAAAATCCGTTTTGGAAAGAAGGGCAAATTAAGCCCTAGGTTCATAGGACCGTTCGAGGTTTTGCGGCGGATAGGCGAAGTGGCGTATGAGGTAGCATTACCTCCTGAACTTGAGCACATTCACAACGTGTTTCATGTATCAGTATTACGTCCATATAAGCCAGACTATAAGCATGTCATCGCCTATGAACCAATTCAAGTCGAAAGGGACTTATCGTACGAGGAAATTCCTGTGCAAATACTCGATAGAAAAGAGCAGAAACTGAGGAATAAAATCATTCACTCTGTTAAAGTTCTCTGGAGGAACCACGCGGTAGAAGAAACTACGTGGGAACTCGAAGAGAAGATGAGAGCAAATCACCCTCAATTATTTGAGTAACCTTAGAATTGAAATTTTGAGGACGGAATTTTTATAAGGGGGAGAGGATGTAATGTCCAGGAATTTTTTTAAACATTGTCTCGAATTTATTTTAATAAATAAAATCCATCTTATATAATTTTACTAACTTAATTGGATCCATGAAGGTATTATTATCTAATTTTATAAATACATGGCCCGATAATTTTCTTTGCCTTAAAGGGACTCACTAATAGTTTGAATAAATTAGAGAGTTAACCATAAGGATTTAATTGCAAGAAAATTGGGAAGAAAAGTAATAAATGAATACATTTTATTATTTTCGGACTTAAATAATTCGCATGAGGAATTATTGTTGAAATAAATATTATAAATAATTAATTAATTTAATTATTTAATTCAATTTAAATATTTGGAACATAGTGTTAATAATTTTAATAAACAAGTTGGAATATTTTCCTTTATTTCTATTGGGCCAAATTTTATAGTGCGGAGCCCAATTCCCTTTTTAATTTTCTATTGGGTCGTTCCCTATTTAATTCGTCCGGCCCAACCCCATTGTGTTGAGCCCAACCTCCTGTCGGGTTAAATCATGTTGCAATCGGGTTGGGTGAAAATAAAATCCATCTATGTGAAACGAATTGGGAGCAGAGATGGGTTCATATCACAGACCATTAATCTAAGTTAGCAAATTCGACCGAGCAGAGGAGGGGTTGGGGAAAGGTAGGGGTCGCCAGGGCTGGCGTGTCGGCGACAGCGTGAGGTGACCGGCCATGTGAGGTGGGAATCGAGCCTACCGACCGACGGCTACTCGAGGTTCAAGGCGGAAGGAACGAGGGAAGGCTTAGGCGGCCGAACGACTGTTGAAGGGACCGGAGGATACAAGCTCGCGGCGACGTGATTGGTGGAGACACGTGGTTCAAGAGATTGCCGACTAAACAGCTGGGAAGTGATGGAAACCGCCAGTCGCTGCCTCCTTCCTACCGACGGTCAAAGGTGCGATCAATTTGGGTAATACCCAACAATTGGGTAAACAACCCTCTATAAATTGAACCCCCTGCCCTAAACCAAAGCTGCCGATTCCTCTGTTTGTGAAAAAAAAAAAATTTAGAGTGAGGCATAAAAGAGAGAGGGATTGCAGAGAAGGAAGGCTAGCCGTGAATGCCCAATTTCGTTTCTTATTTTGGGAGGAGAAGAAGAACTGCAGTCCGAACAACATCAAGGTATAACAATGGCTCGATGGTTATGCCAAATTTCTGTGATAATTTTGTTGGGGTCGATTTCCTTTTCTTTCCCATGTCCGTGCTTGGGCATTTTAGGATTTTTGGTATTGTATTGAATCAAATAGTTCCTCTGTATGGGGAAATTGGATTCTAGATACTCTATTATTATCTGTATTGAATTAAGTTTCGACCATTCTTGATTTCTTGGTTTATACTATACAGTATATTGGATTGTTTGTGTTTATCCCTCTGTATTCAATTTAATTGCCTTTGGTATTGCTTGGCTTATACTGCTTGGTTGAGACGGTATGAGAACCATAAGGTTCGGCAGCACCATTTTGCCTAGGAACTAAGCCGGTGTCGACCCTTGGTATGCCCACAAGGTGCTCGACGAAATGTCTATAAGAAATTTTGATTTAATTCTTTTCGTTTCCTTGTTGTGCTAAGTAGTAAATCAAGTAAGCTTAACGCAGGATTCGCAGGGGATGAATTATTAGTTACTGTTGTACTAATAAATCAAATTAATAAAGTAATTATTTATTTATCAGTAAATAATAAATAAAGATAATAAATATTTAATTATTATTTAATATTAAATAATAATTAAATATAAGTTAAGTTAGTAATTACCAATTATTTATTATAAATAATAAATATTTAACTAGTATTAAGTTAATAATTAAGTAGGAATAAATTTAATAATCTAATTATTTTATTATTTACTCTTAAATAATAAATAAAGCTAATAAATATTTGATTATTGCTTAAGTACTATTAAATAATAATCAAGTATGAATAAAGTTAATAGATTAATTATTTATTTTTTTTATCCTTAAATAATAAATAAAGCTAATAAATAATGGATTATGGTTCAACCATCATTAAATAAGTATGAATAAAGTTAATAAAATAATTATTTATTATTTATCAATGAATAATAAATAAAGATAATAAATATTTAATTATTATTTAATTAATAATAATTAAGTATGAACAAAGTTAATAGAATAAATATTTATTATTTATCAATGAATAATAAATAAAGATACTAAGGACTTAATTATCATTAATAATAATTAAGTATGGGGAGAGTGAAACATTAATTATTGAATTAATGTTAGATGAGGAATAAGGGAAATAACTTCGTAATTACCCGTGAAAGTGAATAATAGCTAAGTGTGAATGGAACCTAAATAACCTATTTATTTGTTGACACTGTTAGCTAGTAATGCATTAATAAATTTGTTATTTAGTTTTGTAAATAATGAATAGAGATTTAATCAAATAGAATAGTCGTTAAATTGGATGCCAATGTGTCATAATGCACTAACAAGATTATTATTTAGTGTTGTAAATAATAACTTGGGTTACTAAATATTGTTAAGTTGAATATCCAATAAGCATTATTAGTTATTGAGATAATAACTAAAGATCATTAAGAAATTTCTGATTAGCACAATATTGATTAGTAATTTAATGTTAATAGAGTTAATAAAGGAATGCGAAATGTTTATTTTGCTAAATAAATAGCATAAGTGAGTGTATCGATATACATTATGCAATGCTAATGGATAAACCGACTTTATCAACTGACAGGTTATCCAAGGTCAATTAATTAAAGATAAGATTTAATTGTAGCTGAGCAAACAGACAAGTTCCCTAACTTCATTCTTTCAGTATATTGAATGCAAGTTCTATCTTACTCAACTTTTACATTGAGCAATATTTCTAAACCTTATGCATTATTGTTAATTCGTGCAAAAGGTACATATTATTGCAAGTTATTCTTTAAGCTTGAATCTTATCTCCAAGCATGTCTTAAGTGGTCTAATTACTTTTAAAATTATTCCACATCTATGTATTCATTGGCATTCGCACTTGTGCATTTGAATTCGTATAATTATTTAAGTTCTGAAATTCACGAACTATTCATGATTAAGTCTGAACCCTTGTCTCGGTCAGGCATGTATGTAAGAATTTATAAAAGCTATCCGAACCAATCAATGGTAAGGATTCTTAGACTGAATGAACACCCCTTTTATTATAGGGGAGTACCCCAAGTACCGTATATAAGGTACAACTAGCGGAATTAAATATTATGCATACACATAGCGTACGCGAGGCTGATCCCCTCAAGTACTTATTCTGTAGCTAGTAACCAGAGGGTCAACTAGCTATTGACTCCTTTGGAAGTTATCGTTCAAGTCTATTTGACTATCAATTGTTCTAAAAGCATTTATTGTTATTGCTCTTGATAATTCTATTGTTGAAATCTCTTGCTACATCCCTTTCATCATGATATATCTTTATTGTTGTACTTTAAACTTGCTGAGCAAACTCGTTGCTCATCCTTGCTATATCATGACTTCATTGCAGCTAAACCCGAGACGTCAGGGAAGAACAAAGGGAAAGAAAAGATGAAGTGATAGACTTCATGTAACAGATTTTAAATTTATGTGTACTTAATTACTGTTAATGTAATTCAAACCCTGGCATTTATTTAGGGTATGGATTTGTGTAAGTGTTTAAGGTTATTGTATTCTGGGACTAGTAACACTTTTGTAATGAACAACGTATGTTTATTATATTCCGCATTTTAGTTACCATATGTTGTTAGAGGTGAATGTTTGTATCGGATCGTGATGACCTAATCCGGGTATTTGGAGACCCGAATTTGGGGGCGTCACATCGATTCTCAAATACACAACTCTAAATAATGCAAATTAGAAACTCCTTTCTAATTTCATTCTGCCTTGACCAAGGAGTACTGAGCTGTCATTTATCGAATCACATAGGACATTCATATCTTTTACTAGACGTGGTAGATTCTTTGTTGACCATTCACCTATCTCCATGCACAACTTATTATACCCAATTATACCCTTTGATATACCCCAAAGGTCTTAAGGGACATGTCAAAGTATAATTCATCATACACAAGATACTATGATGATCTCAAGTCCAAGGATCACTTGTACTACTATCACTAAAGGAATTCCTATTGACAGGCGAGTAAAACTCCATTAGGTATTCCTTAGCGAGCCACTTTTAGTGAACTTATTCTCTAATAAGCATCTACATACTTGATTTAGTGTCTCCACATAAATGATTATGAGATCAATCATACTCTTCTTAAGAGCAAGCAAGGTATGTACTAATCGATCCGTATTCACTAATCCCCTTTTTAGTAATCCAACGATTAGGAACGATTTTAGTTTGTGAGCTATCTTGAATTTAGATCTCATTAGCATGATCACCATCATGATTCTAAAAGCATTATTCAAAACTATGGGTTTATCACATTTAATATAACAGCACCATGTAGATAATGTAAAATGCCTTTTATAACTGAATAAGATTACAAAGTATATGCTACATCATATCAAATATGATTGACTTGTGTGCATACTACTTTCAATTACATAAACTATTTACAATGAATAAAAACCTTGATCAGCAGTTAATGGGAAGTACATAGGAGGAAGATAGAATTTACATCAAGAAAAACTAGAGAAGACGAGGTACGTAGACCCCATTTATAAAAACCCATTCATTCAAGCATCCTCTAAAATAAATCCAATCACATATTGGTCAATAGTCCATAATCAATCCCTATTTATTATCATACATATCTTTATATGCATCAATAAATAACATTCATCTCATGAATAATAAAACCATTCCATATATGCATTGATATCATTTAATGGGCAATATTAGTTAGTATAAAATTCAATTTTAACTCCAATTAGTTATCATAGAATCTAATTCTAACTCTAATTATGTATCATGAAATCCAATTCCAATTAAAATAAACTTCTTTATTTTAATCATATTCCAAATCAAAATAAACTCTTTTATTTTAATTTATCCAATTTTGAATAAAAAATAAACTCCTTTATTTTTTAATCAAATTCCAAATCAAAATAAACTTCTTTATTTTAATTTATCCAATTGTGAATAAAAATAAACTCCTTTATTTTTAATCAAATTCCAAATCAAACTAAACGCCTTTATTTTAATTTAAAAAAATTAAAAAAATTAAAAAAATGAGGTCAACCCTTGATCATAAACCTTTAAAAGAAATAATCAAACAAGCCTTTAAGTCAAACTTCAAACCTAGAATTATATAGTTTAAATATTAAACATTCTGATTCATAATCAAAAGTAATTCTGGTGTAGTGGTAAGGCTTCCAACTTATGACCAATAGGTCAAGGGTTCAAAACCTTCTAGCTCTAAATTAATTATTTCATTTTTAAAGGTTGACCAGTTAGCGCCACGTCAGCAGTTAACAGTTGACCAGTCAGCGCCACGTCAGCAGTCAATAGTTGGCCAATCAGCGCCACGTCAGCAGCCTGTGCCACATCAGCAGTCAGTGCCACGTCATCAGTTGACCAGTCAATGCTTGACCAGTCAACGGTCAATATTTCTATTAATTAATTCTCAATCCCTATTAAGAATTAAATAATACTAATAGTAATAATAATAATAAGACTCGTCTTATTAATTTATATTTAATATTTCTAAAATATTAAATAATAAATATTAAGTTATTTAATTTATTCTATCGCCATAAACTAAATTAAATACACTTAACTTATTATTACAATTATGCCATTTGCTTCTTAAATAAATATTTTCCTTTTGCGGTGTGATCCTTTAGGTTCTTCATATTAAACTGGTTGTGAATAAATCAATTAGAACAATTCTAATATTATTTAAATAAATAAATTAAACTATTTAATTTATTTAATTAAATAATACTTATTCTACAATAAGGGTAATCCGCCTTAGCGATCAACGACTTTCCAGATAATATAGATTTCAACAATAATCACAAAAGAACCTTTCAGTGAATAGTTACCGTATAATTCAATCCTTCTACCATACAATGTCCCAATTAAATATAAGACATGGAATTACTGTCAAGTCTTACTTTTTTTTAATTATATGTATTTTGATTCCCAAATGCACAACTCTAAATAATGCAAATTAGAAACTCCTTTCTAATTTCATTCTGCCTTGGCCAAGGACTACTGAGTTGTTATTTATCGAATCACATAGGACATTCACATATTTTACTAGATGTGGTAGATTCTTTGTTGATCATTCACCTATCTCCATGTACAATTTATTATACCCAATCATACCCTTTGATATACCCTAAAGATCTTAAGAGACATGTCAAAGTATAACTCATCATACACAAGATACTATGATGATCTCAAGTCCAAGGATCACTTGTACTACTATCACTAGAGGAATTCCTATTGACACGCGAGTAAAACTCCATTAGGTATTCCTTAGCGAGTCATGTTCAGTGAACTTATTCTCCAATAAGAACCTACAAACTTGCTTTAGTGTCTCCACATAAATGATTATGAGATCAATCATCCTCTTCCTAAGAGCAAGCAACGTATGTACTAATCTATCCGGATTCACTAATCCCCTTTTTAGTAATCCAACGATTAGGAAAGATTTTAGTTTGTGAGCTATCTAGAATTTAGATCTCATTATCATGATCACCATCATGATTCTAAAAGCATTGCTCAAAACTATGGGTTTATCACATTTCAAATAACACAACATCATGTAGATAATGAAAATGTCTTTAGTAAACGAATAAGATTACAAAGTATATGCTACATCATATCAAATATGATTGGCTTGTGTGCATACTACTTTCAGATGTGTCACACTTGATCAAAATAATCAAAGAGGCAAAATACAAGGAGTTACATGGTCATGTAATTGACAATAGTTGTCTACCTATTTATTTATATATCGTTTGTTGTGTCACACAAGACTATATACATTTGAAATGGGATCCTTATTCTCACTAGCAAATCTTTAATTAGATTTGTCGAACTATATAGGGAGGGTAATATAGTTTGATGAAAATAGTGGGAGATACCAATTTAAATAAAGACCAAATTTATTTTGGTGAATAAAAATGAATGTATGCTAAAATGTTGTTAATTCATTTTTAGAATTTTACAATGTATAAAATACTATCACTGCGGAGCATATTAGATGCTAATTAATCGGACCGAATTACACAGACTGGTTAAAGAATCTGAGAATAGTTCTCAAGGCTGAAAAGCTATCTTATGTCCTTAATACGCCTATCTCTACAATGGTTGTAGACAATGACTCTGAGGAAGAGATTGTTACTTTTAGAAAGTGGCAAGATGATGCACAATTGACTTAATGCATCATGCTCACATCCATGAGTAACGAGCTTCAGCGTCAGCATGAAACTATGGATGCTCCTACTATACTCCTGCACCTTCAAGGAGTTGAATGGTGAGGAAAGTAGGACTGTAAGATATCAGATATCTAAGGAGCTCTTCCGATCTTGAATAAGTGATGACACTACAGTATAGACAAATGTCCTCAAAATGATCAATCTGATTAAACAATTGGGATAACTGGGTTTTGTAATGGATGAATATTTGATTCAAGATCTGATCTTGTAGTCACTTCTGGACTCTTTCTCACAATTTGTTATGAATTTTCACATGAACAAGCTAGATGTCAGCCTACCTAAGTTGCTTAAACATGTTGAAAACTGTAAATAGTCAATTTTCAACTAAGAAAGACCAAGACTTACTGGTAGATGATTCTTCCAGGAAGCGGAAGAGGGCCAAATGATCTTCTTAAAAGAAGAACAATTCAAAGAAGGTATAAGGAAAGACAATAACTAAGGACGCTAAGAACAAAACGGATGCAACTAGCAAAGGAGTTTGCTTCCACTGCAATAAGCCTGAAGACTAGAAAGAAAACTGTAAGGAGCATCTTACAGAGGCTAACCAGAAGAAGCTTAGTGAAGCTTCGGTTACAGATATAGGTTTGTTCATGATTAAAATAAATATTTCTGTAAGTCAAGGTTCTACTTGGGTATTAGATACCGGCTGTAGTTCTCACGTATGCAATCCAATGCAGAGACTAAGAAGAAATGTAAGTAATCTTACCTGTGGGGAATAGAGCAATGGTTGCTGCATTAGCCGTAGGAACTTATAGTTTAGCGTTGCCTACAGGCAAGTCTATTAAGTTGATAAATTGTTATTATGTTTCAGTTCTCTTTATAAACATTATTACTTTCGTTGTTGGACAAGAAAGGTTCTGGTATTATATTTAAGAACAATTGTTGTTCTATTTATAATGGTAATGTTTTGTTTGAAATTGGAAGATTACTTGATAGACTTCTTATACTTGACTTACATGAAAATAATTTTACAAATTGAACAAACTAGTAAAAGAAAAGGAGATGATCATTCAAAGAGTTGAATATGTTTATTTGATGAAATACAAGTTTGAATCATTTGAAAGGTTTAAAGAATTCAGAAGTGAAACAAATTGACAAAGTATTAAGATTCTTTAATCAGATCGAGGAAGGAATACTTATACAATGAGTTTCTAGATCATCTCAAAATGGTATTTTCTCATAATGGACACCTCCTGATACGTAATAATTGTTTGGTGTATCTAGAAGGAGAAATCGTACCTTGTTGGACATGGTGTAGTCCATGATGATTTTTACCGACATTTCAGTATCCTTCTGGGGTTATGCCCTAGAAACGGCTGCATATCTACAAAATAAGGTAACCTCAAAATCCAGCCCCAAGACTTCATAAAAGTTATGGATAGGGAGGATTCCTAGTCTTAAGTATGTTAATATAAGGGGTTGTCCATCTTATATGAAAAGGTTTTAAAAGGTTAAGTTTGGGACAAAATCTGACAAGTGCAGATTTGTGGAACTTCCTAAAGAAAGTTTAGAATAAGAGTTCTATAATCCTACACGCTGTCTTTTTGGATAAAGATGTTTATCATTGAAGGAGCTAGTGGGAGGGTAATAGAGCTTGAAGGAGTTCAAGAACCACAAAGCACTTTAAGTCAAACCGAGGAACCTGTAGATAGACCTATTGTACCACAACCGAATAGTAAATCTGGAAGAGTACTGAAGATACCTAGGAGGTATGGATTCATCATAGCGGATGATGATGAGGTACGCATCATAGATGATGATGATCCAGTTATATACGATGAGGCTATGAGTAGTTGACACTCAGAGAAATGGCAGATGGCCATGAAATCCGAAATGGACACCATGTATGAGAACCAAGTATAGACTCTGATTACTCCACCGAAAGGCATAGTGCCTATAGAGTGTAAATGGGTCTTTAAGAGAAAGACTGGAGAAAATGGCAAGGTGGAGACCTATAAGACCAGACCTGGTTAAAAGGTTTCAAATGACTCAGAAAGGATATCAGAATGGAAGTGGGAGCATATCACGATGGATTTCGTGATAGGTCTTCAACGACTCAGGAAGGATATGATGTAATTTGGGTGATCGTGGATATACTAACGAAATTAACGCACTTTCTACCGATAAAAATTAGATTTACCTTAGACTAGTTGGCGAAATTGTATTTGTGGGAGATTGTGTCAAGACACGGTGTTTCGGTGTCAATTGTATTAGACAAAGATCCGCAATTCACATCAAATTTCTAGAAGCGTCTACAGGATTGCGTGGGAATATAGTTGAGAATTAGTACAACATACCATCCCCAAACCGATGGGCAGAGTGAGAGAACGATCCAAACATTGGAAGACATGCTAAGAGCTTGTATCATGGACTTCAAGGTAAATTGGGATGACCATTTACCATTGGTGGAATTCGCTTACAATAATAGTTACCACGCAAGTATTGGCATGCCACCTTGTAAAGCGTTGTACGGTTGAAAATGCAGAACTCCGGTATGCTGGGATGAAGTTGATGAGCGTCAACTACTAGGACCAGAGTTGGTATAGCAGACTGCTGAGATTGTTAAGGTGATTAGGGTGAGATTGATAGCTGCTCAGGACAGGCAGAAGAAATATGATGATCATCATCGACAGAATCAAGAATATGAATTCGGTAGTTTTGTTTTCTTGAAAGTGTCTCCGTGGAAGGGGAAAATCCGATTTGGAAAGAAGGAAAAACTGAGTCCGAGGTTTATTAGACCCTTTGAGATACTGCGAAGAGTTGGTGAAGTAGCGTATGGGGTAGCTTTACCTACAGAATTAGAACACATTCATAAAGTATTTCACGTTTCAGTGTTACGACCATACAAGCCCGATTATAACCATGTCATAAAGTATGAACCGTTACAATTTAAAAAAGATTTATCTTATGAAGAAGTTCTTGTTCAGATAGTTGACAGGAAAGAACAGGTGCTCAGAAACAAAGTCATACCTTCTGTTAAGGTAATCTGGAGGAACCACAACATTGAAGAAGCTACGTGGAAACTAGAAGACAAAATGATGAAAGATTATCCTCAGTTATTTGTTTAGTCTGTGTGTAGTGATTCTGGAGATAGAATCTTTTAAGGGGGAAGAATGTAATGGGATGAATTAATGATGAATTAATTGAGTCATGATTCCGGGGACAGAATCCTTTTAAGGAGGGAAGGATGTAACCAATGTAGTTTTTGTAATAATTTAAAATATTGATCGAATAAAATAAATATTTTAGTGGGGATGTTTATTTAATTAAATTAATATTCAATGGAAATTTTTGTGGTATGATAATATTAAGTAAATTGACGATAGATAATTTTATAATTGGTGCGTATTTTATTACGCAAGGATAATGATAATATTCTAATCTAATTAAATAATTAAATTAGAGGATTAATGGTTTATTTAATAAAATGATTTATTAAATAAAATTACAATTATGGTTGGTTAAATAGAAATTATAATTTTATTAGTAAGGATAATTTGATTTACTAATAAAATAAGTTTAATTAATTTAGATATGATGAGTGTATTATATAGTAAGGCAATTATTAAAATAAATTAAAAGAGGGTTTTTGGGTTCTAGCCAAATATGGCCTAGAGACCCTTTGTATTTTCTAACTGATGGACCTTTTAGTTTAGTAACTGATGAAGCTTGATATAGCTACGTAAAGTTTTGTCAGTTTATTTTCATAAGGCTAAAAACGCAGAGAAGAAGAGAGGAAGAGAGAAATTAAGAGAGAATTCTCTGTGAGTTGAGAGCAAGAGTCCAAGAAATCAAAGAAGATGAGGAAGATTAACTAAGTTTTTCTAAACCATTAAAGGTAAAATTCTAAATTCTTGTTATATTTTTCTCAAAGTTCTTTACTGTAATTATTTTGGTTGAATGATTTTGTGAGATATTGGTCATATAGGTTTATAAGTATGTTTAATCTGTTATATAGTGTTTATGTATGATTTTGGAGTTATCAATCCATGAAAAACATGTTTTAAAATAAAGAATTTAGTTTTTGGTTGAATATATATGTTTTGGCTTGTTTTGGAGTCAAAATCAATGTTTGATTCATGTAGTAATTTGTTAAATAATAGTTGTTTATGTTAAAGTACAACCAGGAGCAGAAGAAGAAGAAGAGTGAAAATGGGAACAGAGCAAGTGGTAGCCATGGTGGCAGTGGTCAAAAGAGGAAATGGAATGACAATATCACCGTTGGGAATCAGTAGGGAAGTCAGAAGAAGAAGATCAAGGCTTGTGCTACGTGTGGGAAGAATCACGTAGGTGTGTGCTTAAAGGGAAAATGGTATGTTTCAACTGCGGTTTAGAGGGCCACATTGCACCAAACTGCCCTAGTCCGAAAAAGGGAGCATGTTTTACTTGCGGATCGAAGGAACATTTAGCTCGAGATTACCCAAAGAAAGTTGCAGGAGAATCGAGCGGAGGAAGAGGAAACAGCAGCAGTGGTAAGTTCAATCATCGTAGAAAGTTGCAGGACTAGCGCAGCCGAGTCGACCAACCGCTCGAACATTCAATATGACTATGCATGATGCAGTTCAATCAAAGGATGTGGTGTCAGGTATCGCCGTGAGGAGCATATCACCGTGAACAAGGTCACGATTAAAAATAAATATCCATTGCCAAGGATCGATGACTTGTTTGACCAGTTGAAAGGAACAAAATATTTTTCAAAGATAGATTTGAGAAGTGGATATCATCAGTTGAGGGTGAGGAAGGAAGATATACCCAAGACAACATTTAGAACTCGGTATGGTCACTACGAGTTTTTGGTGATGTCATTTGGTCTAACAAATGCACCTGCAGCATTTATGGACCTGATGAACAAGGTGTTTAAACCGTTTTTCGATAAGTTCGTCGTGGTCTTCATTGATGACATTTTGGTGTATTCCAAAACAAAGGAGGAGCATACTGAGCATTTGAGACTAACATTGGAATCATTAAGAAGAGAGAAATTATATGCGACGTTTTCAAAATGTGAATTTTGGTTGGAACGCGTGCAATTTCTTAGGCACGTGATTGATAAGGACAGAATTTTGGTGGATCCATCAAAAGTTGAAGTGGTAATAAATTGGGATCAGCCGAAAACACCGCCAGAGGTAAGAAGTTTCTTGGGTTTGACAGGTTACTATAGACGTTTTATCCAAGACTTTTCCAAAATTGCCACTCCGTTGACGAATTTGACTAGGAAAGCAGTAAAGTTCATTTGCACGGAGAAGTGTGAAGAAAGTTTTTAAGAGTTGAAGAAGAGATTGAGTACGACACTTGTGTTGTCTCTGCCGGATAACATAAGAAATTTTGTGGTATATAGTGATGCATCGCATAAAGGACTAGGCTGTGTGCTCATGCAGAACGGCACATTGCGTATGCCTCGCGACAATTGAAGGATTATGAGAAAGGATATCCAACCCACGATTTGGAGACCATAAAAGTATGGAATATATCTTCACACAAAAGGATCTAAATATGCGTCATAGGAGGTGGTTGGAGCTTATTAAAGACTATGACTGTGAGATTCTATATAATCCAGGTAAAGCAAATGTCGTTGCCGATTCATTAAGCAGGAAGGGTAGAGAGAAACTATTTATATTAACTGCCTAGGAGGAGCTATCTCAGAAATGGCGAAACTAGAGTTGGAGGTAAAATATTCGAAGGAGTCGGACGAAAAACTGTTCCAGGTGGAGACCAGTTCAACTTTAGTAAATAAAGTAAAAGAAGCTCAACTTCAAGATGAAGAATGTGAGAAAATCAGGAAAAGAGTGTCTGAAGGGGATGAAGTGAAATTTAAAATCGATACTGAGGGGTTGTTACGATTTGAGAGGAGAATCTGGGTTCCGCGGGTACAAGAAGTCAGAGATGAAATTTTGAGTGAAGCTCATAGCTCGAGATATTCAATTGACCCGGGGAGTACGAAAATGTACCAAGATCTGTGGCAACATTTTTGGTGGCCAAATATGAAAAGGGAGATTACTGAATGTATTGCAAAGTGATTAACCTGCCAGAAGGTTAAAGAAGAGCATCAACAGCCAAGTGGGTTGTTACAGCCGTTAAAGATACCAGAATAAAAGTGGGAGAATATCATGATGGATTTCGTGGTAGGTCTTCCAAAGACTCAGAAAGGATATGATGCAATTTGGGTGATCGTGGATAGACTAACGAAATCAACGCACTTTCTGCCGATAAAAATTAGATTTACCCTGGACCAGTTGGCGAAATCGTATGTGAGGGAGATTGTGTCAAGAGACGGTGTTCCGGTGTCAATTTTATCAGACAGTGATCCGCGATTCACATCGAATTTCTAGAAGCGTCTACAGGAATGCATGGGAACGCAGTTGAGAATGAGCACAACATACCATCCCCAAACCGATGGGCAGAGTGAGAGAACGATCCAGACATTGGAAGACATGCTAAGAGCTTATATCATGGACTTCAAGGGAAATTGGGATGACCATTTACTGTTGGTGGAATTCCCTTACAATAACAGTTACCACGCAAGTATTGGCATGCCACCTTACGAAGCGTTGTACGGTAATACAGAACTCCAGTATGCTGAGATGAAGTTGGTGAGCGTCAACTACTAGGACCAGAGTTGGTACAGCAGACTGCCGAGATTGTTAAGGTAATTAAGGCGAAATTGATAGCTGCTCAAGACAGGCAGAAGAAATATGTTGATCATTATCGACAGAATCGAGAATATGAAGTCGGCAGTTTTGTTTTCTTGAAAGTGTCTCCCCGGAAGGGGAAAATCCGATTTGGCAAGAAAGGAAAACTGAGTCTGAGGTTTATTGGACCCTTTGAGATAGTGCGAAGAGTTGGTGAAGTAGCTTATGAGGTAGCTTTACCTCCGGAATTAGAACACATTCATAACGAAGGGCTGATCCCCTAGAGTACGAGATGGCTGGTCCATATAGTCTATGAGACTGTTAAAGGTTACAGTAGAGATACTTGTTAACCTAGGACATAGTTCATGGTCTTGTGACCCTCAAATGTACATTTAATCTTGTTTTCAAATCTTGGTTCAAAAGTCGAACCTTCTATTGAGCTATCAGTTCTTGTTTATTGTTGTCTGACTTCATGAAAGATTATATTATTTAATTGAAATCCATTTATTGCTTATTTCAATATCATTAGTGTTATTATTACCTTAGTGGGCAATTGTTTTGCTCACCATTGCATAAAACATTACAGCTAAGATTGAGAAGTCTGATGAGCCATCCACGAGCAAGGGTAAGGGCAAGATGAATAAATGAAGAAGTTTAATTTATTTGATAAAGTTTATGTAATAAAACATTGTTATTGTTATGTTTAATTCTTATTCTGCTGCTAAAATGTAATAGTTAAGGTTTAGATGACCTTGGAATTTTATTTGAGCATGTAATCAGTTTTCATTGGATTATGTAACCTTTTATAGGGATTTATGTGTTTGAAGTTTATTGTTGTCCTTTATTGAGGGTAGTTAGATGAAATTGTTTGACAATGAGCACCAAATCTGTGGGTTTGAAGTACCCAGATTTGAGGGTGTCAGAGGTTGGTATCAGAGCTGTAGGTTATGAATCTTAAGTAGAGAAAACCTTAGGAATTAACCTTATAGAAGATTGAAAACATGGTGGTGATAAAACTCTTGTCGAGTTTTAAGAAATAAAAAAAACATATATAAAAAAAACTTTATGTGCTTACTTGTTAATAACTTATGCGCTCACGGGTAGTATCGAGTAGTAATTAAAACTTAAAATATTTTGATGGCAGGATGACTGATATAGGACGATCCAGTCAGGCTAGGGAGGAGGAGCTCTGTGACATTCATACAGTCCGGGAGCAGTTAGTACCGAGGGAGCCATCCCCATTGATCACAGTTGTAGGCCCTGAGTATGAGCCTGAATCTGATCTTAAGGAGTTAGAGGTAGATGATGAGGAGGAGGATCCAGTTGAGATGCCACTTTATTCGTTGGGAGCTGCGATGTATGATGAGGTGTATGATCCCAACATTGTGTTGCAAGATAGAGTTGAGGAATTGGAGGAGCAGACAGCAGAGCGTCAGACCGTTCTAGAACAAAAAGATTTGAAGATTCAGGATCTCACTGCACGAGTTACAGAACTTGGTCAAAAGTTAGCCCAGTTAGAATATCAAAGAGTAGAGTTAATGGTAAAGAATAAGGATGTGCAGGATGAGTTGAGGGAGGAGTTAGCAAAAAGGGTAAGAGCCGAAGATGCGTGGTTAAAGGCCGTTGTTCGGGCAGATCGTGTTGAGGATACGGTTCGAACAAGGAAGGTGTTGGGATATTTGTATGTATAACAAATATGACTCATACATGCAAGTGCACGTGATCCACAAGTAATATAAAGTAAGTAAAGTATCGATTCCACGAGGAATAGAATTGCATTTACGACTATAAACACTGACTTTATAATTATTTCGGTCTCTTTAAACAGTTGAGTACAATGACGAAATTGTCTAATGATTATTAAAGAAACAAATAGAACAAATTATGATTGTATAAATACAGATTTTATGAGTTTGGGATTATAATTTCACTTATTGCAAACTTAGATTTCCATGCTTCCTATTGTTACTAATTGATTAATATGGAATGTTGGTCGAGAACACGAATATAAAATATGACCACCTTTCGATGCACCATATTCATATCACACTAAATCCACAATTGATAGAATGAATGTGAACACCCTAGATGACTAACGCACTATATCTCTATGTGAATTACAATCAAGAGGGTTGAAGTATAAGTTCTCATTTGGCCACATATGGTGCTTCGGTATATCTCTATCCTAAGCACGAAACATAACCTCACAAGGAATGTAAAAATTATGAACATATGCTAGCATAATCAGATCTCAATTTATATTTCCTTTCTCAATTCCATATAAATTATCACGGTAATTGGTGATCAAGCAATTAAATATTTAGTATAAATTATGCTAAACATTCATTTCTTAACCAACTAGCAATAATAAAGAAGCATTTCAATTTTCAGTAATGCAAAAGATTCATTATAATCCCAATAAGTAGGTTTAGTTCATAATGACAATAATAGAATTCATCATACACAATTGGTTCATCATCATAATTACAGAATAGGAGAAATTAATTAAAAACAGAAAGTAATAGAACTCCCTGCTTCGGTTCCTCTGTTTCTGCGACTTCTGATGATTTTCCAAGTTATGTTGATTCTTGCTTTCTTGATCCCAATCTTCAATTCAACATCCATGTAGCTCCATTCTTTAGTTCCCACGTGAATTTAATGATCAGCAGAATTATTTCAATTTTAGAACTAAGAATGCAGTAACTTGCTAGTTTTCGTATAGGAGGAGCCCTCTTCAATTAAGTTCTCAGATCAATATATTACATGCTCATTTTGTCTTCTTTTGACTTATTTTGATTCCCCACTGATAAAGCTTCATTCCCCTAATTCCTCAAAATCTGGCATTACATGATATTTGGTAGTGCTGCTTCGCTATCTGGAACGTGTCTGCATGGCCTGCTGGCGACAGGCGCAACTGCGCTGGAATCCTTTGCAAAATGGGCGCAGCTGCGCTGAGGGCTTCAACAGGAAAAGGGAGGGCGTAGCTACGCCGACCCAAGCTGGGCGCAGCTGCGTTGGAAGGTTCTGGGCGCAGGGCACGGGCGCAGCTGCGCCGGCTTCCAAATCAAATTGGGCGCAGCTGCGCTGTTTGTCAGTCTGCTGCTGCACTGCTGTACTCAGTCTGATTCCTCGATTCACGCGCACTGTGCAAACAACAATTATTCATTTAGCTCCCAAACAACAAATGCATCATAACTCATGTCAAAATAACCAAAAACTGTGCAAAAGCTATAAAATGCAAATACTGAAGCGATACCAAAAAGAAGAGAAAAATGCATGAAAATATACTCTGGAGCTACTAGTTAAGCAACAAATGAAGCAGAATAGTATCCAATAAGTAGGTATAAAACCTACTTATCAAATACCCCCCAAACTTGAACTGTTGCTTGTCCTCAAGCAATTACAATGAAATGAATGCAAACTGGATGAAATGCAATAATCTATAAATGCACCATGAATCCTCATCAATTAGTAAACAATCCAAGTGCTTTGCCTTAGAATAATCACAATCATAAACACATAAGGCTCCTAACCAAAACTTAGTTCATGTACCATGACAGTCATGCAAATCAAACCTTGTAATGATTTAAAACAGTGAGTGTGTGCAGTAATCATCAAACTTATAACAACCCAAATGATTCTCATAATATGTTTCTTAGGGGGAAATTTGTTTACTCCAACTTTGTAAATACAACAAATGGGTTGAGTTGTAGCTGTGAAACTGCAATGTCTAGAGTGGGGACTGACTTGGAGGTTATTAGGACTATGATGCTTGGTTGTGCCATGCCTAGTTCCCTTAGGCTTTTCAATGATACCCATGTAGTGAGCTTTCGACCAACGACTCCCAAACCAAATGGTTTTAGGGTGCTAGGTGTAGAGACATCCCCTAGGGCGTACTTACTCGAGTATCAAAGGCCACAAAACTAGGCTAACCAAGCATTTATTCATATTTTTTTTATTTTTTTATTTTTTTATAAGTAATAATAATAAACAACAATGAGTGCGTTTTACGCTCCATCTTGTTGTTCAAATGCTCCACTAAGTTTTCCCCCAAACTTAGACACTTGCGTTGTCTCAGCTTACAGTAACCTCAATTGCTTTTCTTTTATTAACACATCAATTTCTCCCCAGAACTCAATTATGCAAATCTTTAGGCTACTTAGTAAGATAACTATTGAAGGCGTGCTAATCGGTTCAGACTCAAAACAAGAGAAGATTTGCAGTATATCATGGCATTCGACCCAAGCCTTAGCATTTAGCATTTCGAACAAAAATCTCATCACAAACAAGTGAGAATGTTTACTAATCTAGATGTTAGGATTATGCAAACTAAACTACATGATATGATATGCATGAAATTTTTATTATTATTATTTTTTTAAATCATGCAAATATTAATAAAAATTAAAGAAAACAAGCAAATAAATTAACAATAAAAACAGATAAGTAAAAAGCATCACAAAAGGCAGACCTTAATACCCCCAAACTTAAAATATGCAATGTCCTTATTGGAGATAAAAGGGTAAGGAGATACTCCCCTAATAGTTATCCTCGGCGCCGCCAGGCAGTGTGTCAGGCGGAGGATAAGGGATGTTGGCTCCAAAGGTGGAAAACTCGACATGGACCCCTTGCTGGCTGAATGCCTCAGACAGTGCACCCGCAAAGGAGACATTGTAGTCTCTGAAGCTCGTGTGCAACGCGTCCATGCGGCACTGCAGGCGGCGCATCTCGCGCTTGTGGCCACCTACTCCTCTTTGCTGCACGTGCACTGGCGGTGCAGGCTCCTCCTCGTCACTATCCTCCTCCTCATCAGCAATAATAAAACCCAACCCATTAGGCCGGGATTCTCCACCGCGCCATACGTTGAACTTTTTGATCGTGGCGCTGTCAATGTCCCACATGGGCAACTGGAGGGTCTCCTCGCCCCATTCCACCTTCGCCGCAAGATAAAGGCGTGTGACAATCCAAGCGTGTGGAATGGCACCGGAAGTGACTGCCCGCATAAATCGAAGCTTAGACTGGTGAATGATGTAACCCACGTCAATACTCCCTCCTTTCAAAATGCGGTGTAAAATAACCGCTCGGTCCCGGGTCACGTCCTTGTGGTGGGTGGTCGGCAGTAGACTCGCACAAATGAAGGCGTACCACGCCTTGGCAAATCTGTTCAGCATGGTCTGGGGGAAGTGGATTTTCTGAGTGGTCCCCGCCTGCGTCTTCCATTGGGTGTCCGGTTGGCACATCTCCCAAACCAAAGCATCGAGATCAGTCTCGAGCGCTCATTTACCACCTAGTTGGTGGTCTCAGCAGAAGTGGAGGGCAATATGAATAACTCGTTGATTGCCTGCGCGGTGTAAGGGACCTGCTTGCCCCGTACGAAGGAGATGCCGTTTTGGGTCTCACGGGCATTTGCGTAGAATTCTCGAACAATGGCCATAGGGGCGGACAATGGTGTCTCGATGAAAAGTAGCCATCCCAAGCGTCAGATTTGGTCCAGAATTCGCCCATATTGTGCCTTGGATTTCAAACCCCTCTCCGGTATGAATGATTTGACGCTCAACACCTCCCAGTAGTAGTGTTGGGCTGAGAGGTTGATGAACTTGGTGGCATCCAGAGTGTTGATTCCACCACCCGCAGATTCGGACTCACTGCTGGATGAAGATGGTTGGGGTGTGTGTGCTCTCTTTGGCATGATTGAATGTGGTTAGGGTTTGGTGCGGAGATTTGATGTAGCTATGGTTTAGTGAAGACAGCAAGAGAGCATGGGAGAGGGTTTTTCATGTTTGCTTCTACTGCTTGGGAGAGATTAGGTTTTAGGGTTTATGTTTTGTGATGTGACTTGACTGATGGGGACGGGCCTTTATAAAAAAATTATCAGCCGACGGGCGCAGCTGTGCCCTTGTTGATACTGATTTTTGGCGCAGCTGCGCTGATGCGCAGTGACAACTTGCTAACTCGGCGCAGCTGCGCACTGGATGCACTGTGTTGGGGCACAGCTGTGCTGGACTCCTGTTGCCCTGCTGATACGGCGCAACTGTGCGCTATTTGGCTTGAGGTTCGGCGCTGTTGTGCCAGACCTCCAACTCCCTAGATGATTTTTTTTTTGAAACACACTTGACACACATTAGAATATCCGGTGAAAAACTCAATTCTTAAAAACATCTAACATACCTAAAAAGGGACAAAAATCTCAATTCAAACTTATAAACTTACAAATGATGCATACGCAATGCAATGTGCCTTACACCCCCAAACTTAAAGTCTGTTTAAGTCTCACGGTTTAGGGTGTGATTGGATACCTGAAAAGCAACAAACATGTTAAAATGAAATTATACAAACTAAATTAAAATCACACAGTAATAAAAAGTAAAACAATAAATTCGGGTTGCCTCCCGAGAAGCACTTGGTTTAAAGTCAGTTAGCTCGACTATCCATTGGTGCTCAGTTCATGGCTAGGACAACTGAGGATTCTTGGTGATCGACTTCGCCTCCCCAATAGTGCTTCAGCCGTTGGCCATTCACCTTGAATGGTTGTTCACTGTCCTTTCCAATTATTTCGATTACTCCGTGTGGGAATACAGCGGTGATGGTAAATGGACCCGACTAACGGGATTTGAGCTTTCCCGGGAACAATTTGAACCTGGAGTTGAATAGCAAGATCGCTTGGCCCGGTTCAAATTTTCTCTCGATGATTTTTTGGTCGTGCCATCTCTTTACTTTTTCTTTGTAGAGTTTAAAATTCTCATAGGCTTGTAAACGAAACTCATCAAGTTCATTTAGCTATAGAAGTCTCCTCTCCCCCGCTGCAGATGGGTCAAAATTTAACTTCTTGATCGCCTAATAAGGTTTGTGCTCTAGTTCAACCAGAAGATGACAAGTCTTACCGTAGACCACATGGTATGGAGACATGCCGAGGGGTGTCTTATAGGCGGTTCTATATGCCCATAATGCTTCATTTAGCTTTAATGACCAGTCTTTTCTGGAAGGAGTAACAATCTTCTCCAGAATTCTCTTGACCTCTCTATTTAACACTTCGGCTTGCCCATTTGTTTGCGGGTGGTAAGTCGTGGCAATCTTGTGCCTCACTCCGTATTTGGCTAGGAGGGATGTGAACTGTTTATTGCAGAAATGACTCCCCTCATCACTGATGATAGCTCGTGGAGTGCCAAATCTAGTGAAAATGCTCTTTTGTAGGAACCTAAGAACCACCTTAGCATCATTGGCTGGTAAAGTAGAAGCTTCCACCCATTTGGACACATAATCAACTGCAAGAAGGATATAGAGATTATTGCAGGATGACGGGAATGGTCCCATGAAGTCTATCCCCCATACGTCAAAGATTTCCACCTCCAAGATTACATTTAGTGGCATTTCATTGCGGTTGGAGATGTTGCCCACCCGTTGGCATCAATCACAATTCTTTATGAATTGGTGGGCATCTTTGAACAAAGTGGGCCAATAGAACCCGGCTTGGAGTACTTTGGTTGTGGTTCTTTGCGTCCTATAATGGCCTCCATACAGAGAAGATTGACATGCATGCAATATACTGGAGGTCTCGACATCAGGAATGTACCTTCAGATCATAAGATCTATACATTGTTTGAACAAGTAAGGCTCGTCCCACATGTATCTCTTTGTATCATGCAAAAATTTCTTCTTCTGCTGAGAAGTTAGATCCGATGGTAGTACATGACTCACAAGATAGTTGACAATATCAGCGAAGCATGGGATCTCAGATATTACTGTAAATAACTATTCATCAGGGAAACAATCGTTTATTTCAGCCTTATCTTTACCTTTCTGCTCCGGATCGTCTAATCTGGAGAGATGATCAGCTACAAGGTTCTCCGTGCCTTTCTTGTCCCTTATTTCCAAGTCAAATTCATGGAGCAAAAGGATCCACCTGATTAATCTTGGTTTGGCATCTTTCTTTCAAATCAAATATCGGATCGCTGCATGGTCAGTGTGCGCCACTACCTTTGTTCCAGTGAGATAGGACCGGAACTTTTGGCGAATGCATAAACAACAGCGAGTAGTTCCTTCTCGGTGGTGGTGTAATTCATTTGGGCGTCTGAGAGTGTTTTGCTGGCGTAGTAGACTGCATGTAGAACCTTATCTCTGCGCTGTCCCAATACCACGCCCACAGCGTAATCACTAGCATCACACATAAGCTCAAATGGTAGAGACCAGTCCGGTGCCACTATCACAGGTGCTGTTGTCAACTTCTTTTTCAACAACTCAAAGGATGCTAAGCAATTTTCATCAAATATGAATGGGACATCCTTTTCCAATAGATTGCACAGGGGTTTTGTGATTTTGGAGAAGTCTTTGATAAATCTGCGGTAGAACCCAACATGGCCCAAAAAACTCCGAACTCCCTTTACAGAAGTTGGTGGAGGCAATTTTTCGATGGTTTCTAATTTTCCTTTATCCACCTCCAAACCTTTTACTGAGACTTTGTGTCCCAATATTATTCCTTCTTGAACCATGAAGTGACATTTCTCCCAATTAAGCATAAGGTTTGTTTCCACGCATCTCTTCAGTACCATGATCAAATTTTCTAGACAGCTGTCGAAGGAATTTCCGAACACTGAGAAATCATCCATAAAAACCTCCATGTTGATTTCTACCATGTCAGAAAATATTGCCATCATGCACCGTTGAAATGTGGCTGGAGCATTACATAGACCGTAGGACATTCGCCTGAAAGCAAAAGTTCCATATAGACAAGTAAAAGTTGTCTTCTCTTGATCTTCTGGAGCGATGGCAATTTGATTATAACCAGAATATCCGTAAAGCAAATAGTAGTATTCATGCCCTGCTAGTCTGTCCAACATCTGATCTATGAATGGAAGTGGGAAGTGATCTTTCCTCGTGGCTTTGTTGAGCTTTCGATAGTCCATACAGACTCTCCATCCTATGACTATTCGAGTAGGTATCAACTCGTTGTTCTCATTTCTTACCAAAGTTATTCCTCCCTTCTTTGGTACACACTGCACAGGGCTTACCCACGGACTGTCAGAGATGGGGTAGATGATCCCAACGTCTAGCCATTTTAGAATTTCTGCTTTCACCACCTCTTTCATGATGGAATTTAGCCTTCTTTGATGCTCTATGGTAGGCTTGCTGTCATCTTCCATCAGAATCTTGTGCATGCAAATCGAGGGGCTGATTCCCTTTATGTCAGCGATGGTCCATCCAATAGCCCCTTGGAATTCTCGAAAGATTCTTATCAGCTTACCTTCCTGTAAAGAGGTTAGTGCAGAAGAAATAATGACAGGTAATGTATCCGAAGTGCCTAAGTTTGCATACTTGAGGTGATTTGGCAAGGGCTTAAGCTCAAGTTTAGGAGATAACTCTCTAGATGGTTTCAAATGAGATGAGGCTTCATTTGAGCTTTTCAAGGGCTCAATTGGTACATTAAACCTTGCCATCCTTGGTAATGCATCTAGCGAATGGGCATACTCACAGTTCTCGGGCTCGTATAAGTCTATGTCCCCTGTCAGTGTCATCTCAAGCAGGTCACTACGTGTGGCTTTCAAGAATTCCTTGGTCACTGCACTTTCAATGATATCTACTCGGAAACAATCTTCCTCTTCGGCCGGGAATTTCATTGCTTTAAAGACATTAAAGGTGACTTCTTGGTCTTGAACCCTCATTGTCAATTCTCCCTTTTATACCTCAATGAGAGTCCTCCCGGTAGCTAAAAATGGCCTCCCAAGTATGATGGGAATATCCTTATCTTCCTCGAAGTCTAGAATTATGAAGTCAGCTGGGAATATGAACTTATCAACCTTAACAAGAACATCCTCCACTATTCCTCTCGGGTAGGTAACTGAACGATCCGCTAGCTGAAGGGAGACATTTGTTGGCTTGGGTTCCGGTAGTCCCAACTGAGTAAAGATGGACAATGGCATGAGATTAATGCTCGCACCAAGATCACATAAGCATTTCTTGAATGACAGGTCTCCAATGGTGCAAGGAATGGTGAAACTGCCCGGATCCTTTAACTTTGGAGGTAGCTTTCTTTGTAATACCGTACTGCATTTTTTTGTCAAAGCTACAATTTCAAAATCTTGTAACTTCTTCTTCCTTGACAGAATCCCCTTCATGAACTTGGCATAGCTCGGCATTTGCTCCAAGGCTTCTGCAAATGGTATGTTGATTTGAAGCTTTTTGAAAACCTCAAGAAACTTAGAGAATTGTTTGTCCAATTTTTGCTTTTGCTGCCTTTGAGGGTACAGAACTGGTGGATAATATCTGGTGGGAGGGGGTTGAGTCTTTTTTGTGCTTTTTATTGATGTGGGCTTAGATTTCTCAATGCTATCTTCCTCTCCAAAAATTTTAGCAGAGTCAGTTTCTGGGGAAGGGCGCAGCTGCGCTAGCTCCCCTTGCACAATGGGCGCAGCTGCGCCGGCAGGATCAACCTCTGAGAAGAGCACAGTTGCGCTGAATTCTTCTGTGAAATGGGCGCAGCTGCGCTGGTTGGCAGAGTCTGCTTCCCACTTCTGAGGGTGACAGCTTGGCATTGCTCCTTTCCATTTCTCCTTGGATTGATTTCTGTGTCGCTTGGAAGAGTCCCCTGAGGTCTATTAGATAACAAGCTGAACAATTGACTCATTTGGTTTTCCAAATTCTTGAAACCCAATGCTTGGCCTTGCTCCAACTTGTCAATTTTGGCCATGTATCTCTCCAACTTTTCATTCATATCAGCAACCCTCTTATTAGTAGTTGTGGCTTATTGCTGATTATGGAACCCCGGAGGATTTTGAGGTTTTGGAGCTTGTGGATAATCTTGATGATTGCTCCATGAGAAGTTAGGATGATTCATATTCCCCGGATTGTAGTTGTTTAGATATTGATTTGCTGGCCGCTGATAGTTGCTCACGAAATGCACGGATTCGGAGTTGATGGCACATTGGTCAGAAGAGTGTGAACCTGCACAAAGCTCACAAATCATGGGAACTTGCTGCCCCTTTCCTTCATATAGGTTGTCAAACTTTTTGGCTATAGCAGATATTTGGGCTTGAAGTGATGTGGCTGTGTCAACATCCAATATCCCTGCTATTTTTGGTTGGCTGGATCTAGAAGTTGGCCATTGATAGTTATTTGTAGCCATGGTCTCTAAAAGTTCATAAGCTTCATCATAATTCTTGGCCATGAATGCTCCTCCCGAAGCTGCATCAATGCCTGCCCGTGTGTTGATATTCAACCCATTGTAAAATGTGTTAAGTTGCATCCATTGTGGCAAACCGTGATGTGGACACTTTCTCAATAGTTCCTTGTACCGATCCCAAGTTTCATACAAGGATTCTCCATGATGTTGCTCATATGAGGAGATGTCATTTCTCAACTTAGCAGTTTTGGCTGGTGGAAAGAATTTTGCTAAGAATTTCTGCGCCAAATCTTGCCAAGTCGTGATAAATCCCGGTGGTAGTGAATGTAGCCAACTTTTTGCTTTATCCCTCAATGTGAATGGGAATAACCGCAATCTCACTGCATCTTCTGAAATTCCACTGAATTTGAATGTATCACAGATCTCTAGAAAGCTCATCAAGTGCTCATTTGGATCGTCAACCGTCGTTCCCCCAAATTGGACAGAATTTTGGATCATATGGATAGTTCCTGGTTTGATTTCAAAGGAATTGGCTGTTATGGCTGGCCTTGAGATACTTGATTGCAATTCATTGATCCTTGGCGTAGCATAATCTCTCAATGCTTTTTGTGCTTCTCCCGCCATTTCTTGTGGTTGGCCTAGATTCTCTGGAGTAGTTTCAGCACACTTTCTTGACTGTTGAACCCTTTTCTCGATGTTATCCACGAAAGGCAATAGGTCAGGATTCTTCGATCGAGTATGCATACACCACTCAATAGTACCTATGACAATGTAAAAGAAAATAAAATAGAAATAAGACAAGAATATATTTTGTTTAACTAAAACCAATCTAATTTAGACTGATGATGAAAGTTATAAACGCAATTGCAATTCCCCGACAACGACGCCAAAAACTTGTTGGGATATTTGTATGTATAACAAATATGACTCATACACGCAAGTGCACGTGATCCACAAGTAATATAAAGTAAGTAAAGTATCGATCCCACGAGGAATAGAATTGCATTTACGACTACAAACACCGAATTTATAATTATTTCGGTCTCTTTAAACAGTTGAGTACAATGATAAAATTGTCTAATGATTATTAAAGAAACAAATAGAACAAATTATGATCGTATAAATACAGATTTTATGAGTTTGGGATTATAATTTCACTTATTGCAAACTTAGATTTCCATGCTTCCTATTGTTACTAATTGATTAATATGGAATGTTGGTCGAGAACACGAATGTAAAATATGACCACCTTTCGATGCACCATATTCATATCACACTAAATCCACAATTGATAGAATGAATGTGAACACCTTAGATGACTAACGCACTATATCTTTATGTGAATTACAATCAAGAGGGTTGAAGTATAAGTTCTCATTTGGCCACATATGGTGCTTCGGTATATCTCTATCCTAAGCACAAAACATAACCTCACGAGGAATGTAAAAATTATGAACATATGCTAGCATAATCAGATCTCAATTTATATTTCTTTTCTCAATTCCATATAAATTATCACGGTAATTGGTGATCAAGCAATTAAATATTTAGTATAAATTATGCTAGACATTCATTTCTTAACCAACTAGCAATAATAAGGAAGCATTTCAATTTTCAGTAATGCAAAAGATTCATTATAATCCCAAGAAGTAGGTTTACTTCATAATGACAATAATAGAATTCATCATACACAATTGGTTCATCATCATAATTACAGAATAGGAGAAATTAATTAAAAACAGAAAGTAATAGAACTCCCTGCTTCGATTCCTCTGTTTCTGCGACTTCTGATGATTTTCCAAGTTGTGTTGATTCTTGCTTTCTTGCTCCCAATCTTCAATTCAGCATCCATGTAGCTCCATTCTTCAGTTCCCAAATGAATTTAATGATCAGCAGAATTATTTCAATTTTTAGAACTAAGAATGCAGTAAACTTGCTAGTTTTCGTGTAGGAGGAGCCCTCTTCAATTAAGTTCTCAGATCAATATATTACATGCTCATTTTGTCTTCTTTTGACTTATTTTGATTCCCCACTGATAAAGCTTCATTCCACTAATTCCTCAAAATCTGGCATTGCATGATTTTTGGTAGTGCTGCTTCGCTGTCTAGAACGTGTCTGCATAGCCGGCTGGCGACAGGCGCAGCTGCGCTGGAATCCTTTGCAAAATGGGCGCAGCTGCACTGAGGGCTTCAGCAGGAAAAGGGAGGGCGCAACTGCGCCGGCCTCAAGGCCAAGCTGGGCACAGCTGTGCTAGAAGGTTCTAGGCGCAGGGCACGGGCGCAGCTGCGCCGGCTTCCAAGTCAAATTGGGCGCAGCTGCGCTGTTTGTCAGTCTGCTGCTGCACTGCTGTACTCAGTCTGATTCCTCGATTCACACGCACTGTGCAAGCAACAATTATTCATTTAGCTCCCAAACAAGAAATGCATCATAACTCGTGTCAAAATAACCAAAAACTATGCAAAAGCCATAAAAAGCAAATAGTGAAGCGATACCAAAAAGAAGAGAAAAATGCATGAAAACATACTCTGGAGCTACTAGTTAAGCAACAAATGAAGCAGAATAGTATCCAATAAGTAGGTATGAAACCTACTTTTCAGAAGGCCAGAATAGATAAGATGGATTATACGTTTCACACAGCGATAGATAGAGATCAGGATCGAGTTTTCCACTATCCGGTGCAGTTCGAGGATTTACCGTGGTGCATGATGGATCGCAGGATGATGATTTGTATCATCAAGTAAGAGCGCGAGGAAGATGTGCGACGTGGGATGTCCTAGTAGGTTGCGATGAACACAATAATATATTATGAAAGCTAGCCACGAGTAATAATATAATGTAAATTGATGAGTGGGTTTTAACCTACGAATTAGATACATCTTTGACTTAACTCTTTACCATCTTTAAGTGTATTAGTATCTTTTTTTTTATTTTCGTTTTTATTTTGTAGGTTGAGGCTTCGGATAGGAAAAAGAACAAGGAAATTTGGTGCAGGACATTCTCGCCGGGGCGAGCTTTTTAAGCTTGTTTTCTTTGTTGGGACGAGATTTCGCCGGGGCGAGGATGCGGCTGGAGGAAAAGAAGATTACTTTCAGCGGGATCAGTTACTTTAGGACGTTGATGCTAACAAGGATTCTTTCTACTAATTTGACGAGGAGACTATAAGAGACATATGAAGGCATGGAAAAGACACACCTATATAGACAATAACCAACACGCAGACATTGATTTGCAAAGCTGATTGTGAAGATTGGAGATTAGAAAAGCTTCGTGAAGAATTCAAATTTGTGGCTGAAGGATTGAAGAAACTTATTGAGTTTTTCCTAATCTTTTATCTCAAATTTGTAATTAATGATGATGGTTTATTCTAAGATTTTGGTTTTTATTTTCAGCATGAACTAAACTTTCAATTAGGACTACAATTGAACCTTCTGTGACTATGAACTGAGTATCTATTGGAATCTAATTATTATCTCATATTAAGTTGTCTATCTTATTCTGTGCTTATTGATTGATTGTTTGGCCAGCAATTAGCGGGATACTTTAGATGAATTCGGGAGATAAAATCTAGGGTTAGATCTGGATAGGATATCATGTATTCTTAATTATTTGCATGGGATAAAAAATTAGGGTCGTGAAGTGAATAGGTATATCTCTTTACTGCATGTAACAATTGGGAATTGATGCTAAAAGAATTTAAACTTTTAGTTTTGCATAGGAATATTGTAGAATTAATTGGGTTAAATAAATTTGTTTGATCACTTGGAAAAGGGCTTACAAATAAAGTTAAATTCCTGTTAACAACTCTAATGAGCTTAATAATTGGAATTGGAAAACTTAGTTTGTATTGCAAGATTGGGGATATTGTAGTCTTAATCTTCAAAATCTAAATTTCAATCTTTGTGTTTAGTTTTTAAATTTAGTTTTACATTAGTTAGTTGTAATCAACATTCAAATCGTGATTGTTTAATAAAATAGAGTTAATATAGGTCGATACTCTACTTATCATTATATTACTTGTTGATCGTGTATACTTGCACGTAATTGTTGATTGGAAAATCGGACAACAAGTTTTTGGCGTCGTTGCTGGGGAACTATTTGTGTTTATAATTTTCAATATCAATTCAATTAATTCTGTTTTATTTAAGCATTTTTATTTATTTCTTTTATTTCCTGTTTCAGGTGACTTTTGGTTCGTTTATTCAAACGCGATCAAAACAACCGGAGCTCGTGTAGTGTGAGGATAATCCTGAGAACAAGTTACGTCAATTGAGGAAATTTTGCCAAGAGACGCTTGAAAAAGAGAAAATGGGTAATGAAGAGCATAAATCACTAAGGGATTACGCTAAGCCTAACATAGATAAGATCAAGTCAAGCATCACGAGACCATCTATTACTACAAACACTTTCGAGATTAAACTGGGTACAATTCAGATGATTCAGAACTCAGTACAGTTTGGGGGATTGGCTAATGATGATCCGAATGAATATTTGGTAAGCTTTCTTGAGATTTGTGATACATCTAAATACCGCAATGTTACAGATGATGCAATTAGATTACGTCTATTTCCATTCACCTTGAGGGATAAGGCAAAGAGTTGGATGCATTCATTTCCATCGGGATCTATTACAACCTGGGATGATCTGGCCCAAAATTTTTTAGCGAAATTCTTTCCGCCGACCAAAACTGCCGAGATGAGGAACGACATTACTACTTATGAGAAGCAATATGAAGAGTCATTGTATGAGACTTAGGAGAGGTTCAAGGACTTATTGAGAAGATGCCCGCACCATGGGTTACCCAAGTGGCTATAAGTTCAGACATTCTACAACGGGCTAAGTAGTAATACTCGAATGAGCATAGACGCAGCTGCGGGAAGGGCACTCATGGCTAAGAACTTTGATGAAGCATTTGAGTTATTAGAAACCATGGCTGCCAACAATTACCAATGGCCTATGGAAAGGGGAAATGCATCGAAAGTGGCTGGAAAATTTGAAGTACATGCCATAACAGCTTTATCAGCACAGTTGGTCGCACTAACGAAAAAGATTGAAACTTGGGGACCACAAGCAACTCAGCAAGTGGCGATGATTTGTGAATTATGTGCAGGAAATCATGCTACGGATCAATATGCCATCAGTGCAGAGTCGGTATAGTTCCTAGGATTTCTCGTGGAGTAATAATGCTTAGGTTCAAAACCAAGCTCCACGACCACAAAATCCACCAGGCTTTCAAAACCAAGTTTCACAATAGGCAGAGAGAAAACCGAGTTTAGAGGAATTGTTGGCATTACAGCGTCAGAGAAGAGAATGAATGATCAGGATAAGCTATTGACTCAAGTAGATTTGAATGTGAAAAGCCAAGTAATGTTGATTAGAAATCTAGAGAATCAGCTGGGACAGTTAGCTCACGTTTTGAACAGTCGACTACAAGGAGCACTTCTAAGCGATATAGAGGTTAATCCAAGAACATATGGAAAAGAACATTGCAAGGCTATAACCTTAAGGAGTGGAAAAGAGCTTCTTGATACGGTTGAAGGAAATTCTAAGCCAGAAACAGTTGTGGTGAATGAAGATTAGGTAACCCCGGAGAAAAGTAAGGCGAATGAAATGCAAAAGGTGAATGATACATGTTCGGAGGCAAAGCCAAGAGAACTCAAGCAAGACAGTGTAGTTCCTTCCATTCCATTTCCTCAGAGATTGCAGAAAGCAAAGTTAGATAAGCAAAGTTAGATTTTTAGATGTTTTCAAGAAACTGCACATTAACATACCGTTTGTAGAAGCCCTGGAACAGATGCCCAGTTATGCAAAATTCATAAAGGAAGTCTTGTCGAAGAAGAGAAGATTGGGAGAATTTGAGACAGTGGCATTAACCGAAGAATGTAGTGCTATCTTACAGAATAAACTGCCACCGAAGCTAAAGGATCCAGTAAGCTTCAACATTCCATGTGTAATTGGTAACCAGTTTTCTGGAAGGGCATTGTGTGATTTAAGAGCGAGTATCAATTTAATGCCTTTATCAGTTTACACTCAGCTAGGCCTAAAAGCACCAAAACCGACGAATATCAGCTTACAATTAGCAGACAGGTCAGTGACATACCCGAGAGGTATTATGGAAGACATTCTGGTTAAAGTCGATAAGTTTATCTTCCCAACTAACTTTATCATTTTGGATTACGAAGAATATAAGGAAATCCCGATTATATTAGGTCGTCCGTTCTTAGCAACAGGGAGAACTTTGATAGATATTCAGAAAGGTGAATTGACAATGAGAGTTCAAGATCAGGAAGTCACATTCAATGTGTTCAAATCAATGAAATTCCCTAAGGAATGAGAAGAATGCTTACGGATAGACCTGATGGACGAAATAGTGACTGAAACGACTGAAGCAAGCTATTTAGAAGATCCGTTAGAAGCTGCCTTGGTTGAAATAGATACTTTTGCTGATTCGGAAGAGGGGGATTATGTTAAGGTATTAGACACATAACCCATCTCTCGGAAATTCAGCAGGCAATTTGATACACTTAACCGACCGAAGGAAGGAGAAAAGAGGTCCAAAACATCCGTGGAAGAACCACCTGTGCTTGAACTCAAACCTCTTCCGTCTCATTTAAGGTACGCTTACTTGGGAAATTCTGACATGTTACCAGTGATAGTTTCAGCTCACTTGAACGAGTCTCAAGAAGAAAAGTTATTAAGGGTTCTGCGTGAGTATAAAACAGCAATTGGGTGGACAATAGCAGACATCAAGGGAATCAGTCCGTCGTTTTACATGCATAAAATTTTGTTTGAAGAGGGAGCAAAACCGGTTATTGAGCAACAAAGAAGATTAAATCCGATCATGAAGGAGTAGTAAATAAGGAAATCATCAAGTAGTTAGATGCCGGCATTATCTATCCGATTTCAGACAGTTCTTGGGTAAGTCCTGTATAGTGTGTACCGAAGAAAGGGGGGAATGACAATGGTTGAAAACGAGAATAATGAACTCATTCCTATAAGAACAGTTACAGGTTGGCGAGTGTGTATGGATTATCGCAAGTTGAATAAAACGACGCACAATGATCACTTCCCATTGCCATTTATTGATCAGATGTTGGATAGGTTGGCGTGTCATCAATTCTATTGCCTTCTTGACGAATACTCGGGATACAACTAGATAGTAATAGCTTCGGAGGACCAAGAGAAAACGACTTTTATATACCCGTATGGAACGTTTACATTCCGAAGAATGTCTTTCGGGCTATGCAATGCACTGGCTACATTTCAACAATGCATGATGGCTATCTTCTCGGATATGGTTGACCAGAACTTGGAGGTATTTATGGACGATTTTTTCGTATTTGGTGATAGCTTTGATTTGTGCCTTAACAATCTCATCTTAGTGTTGAAGCATTGTGTGGAAACAAATTTGGTGCTTAACTGGGAAAAGTGCCACTTTATGGTGCAAGAAGGGATTATTTTGGGTCATAAAGTGTCCGCAATCGGCTTAGAGGTAGATAAAGCAAAGATTGAAGCAATTAAAAAGCTACCGCCACCGACATCTGTAAAGGGGATAAGAAGTTTTCTCGGACACGCGGGCTTCTACCGGCGATTCATCAAGGACTTTTTTAAAATTTTAAAACCATTATGTGCACTCCTTGAGAAAGATGTTCCCTTCAAGATGGATCAATCATGCATCAAGGCCTTTAAAGTGCTGAAAAAGAAGTTAGTCACCCTACCGATCATAGTTGCTCATGATTGGTCGTTGCCATTTGAATTGATGTGTGACGCAAGTGATTATGCACTGGGAGCAGTGTTGGGTCAGCGTCGGGATAAGATTTTCTATACCATTTACTACTCAAGTAAGACACTTACTGATGCACAATTAAATTACACCACCACAGAAAATGAGTTACTTGTAGTAGTATTTGCTTTTGATAAATTTTGAGCATATTTGATTGGAACCAAGGTAATAGTCTACACTGATCATTCAGCCATCAAATACTTGATTGCAAAGAAAGACGCCAAACCAAGGTTGATTCAATGGGTCCTTCTTCTGCAAGAATTTGACCTAGAAATTCGAGATAGAAAAGGTACGAAAAATCAGGTGGCTAATCATCTTTCAAGGTTAGAAAATTAAAAAATTCAAAAAAATGATGATGTAGTGATTAATGACCTATTTCCGGAAGAGCAACTATTCCGTATCAACACCGAAGTGCCTTGGTATACTGATTACGTGAACTACCTAGTCAGTAATGTACTCCCGCCCGATTTGAATTCTCAACAACGAAAGAAATTTCTCCACGATGTTAAGAAGTACCTCTGGGATGAACCATTTCTCTTCAAGATTTGTGCAGATCAAATGATGCGACGTTGTGTGCCACGTGAGGAGACGGAAAACATCTTGAATCGGTACCATTCTTCAGAGTATGGGGGACACTATGGGGGAGAAAACAGCGGTGAAAGTGCTTCAATCAGGGTTCTTCTGGCCTTCATTGTTCAAGGATGCCCACCTCTTTATTCTAAAGTGCGACAGATTTCAAAACGACATGAAATGCCTCTTAACACTATACTTGAAGTTGAACTTTTCGACGTATGGGGCATTGATTTTATAGGGCCATTTTCGTTATCCTTCAACAATCAGTACATACTTTTGGCAGTGGATTACCTATCAAAATGGGTTGAGGCAGCTGCTTTACCCACGAATGATGCCAAAGTGGTTATGCAGTTCTTGAGAAAAAATATTTTTACACGATTCGGTACACCAAGGGCCATAATCAATGATGAAGGTACCCATTTTTGCAACAAGTAGTTCACCAAATTGCTAGCTAAGTATGGAGTCAAATACAAGATTGCTACGGCTTATCATCCCAAAATAAATGGCCAAGCGGAGGTGTCAAATCGTGAAGTTAAGCAAATTCTGGAGAAAGTGGCGAATCCATCTCGTAAGGATTGGGCAATGAAGTTAGACGATGCTTTATGGGCGTATCGAACGGCCTATAAGAATCCCATTGGAATGTCACCATATCGCATGGTTTACGGAAAAGTGTGCCATTTACCAGTCGAGCTCGAGCATAATGCATATTGGGCCATTCAAAAGTTGAACTTTGATTTACAGGCATCTGGCGAGAAAAGGTTGTTTCAACTAAATGACAAGAGGTGGCATGCCAAGCAGAAGCGAAAATTTGAACCGGGACAGAGGGTATTGTTGTTCAAATCCAGATTGAGATTATTTCCCGGGAAGTTGAAGTCTAGATGGTCAAGTCCTTTTGTGGTTACTTCTGTAGCTTCCCACGGGGCAATCGAAGTTGAAGAACTGAACACAAAGCGCACGTTTCAGTTCAATGGTCAACGACTTAAGCATTACTGGGGAGGCGATGTGGATCGACAAACAACCTCGGTTTACCTTACTTCGATCGATTAGATTGATTCATGAGACCGCAGAGAAAGTCGGGCTGACGACTATAAACCAAGCGCTTGATGGGAGGCAACCCAATCATGTTATTTTATTGCTTTAGTAGATTTAGGTTAGTCAATAATTTTGCTTATAGTTAGTTTACTTAGGAGTTCATTTGTTTTCAAAGTTTTAGTGTTTCTCCGATTTCGCATAGTTAAATTAATCCATGCTATTTTGCTTTGAACAGGTACAAGGCTTTGGGGAATGCATTAGAAGAAGGGATACGGTTTTGGGATGGTACCAATTGACGAAAAGAGGAAAAAAGCAAATTTTCAAAATTAAGGATCCTCGCCCTGGCAGGAAAAATGACTTTGAAATCCTCGCCCCGGCGAGAACCCCTCTGCCAGTCTTTGCCCCAGCATTAAAAATCTTCGCCCCAGCCTAGACTTCTCTGGATATTCTCGCCCCGACGAGCTTCTAAGGCTAAAAATCTTCGCCCCAGCAAAGATCGCGAAAATCCGTTTTTTAAATTCGTGCCCAATTCAATTTCTTTCATTCCAATCCTATTTAACTTTCCCAAACCCTACTTCTTCCTTCTCCCAAACCAACCGAACTTCCCCAAACACCTTCTTCTTACAATTTCTTCTCTTCCCCAACCCACACTCGGATTCAATAGCAAAATACATTGATCCATTCTCCAACACTACACCCGTGTATGACTTACAATCTTAATCTCATTCACATTTGAATTTCTCTATTCTCTACTCCAAATCTACACGGGTTATCTCTGCACATGAACAAGTGCTAGGGTTTCTTAACTAATTGAAGAAGCAAGTCCACAAGTGCAACCATTCAACATACATAGAGCTTCTTATAGTGTCCATTGCTTTTGTCAGATATCATACATTGAGTGAATTTGATACTCTAGCAATCTATTTAGTTTGAGATAAATTTGTTTGGGGTTGGAATTGGTTAGTGTGAACCCATGGCATAGTTTTGATTTGTTGTTCAAATTGAATCTCTGTTGGATCAATTGGATTTCGATTTGTTTTATTTTCTTCACTTGTGCAAAGTCCAGTGGAAATTGGTGTAGTTTGAGTCTGGGGGAGATCGTTTTTCCAATATTTCATACTAGGCACGCGTAGTGTAGGTTTTATTGCTTCAGAATACACATTTGGGTTGTTAGTGAAGTGAACCTTAATGGCTCCCAAAAGATACTGAGGTGAGGGTTCCTCATCAACACCATCAAGGCAATATGATAGACGAAAATTCGTCAGTGCTGAGGCCGCAGACAGATTTGATTCGTATATATCGGGTAAAGCTCTAACTCCCGAGCGCGGTCTCCAACCTGACGAGGTGGTAGATGGTGAGATAATGTTACAGATTATAGAGAGGGGATGGGAAATGTTCACAGCTCATCCAGAACCTGCTTGTATAGCCATTGTCAAGGAGTTTTATGTCAATGCAGAGGACTCGACACCTTGTGAGGTTATGATCAGGGGAATGAAAGTTTCCTTTAGTGCACAAACTATCAATGAATATTATAATTTGAGGCCTGACAAACAATGCCGCTATTCCCAATTTCTCTCCGTCGGGCCAGATCTTGAGAAGGTGGTGATGAATTTGTGCAAACCTGGAACGGCTTGGATATTAAAAGAACCACGCGCTGCAATGTACTTTCTTAGCAAAGATTTAAGCCGTTATGGAAAGGTTTGGTATGCTTTCCTATCAGCTAAGTTGATGCCGTCTCAACATGTGAGCGATGTCCCGAAGGAGAAAGCTCTTCTATTATATGCAATTGTGACGGGGATAAAAATTAATGTGGGGAATGAGATTGAGGCATCAATTCGCCGAAGTTTATGAGGAAATACTTAGGGTGGTTTGCCACATCCTTCTCTGATTTGTGGGTTATGAAAGTAGTATGCACACAAGCCAATCATATTTGATATGATGTAGCATATACTTTGTAATCTTATTCGGTTATTAAAGGCATTTTATATTATCTACATAGTGTTGTTATATTAAATGTGATAAACCCATAGTTTTGAGCAATGCTTTTAGAATCATGATGGTGATCATGCTAATGAGATTTAAATTCTAGATAGCTCACAAATTAAAATCGTTCCTAATCGTTGGATTACTAAAAAGGGGATTAGTGAATCCGGATAGATTAGTACATACATTGTTTGCTCTTAAGAAGAGGATGATTGATCTCATAATCATTTGTGTGGAGACACTAAAGCAAGTATGTAGGTGCTTATTGGAGAATAAGTTCACTGAACGTGGCTCGCTAAGGAATACCTAATGGAGTTTTACTCGCCTGTCAATAGGAATTCCTCTAGTGATAGTAGTACAAGTGATCCTTGGATTTGAGATCATCATAGTATCTTGTGTATGATGAGTTATACTTTGACATGTCCCTTAAGACCTTTAGGGTATAACAAAGGGTATGATTGGGTATAATAAGTTGTACATGGAGATAGGTGAATGATCAACAAAGAATCTACCACGTCTAGTAAAAGATGTGAATGTCCTATGTGATTCGCTAAATGGCAACTCAGTAGTCCTTGGCCAAGGTAGAATGAAATTAGAAAAGTGTTTCTAATTTGCATTATTTAGAGTTGTGCATTTGAGAATCGAAATACATATAATTAAATAAAATAATACTTGACAGTAATTCCATGTCTTATATTTAATTGGGACATTGTATGGTAGAATGATTGAATTATACGGTAACTATGCACTGAAAGGTTCTTTTATAATTAATGTTGAAATCTATATTATCTAGAAAGTCTTTGATCGCTAAGGGGGCTTACCCTTATTGTAGAATAAATATTATTTATTTAAATGAATTAAATAGTTTAATTTATTTATTTAAATAAGATTAGAATTGTTCTAATTGATTTATTCACAACCGGTTTAATATGGAGAACCTAAAGGGTCACACCGCAAAAGAAAAATATTTATTTAACAAGTAAATGACATAATTGTAATAATAAGTTATGTGTATTTAATTTAGTCTATGGAGATAGAATAAATTAAATAGCTTAATATTTATTATTTAATATTTTGAAAATATTAAATATAAATTAATAAGAGGAGTCTTATTATTATTATTACTATTACTATTATTTAATTCCTAATAGGGATTGGAAATTAATTAATAGAAGTACTCTCTCATGAATTCTTAATTGGATTAGGAGCATAATTAATTAAAGGAGTTTAATTAGAATAGAAACCCTAATCCTAAATAGTTTAGGGAAGGGTTTTCCTACATCTATAAATAAGAGAAGTCTTATCATAAATTAGGGTTACACACTCTTGCATAAGAATTGCGGAGAGTACTTACAATTTCTATAGAGATAGAAACTAGAGTTTTTCCAACACCCATCTTCTTGAACAAGTATTATTCCTTGGTGGATCACCTCTAGAGGCCAAACACTTGGGTGGCTAACGTTGATCAAAGGAAGCAATTTAATCGGTGGAATTCAAGGAGAACGCGAAGGAATTGGAGGTGAACTTGTACCTGAGGAAGCTAGAATTCTACAAGGGTATAATTCTTATTCTCCATCTCTTTCGTTTAATTAATAATTGTGCATAAAAAAAGATCATGGTGATGGTTTGTATAAAATTTTAAAATCTGATTTTATCGCGCTTCCACTTTATTTATGTAATTTGATTGCATGTTCGCGTTATACAAACCTAACAGGTTGTGCCTTCGAGCGGGCATTCGTTGGAGTACCGAAGAAGCTCTGCAGCAACCTTTGCTTCTATTAGACCGTAGGTTAATTACACGGTATAAGGAATGGGAAGGTGGTGAGTCACATCCCCGGGGTTTAGGGTATATCATTCACCCTCCTTCTGAAGGTGAGGAGCAGGAGTCTAATGAAGAGGTAGCGGGTCCTTCAATGTCCACTTCCTCCAGCAAGTCCAAATTCAGTCTTCAATTTTGCGAATTGCAACGTCATATCGATACTCATCATAAGACTATATTGAGGCAGAATCAACGGTTAGCAGACCAACAGGAACATATGTTTGCTTATCAGACGAGTTGTACGCAAGCGATAGCCGATATGTGTGATAAAATGAGGCCATTGATGGATCCTGTTCATTTTCCAGAGCCTCAGCCATTGCCGGTATTTCCACCACCAAACCCAGATGATGCTCCGGAGGTCGAGCCCGACGCTTGACCTGTCAGGGAAGTCCTCAGTTCTTATTTTTTTATTTTCAGTACAATGAGGACATTGTTTCGTCTGAGTTTGGGGGGGGGGGTTTGTTTGAAAATGTTAGTTTTATTCTGTTTTGGTGGTGTGTACAGGCATATAGTTCGTTTTATTTAGTTGCATAGTAGTTGTTAATTTAGTTGCATTGTAGTTTGCATTTATTAGTTGTGTCAATTTCAGTTTTTGTCTAAAAAAAACGAAAAAAACAAAAGAAAAAATAAAAATTTGTAGAGTAGGATCATATAGAATTGCATTTAGGGGTACTCGAGCAATGAATTAATATAGAGCATTTATGGAAGGCCAATGATGAAAATTTGATCAGTTATTAATTCGTTAACAAGATGGATAGGGAATGCTAAGTTAGGGGTTTGACTGTTTCTGGTTGTGTCTACTTGGGACCCTTGGTTTTTAATTGCTCAAGACTATGTATTGAATTGGTTAAGATTTGGTTCGACTTTTGTGTATTAAGTGCTCGTTAAGGATATATTGACTTTTATCACTTGTTGGATCGTAAAAAAAAAAAGAGAATGTTGTTAAATAAACAATGCTTCAATGTTTGTCTAAGTTGTAAGAAAAAGAAGAAATAAGTAAAAGAAACAAATATAGATAGATAAGAGCAGATCTTGACTAGTTTATCTTTGTGGTCGGTATCATTTGAACAAGTAAGCCCTTAAGATGTGTCTTTACACTCAGTGCCCTAAAATCGTCTGGTTTGGGAGTCGTTGGTCGAAAGTTCACTACAAGGGTGGCATTGAAAAGCCTAATAAAGATAAACATTGCACAAGTCAAGGAAAAATGATATGAACGAGATGGAGCGTAAAACGCACTCGTTGGAAAAAAAATGAGAAAAAGAAAAGTGAAGACAAGTGGATAAAAATGGAGCTTAACAGTAAATATGTAAACTTATCTTTATCTGAGCACTATGTTACTAAGGGTTGAATTCAAATTCTGATTGGTTTGATATATTGCACACTCACATAGAAGGGTTAAAAGTAAAGGTATAACTGGTGGCAAG
Organism: Aralia elata; assembly: GCA_034770075.1. Taxonomy (NCBI): domain Eukaryota; kingdom Viridiplantae; phylum Streptophyta; class Magnoliopsida; order Apiales; family Araliaceae; genus Aralia; species Aralia elata. The sequence continues at coordinate 1,456,192 of JAVJAP010000049.1, forward strand.
TTGGATTGTTGATGGTGCATGAATTTGAAGTCTTGTTGAATTATTAGTCATTGATTTCTGAGGCTGAATTTTTATAATATATGTTAATTAATTGCTTGAGTTTAGTCAATCATGCATGTGGAGTCAGGCTGGTAGTTGGATTAGTTGTTGTTTTTATTTGTTTTGTGTTTTGCTTGAGGACAAACAAAGTTTTGAGTTTGGGGGTATTTGATGAGTGGGTTTTAACCTATGAATTAGATATATCTTTGACTTAACTCTTTACCATCTTTAAGTGTTTTTAGTATCTTTTTATTTATTTTCGTGTTTATTTTGTAGGTTGAGGCTTCGGATAGGAAAAAGAACAAGGAAATTTGGTGTAGGACATTCTCACCGGGACGAGCTTTTTAATCTTGTTTTCTTCGCCGAGGCGAGACTTCGCCGGGGCGCGGAATTTACAAAGGGATTTCTCATCGGGGCGAGGATGCGGTTGGAGGAAAAGAAGATTACTTTCAGCAGGATCAGTTACTTTAGGAGGTTGATGCTAACAAGGATTCTTTCTACTAATTTGACAAGGAGACTATAAGAGACATATGAAGGCATGGAAAAGACACACCTACACAGACAATAACCAACACGCATAGATTGATTTACAGAGCTGATTGCGAAGATTGGAGATTAGAAAAGCTTCGTGAAGAATTCAAATTTATGGACGAAGGATTGAAGAAACTTACTGAGTTTTTCCTAATCTTTTATCTCAAATTTGTAATTAATGATGATGGTTTATTCTAGGATTTTGGTTTTTATTTTCAGCATGAACTAAACTTTCAATTAGGACTACAATTGAACCTTCTGTGACTATGAACTGAGTATCTATTGGAATCTAATTATTATCTCATATTAAGTTGTCTATCTTATTATGTGCTTATTGATTGATTGTTTGGCCAGCAATTAGCGGGATACTTTAGATGAATTTGGGAGATGAAATCTAGGGTTAGATCTGGATAGGATAGCATGCATTCTTAATATTTGCATGGGATGAATAATTAGGGTTGTGAAGTGAATAGGGATATCTCTTTGCTGCATGTAACAATTGGGAATTGGTACTTAAAAAAAATTTAAACTTTTAGTTTTGCATAGGAATATCGCAAAATTAATTGGGTTAAATAAATTTGTTTGATCACTTGGAAAAGGGCTTGCAAATAAAGTTAAATTCTTGTTAACAACTCTAATGAGCTTAATAATTGGATGAATTGGAAAACATAGTTTGTATTGCATGTATGGGGATATTGTAGTCTATCTTCAAAATATGAATTTCAATCTTTGTATTTAGTTGTTAAGTTTAGTTTTACATTAGTTAGTTTTAATCAACATTCAAATCGTGATTGTTTAATAAAATAGAGTTAATATAGGTTGATATTTGAAAGTGTAAATTGCAATATTTCTCTGTGGGAACGATACTCTACTTATCATTATATTACTTGTTGATCGTGTATACTTGCACGTAATTGTTGATTGGGAAATCGGACAACATAAATCCCAATTGTTGATATAATAATGGGATATGATGTTGATGTGGTTTTGAAATTTTGTTATAATAGGGTAAATGATGTAAATAGCAGTAATGTTATCTTTGTTATGTTTGAAGGTAATGAATGAATAAAACACAAAAGTTTTTCACATGTGTTATGTGCTACGTGTTGTTTTAAAAAAATGTTTAAGTTAAGTCTTAAATGTTTAAGTAAATGAATAATAATCTAATAACAAATACTCTAAACAGAAAGATGCTGCCAAGAAGGAGACAAACTCGTCAACAAACCCCTGAGGGATCTACGAACAATAACGAAGCCGAAGTTAATCCAATGCAGCAGTTGGTGAACCTGTTGACGGGAGCGTTTGCAAATCAACCCTAGGCTCAAGCCACAACTTTCAAAGACTTTAAAGCTGTAGGGCCCCTGAAATATCAAGGGTCTATGAATCCAGTCGAAGCTCAAACATGGATCATGGAAATAGAGAAGGTTTTTATGTCGCTAGGGTTGGTGAAGATCAGAAGATGGCCTTCACGATGTTTATGCTAAAGTCGGATGCTAGCTACTGGTTAGAGGCGAATAGGAACTGAGGTGGTCAAGGAGTAATTCCTAGGGAAAGATTTAAGGAGATGTTCTTTGAGACATACGTCCCGCCAAGTTCGCAGGACCAAATGGAGGTTCAATTTCTAGAGTTAAAGCAAGGTACGATGACAGTTCCTAAGTATGCCGCAAAATTTAATGAATTGGCGAGGTTTGCGCCATATCAAGTCAATACCGACCAGAGAAAAACGAGGAGGTTCGAGCAGGGACTGAAACCCTGGTTGTATAGCCGAGTCTCTATGTTTCAACTCAATTTGTTCGTAACTGTGCTAGAAAAGGTAATTATAGCAGAAGGAGGAAGTGATGCCCTGACAAAGTATAACCAGGAGCAGAAGAAGAAGAGTGAAAATGAGAACAGAGCAAGTGGTAGCCATGGTGGCAGTGGTCAAAAGAGGAAATGGAATTACAGTATCACCGTTGGGAATCAGCAGGGAAGTCAGAAGAAGAAGATCGAGGCTTGTGCTACGTATGGGAAGAATCACGTAGGTGTGTGCTTAAAAGGAAAAGGGTATGTTTCAACTGCGGTTTGGAGGGCCACATTGCACAAAATGCCCTAGTCCAAAAAAGGGAGCATGTTTTACTTGCAGATCGAAGGAACATTTAGCCCTAGATTGCCCAAAGAAAGTTACAAGAGAATTAAGCGGAGGAAGAGGAAATAACAGCAGTGGTAAGTTCAATCATCGTAGAAAGTTGCAGGACCAGCGCAGCCGAGTCAATCACCCGCTCCAACATTCAATATGACTATGCATGATGCAGCTCAATCAAATGATGTGGTGTCAGGTATCATTTCGATCAATGATATTAATGCTTATGTATTATTTGATTCGGGTGCTACTTGTTCATTTTTATCCGACGAATTTGCTAGGAAGTTAGAATTGCATCAAGAAGAGTTAGATTACCCTTTGAACATAGAGATTGCGAATAGGGAAGTGATTCCTATTAGGTTTGTATACAAGAACTATCGTGTAGATATGAAGGGTCATTTGATGACGGTAGACTTAATCCCAATTAAACTTGGGGAGTTTGATGTTATTTTGGGAATGAATTAGTTGTTTAACCATGGCGTAGTAATTGATTGTCAAAAGAAGTTAGAATTGCATCAAGAAGAGTTAGATTACCCTCTGAACATAGAGATTGCGAATAGGGAAGTGATTCCTGTTAGGTTTGTATACAAGAACTATCGTGTAGATATGAAGGGTCATTTGATGACGGTAGACTTAATCCCAATTAAACTTGGGGAGTTTGATGTTATTTTTGGAATGGATTAGTTGTTTAACCATGGCGTAGTAATTGATTGTCAAAAGAAGTGTGTAAACCTTATGACTCCGAAGAATTAAAAGGTAGTATTTTATGGCAGCAAATCGCCTAAACAAACGAGATGTCTGACGATGATGCAGGCCAGGAAGTTGTTATGACAAGGATGTACAGGATATTTAGCCTACATAGTTGATACTCGAAAGGTGGATGTAAAGCTGAAAGAGATACCGGTCGTTAGAGACTTTGTGGATGTGTTTCCTGATGATTTGCCCAGACTTCCACCTGATCGAGAAATTAAATTTGTGATCGATTTAGCACTAGGAACTGCCCCTATATCAAAAGCCCCATATCGTATGGATCCAGTGGAGATGAAGGAGTTGATGGTATAGTTGCAGGAGTTACTAGATATTAAGTATATTCAGCAAAGCGTATCACCGTGGGGAGCACCGATATTGTTTGTTAAGAAGAAAGACGGGTCGATGCGGCTTTGCATTGATTATAGAGAGTTGAACAAGGTCACGATTAAAAATAAATATCCGTTTCCTAGGACCGATGACTTGTTTGACCAGTTGAAAGGAACAAAATATTTCTCAAAGATAGATTTGAGAAGTGGATAACATCAGTTGAGGGTGAGGAAGGAAGATATACCCAAGACAACATTTAGAACTCGGTATGGTCAATACGAGTTTTTGGTGATGTCAGTTGGTCTAACAAATGCACCTGCAGCATTTATGGACCTGATGAATAGGGTGTTTAAACCATTTTTGGATAAGTTTGTCGTGGTCTTCATTGATGACATTTTGGTGTATTCCAAAACAAAGGAGGAGCATACTGAGCATTTGAGACTGACATTGGAATCATTAAGAAGAGAGAAATTATATGCGAAGTTTTCAAAATGTGAATTCTGGTTGGAACGCGTGCAATTTCTTGGGCACGTGATTGATAAGGACGGAATTTTGGTGGATCCATCAAAAGTCAAAGCGATAATAAATTGGGATCAGCCGAAAACACCGTCAGAGGTAAGACGTTTCTTGGGTTTGGTAGGTTACTATAGGCGTTTTATCCAAGACTATTCCAAAATTGTCACTCCATTGACGAATTTGACTAGGAAAGCAGTAAAGTTCATTTGGACAGAGAAATGTGAAGAAAGTTTTCAAGAGTTGAAGAAGAGATTGAGTATGACACTTGTGTTGTCTCTGCCGGATAACATAGGAAAATTTGTGGTATATAGTGATGCATCGCATAAAGGACTAGGCTGTGTGCTCATGCAGAACGACAAGGTCATTGCGTGTGCCTCGCGACAATTGAAGGATTATGAGAAAGGATATCCAACCAACGATTTAGAGACCATAAAAGTCTGAAATATATCTTCACACAGAAGGATCTAAATATGCGTCAGAGGAGGTGGTTGGAGCTTATTAAAGACTATGACTGTGAGATTCTATATCATCTAGGTAAAGCGAATGTCGTTGCCGACGCATTAAGCAGGAAGGGTAGAGATAAACTATTTATGTTAACTGCCCAGGAGGAGCTATCTCAAAAATGGCAAAACTAGAGTTGGAGGTAAAATATCCGTAGGAGTCGGACGAAAAACTGTTCCAGGTGGAGACCAATTTAACTTTGGTAAATAAAGTAAAAGAAGCTCAACTTCAAGATGAAGAATGTGAGAAAATCAGGAAAAGAGTATCTGAAGGGGATGAAGTGAAATTTAAAATCGATACTGAGGGGTTGTTACGATTCGAGAGGAGAATCTGGGTTCCGCTGGTACAAGAAGTCAGAGATGAAATTTTGAGTGAAGCTCAGAGCTCGAGATATTCAATTCACATGGGGAGTACAAAAATGTACCAAGATCTGCGACAACATTTCTGGTGGCCAAATATGAAAAGGGAGATTGTTGAATGTGTTGTAAAGTGCTTAACCTGCCAGAAGGTTAAAGAAGAGCATCAATGGCCAAGTGGGTTGTTGCAGCCGTTAAAGATACCAGAATGGAAGTGGGAGCATATCATGATGGATTTCGTGGTAGGTCTTCCAAAGACTCAGAAAGGATATGATGCAATTTGGGTGATCGTGGATAGACTAACGAAATCAATGCACTTTCTGCCGATAAAAATTAGATTTACCCTAAACCAGTTGGCGAAATTGTATGTGAGGGAGATTGTGTCAAGAGACGGTGTTCGGGTGTCAATTTTATCAGATAGTGATGCGATTCACATCGAATTTCTGGAAGCGTCTACAGGAATGCATGGAAACGCAGTTGAGAATGACCACAGCATACCATCCCCAAACCGATAGGCAGAGTGAGAGAACGATCCAGACATTAGAAGACATGCTAAGAGCTTATATCATGGACTTCAAGGGAAATTAGGATGACCATTTACCGTTGGTAGAATTCGCTTACAATAATAGTTACCACGCAAGTATTGGCATGCCACCTTACGAAGCGTTGTACAGTAATACAAAACTCCAGTATGCTGAGATGAAGTTGGTGAGCATCAACTACTAGGACCAGAGTTGGTACAGCAGACTGCCGGGATTGTTAAGGTGATTAGGGCGAGATTGATAGCTGCTCAGGACAGGCAAAAGAAATATGTTGATCATCATCGACAAAATCGAGAATATGAAGTCGGCAGTTTTGTTTTCTTGAAAGTGTCTCCCTGGAAGGGGAAAATCCGATTTGGCAAGAAGGGAAAACTGAGTCTGAGGTTTATTGGACCCTTTGAGATAGTGCGAAGAGTTGGTAAAGAAGCGTATGAGGTAGCTTTACCTCCGAAATTAGAACACATTCATAACGTATTTCATGTTTCAGTGTTAGGACTATACAAGACCGATTACAAACATGTCATAAAGTATGAACCGTTACAATTTGAAAATGATTTATCTTATGAAGAAGTTCCTGTTCAGATAGTTGACAGGAAAGAGCAGGTACTCAGAAACAAAGTCATACCTTCTGTTAAGGTAATCTGGAGTAACCACAATGCTGAAGAAGCTACGTGGGAACTAGAAGACAAAATGATGAAAGATTGTCCTTAGTTATTTGTTTAGTCTGTGTGTAGCGATTCTTGCGACTGAATCTTTTAAGGGGGGAAGAATGTAACGGGATGAATTAATAATGAATGTAACGGGATGAATTAATGATGAATTAATTGAGTCATGATTCTGGGGACAGAATCCTTTTAAGGAGGGAAGGATGTAACAAATGTAGTTTTCGTAATAATTTAAAATATTTATCGAATAAAATAAATATTTTAGTGGGGATGTTTATTTAATTAAATTAATAGTTGATGGAAATTATTGTGGTATGCTAATATTAAGTAAATTGACGATAAATAATTTTATAATTGGTGTGTATTTTATTCCGCAAAGATAATGATAATATTATAATTTAATTAAATAATTAAATTAGAGGATTAATGGTTTATTTAATAAAATGATTTATTAAATAAAATTACAATTATGGTTGGTTAAATAAAAATAATAATTTTATTAGTATGGATAATTTGATTTACTAATAAAATAAGTTTAATTAATTTAGGTGTGACAAATATTTTATATAGTAAGGCAATTATTAAAATAAATTAAAAGAGAGTTTTTGGGTTATAGCCAAACATGGCCTAGAGACCCTTTGTATTTTTTAACTGATGGACCTTTTGGTTTAGTAACTGATGAAGCTTGATATAGCTACGTAAAGTTTTGTCAGTTTATTTTCATAAGGCTAAAAATGCAGAGAAGAAGAGAGGAAGAGAGAAATTGAGAGAGAATTCTCTGTGAGTTGAAAGCAAGAGTCCAAGAAATCAAAGAAGATGAGGAAGATTAACTAAGTTTTTCTAAACAATTAAAGGTAAAATTCTAAATTCTTATTATATTTTTCTCAAAGTTCTTTACTGTAATTATTTTGGTTGAATGATTTGGTGAGATGTTGGTCATATATGTTTATAAGTATGCTTAATCTGTTATATAGTGTTTATGTATGATTTTGGAGTTATCAATCCATGCAAAACATGTTTTAAAATAAAGAATTTAGTTTTTAGTTGAATATGTATGTTTTGGCTTGTTTTGGAGTCAAAATCGATGTTTGATTTATGTAGTAATTTTTTAAGTAATAGTTGTTTATGGTAATACGTTAAGAAACGAAAAGAGTGCAACTTGAATGGATTAAAATGGTTAAGAAACGAATTCGTGGTGTTTGATTACGCTAAAGATGTCAAGATATGAAAATAAGGCAAAAATTTTGATTTTTGAGTCTTTGAATTAATTGTTTGTGCGATTTATGTTGTTAAAGTTGTTGAATACATGTTGGGTTTAAGTTTTATAAAGTTTATAGCGTCTGAGATTAGTTAATTTGGACCTTAAGTGGAGAATACATGAATGTTGGTTTACAGCAGAGTCTGTGTAGCGAACTTCTGTATTTGAGTCTGCGCACCAGCGCAGCCGCGCTGGTGGCAAGAACAAAAGTGGAGCGGCTGCACATGCAGACCAGATCTAGTGTTGAGACGCACATGTGCGGTCGTGCTGGTGCCAAGAACAAAAGCAGCGCGGCCGCGCAGTTAGCAGAACAGACCCAGTAAAGAAGGTTTAAATGTAAAGTTCAGGGGATAGTTTTTTAACCTATTCTAGTGAATGTGGTGAAACATTACATATATAATAGGATATAATAACAAGTCTTAATCACATAAGATGATAGTATATGACAATCAAAGAATGATGGGTCATAGAATGGGGTTTATGTAAGCGATTAGTGAATATCATTTTGTAACTGATTGATATATCAATGTGGCTTGAATGTGTAGGGTGTTTAAAGGACGTGTACTGTAATTTTGTAGCGAGCGCACAAGGCAAGTTCCTTATCTCTAAGTTGTTTATTATTACGCAAGTTCTTAAACCATACTCCTCTTTTAAGCAAGTTTTCTTAACCCTATTCTTTTCCATTGAGCAATTTTCTTAACTCTTTCTACTTTATTACTTAATGAGGTTCTAATTTGATTCAATGTTTATGTCCTTAAATAAGCTTTCTTAAATCATTGCTAATCTATTTTTGTTAAAGAATCATTGTATTGTTGTTGATATCGAATCATTATTTGGCTAGTGAACCCTTTTGATTCGACTAGTCCATAGTTGATGAGCGTTCAAAAATCTTGAATTTCTATTGAAGTTATTCCAAACCAAACTTCCTTTGGTGTGGATTCGAATGTCAAAGCTGAGATGAACAACCCTAAAATATAGGGGATTATACTACCCAATAGTGTTAAAATGTTTGTGCACAATACATTGTACGAAGGGTTAATCCCCCGGAGTATGAGATGGATGGTCCATATAGTCTATAAGATTGTTAAAGGTTACGGTAGAGATACTTGTTAACCTAGGACATAGTTTATGATCTTGTGACCCTCAGATGTACTTTTAATCTTGTTTTCAAATCTTGGTTCAAAAGTCGAACCTTCTATTGAGCTATCAGTTCTTGTTTATTGTTGTCTGACTTCAGGAAAGATTATATTATTCAATTAAAATCTATTTATTACTTATTTCAATATCATTAGTGTTATTGTTACCCTGGTGGGCAAATTTTGCTCACCCTTGCATAAAATATTGCAGCTAAGATTAAGAAGTCTGATGAGCCATCCACGAGCAAGGGTAAGGGCAAGATGAACAAATGAAGAAGTTTAATTTATTTGATAAATTTTATGTAATAAAACATTGTTATTGTTATGTTTAATTCTTATTCCGCTACTAAGATGTAATAGTTAAGGTTTAGATGACCTGGGAATTTTATTTGAGCATGTAATCAGTTTTCATTGGATTATGTAACCTTTTATAAGGATTTATGTGTTTAAAGTTTATTGTTATCCTTTATTGTGGGTAGTTAGATGAAATTGTTTGGATAGTGAGCACCAAATCTGTGGGTTTGATGTACCCAGATTTGAGGGTGTCACAAATATGCCGGGATAGTAGTCATCAAAAGGAAATGGCGATCAGATAAATGGGCGAAGATGCATCAAAAAGGAAAGTTGACTAAAAGTGTAAAATCTTTTTATATTCGATTATTTTGATACACATTAGTTTTCTATGATGAATAAATAATGATATATTTTGTGCAGAAAAATAAAATAAAATATGATCTATAAATCTAAAGGTCAAAAGCGAAAGACAGGTCGCGATCTCCGGAGTCTGAGGAGCAGATCGAAGCTCCTGCTCTGCTGCCTCAACCCATCTCATCAAAATCAATGCAGTGCGAATAGTCTCATCTTGGTCATCCAAAACCCTTGGGGCCTGCCCAACAACCTCCTCAGCGTAATCCCGATGAACATCTCTGTCGGTAAAAGCTACATCCCTATCCACAAGAGCAGCGTCTCTCTCAGCATAGGCAGTGTCTCTGCCAGCTAAATCAGTCATCATAATAGCCCGGGCCTGATCCTACTCAAAAGTGAGGCTGCGAATACGACTATCTAAGGTTTCTCTCGGTGTAGCCATAGGTGAAGAGGGAAAGGGTACATCTCCAGCCAATACATCCGTCAATCCAATAAGCAACTCATCCTCTGAAGGCTCTACGTGCATCATCTAGGTCCTCTAGAGGCTCCTTCCCAGATGAACCGTCATCAGTATCTACGATACCAATTAATAAATCGGCCTCCAGCCATGCCAAATACTCAGACGACTGACCTGGATGGATATCTCGGAACTCTGCTATCATATGATGAGCCCAAAATTCATATACTCTGGCTAAGTTAGTCTTGGTGGATGATGGAATGGGAAATCGATACTCAGCGGCACCATCAAAAGAGTAGAGATCCTACCTCTGATCAAACTGACCCATCACAGCTAAGGGATGATAAGTAGTGACGCCCCTCAGACCAGCCAAGGGAATGAAGTCGAAGTTAGCCACATGGGTGGTAACACTGAAAGGCGAGTAGTACCTAGAATACATTAGTAACAAAAAATGGCTCCTCAATAGACTCAAGAAAGGTCATCTAAGATGCCGGATCTATGCAAGAAGATGGACGCAAAGAATGTCCCATGGTAATGCTATGTTTGAAACAAAAACTGTGTAGACAAAAACTGTCGATCAGCCTCAGATGGGTCATGAACTAGATATATAACAGAACCGAAATGCCACGAAACTCCCTATCTCCAAAGGTCTGGCAATATGAAGCAGATATGTAGGTCTCGGCCAAGATCAATGGCAAAATAGTATGATCATCCCAGAGGGCCTTGACTACCAGCACGACGCCCATATCCATAGGATCCCCATAAATCAGCATGTACAAGAACGAGATGATACACATCATCAGAACATCCACTTGAGCAGATCTCCATCTATCCTCAGATATAGTAAAATCATCCCTGAAGGTGGCAAAACTCCCAGAAGTACCAAATCTATCAATTAAGAAATCCAAAGACACGATGTGCCCGATAATGATCTCAGACAGCACTACTGCTTGACTCAAACCAGTGGCAGTCATGAACGGACACCGCATATGACCTACATGAACCCGTGTATAGGGATAGCCTCAACAAATCCCTCCGACACCTGAAACGACGAAAATGACATCGAGTGCCTCAATAGTCTACCGACGGTCGAACGGTCATCAGCGGGTAGATCATTAAACCAATCTCTCAATTTGATGGCAATTCTACTAGTGGAATAATGATCCAGACGAGTGACTGAAGACGAGGCCATCTGTAAAAACAGTATCAAAAAAGACTATAAGGGGTCAATCTTATTCAGTTTATATATAATAAGCATGGATCACGATGAACAAAAATGAATAAGCATGTAGATTAACATCTCTAACTGATCTATACATATAAAACTGTGATTTATACATCATTTTTAAAATAGACATCATACCTATACAATACATGAAAACATAAAAAAAATATACAGGAAAAAGGGCACAGGAGCCCAACAACTAATACAAGTCTGCTAAATGAAATCTAGATCATCGACATAGGCAACATCATCATCAAATCGACTGACTCTAGCTAAGTCCTCCTAGGTCGGAGCCTCTAGGTTGAAGTTCAAGTCAGGGCAATAAAAGGGCGGGGCACCTCCCCCAGGAATGTCAGCAGCACCAGGACCGGTGGTCGGACCAGAGCCCAATCCAACAAGGTCGCAAGTGAAAGCCTCCGATGGATCTCCGCCCATCCAACGAACGAGAAAAGACAATTGATCCACCTGGCGAGTCAAACTAGCAATCTGATCCCGATAAGTTGGCTCTCGAACACAGGTCATCCAATTAGTCATCATCACTAACCTTGGCACGAGATCTCCCAAGAAATGACTAGCACAAGTCTGTGCACCAATAGTCTGGGGCTTCCACTAAGTGATAAAAGCCTCTGAGGTACTAGGGTCACCATATAATAAAAGTCGTCCACACCCTCCAGGGGAATCTCAGCAATCGGCACGTCAACAAGCCAGAATCTCTGAGGAAAAGGATGAAAGGGGATACGGATCTCCCCTGAGATGCATCGAAAGGCTCACTCCTCGCGATAGAGCTCCCAACCTCCGTACGATAACAAAGGAACCCAACGGGTGGACAATGCAAACTCTGGCCCACTCGAAAAGCCATCCTCAAAACCGATAGACAGATGCTCTGAAGAGTACAGAACCCAAGTCACATCAACAGTAGTAATTAACTCCAGCTGAAGACGATAATGTGAAAAACTATCAGAAACTAGAACCTCCTCTAAAGTAGTGTGATGCCACCGACGACCTCGAGGATAAGTATCCAGGCCCAGAGTGGTGATAGGATGAAGACATGGGAGTCTCTCATAAGCCCAGAACTAAAATGTCAACAACGACTACATCAGAACAGTGACAAAAAAAAACCAAATGGACTGAAAAATGAAACGAATGAAACGAATCATAAAAGAACCTACTAGGAGGAATGGAAAAAAGTCGAGCCAAGTATCGGTTTGACCCTCTGAATGAAGACGCATCCCATGGAGGAAATATGAAAACGTGAATGACCCGCAGTCATAATCCCCAATGTGATCAACGTCCCAAAGAGCTCTTACCAGACTGAAATGAACTGTAGCGGAGTTGTTTGCCAGAAAATAACCCCTCATGATAATCAGAAAAAGACGTCGCAAGAGTCGATCACGCTCAACAAGATCAACAGGGAATGGCTCTGACAATGTGTGACACCCCCAAATCCGGGTACTTCATTCCCACAGAATTTGGTGTTCACTATCCAAATCAATCACATCTAACTACCCATAAATAAGAAAATAACTGGAATTCATAATTGAAATACAAATCCTCCCATTAAAGGGTTACAACATCTTAAACAAATAAATCATAGGTCGTCTAATCTTAAATAAAACATCAATGCAGAAACATAAATGACATGAGTCTTTTACATAAACATCATTCAAATAAATTAAACAAGTCTTCATCACTTGTTCCCTTTTCCTTTTCCCTTACTAATAGATGGCTTGTCAACTCTTTCAACTTTAGCTGCAATGTTATTATGCAAGAATGAGCAAACGAATGCCCAGCAAGTATAACAACAATAATAATAGGAATAATAACATGCGAATAATCAATGGATGCTGAACAATAGAAAGCTTAACTTTTGAATCGAGATTAGAAATAAGAATCAAAACAACATCTGAGGGTCACAAGACGACGATGTAGAGTTTTGGACACATAAACGCAGCGGAATTTAAATTTTTAAAATAATTTTCCGAAACCCTAAAACAGGATCTATGCGAAAAGAACAAATTAATTCAGAGGTTTAGATTTGTTTTACCGATTATCCGAGCTTGAATGGAACGATGAAATTCTGAACGGCTTCGAATCTCCAACGCAATCCAACGGAACTGCGACTCTACGGTATCCACACGAACGTCCCACAAATCGTCACACGATCTGCAGCAAAGAGAACTCCGGTACTAGCCGCCAAGATCTGGATTTTCTCAAGTGTTGCTCTCAACTCTCTTTTCTAAAACGGCTAGGGTTTTTCTATTTAGTTTCACGTAAACAAGACTGCTGATATATCTGATATATATAGAGTCCAAAAGGTTAAGCAAAACCCTAATCCTATTAGAAAAGTAAAATCCGAATTTATATATATATATATATATATATATATATATATATTATATTTTAATTAAGTCTTACTTAATTAATATACATATATATACAAATTATCTTCTTAATTTAAATTCGTAATTTAAATACTATCAATCATATTGATATATTTAAATCCTTACAATTTAAATTAATTCTCTTTTAATTACGTTCTAAGTGTGTGACCCTATAGGTTATTATTATATTGGCAATAATTTTAAAATCATATTATAAAGTTATAAACAGTGAGTGGCATCTAGTAATGCATCACTGCTACCCAAATAATAATAAGATCGGTGACTCGATGCAACTTTTTCGTGACCAATGTTTCAATGTAATTTAATCCTTTTAACCTTGACATCCTAGATTAAACTCGAGTCATGGAATGTGTCATACTCTTCATAATTTAATCTGAGTTTTCTTGCTCAATGAGTAGACTATATGAAACAAATCACTATTTGAGCATGGCCATGCATTTCATAGTCCTACTCAATCAAGAGGCCTATGGATATCACCCCTAATATATAGGAGGGTTAAATTCCATCTAGATCACTCATATTCCTCACACGATTCATGACGTACCCAATAATCACCTTTATTGTCCACCCTATTAAAGGTGACCTTTGATGATATCAAAGTACATAAATTCTCGTATAGTAATATAGTGATTTCAGGTCGGAGGACCATTACATCATTATCACTATGAGAATTGCTTATGACACTTTGCATAATGTTCCACGTAGAATTCTCATAATGGGTCTGTCCAGTACATTGTTCTCTAACATGTACCTATGCATTGACTTAATATCTCATATATTAATGACCAATGAGATTTGGCCATCAGTCAATCCACATACTAGTCTCAATGTATCATTGTTGTCCCATTCTCAATGATACTCGACTAGGGACATTTAAGAGTAATGATACTTATTGTAATTATATAATCTCATGTTCAAGTCACATACTTGAAGCTATATAATTTGTATCATTATTCTAAGGACTTTTATTATGTTAACATTTATATAACACAGTAAATAAAACTATAATAAAATAATTCATTTATTCAATCAAATATCAAGAGAAATGTTAAGCAATTACATTAAATAATTAGCCTCTAGGGCATAAACTCTAACAGACGAACTATGTCCTAGGTTAACAAGTATTTCTACTATAAACCTTTAACAGTCGTAAGACTATATGGACCTCACTTCTCGTACTTAGGGGGATCAGCCCTTTGTACCATGTATGTGCACAACATCTTAACGCTAACGCGTAAATATAATCCCCTATAAAGGGGTTGTTCATCTCAGTTTGACATTAGAGTCCGCACCAAAGGAAGTTTGGTTTGGATTTACTTCAATAACATTTCTAGAATTTAGAACGCTCATCAACTATGGACTAGTCGAATCAATAAGGGTTCGCTAGTCAATCAAGGCTCAATAATAAAATGTAAAAGGTATCCAAGAACTAAAGGCTGAATCACAAAGGCATACAATCGAATAAACTCTGTATAATTGAAGTATTACATAAATGGAATTAGAATATCACATTTGAATTCATGAACTTGAATGAATTAGGGTAAAGAACTTACTCAATATAAAATAGAGTTAAGAAACTTGCGTAAAAGAAGAGTAGGGTTTAGAGAACTTGTGTAAAAGTACTAAGTTAAGGATAAGATACTTGCACAATAAAAGAGTGAAGTTCAGAAACTTGCCTCGTGCGTAGATTATACGTTTACTATTCACGTTCCTCAATTAATCCTACATACCATTTCAATTCACGATACCAATTAATTATAACAGAATTAGCATCATGAGTATATTCTCTTTTATCTTAACTTAACTCTAAGTCTGATTATATTAATGACATTTACCACATCAACTCTTAAACACATTATTAAACTTTACAAATAATGAGTTTAAAACACCATTGATTTACTCATTAATCTCGTAAAAACATCATTGACATGTTGTTAATATGTTTTAAGATCAAAATGTATGATTATTACACTTTCATATTCATTAGATTAGGTTTGAATTACATTTTCTGGACTTATACAATTAAATAAAATTTTCTGGGCAATTCTGCTGGCCGGCGCTACGGCGCTGCGGCTCGGCCAAAAGGCCTGCAACCAACGTTGCGGCGCTCCGGCGCGCAAACAAACCTACTTAGAAGCGCTGTAGCGCGACACACCAGTTGCAGAATCTGAAGTTCGCGAAAAATATAAAAACAGGGCCAATAATCTCCAATTTCTTTGTTCATAGCACAAATTACTCATACCCAAACTATATAATCTTTACAGAAATATTACTAAATATATATGATATAATTAAGACCAATAAAACAACACAAACATTCAAATTTAAACCCATAAATTCCATGTTCATGCTATTTTTCAAAGTTTCATCAAATTTCATGAAATCACAAGCTGTAAATTCGTTATAACACCAAATCAGTCCATTTAAATTTCGTTTTCTTCATTTTTACATGTATAAACATAATCAATAATCAATTTACCGATTAATATGCATTTAAAACATAAATTATCATACATTTAAGCTATATTCAATTATATATTGTTCCTCTGTAAGTTTCAGAACTCCAATTAAAAACATAATCTCATGGATTAACTTAATTAAAATAATTTATAAACATCATATAGTCGATTATACATGCATCTAAATAATTATAAACAACTTCCAAACAGTTTACACATAAAATTCAATTATCAGATAACTTACAGTATACGTTCATGGAGAAATTTTAAAAACATAATTAAAGCTTGGGATTAAGAAATTGCCCGTAATTGTTTGTTTAGATTGTTAGTAGATGAAAGAAATTCTTCTCCCAATTCTCAAATCCTCTCAAAATTCTCTCTGTGTTTTCTCTGACTTGCTTAGGAAAATAATAATTATAAACCAACTGATGTTAATAACTGGCGCAACATGGGTGTCAGTTAAGGCTAGTATGCACTTAACAGCTCCCATGTTCTTAAGGCCATGTTTGGTTGTCCCTATAAGCTCCCTTTTTGGTTTATTTTAATTAACTTACTTATTATATAGTCTATTGTCACACTTTAATAAATCAAACCCTATTATTTAATTACAATTAAATAAAAGCCACTACTATAAATTAAATCAAATCATCACATAATTAAAATTCTCATTAATTTAATTATGACGAATCAATAAATCTCTAATTAATTATTAAATTAATTAGAACAACATCACAATTAATAAACAACTCATTTAATTTAATTATTCCAATTAAATTCACACTTTGCATTATAAAATTATTTCACATTAATATAATCAATGTAACACATTTAATTAAATTAATCTACAACAATTCCATCAAATATTTATTTAACTCAATAAATAAATCAACACAAATATTTATTTAATTCAATAAATATTTAAAGAACAAATATAAAATTCTCGTTCATTACACAATGCCCCTCTGATGGCCTCAAATGCTAAAGCACTGGAACGTACACTACGGCCTTAAAGGCCCGAGCATGTAGAGAGAGCCCCAGTAATGTGCAAACAGCGGTCGGAGAAATGTCAACCTCTAGAGGAACCCACTGACCAGTAAGCTCAGTACCTGTAATATATCGCCAGTCTAGAGGCATCATCATTACCTCACAGTCAAACAGATGGAGTGATTGGCTCTGGTGAAACCATCGCTCAGACAAAGCGCAGAGATAACCCCACGGGCAGCGACGAGGAGCTATGGTAAAGAAATGCTCAAAGCCCCAAGAATCGACTCGGGCCCGGTAGTCGGCATGAAGAGCATAATAAAGAGAATAAATATTGAACTAGTTGCCCCGAGGCTGTGTACACTCCAGGACTTATAGCACGAAGGATCAAAATGACTACAACTTGGGATAAAAGATCAAAGGAGAAGAAAACATTGCAAAATTTTCTTATACCTCATTAGCGCACAAGTACCGGATGGATGACAACTCAAATCAAAACCCAGGAGATCAAGGATAGCCACTTGAGCTCCAAGGAATGCACGACCACGAGCAGGCGGAGCAGTAACATCCTACTCAGGAATAGCACTGGCTCGGTCAACACCAATCGGACGGATACAAGACTCCGCTAAATGATGAGCATGTCTCGTAACCCAGGGAGATGGGGCAGCAAAGGCCGTCCTACGAACCCCCGAAGATGCACGATGCGATGTAGAACTACTCGGCATGTCCGGATCCATGACTAAACGAAGATCAAATTACATGGAATGAGGTACGCCCTATACAATCCTACATGTTTAAAATGTCATGTGCATTGACCTAGAAAACATTAAAATAGGGATTCCTAAGAAACGAATATATTGTTCATCGCAACATGCATGATCTGCATATGCCAGTCTGCATCAAACACGGTATAAAATGTGCACCTACGTCCAGTCATATAACCTAAGAAATTTTTTTTCCAGAGTTTCTCCTATAAAATGGACTATCCACATGCACCGTGGCATGCATACGTGACCATTTGTAGGTATCAAAGGCACAACCCAAGAAAAATGCATAATTTACGACACGATGCATTTAAAACTCTAATACAAGTTAAACGAAGGCATATAATAGCAGTAAAAATATATTAAAAATTGAAAATTTGTATATAAAGTCAATTCCAACATTAAAATGAATAATTTTCATCAAAAATGTGCAATAAAAATGATCTCAGATCATGAAATTTTTTTGCATCCACATGTTTAGCATATTAAAATACATGCATGCATCGAAGCAAAATATTTTATCAAGTCATTAGAGCATACATTTGTGATACAATTCATTTTAACTTGCTAGCATCCATAATGTAACGAAACGAAAGCAGAAACGCGCAAAAGTTATACGAATACGTTACCTGCAAGATAATAAATGAATGTGCGAAGTCAAAACTGACAATTAAGCCTCACGAAGCAGAATGTATGAGAATATATGTTAGAAAATTGGAAAAATCAAGAAGGAGAGCCAAAGGAAGCTAAGAAGAATAATAGAAGAAGAGGGCCCGAGTGGGGTATAACCACCATGGCCAGCCGCAGTTGTACCTGCGCATAGCCGTAGGTGCACCTGTGGCCAACCATGGTGGGCCCCACCCTCCTACTTTGGTGCACTTAAGGTCAAAACGCTTCCCTTTCAGTCCAAATAGGTGTAACCACGAAGAATAATACATTTTTGAGGCCTAAAACTTCATTTTTGGGCAATAATAGTTACGAGAATCTAAAATTTGATAATGAGGGTCATAAGATATCAAAAATGATAATAAGAAAAAGGCCAAAAATGATGAAAACGGATCAAAAATGAGAAAAAGTGGTTGAATACTTAAGAAAATATATCTTCTGTTGACTAATCGGCATTAAACCCGTTGGGGACGAGACTCAGCGAAGGCATCGGGAACGAGACCCGGTGATGTGATCGTTGGGGACGAGACTCAGCGAAGGCATTAGGGATAAGACCCGGTAATGTGACCGTTGGGGACGAGACTCAGCGAATGCATCAGGGATGAGACCCGGTGATGTGACCGTTAGGGACGAGACTCGGCGAACGCATTGGGGACGAGACTCGGTAATGTGACCATTAGGGATGAGACTCAGCGAAGGCATCGGGGATGAGACTCGATGATGTGACCGTTAAGGACAAGACTCAGCGAAGGCATTGGGGACAAGACCCGGTGATGTGACCGTTAAGGACGAGAATCAGCGAAGGCATTGAGGACGAGCCCTAGTGATGTAGCCGTTGGGGACGAGACTCAATGAAGATATCGAAAATGAGACCCGGTAATGTCAATAAGATGACAGTCTTCCCTAACAGAGCGACATGATATTTGAGTTTAAAGCACTTTGCACCATTGCATCATTTGATAATTGACTTGCATCCTTTTATATGATTATCTTGCATTGTCAACATATATTATAATGCATTGGGTGTCTATATCTTTGCCATGTTCATTTCATTGCATTGCATAAACATGACAAAGAGGGGCATCTGTAGGCACCCGAAATTTTGTATATATTTTCTAACCCTAACAGGAGGACAAAAGAGTCTTTTTAGCTTGAGGACGAGACATCCGAATAGAGGATTTCGGGGCTCAGATCAAAGTACATGAAGTCATCACAACGACCACCGAGTGATAAACTACTTAAGGCATGACGGTTGACTAACTAGCATTGATGGGAAGATCCATTTCTGTATTTTGCTTTATCTTTCTGAACCCGGAATTAGCCAAACTTTATGTCATTGTATAGCTCTCAGAAAGAGCTTTTCGGAATGGTATGACATGTCTCCCAACTCTTCCTGAATAGAAAGTTACAGACGTTTTAGCGAACAGGACAAAAAACTGACTACACGACACGAAAATTGAGGCAGGTGGGCCCCACTTGGGCCAGCCGTAAGTACACCTGCGCCAGCTCTGGAGCCTATATAAGGCAATTATCAGCAGATTTTTGGTGAGAGAGAGCAAATTTTAGGAGAAAAAGAAGAGAATTTAGAGAGAATTTAGAGGATTCCTAGATAGGGAAAGGCTAGAATCAATCTAGATCTATTAAATCTCATAATATTCATAGCTAGATTATTGTAGAATCTCTCAATTCAAGGCTCAAGGAGGCATTCTTCTCTCACCCCAAGGTGAAACTTTCAATCTTTTTGTGTTTCTAGTATAAATTTGGCTTAGATCTAATATATATTGTATCCATCTTGTAATTTGAATCCATTTGTATTGT
The DNA here is from genome assembly GCA_034770075.1 of Aralia elata. Taxonomy (NCBI): domain Eukaryota; kingdom Viridiplantae; phylum Streptophyta; class Magnoliopsida; order Apiales; family Araliaceae; genus Aralia; species Aralia elata. The sequence goes on from JAVJAP010000049.1 coordinate 1,476,349, forward strand.
AAAAATTCAATCTTTGAAATCTTTATAGTCCATTAAAGCTTGATCTTTGGAGTAGGGTGGCTAGAGGGGATTTCTTTCGAATGCAATTTCTCCCTAGCCACCCCATGATTTCCCTTTTGTAATTTTATTACATTCATTTTGAGATTGACTCTCTTATTCTTTGATCTGTTTATTGAAATTTGATTGTTTTTGTTATGGTTTACCCCGTGCAATCCTAGATCTATATCTAGTGATAAGGGGGTCCTACCTACCCCTGTCAAGGGATTCTAATAATTGAATCACCTGATAGCTAGTTTAGGATATATTTCTCGGTTTTAATCTCGATTATGTCATTTCCTAGATCTCCTTTAGGTTATTTTATTTTTGAATATATTATCTATCATGATGTGAGCCTAGGAATATTGGAGTTGGAATCCTTCAAATGGATTTTGACATAATTCTCATGATGGACATTATTTCGATTTGTAAAGTCATTATGCGATCATTGTAAATGTAATTTGGGACCTTAAAACGGTATCGAGGGTTCCATCCTATAAAAATCAGATTTAAGGCCCCATGATAGTGAAAATTGTGATTGCGGGTGTCAGGGTTGTTGAGATGGTTTTCATGCCCATAAATGTCCCCGACTCAGTTTTTGATGTTTAGTTTCCCCTTTATCACCAAAAAACTATTTTTAAACAAAACGACGAAGATTTTCTAAAATCAAACTCAAATTGTTTGGGTTAGTAAGACCACTTTAAGTTAAAATTGAAAGTAGTGAAAAATCTCGATTCTTATTTGGCGAAGGGTTTAAAAATTATATTTTTCAAAACGTCACCCCAAAAGATTTTATTCCAAAATAAAAATCTAAAAAGAACATTTCTCTTAAATCAAATCCCTCGCTTAAAGAACCCTAATGGAGTTTTATTCACCTGTCAATAGGTAGTTCTTAAAGTGATAGTAGTACAAGTGATCCTTGGACTTGAGATCATCATAGTACCTTGTGTATATTAAGTTATACTTTGTCATATTCCTTAATACCTTAGTGTATGTTATAGGGTATGTACGGGTATAATAAAGTATACACGGAGGTAGGTGAATGATCCACAAATGATCTACTACTTCTGATAAAGGGAGAGAATGTCCTATGTGATTTGATAAATGACAGCTCAGAAATCCCTGGCCAGGGTTGAATGAAAATTAGAAAGGAGTTTCTAATTTACATTAATCAGAGTTGTGCATTCTTAAATCGAAATGCATATGATTAAATAAAATAAGACTTGTCAGTAATTCCAAGTCTTATATTTAATCAGGACATTGTATGGTAGAAGGATTGAATTGTACGGTAACTACTGCTAAATAGGTTCTATGTGATTAAACGTTGATTTCATATTATACGGATAGTCGTGATACATTATCGTAAGGTTTCACTCATGATGTAGAATAAATATTATTTATTTATATATGAATTAAAGGAGTTTAATTCATTGTAAATAATATTAGAATAGTTCTAATTTATTTATTCTACGATCGGCATAATATTGAACCTAAAGGGTCACACCGCAAAAAAGGAAATATATTATTTAGAAACAATTGGCTTAATGATAATAAATTAAGTATTTAATTTATTAGTATAATAAATTGAATAGCTTAATATTTATAATGATATATTTGGAGAAATATTGAATTATAAATTAATAAGAGAAATCTTATTATTATTATTATTATTATTATTATTATTATTATTATTATTTAATTCCTAATTATATTGGGAATTGAATTAATACATTTATTGCTAAAGAGTTTAGTTGTAATAAATGCTCCTACAAATGCAAATGAAATACAAATGCAAGTGAAATTCAATTTCTAGATTAATATGTGTTATTTGCTTAATGTTGATTAAACAAGTAACATGTCTTATGTGTGAAATGAAGCTTACATGTGGGTTAGGAGAATATGTATACTTGTAAGTATACAACAAGCATTATCAGATGAAAGGAAGTAAATAGGTTGAATGCTTGCATTATTGATTTGGTGGAGATCATGAGATGAACCCTAATAGAGATTAGAAATAAATCAATAATTGTTGTTCTTGGATGTCTTAAGAGTTAGAAAAGAAAGAACTATTTGGATTAGCCATCCTTGATTTCTAGGAAATCATAATTTGTTTCTTCATTAATCATTTCTTGGTGGATCACCTTTAGAGTGCTACATACACTTTGTAGCTTGAGTTTCATCCAAGGATTCAAGATTGGAGGAGCTTGAAGAAATCAAGAGAGGAGTAGATCTTGTAGCGGTTCAAGAGTTGTGATCCAATTAGATTGTGATTTTACAAACTTACATTCTCCCCATCGCCCCAAAGCGCATATGCCTCTTCGCCATGCACAGCATCATCTCCAATCAACAGTTGTTCATCAGACATACGCAACGGAATCACAAAGCTTATCACAACGCAAATGATTGATGTCATCACAATGTTCCAGCCGATGATGAAGCCGCCGCCAACCAACTGTTTAAGGATCTGAACGCCACCAGAACCACCATAAACTCCTTCCCTGGAGTCTGCGATGGGCAAAAATAAGGCACAAAGTGTGGCCTCTGCAAATAGGCCCGTGAGGATGCCACCGAGGTAGCCAGCTACTGCATGGGTGTGGAACACGCCAAAGGTGTCGTCTATTTTTTGGAGTAATGTCCATCTTTTGTGGACGATCATCATTGTGAACCAAGGAATGCATAAGGTGATTCATAGGTAAGTTGCAAAAATTTTCATTTTCATTTTCCGTTGCGTATTACAATTAGATTGTGATTTTGCAAACCTACAGTGGTATGAGAGTCATCCTTATGCGTACTATTAATTGTATCAATCATATATATGTTGATATGTGTTTAGAACAATTTTTTTGGGTATCATTGTTAGTATGAAATTATGTTTTTTGGAAAAACATCAAAATCAAAAAAAAAACTGTTCACCGGGAACTGTTCACGCAGACACTGTTCACCGGAACTGTTCACGCCAGAACTGTTCACCGGCACTGTTCACTGGGCAGCCCGGGCACTGTTCACAGCTGCCCGAGCACTGTTCATAAAAAAATGTTGATTTTTCAATTTTAAAATTTCAATGTTAAAAATAAAGATGTTTATTTTGGACTTGAAATTGGTTTAAAATAAATGAGTTTATTTTAATTAATATTGGATTTCAATTTTGAACAAAGATTCTAAATTTTTATAAAGAAGTTTATATTAATTTGGAATGGATTAAAATAAAAGAGTTTATTTAAATTGGATTTTGGATTTCTACTAGTCAATTGCCCATTAAATGATATCAATATGTATTGAATGGTTTATTATTCATGAGATGAATGTTATTTATATATGTTGACATATATATATAGGGGATGATTAAAGACTATTGACCAATGTGATTGGATTTAATTTGAATGGATGCTTGAATGAATGGTTTTATTTATAATAGGGTCTGCGTACCTCACTTATCTAAATTTCAAAAATGTAATTTCTATCTCTCTCCTATGTACTTCACCTTGACTGTTGATCAAGGTTTCTATTTTGTTAAAAATAGAGTGTAATAGGATTTTGTAAAGTTACTCAAGAAATTGGAGCCGAAGAATAGAAGCATTGAAGACCCATTTGTAATGAAGCTTGGGTTGAATGTAATAGTTATTTTCAAATTCATTCTTGCACCCCTAGGTTTGACCTATTGATAAACTCGGTGGCTCGAGTGAATCAAATTAGATTAAATCCATAATCATCCCATATAGAATATAGTATTCTATGAATGCATGCTTATAATATATATATATATATATATATATATATATATATATATATATATATATATATTACATATATTATTATTCATGTTGATGAATGTTTAATATGACGCGTATTTATATATATACTTGCATGCGCACTAAACAAGATGAGACCATTAATAACAAAACCCTCATTTTAAAATATTAAGTTGAATACGTTTAAAGGTATTTCAAAAATATCAAACGTAGCCTTCTAGCATGATAAAGCAATAGAGTATTAATTATTTAATATTAGTTTATTGTGCACACACAAGACTCATATTAAATTTTTAAGATGTTGGCTTTATTACATTAAAAATATTTTATAAGGAATTGAACAATACTAGTTTTGTTGTGCACACACAAGGACTATATTTTTCTATTCACTTATATGGAAATGCTAGGTGAAACTTAACTTGGATTATTTTAGTTCGGATGTGCACACACTTGATTATTATAATCTAAGAGGCAAAATAAAAGGAATTACATAGTTGATGTAATTGACAAGAGTTATCTACCCTTGAATGAATATATAGTTTGTTGTGCACACACAAGGCTATATATTTAGGTCATTGGATCCTATCTCACTAAACAAATTTCAATAAAAATTTGTCGAACTATATATGGAGGGTCATATAGTTTGTATAAAATAGTGGGAGACACCCTTTTAATAAAGTCCTATATTAAATTGGTGATTAAGAAAATGAATATATGCTAATGTTGTTTAAATAAAAATTCATTTACAGATTTTTACAAATGGCCCATTCACTATCACTGCGGAGCATATTGGATGCTAATAAACTAACCGGACGGAACTACACGGATTGGTTAGGGAATTTGAGAATTGTTCTCACCGCTGAAAAATTATCTTATGTCCTTAATACACCTGTCCCTGCAACTATTGTAGAAAATGCCTCTGAGGAAGAGATTGCTACTTTTAAAAAATGGCAAGATGATGTTATGGTAGCTCAATGCATCATGCTCGCATCCATGAGTAATGAGTTACAGCGTCAACATGAGAAAATGGATGAACCTACTATATTGCTTCACCTTCATGAGTTGTATGGTGAACAAAGTAGATCTACTAGATATGAGATATCTAAGGAGCTCTTCCGATCTAGAATGATCGATGGCACTACAGTACAGACACATGTCCTTAAATTATCAATTTGATTGAACAATTAGGACAACTAGGTTTTGTAATGGATGAGGAGTTGAGCCAAGATTTGATCTTGCAGTCACTCCCGGACTCCTATTCACAATTTGTTGTGAATTTTCACATGAACAAGCTTGATGTAAGCTTGCCTGAATTGCTTAACATGTTGAAAACTGCAGAGAGTCACTTTCCATCTAAGAAAGACCAAGTCTTACTGATAGGTGAATCTTCCAAGAAAAGGAAGTGGCCCAAAGGATCTTCTGCAAAGAAGAAAAATTCTAAGAAGGCAAAAGGAAAGGCAATTGATAAAGGTAATAAGAATAAAACTAATTCGGATAGCAAAGGAGTTTGCTTCCACTGCAATAAGCCTAAACATTGGAAAAGAAACTGCAAGGATTACCTTGCAGAGGCAAAGCAGAAAAAGCTTGTTGAAGCTTCAGCTACAGATACAGGTTTGTTCATGATTGAAATAAATCTTTCTGTAAGTCAAAATTCTACTTGGGTATTGGATACCGGCTGTGGATCTCATATATGCAATTCTTTGCAGGGAATAAGCAGAAGTAGAAAGCTAAACAAAGGAGAAGTAACTCTACGAGTGGGAAATGGAGCAAAGGTTGCTGCATTAGCTGTAGGAACTTATTGTTTAGCATTGCCTACGGGAAAGTCAATCAATTTAATAAATTGTTATTATATACCAGTTCTTATAAGAAACATCATTTCAATTTCTATGTTGGACAAAGAAGGTTTTGATATTATATTTAAGAACAATAGTTGTTCTATTTATAATGATAGTGTTTTATATGGAACTGGTAGATTAATTGATGGACTTTATTTACTTGACTTACGTGAAGATATTTTTCAAATTGAACAAACTTGTAAAAGAAAAAGGGATGATGTGAATCATACTTTCGTATGGCACTGTAGACTTGGTCATATCAATGAAACAAGACTAAACAAGTTGCATAAAGATGGAATTTTAGAACCATTTGATTTTGAATCATATCGAACTTGTGAGTCTTATCTCATGGGTAAGATGACTAAATCTCCATTTAGTGGACATGGAGAGAGGGTTGCAGGGTTGTTAGAGTTGGTACACACAGATATATGTGGACCTATGACAACAGATGCTAGAGGAAGGTATTCGTATTTCATTACATTCACTGATGATCATTCAACATTTAGATATGTGTATTTAATGAAATACAAATCTGAATCATTTGAAAAGTTCAAAGAATTCATAAGTGAAGTAAAGAAACAAACTGGCAAAAGTGTTAAGATTCTTCGATCAGATCGAGGAGGAGAATACTTGAGTAATGAGTTTCTTAATCATCTCAAAGAAAATGGTATTCTCTCACAATGGACGCCTCCTAGTATGCCACAATTAAATGGTGTATCTGAAAGGAGAAATCGTACATTGTTAGACATGGTGCGGTCCATGATGAGTTTTACCGATCTTCCAATATCATTTTGGGGTTATGCCCTAGAAATGGCTGCATATCTACTAAACATGATTCCCTCAAAATCCGTCCCCAAGACTCCATATGATATGTGGACAGGGAGAAAACCTAGTCTTAAGCATGTTAAGATTTGGGGTTGTACAGCTTATGTAAAGAAGTTACAAAGCGACAAACTTGAGACTAGATCTGACAAGTGCAAATTTGTGGGGTATCCTAAAGAAAGTTTAGGATACTATTTCTATAATCCTATCGAGCAAAAGGTGTTTGTTGCCAAATACGCTACCTTCATGGAAAAGGAGTTTATCCTTGAAGGAGCTAGTGGGAGGAAAATGGATCTTGAAGAAATTCAAGAACCACAAATCACTACAGATCAAGTGGATGAACCTGTTCAAGTAGATATAACTTCTGTACCACAACTGAGTCGTAAATCTGGAAGAGTGCCAAAGATACCTAAAAGGTATACACTCATCATAGAAGATGATGATGAGGTACGCATCATGACTGATGATCCAATTACATACGATGAGACTATGAGTAGTAAATGCTCAGAGAAATAGCAAATAGCCATGAAATTTGAAATGGACTCCATGTATGAGAACCAAGTATGGACTTTGGTTACTCCACCTGAAGGCATTGTGCCTATAGGGTGTAAATGGGTCTTTAAGAAAAAGACAGGAGCAGATGGAAAGGTGGAGACCTATAAGGCCAGACTAGTTGCAAAAGGTTTCAAACAAAGACAAGGAGTTGACTATGATGAAACCTTCTCACCAGTAGCCATGCTCAAGTCTATCCGGATTTTGCTTGCGATTGCAGCTTACTATGATTACGAAATCTGGCAAATGGACGTGAAAACGGCCTTCCTCAATGGGAAACTAGATGAGGATGTATATATGATACAGCCAGAGGGTTTTGTTTCAAAGGTTGGAACAAATCAAGTATGTAAGTTACAAAGATCTATTTATGGATTGAAGCAAGCTTCTCGAAGTTGGAACATCCGTTTTGATGAGACAATCAAAGAGTTTGATTTTATCAAAAATGAGGATGAACCATGTGTGTACAAGAAAGTTAGTGGGAGTGCTGTGACATTCCTGGTATTATATGTTGATGATATATTACTTATAGGGAATGACATACCGATGCTACAATCAGTTAAAATTTGGTTATCTAAACACTTCTCCATAAAGGACTTGGGAGAAGCATCCTACATATTGGGGATAAAAATCTATAGAGATAGATCAAAGAGGATGCTCGGCTTGACCCAAGGTGCATACATTGATTCGATGCTAAAGAGATTTAACATGCAAGACTCCAAGAGAGGGCTCATACCGATGAGTCATGGAGTAAATCTCTCTAAAAAATTGTCCCCAAAGACACCTAAAGAGAGAGAATGCATGAATCAAATACCTTATGCTTCGGCAATAGGATCCATAATGTATGGAATGATATGTACCAGACCGGATGTTGCTTATGCACTTAGTGTAACAAGTAGATATCAATCTAATCCTGGAGAAGAACACTGGAAAGCTGTGAAAAATATCTTGAAGTACTTAAGAAGAACTAAACATGTGTTTCTAGTATATGGTGGGTCTGATTTGAAACTAGAGGGCCTTACAGACTCAAGTTTTCAAACTGAACAAGATGACAGTAAATCCATGTCAGGGTATGTATTTACCTTGAACGGTGGAGCAGTGAGTTGGAAGAGTTCCAAACAGCAAACAATTGCTGACTCAGTGACAGAGGCAGAGTATATTGCTGCAAGTGAAGCTGCAAAGGAAGCTGTTTAGATGAAGAAGTTCATTTCTGAACTCGAGGTAGTTCTTAGCATTACTGGACCCGTTCCGGTTCATTGTGACAATACTGGAGCTGTTGCACAGGCTAAGGAACCCAGGTCTCATCAGAAATCCAAACATGTATTTCAGAGATTTCATTTAATTAGAGAAATTATTGAAAGGGGAGATGTCACCTTAGAAAGAGTGGACTCTCAGAACAACATTGCAGATCCATTTACTAAAGCATTATCGCAAGATCAATTCAATCGCCATTTCGATAAAATGGGTATTAGATACCAAGGTGATTGGCTTTAGTGCAAGTGGGAGATTGAAAGTAATTTGCCCTCAAGCCAATTACATTTGATGTAATAAGCATTTACTGTGTAATCTTATTCAAATATTAATAATAATATAAAAAGGCATATTTTATCCACGTTAATTGGTTGAATTAATAAGTGTGATAAACCTATAATTTTCGGGCAATGCTTTTAGAATCATGATAAGATCATGTTAGTGAGATCTAAATTCAAGAAAGCTCAAAAACTAAAATGTTCCTAATCGCTGGATCACTAATATTGGCATTATTGATCCGGATAGATTAGTACATACTATGCTTGATCTTAAGAAGATGATGATTGATCTCATAATCATTTGTGTGGAGACACTAAAGCAAGTATGTAGGTGCTTATTGGAGAATAAGTTCACTGAACGTGACTCGCTTAAAGAACCCTAATGGAGTTTTATTCACCTGTCAATAGGTAGTTCTTAAAGTGATAGTAGTACAAGTGATCCTTGGACTTGAGATCATCATAGTACCTTGTGTATGTTAAGTTATACTTTGTCATATTCCTTAATACCTTAGTGTATGTTATAAGGTATGTACGGGTATAATAAAGTATACACGGAGGTAGGTGAATGATCGACAAAGGATCTACTACTTCTGATAAAGGGAGAGAATGTCCTATGTGATTTGATAAATGACAGCTCAGAAATCCCTGGGCAGGGTTGAATGAAAATTAGAAAGGAGTTTCTAATTTACATTAATCAGAGTTGTGCATTCTTAAATCGAAATGCATATGATTAAATAAAATAAGACTTGTCAGTAATTCCATGTCTTATATTTAATCGGAACATTGTATGGTAGAAGGATTGAATTATATGGTAACTACTGCTGAATAGGTTCTATGTGATTAAACGTTGATTTCATATTATACGGATAGTCAAGATACATTATCGTAAGGTGTCCCTCATGATGTAGAATAAATATTATTTATTTATATATGAATTAAAGGAGTTTAATTCATTGTAAATAATATTAGAATATTTATAATTTATTTATTCTACGACCGGCATAATATTGAACCTAAAGGGTCACACCGCAAAAAAGGAAATATATTATTTAGAAACAATTGGCTTAATGATAATAAATTAAGTATTTAATTTATTAGTATAATAAATTAAATAGCTTAATATTTATAATGATATATTTGGAGAAATATTGAATTATAAATTAATAAGAGAAATCTTATTATTATTATTATTATTATTATTATTATTATTATTATTATTATTATTATTGTTGTTGTTGTTGTTATTATTATTATTATTATTATTATTATTATTATTATTATTTAATTCCTAATTAGATTGGGAATTGAATTAATACATTTATTGCTAAAGAGTTTAGTTGTAATAAATGCTCCTACAAATGCAAATGCAAATGAAATGCAAATGCAAGTGAAATTCAATTTCTAGATTAATATGTGTTACTTGCTTAATGTTGATTAAACAAGTAACATATGTTATGTGTTAAATGAAGCCTACATGTGGGTTAGGAGAATATGTATACTTGTAAGTATACAACAAGTATTATCAGATGAAAGGAAGTAAATAGGTTGAATGCTTGCATTATTGATTTGGTGGAGATCATGAGATGAACCCTAATAGAGATTAGAAATAAATCAATAATTGTTGTTCTTGGATTTCTTAAGAGTTAGAAAAGAAAGAACTATTTGGATTAGCCATCCTTGATTTCTAGGAAATCATAATTTGTTTCTTCATTAATCATTTCTTGGTGGATCACCTTTAGAGTGCTACATACACTTTGTAGCTTGAGTTTGATCCAAGGATTGAAGATTGGAGGAGCTTGAAGAAATCAAGAGAGGAGTAGATCTTGTAGCGGTTCAAGAGTTGAATCATCAAAGGTATTATCTCTTGTTAATCTTCATCAATTAATAGCTATGCATAAGGTGATTCATGAGTAAGTTGCAAAAATTTTAATTTTTATTTTCCGTTGCGTATTATAATTAGATTGTGATTTTGCAAACTTACATTCTCCCCATCGCCCCAAAGCGCGTATGCCTCTTCGCCATGCACAGCATCATCTCCAATCTGAAAGTAATATGCCCTCAAGCCAATTATATTTGATGTAATAAGCATTTACTTTGTAATCTTATTCAAATATTAATAATAGAATAAAAGGCATATTTTATCCATGTTAATTGGTTGAATTAATAAATGTGATGAACCCATAGTTTTCGAGCAATGCTTTTAGAATCATGATGAGATCATGCTAGTGAGATCTAAATTCAAGAAAGCTCAAAACTAAAATGTTCCTAATCGTTGGATCACTAATATTGGGATTATTGATCCAGATAGATTAGTACATACTATGCTTGATCTTTAGAAGATAATGATTGATCTTATAATCATTTGTGTGAAGACACTAATGTAATTATGTAGGTGCTTATTAGAGAATAAGTTCACTGAACGTGACTCGCTTAAAGAACCCTAATGGAGTTTTATTCACCTGTCAATATGGAAGTTCTTAAGTGATAGTTGTACAAGTGATCCTTGGACTTGAGATCATCATAGTACCTTGTGTATGTTAAGTTATACTTTGTCATATTCCTTAATACCTTAGGGTATGTCATAGGGTATGTGCGGGTATAATAAAGTATACACGGAGGTAGGTGAATGATCGACAAAGGATCTACCACTTCTGATAAAGGGAGAGAATGTCCTATGCGATTTGATAAATGACAGCTCAAAAAAATCCCTGGCCAGGGTTAAATGAAAATTAGAAAGGAGTTTCTAATTTACATTAATCGGAGTTGTGCATTTTTAAATCGAAATGCATATGATTAAATAAAATAAGACTTGTCAGTAATTCCATGTCTTATATTTAATCGGGACATTGTATGGTAGAAGGATTGAATTGTACGGTAACTACTGCTGAATAGGTTCTATGTGATTAAACGTTGATTTTCATATTATACGGATAGTCATGATACATTATCGTAAGGTGTCCCTCATGATGTAGAATAAATATTATTTATTTATATATGAATTAAAGGAGTTTAATTCATTATAAATAATATTAGAATAGTTCTAATTTATTTATTCTACGACCGGCATAATATTGAACCTAAAGGGTCACACCGCAAAAGAATAATTTTGTATTGGAAACAATTGGCTAAATAATAATAAATTAAGTATTTAATTTATTATTTGAATAAATTGAAATGCTTAATATTTATAATGATATATTTGGAGAAATATTGAATTATAAATTAATGAGAGAAATCTTATTATTATTATTATTATTTAATTCTTAATTAGATTGAGAATTAAATTAAATGAAAATACAAATTAAATAAAATGGTAGTATACTTGCTTAATGTTGATTAAGCAAGTAACACATGTTAATTGCTTAAATGAATAACATGTGGGTTAGGAGAAAATGTATACTTACATTTTGTGTAAGTATTATTTTTGTAAGTATCCTAATAAGATTAGGGTTTCCTAATTAACCTAGCATATTCATTAGCCTCCAACTTAAGAGTTAAGAGAGAAATAGTGTTCTTATTATTCTTAAGAGTTAGGAATAAAATTAATGGGATTAGCCATCCAAGATTTCTAGAAAATCAAAATATTGTTTCTTGTATAATTGTTCTTGGTGGATTACCTCTAGAGTGCTACATACACTTTGTAGCTAATGTTTAATCCAAGGAACAAAGATTGGAGGAGCTTGAAGAAATCAACAAAGGATTGTAGATTGGAAGAGCTTGAAGAAATCAAGAGAGGAGTAGATCTTGTAGCGGTTCAAGAGTTGAATCATCAAAAGTATTATCTCTTGTTAATCTTCATCAATTAATAGTTATGCATAAGGTGATTCATGGATAAGTTGCAAAAATTTTAATTTCTATTTTTTCGTTGCGTATTACAATTAAATTGTGATTTTGCAAACGAACAGTGGTATCAAGAGCCATCCTTATGCGTACTATTAATTGTATCAATCATATATATGTTGATATGTGTTTAGAACAATTTTTTGGGTATAACTGTTAGTATGAAATTATGTTTTTTGGAAAAACATCAAAATCAAAAAAAAAAAAAAAAAAAACCGGACACTGTTCACTGCCGGAACTGTTCACTGTCGGAACTGTTCACCGCCGGAACTGTTCACCGCCGGACACTGTTCACTGCCGGACACTGTTTACCGCCGGACACTATTCACCGGCGTCACTGTTCACCGGGCAGCCCGGTCACTGTTCACCGGGCAGCCCGGGCACTGTTCATTTAAAAAAAAAATTTTCCAATTTTACATTTTCAATGTTAAAAATAAATATGTTTATTTTGGACTTGAAATTGGTTTAAAATAAAGGAGTTTATTTTAATTAATATTGGATTTCAATTTTGAACAAAGATTCTAAATTTTATAAAGGAGTTTATATTAATTTGGAATGGATTAAAATAAAGGAGTTTATTTTAATTGGATTTTGAATTTCTACTAGTCAATTGCCCTTTAAATGATATCAATATATATTGAATGGTTTATTATTTATGAGTTGAATGGTATTTATATATGTTGATATATATATATATAGGGGATGATTAAGGACTATTGACCAATGTGATTGGATTTAATTTGAATGGATGCTTGAATGAATGGTTTTATTCATAATGGGGTCTGCGTACCTCGCCTATCTAAATTTCTAAATGTAATTTCTATCTCTCTCCTATGTACTTCACCTTGACTGCTGATCAAGGTTTCTATTTTGTTAAAATGAATGTAATAGGATTTAATAGAGTTACTAGAGAAATTGGAACCGAAGAGCAGGAGCATTGAAGACCTATTTGTAATGAAGCCTGGGTTGAATGTAATAGTTATATTCAAATTTATTCTTGCACCCTAGGTTTGACCTATTGATTTACTCGGTGGCTCGAGTGAATCAAATTAGATTAAGTCCATAATCATCCCATATAGAATATAGTATTCTATGAATGCATGCTTATAATATATATATTAAATATATTATTATTCATGTTTATGAATGTTTAATATGACGCGTATTTATATATATATATATATATATATATATATATACACTTGCATGCGCGCTAAACAAGATGAGACCATTAATAACAAAACCCTCATTTTAAAATATTAAGTTGAATACGTTTAAATGTATTTCAAAAATATCAAACGTAGCCTTCTAGCATGATAAAGCAATAGAGTATTAATTATTTAATATTAGTTTGTTGTGCACACACAACACTCATATTAAATTTTTAAGATGTTGGCTTTATTACATTAAAAATGTTTTATAAGGAATTGAACAATACTAGTTTTGTTGTGCACACACAAGGACTATATTTTTCTATTCGCTTATATGGAAATGCTAGGTGAAACTTAACTTGGATTATTTTAGTTCGGATGTGCACACACTTGACTATTATAATCTAAGAGGCAAAATACAAGGAGTTACATAGTTGATGTAATTGACAAGAGTTGTCTACCCTTTGAATAAATATATGGTTTGTTGTGCACACACAAGGCTGCATATTTATGTCAATAGGATCCTTACTCACTAAACAGATTTTTGAAAATTTGTTGAACTATATATGGAGGGTCATATAGTTTGTACAAAATAGTGGGAGACACCCTTTTAATAAAGTCCTATATTAAATTGGTGATTAATAAAATGAATATATGCTAATGTTGTTTAAATAAAAATTCATTTACAGATTTTTACAAATGGCCCATTCACTATCACTGCGGAGCATATTGGATGCTAATAAACTAACCGGACAGAACTACACGGATTGGTTAAGGAATTTGAGAATTGTTCTCACCGCTGAAAAATTATCTTATGTCTTTAATTCGCCTGTTCCTGCAACTGTTGCAGAAACTGCCTCTGAGGAAGAGATTGCTACTTTTAAAAAGTGGCAATATGATGCTATGGTAGCTCAATGCATCATGCTCGTATCCATGAGTAACGAGTTACAATGCCAACATGAGAAAATGGATGCACCTGCTATATTGCTTCACCTGCAAGAGTTGTATGGTGAACAAAGTAGGTCTGCAAGATATGAGATATCTAAGGAGCTCTTCCGATCTAGAATGACCGATGGCCCTACAGTACAGGCACATGTCCTCAAAATGATCAATTTGATTGAACAATTGGGACAACTGGGTTTTGTAATGGATGGAGAGTTGAGCCAAGATTTGATCTTGCAGTCACTCCCGGACTCCTACTCACAATTTGTTGTGAATTTTCACATGAACAAGCTTGATGTCAGCTTGCCTGAATTGCTTAACATGTTGAAAACTGCAAAGAGTCACTTTCCATCCAAGAAAAACCATGTCTTACTGATAGGTGACGCTTCCAAGAAAATGAAGTGGCCCAAAGGAGCTTCTGCTAAGAAGAAAAATTCTAAGAAGGCAAAAGGAAAGACAGTTGATAAAGGTAATAAGAATAAAACAAATGCGGATGGCAAAGGAGTTTGCTTCCACTGCAATAAGCCTGGACATTGGAAGAGAAACTGCAAGGATTACCTTGCAGAGGCAAAGCAGAAAAAGCTTGTTGAAGCTTCAGCTACGGATACAGGTTTATTCATGATTGAAATAAATCTTTCTGTAAGTCAAAATTCTACTTGGGTATTAGATACCGGCTGTGGTTCTCACATATGCAATTCATTGCAGGGAATAAGCAGAAGTAGAAGGCTAAACAAGGGAGAAGTAACTCTACGAGTGGGAAATGGAGCAAAGGTTGCTGCATTAGCTATGGGGACTTATTGTTTAGCATTGCCTACGGGAAAGTCTATCAATTTAATAAATTATTATTATGTACCTGTTCTCATTAGAAACATTATATCTATTTCTATGTTGGACAAAGAAGGATTCGATGTTATATTTAAGAACAATGGTTGTTCTATTTATAATAATAATGTTTTGTTTGGAACTGGTAGATTAATTGATGGACTTTACTTGACTTACATGAAAATATTTTTCAAATTGAACAAACTTGTAAAAGAAAAAGAGATGAAGTAAATCATACTTTCATTTGGCACTGTAGACTCGGTCACATCAATGAAACAAGATTAAACAAGTTGCATATTGATGGTCTTTTAGAACCATTCGATTTTGAATCATATCCAACTTGTGAATCATGTCTCATGGGTAAAATGACTAAATCTCCATTTAGTGGACATGGAGAGAGAGTTGCAGGGTTGTTAGAGTTGGTACACACAGATGTATGTGGACCTATGACAACAGATGTTAGAGGAGGGTATTCGTATTTCATTACATTCACTGATGATCATTCAAGATTTGGATATGTGTATTTAATGAAATATAAATCCGAATCATTTGAAAAGTTCAAAGAATTCAGAAGTGAAGTAGAGAAACAAACTGGCAAAAGTGTTAAGATTCTTCGATCAGATCGAGGAGGAGAATACTTGAGCAATGAGTTTCTTAATCATCTTAAAGAAAATGGTATTCTCTCTCAATGGACGCCTCCTGATACGCCACAATTAAATGGTGTATCTGAAAGGAGGAATCGTACCTTGTTAGACATGGTGCGGTCCATGATGAGTTTCACCGACCTTCCAATATCATTCTGGGGTCATGCCCTAGAAACGGCTGCATATCTACTTAACAAGATTCCCTCAAAATCTGTCCCTAAGACTCCATATGAGATGTGGACAGGGAGGAAACCCAGTCTTAAGCATGTTAAGATTTGGGGTTGTAACGCTTATGTAAAGAAGTTACAAAGTGATAAACTTGAGGCTAGATCTGACAAGTACAAATTTGTGGGGTATCCTAAAGAAAGTTTAGGATATTATTTCTATAATCCTACCGAGCAAAAGGTGTTTGTTGCCAAACACGCTACCTTCTTGGAAAAGGAGTTTATCCTTGAAGGGGCTAGTGGGAGGAAAATAGATCTTGAAGAAATTCAAGAACCACAAATCACTACAGATCAAGTGGATGAACATGTTCAAGTAGATATAACTTATGTACCACAACCGAGTCGTAAATCTGGAAGAGTGCCGAAAATACCTAAAAGGTATACACTTATCATAGAAGATGATGATGATCCAGTAACATACGATGAGGCTATGAGTAGTAAACACTCTGAGAAATGGCAAATAGCCATGAAATCCGAAATGGACTCCATGTATGAAAACCAAGTATGGACTTTGGTTACTCCACCTAAAGGCATTGTGCCTATAGGGTGTAAATGGTTCTTTAAGAAAAAGACTGGAGCAGATGGCAAGGTGGAGACCTATAAGGCCAGACTGGTTATAAAAGGTTTCAAACAAAGACAAGGAGTTGACTATGATGAAACCTTCTCACCAGTAGCCATGCTCAAGTCTATCCGGATTTTACTTGCGATTGCAGCTTACTATGACTACGAAATTTGGCAAATGGACGTGAAAACGGCCTTCCTCAATGGGAAACTAGATGAGGATGTATATATGATACAGCCAGAGGGTTTTGTTTCAAAGGTTGGAACAAATCAAGTGCGTAAGTTACAAAGATCCATTTATGGATTGAAGCAAGCTTCTCGAAGTTGGAACATCCGTTTTGATGAGACAATCAAAGAGTTTGATTTTATCAAAAATGAGGATGAACCATGTGTGTACAAGAAAGTTAGTGGGAGTGCTGTGACATTCCTGGTATTATATGTTGATGATATATTACTTATAGGGAATGACATACCGATGCTACAATCAGTTAAAATTTGGTTATCTAAACACTTTTCCATGAAGGACTTGGGAGAAGCATCCTACATATTGGGGATAAAGATCTATAGAGATAGATCAAAGAGGATGCTCGGCTTGACCCAAGGTGCATACGTTGATTCGATGCTAAAGAAGTTTAGCATGCAAGACTCCAAGAGAGGACTCATACCGATGAGTCATGGAGTAAATCTCTCTAAGAAATTGTCCCCAAAGACACCTGAAGAGAGAGAACGCATGAATCAAATACCTTATGCTTCGGCAATAGGATCCATAATGTATGGAATGATATGTACCAGAACAGATGTTGCTTATGCACTTAGTGTAACAAGTAGATATCAGTCTAATCCTGGAGAAGAACATTGGAAAGCTGTGAAAAAAATCTTGAAGTACTTGAGAAGAACTAAAGATGTGTTTCTAGTATATGGTTGGTCTGATTTGAAACTAGAGGGCTTTACAGACTCAAGTTTTCAAACTGACCAAGATGACAGTAAATCCATGTCAGGGTATGTATTTACCTTGAACGGTGGAGCAGTGAGTTGGAAGAGTTCCAAACAGCAAACAGTTGCTGACTCAGTGACAGAGGCAGAGTATATAGCTGCAAGTGAAGCTGCAAAGGAAGCTGTTTGGATGAAGAAGTTCATTTCTGAACTCGGGGTAGTTCCTAGCATTATTGGACCCGTTCCGGTTCATTGTGACAACACTGGAGCTGTTGCACAGGCTAAGGAACCCAGGTCTCATCAGAGATCCAAACACGTGTTGCGGCGATTTCATTTAATTAGAGAAATAATTGAAAGAGGAGATGTCACCTTAGAAAGAGTGGACTCCCAAAACAACATTGCAGATCCATTTACTAAAGCATTATCGCAAGATCAATTCAATCGCCATTTCGATAAAATGGGTATTAGATACCAAGGTGATTGGCTTTAGTGCAAGTGGGAGATTGAAAGTAATATGCCCTCAAGCCAATTATATTTGATGTAATAAGCATTTACTTTGTAATCTTATTCAAATATTAATAATAGAATAAAAGGCATATTTTATCCATGTTAATTGGTTGAATTAATAAATGTGATGAACCCATAGTTTTCGAGCAATGCTTTTAGAATCATGATGAGATCATGCTAGTGAGATCTAAATTCAAGAAAGCTCAAAAATAAAATGTTCCTAATCGTTGGATCACTAATATTGGGATTATTGATCCGGTTAGATTAGTACATACTATGCTTGATCTTTAGAAGATAATGATTGATCTCATAATCATTTGTGTGAAGACACTAAAACAAGTATGTAGGTGCTTATTAGAGAATAAGTTCACTGAACGTGACTCGCTTAAAGAACCCTAATGGAGTTTTATTCACGTGTCAATAGGGAAGTTCTTAAGTGATAGTTGTACAAGTGATCATTGGACTTGAGATCATCATAGTACCTTATGTATGTTAAGTTATACTTTGT